>JAVJGI010000060.1:25217975-25310531 GCA_035590275.1 Ibycter americanus
GGGGCCGGGGGGGGTCGCCGTGTGCCTTGGGCCCTCCGGACTGCGCCGGGAGGCCTGAGCGGGCCCGGAGTGTCGGTGGCAGCGCAGTGACCGTGGGGACCCGGGGAGCCCCTTCTGCTGCGGCCGGGCTCGCTTGGGGTTTCGCGTGTCGCCTTTCACAGGCCGCGGTGGCCGTGCCAGGGGCACCGAGGCACCTGTGTGGCCTTTGATCTCGGAGCTGGGCTGTGTGCAGGTTGCTTTGGAGCAGGTGAGAAGCCAGCAGTGCACAGCGGGGCCCGGGACTTCACGCTCTTTTTACTTCCAAAAAAACCCCCAGCAGCCTACTTGTGAGAACTGCGAAGGCATTGTAGGTGCAATGAGGCGTTTGTTCCGGGGGTGGGGGCAGGGAGGAGGAAGGGTGTCTCTTCTTAATGGATCATTGTTTATAAACATAATCTTTAAACTGTTCATAGAAGTGCGGCCAACCTGTTCGTGCAGGGCAGTGATGTTTGTGCGTAGCAGTTTAGAAGGTAGAAGCTTAATCTCTCCTGTGACTCGATCATTATTTTATGATGGCTTGCCCTGTGACCCGGTTAACTGTTCAGACGAGAACATCAGGCAATTTGGCAAAAGGTGGTTAGATCGCTTAATAATTAAAGTATAAATAAACCTTAAATATAGCTGTAAAATGAGAGTTGAAAATACTGAGAGAGGACAAAACCTGGAAAGCAAGCGTGTAACTGAGAACAACTTGGATACAGGAGTTGCTGATTAGATTTCACGATCCTTCCTCTCCTGACCCGTCTGGGTTGCTGGAATCTGTTTAGTTGGTTTAATGACATGGTGAAAACTTGACCTCCAAGGGGCTGCCCTTTCTAAAATAAGCAGAATGGCTTAGGTTGAGAGGCCACAAGAAACTGATCCAGATCCTGTTCATTGAGAATAACTAGAACTTTCCTGGCCGTTGAACGCATTTGTATCTCTCCATGATTGCTTAGCTGTTTGCATTGCAGGGTTTTGCAGGATGCATGCGTCAGGTTGATTTGCAACCTGCAATAAAGACTAAATCAGACACTTCATACTAACTGTACTGATTTATCATTCTCTTCCATTATTAGAAGCTGTAAATATTTTACGATTGTGCTTGAAGCTTTTCAATGCTGCAGCAGTGCAAATAATAAATATTTAGTGTGGCTTGTCCTCTTGGAATGTGGTGTCCTTACTCAGTTGTGTTTACGGCCAGATAAGACAATCTACTGTAATTTAAGCTTTCTTAACAAGTACTAAAAAGCTGAATTATACTTATTTTGATGTGGTAACACAGTTCTGAGAGATGAGGCTAGGAGGCACTTGTGGTTGAACTGACAGCTGGCTGTGTTGAGAAAGTCACTGTTGAAGGGTGCAATTTTGTTAAAAAATTGGACTCCTGACTGGTGGTCTTATCTTTATTGAAGTGACTGTAGACAAACATGAAAAAAGTTAGATGTGTATAATGTGCTGTATTTAGTGTTTGTTGCTGTTGATGGTGAGAATTTTGCAATGTGCAAGATATATGGAACTTTTTTAAAGTAAATAACCACCAAGCTACAGGGTGTATCTCATTTAAACTCAGTATGAGGTAGTGCATGCTGAAATGCTTTGAACCTTATTTTCTTTTCTATTTGTAATTCTGTGAGGATCTCTTCCTTCCAACGAAAGTATTGTGGGAAGAGTATTAAAAGCACAAGAATGTCATAAAATGGGAAAAGTATATTAACAGTTGTACAGAGAAACTCATTTACTATTGGGAGTTTTACTCAGGCATTGTTAGGGTCTTCTGTTTTGTGCATTTTTTGAGAAGTTTCTGGAAGCAATAAAATGTCTTTCTGTCTCTGTTTAGGACTGGCAGCCTCCATTTGCATGTGAAGTACAAAGTTTTCGTTTCACTCCACGAATTCAGCGCCTGAATGAACTGGAGGTGAGCTTTTCCACTGCTGATACAATTTTGTGTTTGCACTGAAAGCAGTAGGTCTCCTTGCTTGAGATTTGTATCTTGGCAGGTTTCTGGATGGGGGAGACTTTAGGAACCCATAGACCCCATCAGTGTTTATACTTGGCAGTGACAGAGTTCATATGAAATAACTCTCCATGACTTTGAAAAAAGTGTGGTTTTTATTTTATTACCCAAAATAACCACAAGAGTTTTTCACATTCAACTGGAAATGTCTACAATGAATGCCAAGTGCCGTGTTGTGTAGTAAGAGCAGCCAGTGTCTAGCCTTCAGAGCTCCACAGGCAAAGAATTTTTTTTCTTAAAATATTTACTGCTGTTCTGAAGCCTGTGGGTACCTAATACTGTTTTGATAATGCCTTTTAAACCTTAAAATGAATGACTTTTTAGTAAGCTTATTATAATTGGTTAATTTTATGATTCAAAAATGTATGGGAGCTTTTTGGAAAGCAGTGTGAGTTCCATTCTGTCCTGTTTTTCTTTTTTTCTACAGCATTTCTCAAAGCCTTGCACTGTTCACATACCACAATGTTGTGTATCATTTGGCTTGTAAATAGGTCTCCTTATGGAAAGTGCCTTGAGTACTCCAAAAATACTCAGGGGAGGAGGCCCTTCTGCATGGTGAAGGCATATATAAAAACTGTTTGTAACTCCCCCCCCAACCCCCCAATGTATATTTTAATAATTGCTCGTGTTTCTTCCTGGAATGCTGATTTTCTATGAGTGTGCATTTTGTTTTCAAACCAAGAAATTGTGAGGTAGGAGTTTGCTTTATAGGGTCTTAAATGCAGAGAGAAAAGCATATACCATTTCCTATTTGTAAAGATCTTTTTTTTCCTATATTTTTATTTCTAAGGTTTTTTTTTACATGGCTAAGAAATACCTTACTTGCCAAGTTGCACTTTGAAAATGTAAACACTATAAAAACTTGTCATGTTTTTTCTCAGGACTGTAAGGTATTGTCACGCTTGTTTTGGGACATATGTGTTTGTTTTCCTTTATTCATTGCAGGCAATGACAAGAGTAAAGCTGGACTTCTTGGATCAGTTAGCAAAATTTTGGGAACTCCAAGGATCCAATTTAAAAATCCCTGTGGTAGAGAGGAAAATACTGGATCTCTATGCTCTGAGCAAGGTGAGTAAGCCATTGTAGGCCTTGGTCAGACAGGGACCTCGTTTTTTGCTTAAGCTCAAGAAGCCAAGCAGCAGGGAGGACTTGTTTTACAGCATTAATCTCACCAATATGGACATTAAATGAGAGTGGGGGAAAAAATAGTGAAAGAAAATTTCTAAATTAATGGCTATGGCACACGTCATGCGCAGTTAAATCAGTTGTCTTTGGTTTCAATTCTTTACAGCATGCATTTGTTACCTTTTATACAGCTTGAACATCCTACTGTCAGCTGACCACTTGCTTTTTAGTTCTTTTTTTACATATGGTAGAGCTGCAGGAGTTTGAGGTGGTTTCTGAGAAGGCAGTGGTATACTTGCATGCAGTTCAGCTCCTGCCCTAGCAATTCTGTAATAAATTGTTGTAATTGTGCCCTCTTCTCTCCCAGTGGAGGTTCTCCACATGACATAAATATGCACCTTTGAGAGTTTATAATGTCAACTTCGGGAATAATTATTTTTATTTTCAAAACAGGGTAGGTTTAAGGCTGGGTAGAACTTTATACTACTGTAGTTATGTTAGTGTTGTTTTTCAAAGTTTGCACACAAATAAAATCTGTTGGAATTTGCTTTTGCATTGGGAAGTGTACTATTATAAACTTACCTGCTAAGGATGGATTGTTAATATGAATAGGTAGATCTCTTCCTGCAAGGTAAGGAATTAAGATATGGTAGTTTTAGTGCTTCTAGGTTAGAGCATCAGTTTCCATTCCTTATCTTTGTCTTAGGTAAGTAAAAATGTAAAGATCTGAATAGATTTTATTTTTAAAGAAATCAATTGTGTTTTGGACAGTCTGGAATTACTGATAAAATGCAGAGAAAAGTTATAAAAAAATACTAAACGATATTTTTCTTTTATGTCTATGGTGGTTTGCTGGGATATGTGGAATATCATAGTGGTACTGGAAAGTATCTGGGTCCCGTTTATGAACTGGAACAGTGTAGTTGATCACAGGTAATGCAGGTCTAAGCTTATTTAGTCACTTAGTGGCTTCTCTAGCCAATGTTCGTGTATAGATAACTTCAGAAATTATTTTTTTATGGACATTTTGAAGGTAAGTTGAAATTTAGGAATAGTTTCATTTCAAGTGGCTTTTTTAGTACTTTACTGTAAATATGAGGAAAAATAGTGATCAATAATACTATTTTACTGAAGTGTAGCTATCTCTGATTGTAGGAGGAACTAGAATTAAGTAATCTATTTGTCACTGTCACAGTTAAACTTTGAATTTACCTTAGCCTCAAAAGTAAACCATAAATTTCACTCCAGTAACAAAATGTTTTGCATTGAGGTTTCTAACAGTCTGTGAAACATTAAGCATGAAATTTGGTCCTTGTGTAAAGAAATGTAATGCAAAACTACACGGCTGTAGAAATGCTGTTAGTCTTACAATAACATAAATGAAATTACGATCTGTTTGGGTTTTAATCTACTTGGCAGTGAAACTGTAATGGGAATGGAGGCAGTGGAAATGTGGCCAGTGTTTCCGAGGAAGCAACTCATGCTGTTATGATCATTGCTTGGAGGCAAATGGTCTGTTGTGTTTCATTCTATGTATGTATTAGTTATATGTAAGCAGTGGTAGTTCTGTATGCCAGTTACTAGACTCAAACCAATTGAAGTCAGGTGTGAAAACTGGACTGGGTTAATTGAAAGGTAAATTCAGCTTCTCATCTTTTCACAATAGTCTCTTTTCCATTCAGGGCTTTGTGAGAGTTTCTGTAACTCTGAAGTTGTGAGTTTCCTTCTGCCTGGGGTCTGTTAGAATGGGTTTCACTTCTGGCCAGGCTTGTGTTTTGCATCAGAGTACAAGTCTGGTGAGAGTTAACTTTTCAGTTCATTCTGATGGTGGGGTTTGTAGTCTTTCCAACACATCATAAATCTTAACTGTTGGACTCCTCCTGTCTAGGACAGTATGCAATTTACATTTACTATGAAAATTGTCATGCTAAATGTATTAAGTAATGAGGACAAGTAAGTGCTTAGTTATAAAAGTACTAGTCCTTCAGGAAAGAAAAACTGAATTCAGAGTTCCGTCACTTTTTAATAGAACCTTTTAACATTTGGTTGGTTTAAATGATTCCTGGTTTATGCAAGGTGGTGAGAGTAGCGCAAAACCCTTAACTTTTTTATTTATGCATTTCAGATTGTTGCCAGCAAAGGAGGCTTTGAAGTAGTCACTAAAGAGAAGAAATGGTCTAAAGTGGCAAGTCGGCTTGGCTACCTGCCAGGAAAAGGCACAGGGTCGTTACTCAAGTCTCATTATGAACGAATCTTATATCCCTATGAACTCTTCCAATCTGGGGTCAGCCTTATGGTGAGATGCTTCTCTTTCACAGTATGAATAGGGGACCCAGACTGCACATAGAATGCTAGTTGTTGTTGAACACAAAACTAGAACCTAGTGTCTACACTTTCAGAAGCTTTAACTACATAAACAAAGCTAGAATCACCCTCAATATTTACTTGTGACACAGTAGTGCTAGAAGTTGTAATGTGACCTTGTGTTGTCATTTTCTGGTAGCCATTTCTTTATAGGACTGAGGCCAACCCTATTGGGAAGGAAAAAAAGGCAAAAGATGATAGACTTAATTGGAAATACGTCTTTCTAGATAAGCTGGCAGTTGAGATTCAGTTTCCTTGTTTGAAGGTTGCATGGATTAATTGGCCTCTTGTCCAAATGGCATGTGTAATGCTGTGTGATTTCACTTGTCCTGTTTCTTAGCAAACAGAATGATTCACAGAGCATGGGGTGATTGGCACTGCATGATCAGTCAACCCAGTGTCCTGTGCTGTGATCCTCTAGGGCATCCAAAAGGCAAACTTGGACCTTAAGGAAAAAGTGGAGGCTGAGGACATCAGCTCAGATGCCCAGGCTTCCCCAAAGCAGGCTTCAAGGATGAACGTCGTGCTGAAGAGAACCAGGCGTGTCAAATCCCAGGTACCCCTGTTAATTGGCTCTTATGGGCAGAGAACACTTACTCCTTCCACCAGCACAGCAGCATTGGCTGTGCAACTGGCTGTGAGAGCCTGCTGAAAAGCACTACCAGGAAGCTCTCTTCATTTAAATAAAATCCAGAGAAGGATTTCTCTCTGAGGCCTGGTTTGCTTATGGTAGATGCACTGTTTGTTTATCTGAAAACTTTCAAAGCTGTTTTTTGTTTGTTGACAAGTGGCTTGGGTACCTTGGTAGTGAATGTATCTGTGAAAATTAAATGGATAAGAAGCCATTTGTGAAATGATGGCTGAACCTTCTGCTTGTGCAAAGTTCAAAGGGTTTTCTAAAACTTTTTCAAATACGCCTTTTAATTACATGAATATGAATGTAGTAGTGTATAGATAAGTCTTTGTTAATTCTGGCAATTGCAGTTGGGACTAATTACCTCAAGCTGGACAGACTATTTTTGTGAAGAATCCTGGGAGGACACACACACACCCCCACCCACCCCCAGTCTCAATTCAAACTGAATCATCACCATTTTAAATGCTTTGTTATTAGAAATACTCTTGGAGGCTTGTCCTAATGGCTCCATTGCTTCTCTTGCACTGTTCAAAGCAGGCCTGTGCCTTTTGTCAAAGATACATATTGCAGGCAGCATCCTAAAGATCTTCTTGTTGAGGTCTAGTGACTCCTTGCTGGCCCATCAGCAGAACATGGTCAAAAGCTGGATTTATATGCAACAAACTTATCACTTGCTTCCTGCCATTCTAGACTTATTTTAAACACCACAAAGTTTTTTTCAGATGCTCTTAAACTGCTGTTTTTCAAATCCATCTTTCTTGTCACTGAGATACTTGAATATCCTTTATAAATTTTCATGTTCTTCTCTGATGTCATGATCTATTTAGACTGAATTGTCTTTTTTTTAGTCTGTTTTCTCAACTTACTGAAGCTGACTTGACATTATTTATTGTAGCCATATAACAATGCATCACACAAACAGTCCCAGGATGTGATCTTACCAGATCTCCCAAATTATGTATTGTTACTGAGCTGTCCAGAAGAACTGAGAATGCTGCAGGAATTGCTGTGGTCATTCGTTGTGTGTAATTGTGCTTTGTGTTTGTATCTTGGAAGATGTCAGTATGACCTTTTTCTCGTACATGGTGTAAAAGTGTCACTACGTTACTAAGATCCTGTGGGATCTTTTCTCCTGCTGATTTCATTAGAATAATGGTACTTCTCATTTCTCCTTGCTGGAAGAATGATTGTGGTGATCCTGGGCCCAGTGTAGCTGCTTAATTTCATTTAAAGGGGCTGCATTTCCAAAATGAGAGAGATGATTTTACTTGGATCATCTGCAAAAAGTAGATATATATTTAAATGCCTCTATTAGGCCTATAGCCATGCTGTATTTTAAGCATTACAGTTACTAAAATGGCTGAAACAGGTGCTTTAATACAGGAAAACCGACCTACTTGCATAGCCAGGAGAAGTATTTTTTGATTGTGTTGGAAGCTATGTGTAACTCAAGTCAACTCTGGAACTGCATTTAGAAACAGATTTGTCTGCAGTAGAAGCGTAAATATCTGGAGAATGCTGAGAAATTGTTTCAGATTTCAGTGCACCTCCTCCTTGTAGACAGGACTCTGTTTATTGTTTGAAGTGCATACCTGGAATTGTACCAGAGGTTGTCTAGATAGTCTTCAGAGAACAGGTAATATGCAAGTAATGTAAAAACCTGCTAAGTAAATGTCGTTCTGCTTTAGTTGAAACATCTGAATGATTTGTGTGTAGTGTGCCAAGTAGTCCAGTGCCTGGGTTAGTGAGCATGGATAGCTACACTGACCTCTGCATCTCAGTAGACTTTTTTTCCAAGTGCTAAAAGTACTTTCCAAAAATGCTCTGCATCACCTTCTTGCAGATCAGTTAGCTAAGAATGGGTGATAAATAAAAAAGCGTAAAGATAGTAATCAGAAATTACTGAAATAAACAAAGATCCTCAGCAGTAGAAGGGGGTGGCAGACTTTCAAAAAGCAAATTTTTGAATTTTTAGGGAAAGTGAAAAATGAAAGAGAATAGGGAATGAGAATTCTCCTTTGTGAAAGATGGGTTGGGGAATTTTTGGCTGCTATAATCAAATGTCAGTTGAATACATTGTCTCTGAATAGGAAGAGGATAATTTGGTGATGAGAGATTCTGCTAAGAAAAAAAACTTTAATGCTTTGCTCTCTTTCCCTTTTCTCTGAAGAAAGCTATCACAAATAAATACTGGAGAAGGGCAAGTGAATTCCTAAAGGCTTGTAAAGAAAAGGGCAGCAAAAAGTGGGATGAATTCAGATTAGGAAAAGAGAGTATCCTTAAGGAAATATTAAATTTAGAAGAATACTTTTTCCTTAGAAAAGAGTAGTATGTCTTCATAGATGATATGTTAGGGTGTATTTTAACTGGCAAGGGATTTGTCTAGTGAGGTTACATCATCATGATTTCTGGTAGAGAAATGCAGTATTGTAACAAAAAGATAATGAAAAAGATGAAGTGCTGTCTTTTCAAAGGATATTAACCAGGGAATTTTCTGAAAAACTAAAACAAATTCTAAGTATATCAGTTTTCAGGTTTCTTTTACAAATTTTGTTGATTACAGAATAACAGAATTAATAAAATAAGCTTCCCTTTTTTTACTTTGAAAGATTTCCTTCCATGGGAATAATTGTGTGAAACAAAAGAACACTGGGAGATGCTGACAAATGCCCAAAACATGTAAATATTTTGGTTCTTTGTTGTAACTGTTTTGGTCTTGAGCATTGGAGGTGGAGGAGTGGGGATGCAAATGTTTCAAAGTTGATGACGGTAGGACAAAAGAAAAAGAATGTGTGTGAAGCCAGGGCAGCTGGTTCATGTTAGGATTTGCCCATATACAAGAAAAGCCTTTGCGTTGGACTTTCAGTTTAGAAGGTAGAAAAAACAAAAACATGCCTGCACCCTTCAGGACAAAGAGGAGCTGAGAACAGATAGTGGTTCAATCAAGTTCGTTTCGCTTATATGGAAACAATATAATGCAAAAGTGTGTTGGAGTTTTGTTTGTTAGCAATGAGAAAATGGCAAGGAATGCAAGGTTTCTGCTTCCATATGCTCACAGTTTTGAGTTTGGTAGATTTATGCAGTCTTAAAGGACACCACAGAAAAACGATTCATTGAGGCTTCTGAATAGTTTTGGTATTCGCACCTTTAACAATATCCTGGCAGTGTTCGGTAGGTTATACAGGAATCTGATCTTTAAAATACATTTCCATTTCAATATGCAATCTATTCTTCTTGAAAACTGGATAGCTTTTTCCACCTGAGCATGAATGGATTGCATCCACTTAGGTTTAGTGGAATCCAAGTAAATCTGGACAATGGAGTTAGAAAAATATATTTAGGTAATATATTTTCAAACAATGCTGTAAAACTGAAGAGAGGTTGCTGCATGTTAATGATTTACTTTTAGTAAATATGATGGTAAAATTATTCTTCAGGTACCACTGAGAAAATTGTTTTAGGTCACAAAAGCGGGAAAGAGAAATCATGGAGAATGTTCAGAAATGTTGCTGAAATGATGGAAAATTGTACTGTGCTGAGAAATGTAATGTGGGTTGATTCTGTCAGGTTCTATTAGTCGAGAGAATGGATGAGCTGTTAATGAATTTCAAATGGGAACTGAGGGACTATGAAGTCTCCAGGTGGTAGGCATTCTTGTACAGAAAAACATCAGTGTTTCCTTACGGCTTGTTAGCCAAAAAGTGAGGAATTTATGAGAAAAATTTGCCATTAGTGTGCAATTTGAGTGGACTTACAAAGTTGGTAACATAGGTCTAAAGTGAAAGTAATTTAATAGCAACATAGAATTACTAAATGTTCAAGATTAGAATATTGGCAATAACAGGTTTGCAAAGATACCAGTTAGCGTACTGCATACACAGTTCAGTGGGAACAGGGACTCTAAATATCACTAAAAATTCCTTAAGAGTAATCATGCCTAGGAATCAGTATTTTTTTTTAATGTGTTCTGGGCACAAGAAAACCAACTGATTTAGGCTGAATAAGTGGAAATAATTCTATTTTTTTGCTTTATTTCAAGTGCATTTGAACTTACTTTAAACGCTTTTTTGGAAGAGTTTTTTTTGTTTATTGATTAAAAACTGTGAAAGCGTGTCACCCCAAGGAAGCTTGTTTCGTGCACGATATATCAGGCCATAACTCTGTGCAAAATAACAGATGAAGTGTCATCAGGAAGTTACTTGAAGAATAACCTCTTTAGAATTAGACATCTGCCTTCAAAACTGATAGATTTGCTGAGGTCTTTCAAGGTCAGTGAATTTCAGGAGGAAGATTGTGAATGGTGAGAGTTTAATGGCTTTCTATACCAGATTAGAAAGGGTTTTCAAAGTATAAGGAGGCAACAAAAAGAAAAACAGTAATGTGATTGTGTTGCAGATAAAAACAGAAGATGCAGGTTCTTTTTATTGTTAAGTTAGTGGCAGTGATGTGGGAAAATGAGGTAGGTCAGTAATGGGAATCAGGAAGAAGTTCAGTTGAACAGTACACTTTAGGAAACAGCACTGGCAGGGGCGTGGAGTTGTCACCTAATGGGTCTTTTCATTTCTGATTTTGAGGTTGCAAGGGCAGCATGAGTAGCTGTGATCTCAGAGTTGTGTTTGTAACATCTCATCACAAATAAACCCAGGAGCAGCCAAGCTTAAGGAAGTAGGTTGGAACTCATTAGTGTCATGTGTATGTGTCTACTCAAGAAAGCAAATAAAAAAATCCTGTTGAAACAGTGTATATGTTAACATCCAAGCGCTTGACTGAATCATGGTGATTTTCAGAAAACGCTGCGGCATTTTTATTTTTTGCTTAATGTCAAACCTAGTTCTCTTATTTGCTGTGTAGGTGACTTTCTGTAGTTTTATCTGTAATACTAAATGGGAAATAAGTTGGGAAGTTGGGACAAAAATGCTTTCTTTTATTCCATTTGCATTTGTTCATTGGTTTTAGGAACAGAAAATTATGTCTTTATGCCTCTTTCCTTTTTTTTTGTTGAGCAGATGTTGCGGGAGAGTGGAATATAAACAAATTATGAAGAAACCTGGAGGGGAAATATTGATGATTTGTGCTGATGTGGTCTTATTTTTATTTTTAGGCGGAGGCAGGAGAAATGAGTAGAAATACTGAACTAAAGAAGCTGCAGATATTTGGAGCTGGACCCAAGATGATGGGACTGGCATTGGGAGCAAAGGATAAAGAGGGTAATTAAATCTTGAGCTCATTGCTTTGTGAAGTAATGAGACTTAAATCTTTCTGAATGTCTCTAGAGACAACATTAAGAAGTAAGCAAATCATTATAACTGGAAAAAGATAGCTAAGTATTCTAGAGTTTCATTCATGAGAAAGATTTACAGGGTGCTTCATGTAACTTGGCATAGTTTCAGCTCTTTATGTATTTATATTGTAACAATAACAATTAAGCAGCTGTTGCATGAGCTGAGTGACTGGAAGGGAAAACAGGATTTGACAATACTCGAACTGATCCTGCAAGCTAAGTGCACAAATTATCGGTCTAATTCACTCTGTTTTGTGAGGCAGTTGGGATCACCTGTGAGTATTAGCAAAATAAGTTTTCCTAATCCCTGTTGATTTTAGACTGGCCAGGTACAACAAGGCATTTTTGCTTTCTTTAGACTGTCAGGTAGTTGCTGATACGAAAGGCAGGGTACCAGGCTGGATATCTATGTTTTGCAAATTAAGTCTACCTTTGTGTGATATCAATAACATTCAGCTTTATTTTACTTCAAGATGAGGTGACACGAAGACGCAAGGGAACCAGATCAGAAGCATTTGGAATGCAGATGAGGCAACGCAAAGGAACTCTTTCTGTCAACTTTGTAAGTTTGATTCCTTTGCTGTGATTTCTGATAAGAAATTCATTAATTTACTAAGATTTTTTTTTCCCTAAAACACCCCCCACTCCCACCCCACCCCAAATAGATGAAAGGATGGACACTGCAGGAGATGATACTGTTATGGGAAGACTAAACAGTATTTGGAAAAATAATCTATGCTTTAGGTTTCTGTTTTAACCTTTTGGACAGGAAGGATGTTGCAACATGAAGGTACTTGCTGATTATGGGTTTGTGGGCTTGCTTTGCCAGATACTTCACACTTCTTGCGTGCCTTCAATAGCTCACTTTCTACTTGAGCTCCCCTTCATAGAACAATTACAATACTGCTTCCTTAAAACATATTTTGAGGTGCTCCAGTACTTCAGAAGTTTGTTTTTGAGCGATTCTAGCTTTCATGTCTTTTGAGTTGAAACTGGTTACAGAAGTCCATGCAAGAGAAACCCCTAAGGGGAAAAATGAATGTTTAGCACTCTGATGTGTGACCATGGAAAGGCAGTGTATAGTTGTTCTTAATGTCTTTCATAGCACATGACTTTTTTTACTTTTAAAGTGTCATAATTTAGCATGTATATGCAGCCATGAATGGAGATGCATGCTTTTAATGTCTTAAGAACTAGACTTCAGTAATAATTTAGCTGTTCTTTTTTTATTAGCCTGAGAATGCTTACAAGAGCTTATTTTAAATTTCAACCATAGAAGGCCAAGGCAACCAAAAGTCTCTAGTAATCATATTTTGCTATGTGGAAATGCCTCCTGGGGGAAAAAACGTGGGAGAAGTTGGATGTTTAAAAAACAGATCATTGTGCCATTGCAACTGAGTTAGAATTTGTGACTTGACTTTTTTTTAATTGTGCTACTACATCTGAGTATGTGGAGTTCCTAGGTTGTGTGTTGTGACCATTCTGTTTAAGTATACTTTAATTTTAAAATATTTTGTCTAGTCTGTTTCTTAATAGAAAGCTATATTTGTTTACTTTTTCCATTTACTCCTATTTGTAAGAGAAGATGAAAATACTGTAGCAATAGAACTGCTGTTTTCAAATTGTATTGCTGTAACTGTAATCTTGTGAAATTCTGTGACGTAGTACTATTTGGTTCTACACTTTCTTAATACTTGCATGAGAGGTCTTCAAGGAAAGAAGTCTTTGAAGTGCACAGGTGATACTTTAGCCTTACATAACTTGTCTGAAAAGTACTGTGGTACAGTTTTGTTTATGTTTATCATTTATCTTTTTGTGAAATGCTAACTGTGAAATAATGTACAACTTTTTCTTTTTATCCCCTCCCCCCCCTTGATACATATAGTTATGTATCATCATAGTCTTACTCTGTTTTGTTACATGACAAGGAGGCTTATTTGTGGTTATTGCATAATTGCGGATCTGCTTGTTGTGAATATATTTCAGTGCAGTCTTTGTATCTGACAAATCATACCTTAGCCTAACATAAAGATTGCATATGTTAATATGAATTTGGAGAGAAGGTATTATCAATGATAGGTAACTAGTGAGTGTCACAGAACAGCCTTCTCTTACAATGACCATTTTAATGCATTTTTAGTTTTGAGAAGAGAACCTGGCAATGTCTGCTAAGGTACTCTCCCTCCTGTCTATATAATATACTTGCAACAAAACCAACTAGTTTGGTGGTTTAGACATGATATTTCATGACGGTGAGTTTGTGGATTTGTTTTAAAAAGGGAAAAATGATATGTCACTTAATCAAACCTCATTTTTTAAAATTAAGAGACCTGAAGCAATCATTAGTATATTACTGCATAGCTAGGAAGCTGCGTACTTAACTAGGCTGATGTGGCTAAGATGGGGTTGACAGCAAGTATTTAACACAACTGTGTGAACCTAATTAGCTGAAAAGCACATCCTTCATTATCAGTGCTGCTCAAAAACCAGATGAGACTGCATTGATGTTGGACTTCAGGATTACATCCTTTGTTTCCTTAGTTTAAGGAAGGCAGGTTCTGGATGAGGAAACTTTTTGTAACTTTTTTCATACTTTTTCTCCACAGGTTGATCTGTATGTTTGCTTATTCTGTGGCAGAGGAAATAATGAGGACAAACTGCTACTGTGTGATGGATGCGATGACAGCTATCACACTTTTTGCTTGATTCCTCCTCTACCTGATGTACCCAAGGGTGACTGGAGGTGTCCGAAGTGCGTTGCCGAGGTACAGTTAAAGAACTACTCAAGCTTTGTATGTATGTTTGTGTTCCTGGAAAGATCAAGTTCAGCATATAGCTGTTCCATCTGGGTAGAAGCTGTAGTTTTGTTTGGAATATTGTTGAAATGAGGGGTGAATCTCCAACTGTTCTTGGTTGGTGAGCCATAAGGAGAGAGAAATGTTCCTTCTAGAGCTTGGGCACAACCTCTGTTTATTATACAGCCATGTGACAGCTAAAACTGTGGCCTTTGCTAAGAGCTGAAACTCAGTTTGATAAGCTGGTAGTGGGAAATTAGGTTGAGAAGTGGGGTTGTGATAGGTGTTTCAGTGTAACGATGAGACATTTTATTAACTGTGAAGTAATCAAAGTATGTCATTTGGGCATAACACAGCTTTGATTATTGGGAAGTAATTATGGCATTGTTCAGAATAGCTTGTAGCAGAAAGTAAAAGAACTAATTAAAAATGTATAGCTATTTTATATTGGGTTTAAACTAGAAAAGGAATTCTTGAAGCTTTGAAAGTGGAAGCTAGTTGAATTTCATTGTTCAAGAAAGAATTGCTACCAAGTTCCAAGACATAACTGATCAACAGCCTAAAGGCAGCAAACATCATTTGATCAGCTTGGTATTTGTCTTAAGAAAGCAAATTTTGCAAGGTCAGGAAATTGGTAGATGTAGGATTCAGAGGAGAAAAGTTTACTGTTTCTAAATCTGTAATTTCATAACTGGCTTTAACTTTTTAGATTGTTTGTCCAAAAGTGGCAGTTGCACACGTGTATATGCCCATTTCCCCCCACATCCTCCACACCCTTCCCGGCTGTGGGCTTCTGCTATTTTTTTTATAGCAATGTGTGAATAGTTGTGCAGCCACATAGTGAGGTGGATCAGCTCGCTGCTCTCCAACCCTTCACCAAGAGAGATTAGGTTGTCAGATGAACTCAGGCAAATGCTGTTGTGAGAGGTGGAAATTCGTAGTTACAGGCAAGGGAAAAGATGCAACTAACCTTTTGGGCTTAACAGAATGGATTAAGCTGCTTGTTTATTGTTCCCTTGAGAGAGCAATAAAGGAGTATTAGCAAACTACAGCAATACAATGTTGAGTTAATTTAGAGGATATAGTAGTTTATATAGTGACTGCAGTGGTTTGAAAGTGTGGAAACTCACAAGAAATTTCACTACTACTAATGCTAGTAAAAACAGGGATAGGTTGTTCCCAAGGGAAAAATATGCATGTAGGGACAAAATCAGGAAAGTTAAGGTGCCAAGTAAGTTGTTACTAGGAAATTATACAGGAAACACTTGAAAAATTGTGGAAAAACATTGAAAGTAAGAGGAAGAAGGGAAAAAACATAGCTATATCATGTAATGGAGAGTAAACAAGTAACAGCAGCAGGATGTTTGAAATAGTAGTGCTTTTTGTGTCAGTTTTTACTTTAAATGTTAATTGTGCACAGATGCTTAATGTAATGTTAGCAGGGTGCTGGAACAGAAGCTAGGAACAATAGGGTAAGGGTTCTTCATATGTATTCAGGTCAGCATTCTTTGACAGTGTTTACAAATGTAGATTCTGTTGCAGGCTCCATTTAAGAACTACTTTGATAAATGTTGGGCATAGTCTAAGGATAGTTCCTCTTGAAGAAAGAAACTACTGATCTTTTGAATTTCTTTCCAGTCCTGTTTCTTTATGACTTAACAGCTGTCAGATAGCTACATGTCATGTTTGTGTTCAAATGTCTTGTATATATAAACATTGTGTCAGATGCAAAGAAGCTGAAAAGGACACTGTAGAAATGGGTGGGGAGAGCAGCTGAAATGTGAATGAGTGTTTGTTGTGCTCTTGGGATGAATGGGAACAGAACGGTGGAAGACTCGAAGGTTTTCTGTCAGATGGATCATGTTTGTTGTTAGTTGTGTTGCACTGTTTAAATTTCCTTCTTCCTCTTTCCTCCTGTATGCTTCCACAGTGCCAAAGCATTGATGATTTGCTGACTTGATAAGACTGAAGCACTTGCAGGGTTTGTTCCTGTGCAGTTATTCTGCAGATGCTTGAATCAGTGCGTCTAAGAAATGTTTTATGGCTGTCTAAGCATCTTGTGCACTGTCTTACTCTGTGGCTGGCAGCAGCAGATGACGAAACTTAGTTTTGGACAGGAAAGCAGAAGTGTGTAGCATTGGGGTTTACCATGTTAGATTAGCTTCTGTACAATTAATTCTGTTCTGTTTCTGTTGTGGCAGGACTTCCTCAGCTGAGAAAAGCATTCAAAACTGATAGCTTATTGTGTTTGGTAAGGACTCAGATGGACACTAGGGTTTTTTGCTAAAAATGTAACTGTGTCATAATCTGCTGCAGGGAACAGTATTTTTATGTTCTGTCTCCTAGGAATGCAACAAACCCCGTGAGGCCTTTGGATTTGAACAAGCTGTCAGGGAATATACTCTCCAGAGCTTTGGTGAAATGGCTGATAACTTCAAGTCTGATTATTTCAACATGCCGGTCCATGTGAGTTTCAACTGTTGTTGTTATTCCTTGTAGGGGAAAAAGAGGTTTCAGCTGATGCTGGATATTTGCTGAGGCATCTTAGCTTTGTTTAAAGAGGCACCATAAGCTTCAAACATGTAAACAAATGATTTAGCTTTCTGGCATCTGGTCTCATTTCAACTTCATTTCACCCTTTTCCTGTAACAAATAGATAGCTTTATTTCTTGTTAGGGTATGCCTGATTAGCTGTATTTTTAAGTTCTTGCCCTTTTTGATTAGTTGAACTGAATATCTTGTTCTTGTTTGGCAAAGGGGTCTTCCTCCTGCCCTTCCTGTGGCTTTTGTTTTGGTTTATTTTGTTCAGAGGATAAATCATTGTCTTCCTCCCTGTTACATTGTGTTTTCTTGTAGACGAGTTAATAGACTGAGTCTGTCTGATAATCACTTTTTTTTGTTGTGCATCTCAGCACTGTTTTTAAAACTAGCATTTCTGCTTTGGCACACTTTGATGATTCCACTCTCCTGTAGACTGCATGTTAACACCATGCTCCTTCTCCTCTCAAGGTTCTTTGGTAATTTATGGGCATTCTTGCTAAAACTTCTACCTTTTAAGGACTCTAATTTCTGACGCAACTTTGGGAAATGGAGGAAAGCAAGGAACAAAGCTTATTTTACAAATAAACTGCATAAATAAATGCATATAGGTCAGAGTTGTCATGAGCTATATGAAGACTACACTCTTGAACACAATGCTTTATCTGAATTTCCTTACTGTTACTCAGAAGTTCTGGTCATTATCCTCTGAAATAGTTTGGTTCTGTTCATTCTGTTTGCTGCTTGGCTTCTGCTGGCTGTCTCCTTATCCCCTTCTTTTTAGCTGTACTTCTGGTAACCCAATCTTGTTCTGTTCATTCTATCCCTTTAGGATGTGGCATCCTATTTCTGTTATATTGCAGCTACCACTAAGGATACAGACTAAGCTGTATGACTTTGAAGAGATGAAAGGGGGAGAGGGAGTGGCCTTGGTGTCTGAAAATTCCCGGGCGATTAGTAATGATTTACTGCTTGAATGATAACTTTCATGTTGGGTCTTATCTGCACATACCCTGACATCTTTTCCACTTTCAGATGGTTCCCACTGAACTTGTGGAAAAAGAATTCTGGCGATTGGTGAGCAGCATAGAAGAAGATGTCATTGTGGAATATGGGGCTGATATCTCATCCAAGGACTTTGGAAGTGGATTCCCAGTGAAGGATGGCCGACGAAAGCTGATGCCAGAGGAGGAGGTGAGGAACAGGATATGCAAACTGACCCCATTCTTTGCTCTGCATAAGATTTCACAGGAAGAATTTAGGTCAGAAATGAGAGTGGATTTTTTTCATGAAGAAATTACCTGAGGCTGTTGCATGCACTGAACATTCCTTTTGAGCAGGGCATTAACCTGATATTTTTGGTTCTTTTACAGATCTGGTTGCTGATAGATAAGCTACTTTTCATGATTTGTCACACCTGTTTTGTATTACTTAATCTTAGCAGGCAAAGATGTGCAAGTTGTTACAGTACGTCCGTGTATGAGTGGACTGATAAGATTTTTTTTTTTCTTGTTCTAAACCTTTTCATTACATACTTGGCTACAGAAACAGGATTCTCACCTCCTTAGGAGGTTCATAATAGGTAAAACAAACTAATTGGATTTAGCTTCTGTCTCTGTATATTGTAAGAATGAAAAGATGTAGACACAGCATCTTATTATGGAAAATTTTAGAAAGAACATCAGGTAAATAAATATATTACCTATTTTCCCTCAGACCTTACTGTAGCATATCAATTTTCTGATTGCTTATATGTTTAAATTCAGACAAAATGAGAGTAAAGGTGTTGTTTTGTGATTACACAGCCCAGATCAATTTATACTGCTTACTGGAAGAGGTAATCCTGGTCATTATTGTCTTTCATCTATACCTGCACCTTCCTACCTGTACCTTTGTTGGCTATGCAGTGATTGTGTAGCTGCTTAATGAGTCAGAACTGCTTGTGGATCTACTTGTATGAAAGCAGTAATTAAAAAAAAGTATTTTCTAGCCAGACCACTTAAGTCATCTGAGTCACTGCATTGTCTTTATAGTGTCAGAGAAAAGGAAACAGCATGAACATGTGGCTGAGTGTGTGACCAGTCCTTTCGGCAACTATGGGATATGCCTACGACGACTGTGAATCTGTGCTAAAAGCTTTTTCTAGGGTGGAAAGCAGACTAATGTTGAAGCACAGTAGTGAGCTTTTCAGGCAGTCTATTTGGATTCTCACTTTTTTTGTACAAATTGTGTGTATTTGAAGGTAAGGTGGGATCACTTAACCGGTGATGCTGCCTTCTTAGAAATGTGTGTAGGAATTTCTTCTCTTGAGAAAACTTTCTAAAGTAATACATAAAGAAGATCAAGATAAACTGCAGTGCAGTAAAGCAGGTCTTCAAAAAGCTGAAATAATGACATAAGTTTCACTGTGTTGTTTAGAATCTTAAGTTATCCTATTTTATTGAAGACTTCTGTCCTTTGTTCTTCTGCTACTAGCGTTGCTGGTATTTTGTTCCACCAGAAAACCATGAAACCTGGGGGGTGGGAATCAAAGCCTGAGTGTATTAGCCTTGATCCAAAGAAGATGAGCTATATATGTTGAAATACTACGACTGGCCTTAAATCTTAGTCTGATTAATTGCTAAGGTATTTAAGGAGTTATTTCCTAGGTTTGATGCTTCATTGTTGCAGAATATTACCCACCGTCTACTATAGAAATGCATAGGCTGATCTCTTTGTAATTTCCTTTTCTGGAGTTGGTGTCCTTAAGTTCTTCTGATTTGTTCAGAATTTTCTTCTTTTTTTTGGCAGGATTATGCACTGTCTGGTTGGAACTTGAATAACATGCCAATTCTAGAACAATCAGTCCTTGCTCACATCAATGCAGATATCTCTGGCATGAAGGTACCTTGGCTGTATGTAGGGATGTGCTTCTCCTCATTTTGCTGGCATATTGAAGATCACTGGAGCTATTCCATCAACTACTTGCATTGGTATGGGCTCTCCTCTGTGTGTCTACCTTACACTGCCCTGTTTGCTGTTATTAAATTTTTAGTTCTACTTCAAAGTGCCTATGCATGCTGATGGCGCTTTTAACCAAGAAAGCTAAATGTCATGAGTGGTCCATATTCTTAGCTGAGGCTTATTGAAAGTGAATACAGATACTGTTTTAAGCATCTAGTGTTGTTTATTAACTGGTTAAATATTCTTATGTTGCCAAAAATCCAGTGTCAGTGTAAAATCATGTTGTACAGGCTCACATCTTTTCTAAGAAGGCTTTTGGTTTTGAACTGAGTTACAGTTCACTGCTTTATGATTTAGAGTTGGTATGCCCCTTTGCTGGAAATAGAGACTGCTGGCTTACACAGACATTCGAGCTGACAGTTCAGCAGCAGATCTATGTATACATAAAAATGCTAGCCAAGCGAAGAGAAATTTGAAAGTAATTCTGACTTTCAGAACAATCCTAAAAGTATTATGGTGTTCAGCTTTTGTGTTGAAAAGAAGAATCCTGACAGATTAACTATCTGCAGCGCAGTCTTCGCAGTTCATCAGGCTTGGTCACAGTGGATGGAGCAGGGGGAAGGAGTGGGGAAGCTGTGTGAAGCACCCTTTTAGAATACAAAGTTTGTTGTATGTCTGGTAAGGATGAGTAGATAGTGTTTTGACTGTGATTGCACATTTCTGGAGAAGCATGTTTGCTAGTAAGATCTGATCCACAGACTCTGGAGGGGAATTAATTTTGTTTTGAGTTCAGTTCTTGTCCTCAGCATGCTATTAACTAGATCAGTATGTGAGGGTTTTTTGTCAGCTGGTGAGTTCCGGCAGCCCAGATGCAGAGTAGTAGTAATTACTCACTGGAGTTTACTGGCTGTAAACCACAGTCTACCAGCAGGTGTCACTGAAGCCTGTAGGAACCACAGAAAATGCTGCACTGTGCCTCGTCGAACTTGTGGGTTGGTTGGTGACAAGATTATTAGTACAGTTAAATAGTGCTATGTTAATGGTTTCGGATATTTCAGCAGATTACTGCTTGTACTTCTTAATAAAATAAAATTATAAAATAAACCTCAGCACTATAGATACTAGATCATTGCAGTTTATTTTGGTTAAGACAGGCCTGGAAGTACTGGAATAGTACGTTCTCAAGTAGTAATTTTGTGTTTAGTTTTGGTCTTGTTAAGTATGAGGGAAGGAAAAGATCAACCATTTAGGCTTTTTTTTATCTTAAGAATCCAGTGGGCCACTGATTTTCAGTAATTGGTTATGCAAATTAGGAGGATTATTTCACTGCACTGTCTGGTGTTTTATTCTTTCCACTTCTGCTTAGCTGGTATACTGTTCCATTGGTTTCAGGAATATGACTACTCCAAGCCTGAGTGGAGGAGCACCATGATCTCTTTTCTCTTAAACGTTAGCTGTGACGGCCAAGGTTTTGTTTAAGCTTGCTTTCTTCTTCCTAAAGGAAAATAATTACCCATTTTATCTGTTTAGAGCATGGTAAATGACAGTTATCTTCCACCTTAGGCTTTTCATGGCAAATCTGCTGTCAGGTATGTTGAGAATTGTGTTGTAGTGTAATTGATTTTTCAGATCTGAATAATACATACTGAAGATGATGTTTGTTGATCACAGATACTTTTCTGTCTATATGCAAAATACTTGGCTTGTGTGGACAGTGGTGCTAGGTTTAAAGTGTACTTTGCAGTTGGGTGGCGTTATTACTTTCCTTTAAGTAATATGTTTATTTACTGTGGTTGTGTTTTGTTAGGGGAGAGCCAAAGACATGGTATGGTGTGCCCTCTCATGCAGCAGAGCAGCTAGAAGATGTGATGAAGGAATTGGCTCCTGAGCTATTTGAATCCCAGCCTGATCTCCTGCATCAGCTGGTCACTATTATGAACCCAAATGTACTGATGGAACATGGTGTACCAGTGAGTAGCACATGAGCATTTTTTTAAATAAGTACTCCTATGCACTCTCTTTTTTTCATTCTGTGCCAGGTTTGTGTAACAATGGTTTGGCATACTCTGAAGAATTTTTATGGTGGACGTTTACATACTCAGTTCATTAGTTACAGGATGTTTTTTCAAGCTGCTTTCTGGCATCTTCCCTAGACTCACCACAAGATCTAAATTATCTTATATCAGAAGTGAGTGTGCCAAGTTTCTTACATAAAATATCTCACAGAACAAGTGTACATTGTGTGTTACATTTTAATTAAAAAACCCCTCACCCTACCATAGCAGCAAATTTGTCTGTGAAATGCTTTTAATATCTTTTGATAGTAAAATATTTGTCTTGTGTTCATTAGAAGTCTCAGCATTACAAATTGCTTTTCTGACCAAACATAGTTGGCTGCAGACCTTATTTAAGCAGCAGTCACTATCATTTGCTTTTGTCTTAATATAAATTGTTTCCCTGGCAAATACCCCAACAAAGCAAACCATAAACTGTTTCCAGAAGCTTCTGCACTTTGTGGTGCAATGGACTGATAGAGAAACATCCTTTTGGGGATTCATAAAGAAAATTTTCAGCTGTTGGCTTATATATTCAGCTTTTTTGAGTAAGGCTATAAATTGAGGATTCACTTTAAGGATTGGTTCTGTCTTCTTACCACTGTTGAGGTAGCTGTGTTGCCTGTGGTGTTTTATAGGTCGAAGAAAGTGGTGTTCAAACATCTTGTAATTGTGTCTTAAACTTTGTTGCAAGTTTCATATTTTTTCTTTTTTTCCTTTATCTTCACTTGTATTAGGTATACAGGACCAATCAGTGTGCTGGCGAGTTTGTTGTGACCTTTCCTCGTGCCTATCACTCTGGATTTAACCAGGGATATAACTTTGCTGAAGCTGTGAACTTCTGCACTGCTGACTGGGTCTGTTCTTCTGTATATGTTTGCTGTATCTCTGTGGTGACCTTTGCAAGAAGTGTGTTAGTGACTAAATTATCTGAAGAACAGTCTTAAGTTTTGTGTTTGTAGTTCCTGGTACAGTGGTTAAAGACAGATGTAAGTTTGCATTACGCAAAATAATTTTGATGAGCACATAATTTTAAGCAGCTTCAAGCTGAAGCTTTGGCATGTGATCTTCCTTTTTAAGTACTGATCCAAGTAAATGACATATCACAGTACCTTTAGCTAGTCCTCTGTGATGCCTCTTTCTGAATTTGGTACAGATTAATGTGCTGTCTTGAATAGCTGTTATGTGAATGGTGGAGGTAGGCATATAACAGTCTTTTGTTCTCCTTTTGTGCCAGCTCATTGTACCTTTTAATCATGTTAGTGCTTGTTCTAGTAGCTGTGCCACACCAGAGCATAGCTTATGTGGACTCTTCAGTAAGTTGTCAAAAGTGTGTCCTGTCACTGTCCAGGGTTTACAGCTGGAAGTTACGATCTCATCTGTAGTTTATTTCTCTAACGTCTTTTTTGTTACTTCCAAATAGGAATTTTAGTCCTTAATCAGAGAACTTTATTCATTTGTCAGAAAAGTTGTCTGCAGGATTGACAGTGTGTCAGTGTTCTTTTTCTCTCCTGTGCTTGTGATGTAATCTGTGCATAGCCTCTGTGAAAAATTGCTAAACTCACACCAGCTGTGTGAAATTTCCTTTGTTTATGCAAAATGTAACCAGATACCTGTGTAGCAAATTCATGTAGCAATTTATATTTTTTATTTTAAAAGGCACAAAATAAGTGATACTGATTTTGGTTAACTCTAGGCATCTTGTGTTAAACGTCAATGTCCATGCGTAATAATATCCAGAGGGCAATGCATTCACCTTAGCATAGACCAGATGACTCCTTTTTGGTGCCAGTTCTTTGCACTGGGAGTAAAAACAGCTTAGGACAACTCTTAAACTTGTGACTGAAAGTTAGGCACATAATATGGCAGATGCCTCCACAACATGGGTACCCTGTTTGTCCTCAACTGTGACATGATTTAAGGTTGTTATAATTGGCTTTGTCCGATAAGATATATCTCTTAGTCTTTTCCCAGGTTTTGTCAAAGGAAGGAAAGTGGGAGGTAAGAGGTCATCTTGAAAGGTCTTTTCCCAGTATGACAGATGTTGGGATTTTTTTTGTAGCTTCCCATTGGGCGTCAGTGTGTGAGTCATTACCGAAGGCTAGGACGTCATTGTGTTTTTTCCCATGAAGAGCTGATCTTCAAGATGGCTGCAGATCCAGAGTGCTTGGATGTTGGGCTGGCTGCCATGGTCTGCAAGGAGATGACTCTAATGATAGAGGAAGAGACACGGTTAAGGGAGTCTGTTGTACAGATGGTGAGTAACAAAAGACAACTCTTACTCTGCTTGCAAAAGAACTTTCGGCTCCCACCCCCCAGCCCTCCCCACCTGGATTAGAGTTTTTTAGCAAGTGTCTTGACTGTTTGTTTATTAGGGAGTGTTGATGTCTGAAGAAGAGGTGTTTGAACTGGTTCCAGATGATGAGCGTCAGTGCACAGCTTGCAGAACCACATGCTTCTTGTCAGCTCTTACATGTTCCTGTAATCCTGAGCGTCTGGTATGCTTATACCATCCGTCTGATTTATGTCCATGTCCCATGCAGAAGAAGTGTCTAAGGTACACAGAATTTTTTTTCCCCTGCTTTTCTTCCATATTCAGTAGTTTGCTGGAGACCAGTGACCAAATACAACATTTGGCCACACTGCTGTCTGTCTTTATTTAAGGAGTATTTTTATCCTCTTTGTTTCTTCATTCCAAGGCCACAGGTATTGTATGTGTTCTGTCTTTCTGGCCCGGTTGTGGCTGAAAAAACTCAATATAAGCAATATCCTGGATTTTGTATGGGCATTAATACTTTATTTTCCTTCCGTATTTCCAGATACCGGTACCCGCTAGAAGACCTTCCTTCTTTGCTGTATGGCGTGAAAGTTAGAGCACAATCTTACGACACTTGGGTCAGTAGAGTTACAGAAGCTCTGTCTGCCAGTCTCAACCACAAGAAAGGTCAGACTTCTGTCGTTCATAGTAGGATGTCCTGAAACTGCTACCTTTGTTCTATGTTTCGTTTAATGAGAGAAATGCTGTATATTGTTTAGTGGAAAAAAAGAAATGAGCTAATCTGAGAGTAATGCAACTAGTTGTGCGTTTCAAATTGAACTAGCCTTGAACTAGTTGGAACCTGGATCGAAGGCCTTTGAAGCAGTATAAAATCTCTTTTGTTTTTGCATACAAATTATTTCTGTACTGTTATTACAGATGTGATTGAGCTGAGAGTAATGTTGGAGGATGCTGAAGACAGGAAATATCCAGAGAATGATCTTTTCCGCAGGCTCAGAGATGCTGTGAAAGAAGCAGAGACCTGTGCTTCAGTAGCACAGCTGCTTCTGAGCAAAAAGCAAAAACACAGGTAGGACAGGCATTTTTTTGCAACAGTTTCCATCTGTCTGTTTTTTTATTTGATTGGATCTGGAAATAGAAGAACCCTGAGGTCTCACTGCCTACTAACTTCTTTCAGTGTTCCCTGTCTTCAGTGCTGTGACTCACTGAGAGGTAGAGGAGGCAGGTACAGTGGAGCAGGCAGATACACAAAGGGCCAAAAAAGTGGACTTGGTTGGAATGTGTTAAACATATTCAGCTGACTTGGGTGCTGAAATGTGAAAGCCTTTGGAGAAGTTGTGTTTGATCACTGAGCAGGTGTTTCTCTGAATGTGTGGGAGAGTTGTAGGAAAAGACTAGAGAAAAAAAATGTAAAGAAAGTCTTGACATGAATGTACTTTAGGTAGCATGGCTAAGTACATAGCTTAAAGCCATGGAAAGAAAATCTGTTAAAACTTTAGATTGCAAAGCAAAATGCTTGAAAAGTAGGAAATACCAGTTACGGTTGATAAGGTGAGTGCAGTTGTATCTTATGGTACAGCATTTCTCAAACATATTTATAAATTTGCCAAGGAAGAACATGTTGTGATGCTGATGGAGTTACTGGAAGATGCCAAGGAAATGTGTCTTGCCAGCATTGACTGGAACAAGAGGATCTTGGGGAGCAGAGCAGTGCAGAGAGCAAAAAGAGCTCATAGTTTGAGCCAGTGTTTTTACTTCTTGGGAAGGACCACAGGAGACAGTGATGTGTGATTGAAAAGTAGTGGCTTGCCTCAGTGACTTTAGACAGTTTAGACTCCCTTGGTTCTCTGTGTTGCCTGCCTAGCCTGTGGCTGTGTCAGTGTTACTCTGTCCCCTGGCCCTACCTCAGCAATCTGCTGGATGTGTCCCTTTTCTTCTGCTTTCATGAGCCTTCAGCAACGTTTTCTTCTCTCCTGCGCATTCTGTGCACTGAATAGAAGTCCCATAGAAAAGAATTGGATCAGGTGACCATAATTCTTATGCCAGTGGTTGTATGGTAACTTTTATAGTTTGCACTTCCTCCGAGTATACGGTTTGGCTTTGTAGTTGGTTGGGGATTTTTTTACATGTGTAGTTTTTATGTATAACTAAAGACTTTTCAAGGGAGATAGTAAAAAGTAAATACCTTGTTAATTATAATACCCAACTTTGCTACACAAAACATAATGCATATCATAATTGCTTGAACACTGAAATGCTAGAGTTACACCACAGATCCGAGTATAATACCTGATATAATTGGAAAGCTATTATAAAAGAGAGAAGCATTTTTACTCTATTTGAAGGGAAAGGAAGGCTGTCCTGTTTGCTTGTTAGGGTCCCACTACCACAGAGGTATGGTCACTTAAAATATTGGTCTGGGTGAGGGAGGCGTGCTACAGGGGTTGCATTACTTGGTTCCTAATGCAGTTTAATTATTTTGGTAGCTCCCACGTGTTCCTGCTCTCTTGCTGCCTGCTCTTCCTTCTGCTGTGGTTGTCAGCCTTCTTTCAACAGACTTGCCTTCAGTTAATTATTTCGTGAATTTCCAGCACTACCCCAGGAAACACAAGGGGTGGAAAGATTTGACAATTTTCAGTGCTATGTCTTATCTAAAGCTGAGAGAATTCTGTGGGACCAAAAAAAAGGACTTGTATATACATCTGAGGGCTGTTGTATGCCAAAGAGCAACGTGTTACAAAATGGAGGTTTGAGAAAGATTTTTGAAATCTTTGATGAACAGTGCTAGGAAATTTAAATATAGAGATCATGTTCAGCTTCTTTTAACATTTGTGTTCCTATTTAATGTGTTGAGAAGGATCACATTTACACAAAGGATAAGGTTATTAAAAAAGCAAACTAAAAATGAGTGCTCAAACAGAACAATTTGGCAGGGATTAAAGGAGTAGTAAACTCATGGTCAAATGTAGCAAAAGAAAGTCTATTCCTTATGCACCTGATTATATATAAACCTGAAAAATAGGTGATGTAGCTGTGAAGATGTATCTACTATTCCAATTCTGTGTCTCTCTCCACTGTTGAAAGTTGTGAGTTTCTATAGGCAGGGACAGTTGTTTCTTCTTGTCCAGCATCTTGTGCTGTGGCAGTCCATGGTTGGACTAGGGACAGCATGCCAGTGCAGTGTATCAGAGGAGGTGCCCTCCTGCAGTGATGTCTCTTGGAGCACTGCACCCTGTTCACTCTTCTGCAGGAATATTGGAGGCACAGCAGGTTCAGTGCAGCTACCACTCCTTTCTGTCTGTCATAGCAAGTCAAAGCCTGCAGTGTTCTTTTTCCCCCTCTGAGTTTTAGGTAGTCTGTAATTATATTTGATCATTAATCTAAATTTTACTTTTACAATTACATTTAAGTCCATAGTTTGAAAGATGGAGTTTGGTTTTTCTTTAATGTTTTTGTAGTAATAAAATGCAGGTTCACTAGCAGGGAACAACTCTTCAGTGTTTTAAAATCTGTCCTGCTTGTGAAGCTGTGCCTGCCAGTGATATGTATACCAAATGTTTAATTTGTGCAGTGTGTCACTTTGAAGTCATTTACTGCATGTAGCGGGCTTGTTACACTTGCTTCAAGTGATACTTAATGGAAGTGTCTTTGCAGAACGCATCCTATTTGGTAGCAGTCTTCTCCTCTTGCAAGGCCAGTTTCAGCAGTTCTCTGGCTACAAGAGAGAGCACTCTAGAAAATAACACTACTTTCAGAGCTTGTTGCTGTTACATATCTCAGACTTCTTGTCAGTGCTTGTCATGGCAGTCAACTTCTTGAGCTGCCTAAAGGAGGCTTTTTGGAACTATGTTCTTCTACCTTTTTTGAACAAACTCAATTTGAAAGACAATGCGGCCACTGAAAAACAGGGTAAATTCTCGTGAAGATGCTTAGAGGAATTACATTAGATTTAGTTTTCAAGATTTTGGAATTCTTGTGGAGTTCGATTTTTTTTTTTTTTTCTTTTTTTAAACTGTCAAGTGATGAAATTTTTTTTGTAACTTCTCAGTAATCTTGATAGTTTTCTGTCACTGGGAGTAAATCCAGGGATTATCATCTTATATTTCACCTAATATTGTTTAATTATGTCCATTCATACAGCAGACAGAGCCAAGATAGTGGAAGGACACGGACCAAGCTAACTATGGAGGAGCTTAAAGCATTTGTGCAACAGTTGTTTAGCTTGCCCTGCGTTATCAGCCAAGCCCGACAAGTGAAGGTAAGTTGGCATCTGCTCCTCAGATAATGTGCTTTTTACTTTGTTCTGTTTTTGTGGGTTTGAGGTTTCTTTTTTTAAACAGATAACGTTGCCTGGTGTAAAGGATGAAAGGCTTTTTTCTTTAAGAATCAGTTGTGCACTGGCAGAGGTGGATGGAGTGGGGTATTTAATGCCTAGCTTTTAATGTAAAGCAAATAGCTGCTTTGCAGTGATACCTGTGGCCTCAAGAAAGTAAAAGACTCTGGAAACATGTAGCTCAGTGTCTCCCTGCTTTACTGGGTAATCTTGCTGGTGTTACTGAAGTTTTGCTGATGATGTTGCTGTCTGTCCATAATGGAATGGTAATTCCATTTGCAAGCATATTGCTAAGTGGGCGACGATAGCATTTGTACTTTTATGCCAGTGTAGTCATACCATTGAATACGTAGGGCTCAATTTGGTACCTTAAGCATGGGTATCTAGTGCCCTGTGAGACACTGAAGTATTTCACCTGGCCTCTCTTGCCATCCTAGAATAATACCTTAGCTCTTGTGTAGCAGTCTCAGACAGTGTGGGGTATTGCCCGTGGCAGTCGGCATTTAGGCAAACAGAGCACTTTACGTGACTATGCATGCACTTTCTAAGGTGCCTGTTGCAATGGGCATTGTCAGGTGTAGTGGTCTCACTTCAGTTAAACCAAGGTAAAAGATCCCTCCCACCTGTCACTGTCTGAATGGCCCAGTTTTATCTCTGAACCAGTTACTCCTATTCCAGCACCATTAATGCTGTCTATAGTGGTGGAATTTCTGGTTAAATCCTACCCTTTGTGTTTTTTGTAGAAACTTCTGAAGATTACATTGGTGTGCTTCTTTAGGGGAGAGGGAAAGCAGAACCACATTGGCAATTGTTCTGTAAATACTTCTCAGCCTTGTTTTCCAGATTACAGCCTCAATCTGTATGCATGGCCCACATTTCTTTTCCTTCATGTATATATCTTTGCACCTGTCTTTGAATGGATCTGGACTAATAAGTAATCCAGATCATACTGATTCCCCTGGCTGCTATTATCGTTTATCGCTCTGGCAGTCTGTATCGTAGCAAGTGTTTTCAGCAACAATCTTAATTTGTTTCTCTGTCACTGATGATGAAATGTTAGATAGTGTTTCACCTACTAACCAAGTTCTAGAAAACTCCTTC
The DNA here is from genome assembly GCA_035590275.1 of Ibycter americanus. Taxonomy (NCBI): domain Eukaryota; kingdom Metazoa; phylum Chordata; class Aves; order Falconiformes; family Falconidae; genus Ibycter; species Ibycter americanus. The sequence goes on from JAVJGI010000060.1 coordinate 25,247,460, forward strand.
AAGAAACAATAAAGATTTTTCAGCTTGAGAAATGGTTCTTGATGTATGTTAACCATTTATTAACACACATGTTCTCTGTCAATAGCAATTTTAAGAAGAATGTTCTATAGTGCTAGATTGAGGGCCTAAAATTCTAAACGTTACCATATATGCAGTAGCTACTACATAACCAAACACACAGTTTAAAAATAAGTTAGTCTTGTTTGAGAAGGCCTCTTTTCCGTAAGTGTTTACTAGTGTTAATTATGTCCATCTTCATTCATGAATTCTGTATTAACTTTTCTATGGTAGCTCAGTGTTGGTATCACAGAGAGACTTTATATTGGACTTCGTGTCTTTATGATATTGGCATGTTGTTGCTGAAAACAAGTACCTTCAGAAAACTGTAGGACTCCAGGATGCACATTTTCCAGGCCTGTTGATGATAATCTTTTCCCAGCAGCTAATAGTGGAAAGTATGTTATCCTCATATGATAGGATGATTTTACTACACTTCTTTCCACATACAAACAGGAAATATTTACTAGTATTTACTCATGAAATTTCATCATCATCTATAAATAGACCTATAAGATTGCTCTCAAAGGAGTTTTTGTTTCTAATGTATTTAAAACCTTCTTATAATTAAGACATAATTCTTTGATGATAGAGCTGTGGGCATGCAATAAACTCATAACAGTTTTAATTTGTATTTTGGTCTAAATATTTTCTCCCAACTATTCTCTCTTCCCACTGCTACTCAGCCTTAGGAAACTGGTTCTGTTAAAGTACTCTGTGCATGTGTATGTTCTTGAAGCTTCAGCATAATCACTAGCCAATAAAATAAATACTATCATTTTACTGGTTACAAACCATAGTCTCTTAGTTTCTGAATGAAGTCAGATAATGATCATTTATGCCTAAGCACTCCCTAACTTTCAGCATGGCATTTGAATGCAATTATCCATCATTATGAATTGCAAAATAATTGTCATGTTGGATGATGAGTATTTTCTAACACAAAAGGCATTATAATTATTAAACTGTAATAATTTACTGTTGTCACTATAAAGCATTCAGCATATGTACCCTGAATCAAAATCTTTATAATGTGGATCTTGTTCTTTTTTGTAAATGCCTTCTGGTTTCCAGACAGTCCTGAAAAGCAACAGCAGACAAAAAGGGCAGTAAGCTAAGGGTTAGGAAATGCAGGTATTGCTCCTCATTGTGCCATCGACTAGCAACGAGAAATACCTGTCACTTTGTAAGAGACTCGGGAGTTAATCAATTGAGTATACTGGTTGAATGACCTTGAATGAATCTCCTGCAGAGATTTTCCTGTCTGTTTGCTGTCTTTGATTTTTTTCATTGCAGTGCCAAAACATGAGGATGAGGACAACTGCAGCAGTGCAGTTGGATTTCTCTGAAATTGTCTCCTTTCATTAGAGGGTTTTGCATTTTCACTTCTTTCCTTTGTGCAATAAAATCCTGATGTGTTTAAGTGGTGGGCCTGCTTTAAGGAATAGTAATTACAAATTTCGCCATCATTATTTTAACGATCCTAGATTGAAAGGATGATCTGCTTGCAGAGGTCCCCTTTCCCACCACTGTTTTGAAATTAACGTTGATTGCGCAGCACGTAATACTCTGTTTTGTTGGGAGCTGTAGGCAGCTGCAGTTGTACTATTTTAGGTGCAGGGTTTGATGCAACTAATGTGCCTAGTGTATGAAGTATTAGGCCATCAAATGAGTTTAGAGGGTCTGTTACTTAATATGTGTCAGGCTTGTGACAGCTATCTGGCATTGTGTGTAGAAGCTGTGACTGATTATGTGAAGATCACATACAAATTCACAGCTGACTGCTCTCAGTCAACTTTGCCTTTTGGTTCTATGGGCATTTTTTTCTAACTGATTTGTACTGTATGTTACTTCAGAATCTGCTTGATGATGTAGAAGAATTTCATGAGCGTGCTCAAGAAGCTATGATGGATGAGATCCCAGACTCTTCCAAGCTACAGGAGTTGATAGACATGGGCTCTGGCCTTTATGTAGAACTTCCTGAATTGCCAAGGCTGAAGCAAGAACTGCAGCAGGCACGGTGGCTGGATGAGGTGAGATCCACCCTCTTGGATCCCCAGAGGGTCACCCTAGATGTGATGAAGAAGCTGATTGACTCAGGTGTGGGCTTGGCACCACACCATGCTGTAGAGAAAGCCATGGCTGAGTTGCAGGAGCTGCTAACAGTCTCGGAGAGGTGGGAGGAGAAGGCTAAGGTCTGCCTGCAGGCCAGGTGAGTGTTCCTTTGCAAACTGTTCTTATACGTTACACACTTCTGGGATTCTCAGCCTCTTTTGAGGAGTGTGCTGAGAAGTTGGGGACTTTGAAACTAGTGTGTTTTGGTTTTTTTACCTTCCAGCAGTTTAACTGCTCAGGAGTTGGATTTGAGGTTGTTGATGAGTTGCAGAAGAGTTGATTCCTTACCATGTTGCACAGTGGTAGGAGGCTGTGAGTGTTGCTGCTGTCTTTGCTATTCATCCCCCTCAGCTAAAAACACTGAGTATGCTACACGAGACAGCTTCCTCAATGTTAAAGGAGTTCTGATGCTATGCCCTTTTGAACTTGATTGTGCAAAGTCTGTCAGCTTTCTCACCTCTTCTGTTCTTTGGTAGCCAGTAGTGCCCTCCAAGAATAGAGCCATGGTATCCTGCGCTGCGGTGTAGTGATGAAGTTGCATTACCAGCCTGTCAAATTTATGTGGCTGTAGTTGACTGACATATTGAGAGAAGGCTGGAATTGGTTTTCTCTTACCCTAGGCCGCGCCAAAGTGTGATGGCTCTGGAGGGCATTGTGAATGAAGCAAAGAACATCCCTGCTTACCTGCCCAATGTGCTGGCACTGAAAGAAGCCCTGCAGCGGGCTAGAGACTGGACAGCTAAAGTGGAGGCCATTCAGGTAGGGGTTACAGCAGGGACTGGAATCTTCTGCTTGCGTCCTTTTGTTTAGATGTTGTTTATTCCTAGCCCCTCCATTGACAAAGGTGACCTGAAGGGAAGCCTTGCTATAGCTGTTAAATGTGCTTACCGTAGCTCGTGTGCTTGAATTTCTTTTTCTTTTTGTGCTCTTGTTTCCCCATTAGCTATCCAGTTTCTGTTTTCCTTCCTTTCATGCATTTCATGGGGGATGTAAAAGCCAGCAAATTCATTATGATAGAAATGTAACTCTTAAAGGGTATGTGGTATTGAAACTGTTCTGCATACTGTCACTGAAAATACTTAGCTGCAGTAGAAGATGTTTTGCTCACAGATCTTCAGCTTTGGAGGTGGCTATGGAAATGGTTTGTTGTTTGTGTTCTTCTCCCCAAAATGGTGTAAGAGTTAACGGCACTGATGGCTGAAATTTTCTATCTGAAATAGTTAAAAGTTATGACATCATTAGTTCAGTAGCGTCCCCTTCTATCGGTCTACCTACATAACTTGATCCAAAAGGGACATGGCTTCTGTGATACTTACAGGTGTTGATCTCTGGACTGCAACTGCTATTCTTATATAAGGTATTTGTTGGGAACTGATGTGAGAATCCCAACTGATTTCACATCAGCCCCTGTACAACTCAGATATAGTAGCTTGCTGTTAAGCAGACAGCATTTAAGGCAGCCATCTAGAAATGGAATATTATCTTATTCCCTAAGCCAGCTGGCCATGTCAGAATGACTGTTAAAATAAAAACTGTATGAGATGTTTTATTTTAAAATACCAGTAAGATTGAAACATTGCCCTCCTTTCCTTTCCTATGCAACTTTATTTTAGTCAGTGACAAAATAGTGTATGGCTTGAAATTAAGCTGGCTACTGATACAATGGAGAATTGTTGGCTTAGAAACATTTCTTTTACCCCAGAATGGGAGCAACTATGCCTACCTGGAGCAACTGGAGAGCTTGTCTGCCAAAGGCCGCCCAATACCAGTGCGTCTTGATGCCCTGCCACAGCTGGAGTCACAGGTAGCTGCAGCACGTGCCTGGAGAGAGCGCACAGGAAGGACCTTCCTGAAGAAGAACTCAAGCTACAGCCTGTTACAGGTGAGCAACAGACACTTCTGTATCAGCCTTCAGAAACTGATCTTAATGGCACTCTGTGGCCTGGAGGGAACAGCTGGTTCAATTACAGTAGATTACAACTCCTTTTGAGAATATAGTAAACTTCAGCTGTTCTCAGGTGAAAGGGATGAAAAAGTCAAAAAGTCTGTTTGGCTAGTCTTGTTTTATGTATAGACAACCTCAGCTGTTAACTTTTGCAGAAACAGATTAAAACTCTTCTTTTGGGGAGGAAAAGAAAAGGATTTCTCTTTTTGTGTAATTGTGGAAATGTAGGCCTGAAATGGTCATAGAAGCTGTCTTTAATAGATGAATATTTTAACTTGTTCCACTGCTTAAATTCTAGGAAAATAGATTAGATATTTTATAAGCTGTAGTCACTGTCTTTGTTTTATTAAAAATCATTCATGTGTTTGAAGATTTATCATATCTGCTTGACAATCTTCCCTCTTCTAGGGAAAACAATTCAAGTTCTTTCGACTCTTTCCTGTAGATTGTATTTCTCATACTCTTATCTCATTGCTATTTGCTGTGGTTTGTCTTCACTGTTAGTGTGATGTCCAAAACCAGACACAATCCTCTCACTGTGGCTTCCCTAGTGCCACATGAAATGCAGTAATTGCATCTTGTGTCTCAAAGGTGATACTGCCGTTTAATGTTTTCCAATGGGATCTGCCCCTGTTGCAACAACATCCCACTTATTTCTGTTCAGTTTGTGATGCACTCTAAGTCCAAATTTTTTTCTCTATATTCTTCTGCCTAACTAGTTATTTAATATGTTCTGGTTTTGCATTTGACTGTTTTCCTAAATGTATCAATTTGAACTTTCCTATATTGAATTTAATTTGCTAGATTTTTTGTTTAAGTATGCCTTTCAACTAATCAGGATGACTTAAAACTTAATTCTTGTTCTTAAAAGTGCTTTGCAGCCTCTCATGTTTGATACCACAAGACTTACAGCATATTTTTTTACTTTTTACATCAGCCAAATTTCCAATACAAATGTGAAATCGTGGCAGATCTTTAAGACTTTCACTTCAAGCACCTTCATCAATTGTATGTTAAACTATTCATATCTGTGTACAGTATTTCAGTTAGCTATAGGTATGATAGTTTTAATAGATATTGTAATTTAATAATGAAAACACAGTGGCTTTCAAATTGACCTGCCACATCACTGTGGTGCTGATTACATTCAAATTCTATACTTAGGAAATATTTGTATCTTTTTCTGTTTTTCTGCTCTTCCTAGCATTAATTGACAGATATCAAAGGTGTTAGATTGCTGAATATTTTTTGCTCTCTGGTGACTCTGTTGTAATTCCTTTATTAGGTGTTCTCATATATGTCCCTGAAATCATAATGTTATAGATTAGAACTTTTTTCTGTTCTTGGCGTCCTTTGTTCTGACGGTGTAAGTTTGCTTGGTGGTTACAGGTTCTGAGCCCTCGGACTGATATTGGTGTTTATGGGAGCAGTAAGAATAGACGGAAGAGGGCAAAGGAGTTGATGGAGAAGGAAAAGGAGAAAGATCTTGACTTGGAATCCCTAAGTGAACTGGAGGATGGGCTGGAGGAGGCCAGGGACACTGCAGCTGTGGTAAGGAGCAATGAAAAGTATTGTCTCCTGATAACATGGATTTAATTTGTCTCTGATCTGTGGAGAAATATTACAGAAGAACTGATAAATGAATTTCACTGAAAAAAATATAATACAGTGTTTGACACAAGAATATAGTTCAGCTTTAGCTGTAGTGAGAGTAGAGGGGAAGCACAGTTCAGAGTATAAGTGCTGGTATTTAGTATGTATTGGGCTATGTGTAAGACTTAAATGCTCTGTGGCTGCTCATCTGATATTACTGACATTCATTGACATCCCATCAAAATAATGTGGAATGAGGCACAACTCTACCTTGAACACAGTACCAAGGTATATTTGGTTAGGTTGATTTTGAGGGCAGCTTGTAAATGCTTGGTCATAGAAACTGGGCTGAGGGGAATGTTCTATTTGATTCCTCCTTGTTGGGAGGATACTGATGCAGCTTATCAGAAAAATTTGCTGTCATCTGTCTGCCCTTTCTCTGGGAACAAAGTATATGCAGGGTCGTTAACATGGCTTATACACAGTCTGTTTTACCTTAGTATGCTTTGTTTCAGTTACTCGAATGGAGACACTGTGGAAATGTGAGTTGCTTCAGGAGATATGTGGCCATTCAGGTGCTCCTGGTGCTGAGTCAACATTGAAACAATGCTCAGCTGCATTTTCTTGGTAGACGGATGGAACCAATTCTGACTTCTTTTCTGGAGTCAAAACCTGTTCTTCTGGTGGCCTTATGACAGATTTAATTATGCACTTCAGAAACATTGTAGATATGGAGAAGCTTATCTAAAGTTTACATATAGAATCTTTGTCAGAAGGACTCAGGGGAGTAATGAGTAATTGGGGAGAAGGTATTTTAGCTGAAGGTTTAATTAGATCACACAATTCCTAAATTTTGGGCTAATATAATAGGAAGATCTCTTGATAATGTTTTTGGTTTTTTCTTTTCCTACATTGCTAATAAAATGTAATCTCTCTTAGCTGTGAAAGTCATGAACTGTTTTTTGTCTTTGCTGGGTAGGTGGCTGTATTCAAGGAACGGGAACAGAAGGAGATTGAAGCTATGCATGCTCTCAGGGCAGCTAACCTGGCCAAGATGACTATGGTGGATCGAATTGAAGAAGTCAAATTCTGCATCTGCCGCAAAACAGCTAGTGGATTCATGCTACAGTGTGAGCTGTGCAAAGACTGGTTTCATAGCGGCTGTGTGCCCCTTCCAAAAACAAGTTCTCAGAAGAAGGGCTCTAGTTGGCAGGCCAAAGAAGTGAAGTTTCTGTGTCCACTTTGCATGCGTTCTCGAAGGCCACGACTTGAGACAATACTGTCTCTGCTGGTATCCCTGCAGAAGCTGCCTGTACGGCTGCCGGAAGGGGAGGCATTGCAGTGCTTGACAGAACGTGCCATGAGTTGGCAGGACAGAGCGCGGCAGGCTTTGGCCACTGATGAGTTGTCCTCTGCTTTGGCTAAGCTTTCTGTGCTCAGCCAGCGAATGGTGGAGCAGGCAGCACGGGAGAAAACAGAGAAAATAATCAGTGCAGAGCTACAGAAAGCAGCAGCTAACCCGGACTTGCAGGTAGGGATGTCTTGCTCTTTACTGTGCTGCTTGTTGTTTGGTGTGTTGAAAAACCTTCTCTTTCTTGGAGAAGCTTGGGGGAGAGGAGAGGGCAGGGCAGTTAAAAGCTGAGAATTAGACATACCAAAATTACTTGGTTCAGTGCTCCTCAGTCTCAGGCAATGGCTGACTTCAGTTACACGCTGCTCCAGGAACAGTTCTGTTGCTTTGTACTCATTGTCAATAGCAACTGCTGAAGGTGCTTGCAAGAAGTGTCAGCTCAGACATAACAGCTGGCTAAGGGCCTGAAGATGTGTAAAGCAGGGGCTAGTTTGTTGTCCAAATTCCATTTCCCTCTTGACAGAATCAGAAGTCTCAATATTTATAATTTCTCATGGATTGTCACTCTTAGGCATTTGGTGTCTTGTTAGTAAATTTCAGTGAGGTCTATAGGCAGACGTTGGTACTTCTACAGCTGACCTTTTCAATTTGAGATTGAGATTAGATGATGCTGTGGTGAAGGAGCTTGTATAATCACAGGCTATAATATGGTAGCACTGAACAGCAGTGTCTAGATCTTTCTAGTCACTCTTATTCAAAAACATGGAAATAAAATCTGTTGGGTATTTCCCTATCTTTCTTCATGTCTTGCTGTAACTAGGCTTTTCTGTGACTGCCCAGGCAGTTATCCTCAGGCCAAAAGAACTGTTTTCTTTGTTAGTAACTCTTTAGCCTTTTTATACATTCTTTTCTCAAAATTTTACTGTTTCATTCCCATGTTCCATTTTTCTTCCAGGGACACTTGACTAGTTTCCAGCAATCAGCCTTTAACAGAGTGATAGGGAGCGTCTCCTCATCCCCACGGCAGACTTTGGATTACGATGATGAAGAGACAGACTCTGATGAAGACATCAGGGAGACGTATGGCTATGACATAAAGGTGAGTAATCCAGTGTGGTTTGCCTGCATAGAATTAATCCGGAACACCTGGTTTTCTTATTAATTCAATTTATTTCAGACTATTTTTTGTATCTTAAGCTATCTATGTACATTCTGCCCTGGCTCCTGTTGCAGAAGGGGTTGTACTTGATTTTGTCTGACTGTCTCAGTTCTGGACTGTTGGGAAGTTTCATAAAGTTTTTATTCAAAATTTCCAAATGTCCAGTTTGAGTTTCAAAAGGTGCTTTTTAATGCAAAGTAAAAAGATACACTTCTCAAGGGATTTGTATTTATAATGCCTTGGAGGATGAACATTGCCTTTATGCCCCATTCAGAGATACCGTGAGTCATAAATATGAGTTAAATGTCTATATGGAGAGCTCTTCAGCAGTTTTTGCTACAGTAAAAAATTGGTCTTTGAAAACTACATGCCCTGAAAGACGTTTACTGATGCCAGAACTTCTTTCATGTTTTCATACCTTTCTCTTCATTCAGCCCTCATTTAAAGGAAGTACATGTTAAGGTAAAGGAGATTACACATCAATTTTGGATGTGTGGAAATACTCAGGACTAGATGTCTGGATTCAGTTCAGAAATTTTAACTGCAGTTAAATGTTTAAAATACTTCGACTGGAGAAGAACTGTCATGAGGAAAATGCAATTGTAGAGATAGGCAAGTGTTTTCAATGTGATGTATTTCACTTCAGGACTTCTGAAATGTCCTTTTGATACCTGTAGAAACAAAAGCAGTGCCACTGTTCCTTCCTGTATAGTGTTTCCTTTTTAGTAATAGTGTCATGTCTATTTTAAAAAAAACGTAACTTCTAAAGCAGATTTTCTGGTTTATAAAGGAACAGTAAATTTTCCAGGTATGATTTGCCTCAGTCTCCTGTTCTTAGTATTTTGTTTCTAAGCAGCTTTATGCTAATACATACATTTGTCTTAAGTCCCATGTGAAATGCCAACATGACTACGTTGCAATTGGGTGTTACAGCTGTTAATTAAATCAGTTTTATATTAAAAAAACCCAGTAATTTCCAAATTGTTCTTTACATCAGTGTCATAATGAAGCATTTCTGAAAGATATGGCATTTTCTGAAGCTGTGATAAAGCCTATGTCAAGAAAGATGGCATATGCGTGTCAGGATCTGAGGGTTTTGCAGGAGTGTAATTTCATTTGTTTAATGATTCTGTTGTCATGATTTCAAAATCTGTTACTTAACCTTTTTGATTTGGGTGTCCACTACTATATGTAATTGTAAAAAAACCTGAAAGTAAGAATCTGTCGAAGCAAAGCTGATAGGGACCAGAAATGTCTTTTGTCAACTAACATGGTTGGAATAAAAGACAAATTTTCAGTCAACCAGATTAGTCAGGTCTAAACTAGGAGCAGCAAAGTTCAAAAGAAATATTAAACTCTGAGAAACTTTGCTTATTTTTAGACTGTTGGCTTTCAACAGTTGGGTTTTTTCCAGCTTATGATCTATAAGCATTTTCCAGTCGACTACTGTGTTTTAAAAAAAACAACAAAGAAAGCCTCCAGGATGCCTCATGACTTTGCTCTCAGTAACTTCTTGTGGACCCTGTAGAAGTAATCCTTGGATCCTTAAGGGTCCATAGACTATTTCAAAACCCATTGTCTTGGGACATCTCAAGTACAACAGTGGTTACAAAAACAGGTGTGAAAAGGCCTGTTTGATTATAATGTGCTTTTTCTAATTAAAACATGATTCTTCTCATCAAATACTTCATTATGACTGCAATAGCTAGACTCATTTTAAGATTTGTTCCAAGCAGACTGATTCACTGATCAAATTTAATGTAAATTTTCTTCACCTTTAATTGCTTTAATTTTTCTCATGTATTTTTCCTCATTCCTTTGCACCTGTTGCCTGTGTCCACCAAATGGTGACTTTTTTTATTAATTAGTCTATTGCCCCTGAACTTTCTTTAATGTAGTATGATACAATATCCAGAAGAAGATATTGTATGATATATAACCTTTACTGTGTAGGGGGAAATATCTTCCTCTTTCTGAATATATTTATTCTGCCTTTGCATTTGGGCAATTTAAATCTCAATTTCCCACTTCTAGTTCTGTACTGAAATCATTAGTGTGCACTTCACTTCCTTTTAAACATGTAACTGAAAGCTAGAGAGAGATTGCCATTCTTAAACTCCCTTTTTATGTCATGAAATGACAGTGTCTGAGTGGTACAATTTCCTGAGTTGGCCATTTTGGGACCCACACAGCTAATCTTCAGGTAAATATTGTCAATAACTGCTTTACAGCCTTTCTCTTCTTTTAAGCCAGCTTCTTGGGTTTTTTTGTTTTCTGAAAGATTTCAGTCTTACACAGCATGCTAAAGATGTTTAACCTGTTGGCCAGGTTCATCACAAATGTGATGGGGTAACTAACTCTGGAAAGTGCTGTGGAAATAGCTGGTTGAGGAGATTATCCTTAATAATTTCACCTGCAGGGGTGAGTAAGAAGAGGGAGAAGTTAGTACTAGGGGGTGTCAGGGAATTTACTGAGGCAGGCTTGTGCCTTCTCTGGATTCTCTGCTTAAGTCAAACAAAGCTTCTCTGACTGCTAAGAGATTTCTAATCTCCCTTCTTTAATGGATCCACCTGTACCTGAAGGCATGCATCCCATTTCAGTGTGTGATGTATCTAAAAAGTCAAGCATCCATCCTACACAATGCATTGAGCTGAGTGCAAGTCAATGCCATTGTTACTCTGTTCATGGAAATAGTGTCGAGTATTACAGCCCTCTTCCTTCCAGTGTTTAGTTCTATCTTAAAGTGGTTCAAGACTGCCATAAAAGTCCCTATCCCAGGGCAACATTTGTTTGGTTGCCATTATGTTGATATTTGTTATGCTGGAACACCCTATTTCTTACTCCCCCATAAGATCTTCAATTGTTTCTTCCTAGAGTAACTATTACTTACTCAGCGTACCCCTGCTTTACTAAAGATACCAGTCTTTCTGGTCTTGCAGCCAAATTTTTCAAGGAAAAAAAAAGTTAACGTAGGCCAAGAGTAAGCCTTTTTTCATTATGTTGAGTTTTGAAGACCATACTTGAGGGACTGCTGAGTGAGGAACCTTGTCAAGCGTTTCTCATGCAGTAGTTATGAATCTATTGACCTATCTCCGTAGTTGCTCTGTTCATCCACTGTTTAAGTAGGGAAGTAACTTGTACCTTTTGCACATGGTCTCTGGTGGGGTGCTTCAAAGTGTAGGGTTTTAGGAACAGTGAACTGGTGAGTCTTAGAATTTACTTTGATGTAGGTATTTTCTGGATCCAGATGTTGCATGTTTTCTGTGGGTCTTTTTCAGGACAATGCCAGCGTAAAATCTTCTAGCAGCTTGGAGCCCAATTTGTTTTGTGATGAGGAAATCCCCATTAAATCGGAGGAAGTGGTGACACACATGTGGACTGCTCCCTCATTCTGTGCCGAACATGCATATTCATCTGCTTCTAAAAGCTGCTCTCAAGGTATTTGCTTTTGTATACATTGAGATAAAATCGAAAAGATAGCTGGGATGAGCAGTCAGTACGGAGGGGAACTGCTGTGTTACCTGTGCTAGTTGTAGAGGATATGTTGCCTGTAAGAAGGTACAGTAGAGTTACATTGCAGCTAGTTTTCCTGATGTCTGATACATAAACCTTTGTCAATATTTTTTTGCTTGGAATTGTCTCCCTCCTTAGATTGTTGTTGTAGAAAGTATGTCATTTCTTTTGGTTTTGGTCTCTTCCTTTTGTCCTTATATGACTTGGCTCCTGTCTAAAAGGTTCTAGTACTCCAAGGAAGCAGCCTCGGAAGAGTCCACTGGTACCTCGCAGTTTGGAGCCCCCTGTATTGGAGCTGTCACCTGGAGCGAAAGCTCAGCTAGAAGATCTAATGATGGTAGGAGATCTACTAGAGGTATCACTGGATGAGACTCAGCATATCTGGCGGATTTTACAGGCCACTCATCCACCCTCTGAGGACAGGTTCCTTCACGTCATGGAGGTATGGAACTTGAAGAAATACTTTGGTATGGAAAAAATCCCAGCCACTTCTTTTTTTTTAAATATAATCCTGGGTAGTTGAGTGCTTAGTTACTTGACACATTTGGATTTCAACCGGGGAGTAGTAGGTTCCAGAAAATTACAGATTAAGAGATCCAAAAATTCAGTTCTTGATCACTCATGCCGTAGCACTGTCCTCCACAATTAACCATATTTAGAACAGTTTTCTCAGGCAGTTCCATATGCAAACCTTATTTTAGAAAACGTAAGGTTAGGGAAGGAAATGCTGTTCTTGATTATATAACCAGAACTGATCTGCAAAAAAATCACAAGACACAAGAAGCATTTAGGAAGATGGAAATTCTACACTTAGCTTGTATGACTTGTATGTTACTGAACTTTTTGCTCTTACTGGGGAGAGAACACATTTTTCAACAAAGCATGGTTTGGTAATGCAGGTAATAAGATTCCTATTATTCCTCAGAATAACATAGACATAGTAATTTTCTTATTAATATACTCTTCAGATGCACTGATCACTTTGCTCAGCTGACAATGAACGAGGCAGGTTTATCTGCTGCTTCTGTGGTCCAGTCAGAATCACTTAGCTTCATTCATGTGGTGGGTAAGGGATGCGTGCTGGAAGAGAAGGTAAACTTTTGTGCTGAAGAGCTGTACTGGAACCCATCCTTTATCATCTGTCAGCTGAAGTTAGGGGTCAGTTTGACCATGCATAGTTATGGAGTGTATGATGGCTTTTTGGATTACTGAACTGCACAGGAAATACATTGAAGATGGTTCCTTCTTGACTTTTTGGTAGTATACAGTTAATGTAAGATGGTTACATGCTGTGAGCGATGAGGTTAGATGGGCATATTAACCAGTTGTCTCACTTTCTTGAGTGCCATCCATATATAATGGATAAGTCAAAATGACAGTTTGGCAACACTAGCTAGGACAGTAGTATAAAGCAGACCTTACCTCCAAAGCAGTCTGCTTTACCATGTTTTGACCCAAGTACTTCATAAGCTTAATGTTCTTATAGTGGTTTGGGCATGGAATTCATTGAAGAACAGTCTGAATGCCAGCACATAGCAATTTATAAACAGCATGCCAGACTGTTACATTAATAGTTTGAAGCGCAGCTTTTTTTTTTCAGGGAGGGGGCTAAGAGGGTGTGTGCGTAGCGACATATTCTGGTTAACCCTTACGAACACTTGTTTGACCAGAACTGCTCATTTTTAATTGAATACCTTTCTATTTACATGCAAAATAGGTAGACTTCTGTAAAATCATCTTCAGAGGATTTGTTTTTGGGTGGAGGAGCTATACTAAGTAATTTACAATAAACAGTCTTTCTTTACTGGCTTATAGTATGTCCTTAATCTACTAATAATTATTAAGGTTACAGTATATAGCTGGATTAACTGAAACTGAGTCAGTCCTGTTTGTAAAAAGGAGCTATACATGTGAATCTTTCAGATATATAGAGATTTTGTCATTGTGGATGCTACCTGCAGCAACAGAATTTGCCAATTTTAAGCCTCGCTTCTGATCTGAATCTGCTATGTAAGAGTTGTTAATGATGCCAGGATATTTACAATGTGTGTCAGTTTGGAAGCTATTCAAATAATGGATGTTACTTTCCCTTCTCTTGCTTGAGTTGATGATACATTTTAAGAATTCACCCATTGCTTTTTCTTAATCTCCAGAATAGCAATTGCTTTCTCTCAAAAATAATTACAGGCAAGACTGACCTAGGATGAAAAATAAGCAAAAGTATCTAACAAATGATTAATCTTCTCAACTTTTATTAAAAAGCAGTGTGAGAAGAGAGCTGTAATTACTGCTTATTCTGCCTCCTACCCTTGCTGATGTTTTACTTTTTTCACTGGACATTTCTGATTGATTTTACTTTGACACAGTTCATGCCACTTAGGTTTGGTTTTTTTCCCCTAGTATGGTGAAAATAAATTTGAGGCCCTCTTTGTTTAGAATTTGTAACAGTATGTTGTTGAATAGGTTTCTTCATGTCATGGTAATGGGGGAGGTAAGTACATCTTTCAAATCACAGGTTTGAAGTATATGGAAACTTGCATTTGAAAAAAAAAAAATAATTCTTCTCACCCTTTCTATGAAGGATGACAGCATGGATGAGAAACCACTGAAAATGAGAGGGAGAGACTCTTCTGAGAGGAAGCGAAAACGAAAGCTGGAGAGAGCAGAGCAGTTCTTTGGAGATATGAAGCAAAAATCTAAAGAGCTGAAAAAACTGGAAAAACCCAAGAAGAAGAAGCTAAAACTCACCATGGATAAGACAAAGGAGCTGAACAAGCTGGCGAAGAAACTGGCTAAGGAAGAGGAGCGGAAGAAGAAGAGAGAGAAGGCAGTTGTTGCGAAGGTGGAACTAGCAAAGGAGAGCACAGAGAAAAAAAGAGAGAAGAAGGTTCTAGATATTCCTTCTAAGTATGACTGGTCGGGAGCAGAGGAGTCAGATGATGAGAACGCTGTGTGTGCTGCACAGAACTGCCAGAGGCCCTGCAAGGACAAAGTGAGTTTTTGCTTAGTACTGTCATAGGGCAATTCCATGCAAAGTCAAAAACCCCAATGCAGTTTAATAATTATGTTGAATAGTGCAAGCAACAAAAGTGTTATGATTTAGAAATGAGAGAGAATTGAGTAGTACTTGGGTAGGTACATAGACCTAGTAGGTAAAACTATAGCACTTCCTTATTCTCTTAGGTACTTTAAACAGGAGAAGATGATGGAGAATTAGAATCTGGGAAAAGGTGTTAGTGGGGAAGTTTAAACCTCTTCAGGCTGTGTAATTCTTTCTGCTGGCTATGTGCAACATGCATTGGCTGATTCAAAGGATTAATCCTTTGACTCAACTAGAAATGTTCCTGACTTCAGTATGTTTCTGAGCAGAAGTGAAATGTGCAGTGTTACTAAATGAAGTAAATTTTTTGTATTTCTTGCATACAGTTTCTGAACAGTGATGCTGCAGACTGGGTGATCTACAAGCTGTAGTACTTCACTTTTCTTGTTGGAGATAAATAATCAGTGATCTTAGATCTAACTGAATTATTACGGAAGAAACTTGATCTGCCTTTCTGTGGTACTGCTTGTCCTGATTGTCAGCTTTTAGCAAGGACTAATTGATGATGAAAAAAATGTTAGTTTTGGAATTTTTTTTCCTGCTTCTTAGAAGAAAAAATCTGTTCCCAATAATAACTGGGATTGACACTATACTGTGCTGGCTTGCACAAGAAAGTAGCTACGACCATAAATGCCAAGAACTTATTTCTTGTTTTGCAAAATTGAAACATGGAATTTAAGTATTCATCTGAACACTTTAAAAGACTAGTTAAAAGACCAGTTTTGAAGTCTTAAACTTAGACCAAGGTTAGAAATTACATTCAGTTGCTCTAAAGAAGACACAGTATTTATACCATTGTTCTCTTTACTTCACAGATGATACTTAACTTATACTAGTACATTTTTACAGAAATTGAGATTGCAAGAGGGAGGAGAGTGCTTTTAAATTCATATTGTAAAGAAGGTTGTACTATATTTGTCAAATTTCCATAAATGAATCTGAGTAAAATTCCTGATTGTATAATCAGAGCTTTTAATGGAATGACTGTCTTGCCATGAGCTTGGATGTATTTTTGTACATTTGATAGGTGAATGCCATACAAGTAAAAAATGGCAGATGTAAGAATGTTATGACTGGAGCTGCAGCTGTTAGTCTGTTACTGGTCACTTTCAAAAATGAGTTCAGCAATAGTTTTCCTGTGAACTAAAGTAAAATCTCGGGCTGGTAATGTTTCTTCATTTTAGATAGGTTGCCACTACTGTTATTTTTCTAGTATATTTTCATTTTCACATGGCCCTGTAAGGTGAAAGCAGAACTACAGCAGTAACAGTTTTCATAGCTGTACCAGTGCATGCCATTAAAATTAAGAATCTGTGTTCCTTATCCTGCAGATCTCTGTTTCTGCCTACTGACTCAAATTAACATGTACTTTTACTCAGGGAGCTACGGAAATCTAATTCATCTTTTTTCCTTCCTAAGTTTTAATTTGCTTTTTATGCCTTTTCTAATTGTTCTATAGCAAGTTCAGTTCAAGGTTTGAAATACGTTAGCTTAAATGTTCTCACACTTTGGAGTTACAGTTTGTGTGCGGTTTTTTTGGCATTTGGTGGCCAGCTGTATGCCCAATATTTAGGTGGCAGAAAAGTATTAAAGCTGCTGATGTCATGTGGCTGTTTTTTAGCCAAAAACATTACTCAAGTTCTTCTGTTTTCTGTAATTGTTAAGTTGCAAAAGGTACCATTTGATAACGCATTGTAAGGGGATATAATTTAGGATGTGTATTTGTAGACTTTCATCTATGCTGAAATAACTGTCCCTTAGCATGCTACTATTTTAAATGTGTTCTAGCATTCCTGTCTTTCATGTGAGGAGAGCTGACTGTCATCTTGCTCAACAGTAGTAGCGTGTGTTTGTATTGTTGTGGGCTAAGGATGCAAGAGGGGCAAGGTTTTTTGGAAGTGTTATTTTTTGATTAAACGGAGGCAGCTTGTTAAAACAAGCTCTATAGGGCATAATTTGTGCCCGAAAGCTTTTGTGTTCTAGGTGTATCAGGTGGGTTTAATAGAAGGTATTTTCTTCGTAGAAACTATGCCTGTGTGTCTTTCCTTGTAATGAGCTATGTGTTGCTTATGTGATCTCTTGCAGGTAGACTGGGTGCAGTGTGATGGTGGCTGCGATGAGTGGTTTCATCAAGTTTGTGTTGGTGTCTCTCCAGAAATGGCTGAGAATGAGGATTACATCTGTATAAACTGTGCAAAGAAGCCAATGCAGGGACCAAGTAGCCCTGCTCATGCACCACCTCCTCCTTTCTTACTGAGCTACAAACTACCAATGGAAGATCTTAAGGAGGCAAGTTAGCAGCTACTCGATGCCTGGAATTTTTGGGGAAATGGACCACTGAATCCCTACAGAAAGAAAGGGTTTGAAGCTAATGTAGCCACTGAGCTTCACTTCCAAGGATGTACAGACCTGCAGCAGAGTTGGTCCCTTCCTTACAGCTGGCTTCCTTCATAAAATGGGGACGTCAAGGCACAGTGGTACTGACTCATCTATGCAGACACCACCTGATTAGGAGCTCCAGCCAGTGTTTTTTGACTTGAGTATTTCCATCTTTGAGTGTGGCTGTTGCTCTTAGAGACTGAGCAAACCCGAGGCTGTTAGATTAGACACTTCAGGGTGTTAGAAGTATATGTTGGCAGTGGAGCTGGCCTGGAATTGGTGGGTGTAGGCTGGAGCTTTTAGGCCCACCAGGTTACCCTAAGGAGGTGACTTTGGAAGTTATCTTTTGCCTCCCCATGCCAACCCAGTGAGTAGGGCAGTGTCTTGGGAGAGGTAAGTTGCCTCCATATCCAGGCAGCTAACACTACACTATAAGGATGGGAGCAAGTGGATGAGTTTTTTTTAAGTTCTCTTTTGTAGCTAAAGGGCAGAGGAGCTCATGATCTCAGAAATCAGCAAAGGTTCTGTTTACCAAAAAAAGAAACCCAACTCTACTCCACTAAGCAAAATTGTTTCCTTAGTGGGGAGCAGCTGATCTTCCTGTCCTGAGGAGGGCCAGAAATCATTGATAATGTCTAGCTAAATCAGAGCTTGGAAAGAGCAGAGTGCTTCCCTTTCCACAGGGGTGCCCTCTCCTGTTCTAGGCTTTGCTTAGAGTTATGCACTCCTGCACATTAAAGTTGTCTCACGCAGGATGGAGCTGGCAAGGAGGTACAGCACGCAGGGCACCTGCTTCTGTGATCTGTACCGAGGGATGGGAAGAAAAGAAGACAGCCCACTTACCTCAGAGGTTACACTGACATGTGCTTCTGTGAAAAGTTTCACTCACAACTGTTTCCAGTATCACCAGGCTACGGGCATGGCCTCAAGCAATACCAGCAAGCAGTCTGCAGATACTGTTCACAGCGCAAATCCCCCTCCCTGCTGGCTTTGCTGGATGTGTACCAGTGTACAATCAGCAACAGTTCTTGTTTGAAGTTGCCCCTGGCTTTGCCAGAGGACCAGAGGGCTTGGGGTCATCCTGGGTGACAGTTGTTTTAGTAAATCCATTTTTAAAGAAGGACTTGTTTTTACTTTTTTCTAAATGTCTCAGACTACTGACTTGTTCTATAAATAGATTATTTTTCTTTGATTTTTTTATACTTACCACTGTTAACCAGCAGCACAGACAGAGGTTCACAAAGCAAAAACCTGCCCCTGGGCTTGGGTTTTTTTACTCCATTCCTTCCTTGTAGTACAAGGAATTAGCAGTTATCTTCCCCATTCTAGCTTGACCAGCTGCCTGTGTTTAAATAGGTAAATACATTTCATGTGCTACCTTTGTGTTTGGGTTTGTTCCTATTAGTGGGGCATCTGGGCCTTAACAACTCCAGTGGATGCTGGCTTTGTGTATGTGAATGTCTGAAGCCAGCCACTGGGCTGTCTTGTCCCCCTCTCCACTCGCTCCCTATTGTGTTTCCATTCTTCTGCAGTTCTAGGAGTGTTGTAAGTAGTGTCCAGTCTTACTAGGAGCTGGATTGGGATTTAAAGAAATATTGACAAAAACAAGTGTTCTGTCTTGACTGTTCTGACTGTTCTGTGTCCCTTCTCTTGTTCTCTAATATTTGGAAGTTTATTTATCTGGCAGAATTATCCATCCAAAAAAAAAAAATTTCAGCTCAGGTAGACAAACTTTATTGGTTTCTTTTATTTGTGCCTGCTACCTGGGAAGAGGAAGATGTGTAAAAAGGAAAATAACTAAGATGGAAGGCAGAAGATAACAGAGTCTTGGGAGCTTTGAGTGCAAATTTGGCACAGACTTCTAATTCCTGCTCCTTGAAGGCTAATATGATGTTAAAAGTAAAAGCAAGCAGTGATTAAGCATGTGGCTGAATGGGCACCCTAGCAAACTTAAGAGTATTATTTGTTTACTTATTTATGAAGGAGTCTATGCTATAGCTAGACATACCCTCTTTTTGCCTCCAGTTACTTTTTTTTTTTCTTCTCAATGTATGCTTAGTTTTGGTAAATGATTTAAACAGATGTTACTTTCCTTCAAGCTTTAACTGATGGTACTACATAAATGTTTCCCTATATGGAGTGGATAGACTATCTGTCACAGATGTTTAGTCGTTCCAGAAGTAGACTAGTACAAGATTTCTTAAAGAATCCCAGTGTTCTGTATTCTTTCCTGACTCCTAGAATCCATGACACAACAGGAAAAATATGGTTAGCATATCCTGTTAGCCACTGAGCATATCCTCTTAACCATTCCTACATTTTCTGTCGTGATAAAGTCATTGTTACATGTAATTACCATCAACTGGAAAAGAGATCTTTTAGTAAATCTGCAATGAATGTTCCTGTTCCTCTTGAGTAGAAGTTGTGGTGGAGAATGTTAACAGTAGCACTAGTTACAATGAGACAAAACCAAACAGCTATACCATGCAATGGTCAATCATTCCACTTGTAACAAGCATAGAAAAGAGTAAACAATGGAAAGAAATGTGCAGAAGGTCACACTTCTAGTAGCTGTTTTTCATATTATCATATGGAGAGGCTCTTTATTACACTGTTGAAAGGATGTTGCCACACTTTTTCTAGTTATGGATCTCTCATCTGCTTTCGGGTAAGGTGTTCATAAACTGAAGACCATTATTAGTTTTACATCTTATTGTTTAAGCTTATTTTTTAAGAGCGTAATTCCTATCAAAGGATTGCTGATAGTGTGAACTTACGAATAAATGTTAACTTTTGGAAAAATCTGTAGATATGTAGTTAGTGGTTGAAAAAGCTAAAGCTACAGCTGTGGTATTGTCTCTAGATCTTAGGGGTTTGAATTACTATAAAAAAACATATGCAAAGAAGCAAGCCAAAGTTTAAGCTAAGGAAATAATTTTCTTACAGGTCTGCTACAGCTGTAGGAAAAATCTCTCATGCTTAGGGGACAAAAATCTCAGTATACACAAAATAATAGTTCATGTGTATCTAGAAAGGTACATGTCTTAATACTATATTCTACAAAGGATGCTAGCGATTGTTCATGTTATTTCATTTCATGTATCCGACACAAAAGGTCAAAGAAGTGACTTGAGCTGTTGTGAGGAGTTAAAAATGGCCATCACTTGAGTTGTATATCTTATACAAACCATGTGGTTTCAAGCTTTTTTTTTTAAGAACCAGGGCCTGGAGTTGGGCAGCTTTACTTGCACAGAGATAAATGTCACTCCTGAACTTCAGTACTGTTACTTTCAGGATTTATGCTTTTGACAGATCATCTGTAGCTGAATGCTTGTGCAGCCTGGGCTATTTGATAGTGAGGGCTTAAGGTAAAATTGATGGTATTATGGAAATTATCTGAAGGGGATGGAATACGGTCACACAGCATAAGATAACAAACAGGTGTCTGTGTGTTATATTAGCTATGCTGTGAAGCTGGCATTGATCTCTTCAGTTTTTAGAATCATAAGAGTAATTTAGTTTGGGGGGGACTTCTGGAGGTTGTCTGGGTCAACCTCCTGACCAAAGCAGGGCTGACTTTGAAAGTAGGTCAAGTTTTTCAGGGCTATGTCCAATCAAGTTTTGAATATTGCCAGAAATGGGCATTTGACAACCCCTCTGGCTTCATGTTCCAGTTTGTATCATGTTCCAGTTTGTACCATCTTCAGGGCAAACTTTTATATAATGTACACTCAGATTCATTTGCTGTAGCTTGCCGATTACCTCTCAAAGAGACTGGCTCCACATTTTCTGTAACCATCCATTAGGTAGTTGAAGACTGTGGGTCCTGCAGCCTTAATTTCTAAGCTGAACAAACCCAGCTCAGCCTCCCTTGAGCCATGTCATGAGCTGCAGCCTTCGAACAGTCTTGGTGGTCCTCAGCTGGACTTGTTGCAGGTTTGTCAATGTCTGGTTTTGTACTGAGGACCCCCAAAGGGTGTGTTACTCCAGATGAAGTTGAAAAGTGTTGAATACAGTGGAAAAAGAACTTCCTTTAACCTGCTGGCCATGCTTTTACTATGCAGCCTGGTACAGGGTTGGCCTTTACAGCTGCAGGGGCACACACTGCTGACTCCTGTTCGTGTCCATTGTTAGCCCCAAGTCCCTTGGTTTATTATTTCTCAGGTGCAGGACTGATGAACTTAATACACTTTCCGTCAGCACATCACTCCAGCCAGTCAAGATCCAACTGAATGGGAGTCCTCTCCTCCCATGTTTTGGGTGGTCCTGCTGCTGTCCTCCACCAACATTTGGTTTGGTGTCATCTGCAAACTTCAGTGTGCTCTATCCCACTGCCCAGGTGGATAAGATAAAACAGTAGTCTCCAGTACTAGCCCTTGAGGTACTCCACTTGCAGTTGGCCACCTCCTAGATTTCAAATCTTTGACTACTGAAGTCTAAGCACAGCAGTCCACCCCATTTTTGACCCCCATTGTAGCTTGTCCATCCACTCTGTGTTTTTGCTGCAAAGGGTAAACATCCACTGCTCTCCCCTTGTTCACAGGGCTCATCACAGAAGGCACCCAGACTGGGTTAAGATGGTAGTGGTGACTGTTACCAGTCACCTTATCCCTCATGGGCCTGGATGTGGCTTTGAGGAGGATTTGTTCCATAATCTTCCCAGGGACCAGGTAAGGCTAGCTGCCCTGTAGTTCCCTGCATCCTCCTCATTTCCTCCTCTTCGGTGAGTGGGCATGACTTGCAGCAGTTTATCACAATCCATCAAGAAAATTGTCTTCCATGCAGACGTTTGCCTAGGCTTTGTTCATCATTGTGGCATGTAAGATTCAAAAGAAAAAATCCAAGCTTTTTGGATTGCTATTTATAAGAGGCATGGAAAACTAAATGGCAGAACCAAGCTTTTTCATACCTCACACCTGAACTCCATGTGGGCTAGTGAGCAGTTATGTCAGTCCTATACATGTAGGTGCAAGTCCAAGCTGGTCTGGTGGAAGTCAATGTTACCAATGCCTGGTCCTTTTGCACGCAGTTCTTCACACTGAAAGAAAGACATAAGCATGAACAGGGGCATCTGTTCTTCTAGGAGTGAAACAGTCTGCAGCCTTTTTCATTCAACAGTAAGCTGTTTACCAGGCAGCTGCCCAAGGGTAGCTATCACCTTTTTTTTTGTGGTGTTCTAATAACATTGGAATAAGTGGAACACAGAGTTGTTAGCAAAGTAAAGCAAAAAGTATTCAGATATGCATCGTTGCTTATCAGACATGCCTTGCTGTCATTATAGGTACAGGTTGCATACCTTTAAAAATAATGACTGATTGAAAGAACCCCTGTACACTAGCAGTCACATTGTATGTTGGAAAAGAAAGATTTTAAAAGGGTGGAAAAAGTTTCTTAAAATCATTCCTGAAATCACTGTTAATGCCCCTGTAAGAAGTTGAGAGTTGTGGTCTGCTAAAAGCAAGATTTGAGGCTTCCTGGAGTTAGATGAAAATGAAAAGCAGGGAGCTCCTTCAAATCCTCTCCAGCTGCAGTCACCAAGAATGTGTTTGGTCAGCCTGCCTGAACCAAACAGGAACTCTTGCTTGGAGCACCGAGGCAGCGGGGAGATGCAATAAATCCAGCCCTTATCGAAATTCTAGCCATGCTGGCTTTGGGAGGGTGATAAATGCGTAGGACAGCTGGAAACTGCACAGCAAGACATTGAAAGCATCGAGCCTTATGTAACAAGATGGCTCAGTACAAATGAATGTTAAGTTGCAAGGTAAAGGCAATGAAAGTAGCAAGGATTTATTGAAAAATGGAAATACTTGTTAGGAGACATGCTCTGAATGCCTTTGAAACAAAAGCCCTGCTGTGGTTAATGGTTTTAATCCTAGATGGGGCATTGAGTCTCAGCTGGAGGCTTTTCAGAGGCCAGTTTTTGGCATTCTGTGTATCACTCTCCAACCCCCCCAAGAAAATTTAAAGCCGAATGCCAGAGGGAGCTGCTGTGGGTAGTAATATCTGAGGAGAGCAGCCATCTCTGAACATGCAGGTCCCGAGACGGTTGATGTCACTAGCCAGCCTGGCATCTGCTTTTAATGGATGGGTGATGTGCCAGCAGATCAAACTGCTGCATCCATTTCCAGGTTGATGCAGTCTGCTCAGCCTTGCAGCAATTTGAGTCACCCGCCAGGCAAGGGCAAACTGTGTTGCTCCCCAGAGAAATAAGGTGTTTGCTACTGCTGTTATGTGATAATAGCAGAGGAGCCTACACAAATCCAAATTATGAATTTGAGAAATAGCTCAGATTTTAGTGGGATGTGAGATGAGTAGCACATTCTATTTACTTCTGTCAGCTGATCGTTTAGCTTTTGCCTTTATCCAGCTGGAGGTTTAGTTAGCCATGTCTTGTGTGTGTGTCTGCGATGGCACTATCAGAGCAAAATACTGTAAAGATCAGAATCTAGACATTATCAGTGTATTGATAGTGTTGCATCCCATTATTTCCTTGCTAGCTTTCCTGATCATCTTGTGCAGGAGGGAAGCAGGAGATAGATGCTTTAGCTTTGCCTAGAAACATTCTTGGGAGAGACAATCACTGCACACCAGTGTCTTGGAATACTTGGTAAAGAAGTGGAATCATCTGGTAGCAACCCTACCCAATGCTGGTGAACCCCCAGGTGAGTGTGTGGTACCTCTGCTCTTCACCTGCTGCTAGAAGGTGGTGATCTACTGGTGCAGCTCTAAACCGTTATCCAGGTCTGTATCTATACTGGTAAGGTTTAAACACAGCTGGGTTTCTTGCTTTCAGGGTGTTGCCTCACACCACGGCCTTTTCTGTAGTTTTAAATGGAAATTGGTGGATCATCAGCCCTGGCTACTCTTTCACAGAGTTGCTGTTGCATGAAAGGAGACCTGTGGAGCAGCCTGCCAGAGCCTTTGCCCTGTGGAGTGGACAGACTTCCCTGGTAATGAGAATGTGTGTAGAGCACCTGCTGACTAAGAAGGAGGGAAGAAACTGATGTCGTCTGGCGCTGATGCCCTCTTCCTTGGACTATCACTCCCTGTGTCTACAGGGAACGTAGGTGCAGAAGAAAGTAGATCAGAAGTAGTTTTAAGAATTAAGGGTTTAGGAGTGTGCTTCCTATGATGATGATGCTTTTAGTGGCTTTTCATATCTCTGGTATTGTTCCAAACTGCGTTTGTTAGAAGGGAATGGGTGACATGTAATGGATTAGGAAGTAAATGTGCAATACAGTGCTCTGAAGGGATCCTGGCCTGTTCCTGAATGTGCATGGGTGCACAGCAAATTGGTGGCTGGAGCACCCATTTCCCCTGGCCTCTAGTAGGAATATACTTGAAATGGTCATGCCCTAGGATTTAGGGATGTTAGAAAATTGGAGAATACACAAAATTGAACAAATAAATTGGAAGAGAGTATGCAGCATCAGAAAAACTATTCACAACTTAAAGGTTGAGGCTTTTTTTTTTTTTATCGTGCTGAGTAAGGCAAGTCTAGGAAGCTGACGGGTCAGATTCCTGTTTGGAGCAGAAAGCAGACATGTTCTTTATGTAACTCCTGTTTACAGAGTGTGCAGAGAGTGCTGCTGCACAAGCAGCACCTGAAGTTTCTGCAAAAACAAACTTGCTTTGCGTTGTCCTAAGAAACATCTGTTCCAAGTCCCTGTTTCTGTCTCTGCTCCAGTGTCTTCAAACACAATTGCTTCTTCCCCTGAGGCCTTCCCATTACACCTTGGGAAATCCCTGCTCCCAGGGAAGTGATGCCAAAGGAAATCAGAACAAATTCCCTTTGCAGGCTCTTTCTGCTCCTCCCACACTGCTTTCCCTTCCTATTAGGGGAAGTCTCAGCTACCACCCTTCTAGGGCTGCCTGTCTACTTCCAGAGAAGCTGTGAGACTGCAAACTGCCTGTCCACACCTTTTCCTACCTTGAAGCTCAGTATTTCCTTACCCCGTGGCAGGGAAGCATGGAGCTGCCATTCCCCACCTCCAAGCTGGAGCATCCTCCATGCAGGCTAGCACCTTGCTGCTGTCCCATCAGCCCCGGCTGATCCTCCAGCTTCTACACCAGCTGGTTGCTGGAAGTGGAGAGGCTCTGTGGCTCAGCCTTCCAGGCATCCCCAAGCTGAGCTTGGGGATGGCACGGGGGCATATGCATCTTCAGACTAGTTTTGACAGCAGCTGTGAGCTATTACCTGTGCTGCCATGGCCAATGGGCTGTGTAGGGCATTCCTTGGGTTCCTCACTGTGGTTGCACAGACAAAGCTCAGGTTTATCTGTCTGCTGAGTTCCTCCCTCCTGCAGTCCCATTGGCTTCTGTCTTTCCCCCTCAGTGAGCAGAGTGCTATGCTCATTAGCATCACTGGGACCAGATTTGGACTGCAATAAAAAAGAGCTGTTTTCTGGTTTGCTCTGGTGTAAATCCACAGCTGCTGTTCTAGCAGTAGGGCATATGCTGGTACTGCTACACAGTTCAAATGCTGTGATAAGAAACTTGTAGGGTAAATAAGTATATCAAAAGCTAGTCTCCTTTTTCTCCTAGATCCTAGTTATGGTGAATAGCAAGAGTAAAGGTTTAATTGTCTCTGTATTTTTAATTATTTCCCACATCTGAACACATCACCATGGATACTTGCTTTTTTTTTTTTCTCTGATCACCATGAAAACTTCACATTTGGGCTGTGAGTGACTTAATGAAACCACATTTCTAGCACTCATCAGATGACTGGCAAGCAGTGCCTGACCCTCTGCCTTAGTTTGCAGTGGCCAGGAATGAAGTGTCTTCTGTCAAAAAGAGCAGTGATGCTCTGAGCCTGTCTGGCTGAAGGAAAGTAATTAGTTAATGAATGTTCATGATGGAAATACCTTGTGTTTGTATGTACTTCTCCCTCTGACCTCTTGGTCAGGTCAGCCGCTGTGTGTTTTATTTCAGGTGGGCATCAGTGTTTGAATTCATGGTGGCAAGAGGGTAGCATGGGTTCGAGTTCGATATTAAAAAATTACAAAGGGTGAAGCACATGAGCATCAGCACCCCTTTCATTCCCTCTGGAGAATGCTGTGCTCAAGCAGTGCCAGGAAGCCACCTTCTCCATTTAGCATGTGTGTGGTGGGTTCACCCAGCGAGACACAATACACATCTGGCTTTGATCTCTGTGCCTAGTGCCTGGGCATGAAGCCCCTGCTCCACTGCCATTCCTCCTCTGGAAGGGTTAGCTTTCTTCAGGCATCAGGTGGATCTAATTTGAGGCTTAGCTTTTAAATCTCTGGCACTCATGAACAGAAAAATAAGATTGTCTTAAGTTACCAAAACTCACTAATGACTCTTCACCTAATTTTTTGAGGAAAAAATGTCTAAGCCTGAAAGAAAGAGACTCAGTGCCATGATATGTTGCAGCTGACCCCCAGAACAGGAATGACTTGTAGACAGGTCAGCTTCAGAGTGCAGCTTTCTTCAGGCAGAATCCCATCTGTCTGGGAAGATGTCTAAAGGCTCACGGTCTTGCTCATGTTATGTCTCAAAGCCCCACTAAGCACTGGGTCACTTCAGTAGATGAGTGGTAGGGACCACGTTGCCAGCATGTGAGCTCCTTTTTGCTCTGTCTGCAGAGGTAACTGCACTCTCGAGTGCCTCCCTCTGCTAACCTTGCAGGGACCTCAGCAGGGTGGCCCAGGGGAAGCATAGAGAGGATGGGCAGCACAGGTCCCTCTGCTTCTTCCTGCCCTGCCTGAGTCTGCTGGTGATGGCAGAAGCAAAACTTGACACACAAAATGCTTCTGATGAACAGGAGCTGGGAGCTGGCATGCTCTGCAGAGCCTTGCAGGGGTGCTTCAGACCAGGTAGCATTTCAGGGAAGGGCTGTGGACTCCCAAGTGGTGCTTCTCCAAGCACAGCATCCCTGTGTGCTGCGTTGGCCCAGGAGCTCAGCTGGGACACACCTGGTGCCGAATTGACAGCTGCCTGTGTTGTTTTGAAGAGGTAATGACGTCTAGCAGCACAGAGGCTTTCTAAAAAATCTGTATTTCTGATTTTTGGGAGCTGGAAAAACTGAACCCATGTTTGATTCCTTATTGACCTTTCTTGAAATACCAAAGTTTTCACTTTGTCATCTCTTACTTGGGAAACCTACTTCTGAAAAGCTTATAAAAAATTTCTCTCATTCTGTCCACCCATGACTATCCGACTATTGGATTTTCTCCCAGAATGGAAACTTCGTATTCTGAGTACTTACCAGCCCAGTAGGTCTCCTAAATTAAAAAGTATCCGTTTACTTTTTTTTAGAGTATGTAAATAAGTATGAACAGATGTTCTGAGAACACTGGCCAAACGTTGCCTGTTTAAAACCGGATTATGGGTTTTCTGTGGAAGCATCAGTTAAGCGGGTGCAACCCTGTCTCACTTCTGAGAAAAGCTTTTCCTTTTTCCTGCCAGAACATCCCTCTTGCAGGCAGACGGTGCAGGGGCATGTAAATTCCAGCCCTATCAATGGCTTTGATTTCATTCTTTCTGCAGACAGTCTGTTTCAGATTTATATCTTCACCTCAGAGAAGCAGGATGTGCAGAGCATGAGGGAAGATGATCATCCCGATGGTCCCAATGTACAGCTCCTTCTCTTTGCTCCCAATCTACCCTGTACCTAGTCAGTCTACTAATTGCATGCTCGCTTAATGGCTGCTTAAGCCATACTGCTATCATTACTAGCCTGAAATTTTGATTTCCTTTGGCATATGGTTCTTGATATGAAAAAGCCTTCTAATTAGCTCCTTGGCTGCAAGAACAAACTGGTGAATTTCATTTTCTTGATGCAAACTGTCAATTTTCACATCAGGAAGCCAACAACTACTCCTTGGAGGAGTGGTGATTCTTGCCCTCTCCCTGAAATGTGCTGAGGCTCTGTTCCCCCAGTTACTCTGCAAGGATTTGTTCGGGCTGTCCTGTCACTGGCCAAGTGGAACTAGGGAGGAGCCCTGAGAAACTGGTAGTACCTGATGGCATTGGGGGGAAAGCAGAAGGAGATGCTGAAAAGGTTGAAGTCTCCAGGCTCAGGAGTCTTTGCTTGCTACTCAACTCTTGTCTATATTCTATGTTATAAGCATATATATAGGTACCTATACATATGTGCTTATAACTGCATAACCTTGCAGTGTTTTCATTTTTGTCCCTCAATGAAATGGGGATACTTTTGAACTCTGAGTGGGAAAAAACCCTGTTTCTTGCTCATGTGTGCGAAGGGCCAGAGTGTTTAACAGAGACAAGCTACTAAGCAAAAGTCAAAGCAGAGGTAAGATGCAAAGCCCTGCAGATCTGCCTGCCTGGGCACTCCTGCTGCACTTGTGCTTGTGCATGCAATACAAATGCCTGCGTGTCCCTGCCTTAGTCTTGGGTTTGCTGTTCCAGATGGGCAAGTGCATACCTGAGAGGCACTGCTGTTTCCATCCTGGTCTAGGGGGCAAGCCACTGGCACTGGACATAGCTGAGACACTGGTGATGGGAATTGGCAGCTCTGTTGCTACCCCTTTGTTTTGTGGCTAGGAATTCATGTTACAGCCAAAGTAGGTCTGGGGACACAGTCCTTTTGGTTTCAACTTATTTTCCCCTGTGCTCTACTACTTTTGATCAGAGGTGCATAGAGAGGGACTCACCAGCATGCTGTCAGCCTACATGCTGAGCACAGTGCAAGCATCACCTTTAGCTTCTGTGTGCAGAGGAGCGGCGGGTATGGCGGCGATATCTACGGGACAGGGTTCTCCAGCACTGTGAGTGTGCCGTCCTGCATTCAAGCTGGTGCCTGAGCTCTGGCTAGTGCAGGAGTGTCATCTATTTATCTTCTGTATGCAGAGCATGGTGTCCACAGACAGGCGTATCTTGCACCACAAACAGCCTGGGCACAAGTGAGGCCTCTGCAGCTCTGCAGGCATCCAGTGGGGACAGGGTTTTTCTTGCCTCAGGATTCTGGTCTTTCAGGTTGTTGTTTGAACACGGGTATTCACTAGGAAGGCTGCATCTGAAAGAGGCTGTCCCAATGGCTGCAGTAGGATCTCTGTCACTGCAGGAACTGCAGGCTTTTGCAATGACTTTTGGCTTCTGCCACTGTAGTTTCAAAATATATGTGCCTTTCTGGGAGGGAGCTTAGTGGATCAAGCAAGAGTCAATCCTTTGTGCTTACTTTGGCCTCTTTCTCTGCTGAGCAGTCTCCAGGTTCCTGTAACGTGCCAGCTAGTATCAGCGTCTATTTACCCCCTTTCTGTTCATATTTGTGACAATTTTGCTTGCTACAGCCATGGTCACTTCAGCTGAATAATATTTTCAGGTTAAAAAGGCCAGTAGCAGGGTGGTTATCAGATAGAGGAAATGCATCGTATTTGCTCTGGCCTTTGGTTCCCAGATAATATAACGGCAAATTGTGTTCCTGGAAGCTGGGAGGTGGCTTGCAAGATTACATGGCCCCAAAATGCATTGAGGCAGTTTGCCCCATGTAGCAGAGGAGTGGAGGGGGAGATGGAAGTGGGGAGCATAGCTGCTCTCAGTGTTTAGCAAAGGTCAGACACGGCTGATGCCTTCTTCACACTGGGAATGCCAAAGCAGCGGCAGCAATTGTGCCCTGGCCAGTGTCCTAAAAGTGCTTTGGGTTCCTTTGATAAAGGAACATAAGTTCATTTAAAAGTCGCTGCTGCTTGCAGAGCAGTAAGAGATTGTTTATACCTCCCAGCAACCATTTCCCTCTCTTCTTTTCCCCTCATCATTCCTTTAAGCGGGTCCCTTTGAATCCTTGCTCCTTTGAGGTCTGAATCACCTCTCCAGGTGGCTGAAGATGGCTGGGTGCTTTGGAGGAGAAAAATCTAATTAACACTCATTCCCTACTTAGCTGGACGTAGACATGAAGCAAGACCAGACCTGGGAGTAGATCCTGTGGTTCCTACTAAAGCTTGCAGGGTCACTGCTCCTGTGTGTGGGCCATGCAGGCTGGGGTGAGCTGGGGCCAGTTCTTGTGCACGTCTGACCCAGAAAATGTCAAAGCACCTCATTATCTCCAGAGGAAGCTCATTCCAGGCTTGCTCTGTTTGGGCTACCAGCACCTCCCCAGGAGTGCAGCCTCAGCTGCTGGTGGAAGAGTGTGGGACCAAGCTGAAGACAGAAATCCTGGCAAATGTTGCAAGGTAAAGATGAACAAAATGCAGCATAAATTTCAAGAGAGGAATCAATAGCCTTTATGATCAGGATTTTCCAGCCCTTGTCCTGGCTGAGGTGTGAGGTACACTGACAGAGCCCCCCCTGGTCCAGAGCTCTTGCTTTTCTCCAAACTGGGTGTTGGAGAGAAGCGGCTGAGCCAGCCATGCGCCACTCGTGCCCCGTGCACCAGTACCGCGCTGCTCTACGCCAGCAAAGGCAGCTTGGCAGCCTGCCCAGGCCTGGAAGCTGCTTCAAGGACCCGCTCGGAGAGGCGTTGCTCCAGCGCAGGCTGTCCCGATAAACGTCAGATCACAGCTTGGCCACCTGGGACAGGGCTGAGAGGAGCGCAGCTGCTCTGGCTGGCACAGTCTGCAGCCCTGTGCTCTGGGGGGGTTACTAAATATACAGCCTCCGATTTCTTACCTCTGGCAGGGGAGGCCACCTGCAAAATACCCACCTTGTTTCATCCTGGGGGGTGGCAGGAGAGCAATGCGTGTGGGACGGGCACCAGCATCAGCACTGCCACTTGCCAGCACTTGTAGCAATGGGAGGAAGATGCTCTGCAGCCACCCAGTGAGGTTCAGCTTGCACAACTCTGGGTGGCATATGCTGCAGCAAAAGCCCTTCCCTGGTATTCTCCTTATTCATATAACTAAAATATATGTATGTGTACCTATCCAAATACTTTAAAGTGGCATTATCTTAGTATTTCTCAGGATGAAATTATTTTCCTGTTCCTACAGCATGCATGTTATCTTGGCTTGTTCCTTTGTTTGTTTTTCTTTTCTTAAAAAAAAATTCACATTCTTTCATCTCTCTTCTTTGTTTCTTGCAAATCTCTTTCCTAAGGTTTTGTTTCTGACTGTCCCTGTTCTTCCACTTGGTTTAGATATGGTTACAGACCCAAAATCTTAGACAGCGAGATGTCATCCTTTGCATTTTTCCCTTTAGATTTTCATTGCCTCTGATGGGCCGATTAAAGTCCGTCCCAGTTTCTTTGCCTTCTGCAGTTTCAAAAATGTCTATTGAAAATACGTTTTTCTGTAGTTTTAACTGATCCTTTGTGATGTTTGCTGGTTCCCTTCCTATCTTCAGTCAAAAGATTGGGGTTTGTTTGGTTTTTTTTTAACCTCTCAAGTAACATCTCTCAAAACCATATGGACTTCTTCTTGTTTCACCCCAGAAGATGTGTAAAGTGATGTTTTACTTTAAATACACTTTGCTTGGGATTTTCCAGCTTACTTTTACACTTGCAGATTTAATATTTCCCCTTGCTGCTTATGTTTACACTGAACATTTGTTTTCATTTTCAACTTATTGTTGTGTTCAGTGCAGTCTTATCTCCCTGGGCAGAAGTCAAATAGTTTGCTATTGATTACACTGTTTCCTATCATAGTCTATTAGTTCCTGCCAATTAGTTTGTTGTCCTTTTGATAAGATTATTGCCATCAGTGCACTGTAGTGGTTGTGGTTGTCCAGGGATATTTGAGCAGCAATGCTGACACATGTGTTAGTTTTGAGAATGTCTAGAAATGTTTCCTTATTCAGTCTCCTCTCTCCTTACACCCATCTGTTGCATAAGGCAAAATATTATTTGACTTTGCTGTTGTTTTTTAATTCCTGTATACTTAGCCTAACTATTTAACTACTACACTATTTGTTGTAAGATGGTTTCTGCACAGCGATGTTCCTTGCTTCTCACAGTCTTGTGTAATTCCTGCTCTGGAACATCTTCCCTGGTTTCCAGCAACCAGCAATTTGAGGACTGGAGCTGGCTTTTATTTGGACCATCCTGTTTAATCACTGCTGCACCAGAGCAGCCCTTTGTGAATTTGCCTAGTTCCTTTCCAAACAATATTCTGTGGCAATGGCCACAGGTACCACGTTTAATTATGCACAGTGGGAGAAAAAAGTATTTCCTTTTGTTTTAAATCTGAATATTTTATTGGATGCCATTAGTTGTTGCACCATGAGATGTAGTGAACAATGTGTTCATCTTCTCTGTCTTTTCCTTGTTTCTTAGACCTCTGTTGTTCCCCTCTTTTTATCCTAGGCATCCCTTCCTGACATGAGGACTTGTCATATATTTGATCACTCCTTGGCTGAATCCGTTCCTTACCTCTGCCCATCCCTCTTCCCTTTCCCTATTTCTCCTGTAGGAAGTCCAGTGCTGTGTGGGTACACCATACATTAACATGTGACACCGCAGTGTTTGCTGCTTTGTTCCTGTTCCCCTAATACCTTCTCAAACTGCCTGTACACAGCTCAGGTTTTGCTGCTGCTTTGCAGGCCTGATACAGAGACATTGAACCCAAAAGTGTGATGGCTTTGTTCTCTCTTGCCCAAGATATTTATCAACAGATGTAATAAAAATATTTCAAAACCTCGCCTCACTTACATCCTTGGACCATCACAGCTTTAACACATCTACCATGAACAATATCCGCTCTGTTTGCCTTTTTTATGGCCTCAAAGTATGGAGCTAACGTCATCAGGTAACTACCTGCAGTACTCCCAAGACCTCTTTCTCCAGCAGCCACAGCTGATTTTGCAGCCCAGTGTTGGGTATGCACAACTGGAGCTGTGTTTCTCCCTGCTGCATGATTTTTTTTGTCTACTGCGTGATTGCCTGGTCCCATTGCAGCTTTGGAGTGACATCCTGGGATAGGGCAGTGATGCTCCTGGGAGAGACCAGTGGCAAAGATACCTGTGTGTGAGGGAAGAGAGTTTGCAGTCTGCTGAATTTCTGAATAAGCCTGTTTTGGGCCCCTAGTAAGAAGCAGCGGAGAGTTTGGCAGAGTTTATTTCCAGCTCAGAGCTCTGCTGCCTGTCACTGCTGCCAGCCATGGCACAGCCCAGCCGTCCCCCTGGGCAGGGTGGGTCAGGCTGCGATGCAGGACGCTGCCCTGTGCCCACGTGTTCCCTGCTGAGGAGAGACCCCGTGATGTGAATTCGCTGTGAATTTGTATTTCATCTCTTACCTCTTCCCAGTAGGTCTTGGGGCTTTGGCTCCCTCGGGCAGAGCTGTGGAGGCACCTGTGGGTGGTGGTCTCCCCTTTTTGCTGTGCCTCCAGGGACAGCGTTAGGCAGAGAGGTGATGGAGAGTGGGAGCCAAGCAGTCCCCGGGCGGGGAGGGAGAGCACTGGTGGAGGCAGCGTGAGCCCTTCTCACAGGCGGGGGGAATGAGCCCCTTTGCACTGGCCATGAAATCAGTCATGTGTAGGTTTTTGTCCAGCCCTGGGGGGTGGGGGAAGGAATGTGGGTTGGGCGAAGTCTAGGATTACACCACCGCTGAATTTTTTCTTTCCACACTTTAAATAGCCAGCACCTTTCAGTCCTGCCTTCGCGTCTCCCGTCGGCTCCCGCCCCGACAGCACCGTCCGCAAGGTAACACCTCTGCCCCTGTTCCCCTCTGCCCTGCTCCCCCTGTGCCCCGCACCCACCCGGGTCTGCCGTGGATGAGAGGTCACGGTGCGCTTTCTGCCTGTTTAATCATTTTCTAGCGTGGAGGGGTCCTCCTAGTCCTTCCTTGTGGCTGCTGTCAAACGCCTGCCAGTGTTTCTTGCTCCTCTTCATGTCCCAAAGTGTTTTTATAGGGGACTATGCAGGGGGAGGGGAGAGGTTGGAAGTGCTGCTTTGCCCTGTTTTTTTCCTCTCCCCGGATCCAGGGAGAGTATCATTTGCTGCCAGTGCCTTTTCCTGCTCTCCTGACGAGGGAGTTGCAGGCGGGAATGAATGGCAGCGTTAGGCTGGGGCTCAGGGAGCTGCCTCTGCAGGGCATGAGCAGGTTCAAGGGCTGGCACCATGTGGAGGAAGGTGTCCTCCTTGGCATAAGGTCCTCACCAACCCTGGCTTTGGCACTGGTCATTGGTGGGAACCACAGTCCTCACTCTTTGCTCTGTGGAGCTCGGCAGCCAGGGGGGCATCCTGCCCGTGAGGAACAGGCTCGAACACCCCCGAGCCTCCTAAATGGCTGCAGCAGAGCTGGTGCCACCCGTGCTGCCCGTACCTATCTCCTCGCTGTGCTGAGGCATCAGCTATGCGCCAACAGCCGCTTATGCTATGCCCTGGCTTTCCTGGGAGGAGAGGTGTTCCTCTCAGAGGTTTTTGGGGGAAGGTGGGGCAGCGGGAGAGGTGCCCACCTACTCTGTGCCAATCTTCTCTTAGTAGAGATGGGAGATCTCTGTTTAGAGATGGGAGAAGCTCTTGCAGTGCCAAAGCCTCCTGAGAGCAGTACTGTGGGAAGCCTCTGCAGGCAATGGACAGCTGTTTGGAGGGGCAGACCCTGGGAGAGGAGAGATCCCAGATGGCCATGACATCTGCACCCTTTCTTTTCCTGCTGTTAGGATAGACCCATTCTGAACAATCACCTTTTCTCACAGTCTAGTAGATTGCCAGCAACGGCTGCCACCACCAAAGGCAGAAACTAGTTTCCCTCTTATTTCAGTTTGTCTTCTTCCTGCTTTTAAGGCTTCTGTGTGTTTCTGTGGCTTTCATTGCATGGTCTCTAAAGCCAGGTTTTGGTAAGCAGCAACAGAGAAGAAGAGAAACCCTTATAAAATATCTTGTCAAGTATGTGATCCCGCTCTTGCCCTCCTCCAGCCCTAAGTCTGTTCCCTGTACCGGCTGCATTGGGGGTGCCAGCCTGGCTGAGCCGCTGGGTCTTCTGTGTGATGCTGTGCCCAGAGGATGGATTTTCAGAAGCAGGAGTGTTTTGAGATGAGTCAATTAAGAATAATGAAACTGACAGCAGCTTTTAAGGAGCGGTTTTGGACTGAACAATGACAGTGCATGCACACTCTTAGCACCTGGCTGTGAGCAGTAATCAGTATAAGGAGCAAGAGAGGAACAGTTCAACGTGCGTGTGTCCTCTCCCCTCTCTTGCCTCTTCTAGCCCAAATTTTTGGCTCATTGCATGGCTTGTGCTGAACATAACGAAGGAAACTCCTTCTGAAGGTGGGATGGATTACAGAGTCCCTGGTGCTGTCAGCAATGGCGAAACGGTGCCCACACACCCTAGCATGGAAAAGGAGAAGGAGGAGGATAAGGACCAGACCCTGGCGCGAGGGCAGTGGAACAACAAGCTGGAGTATGTCCTGTCTGTGGCTGGGGAGATCATCGGCCTGGGAAATGTCTGGCGCTTCCCCTACCTCTGCTACAAGAACGGTGGAGGTAAGTGCAGCCCTGGCCCCGGCCAGCCCCAGGGGCACCTAGTCACCAGCATTCCTGCGTGGTCTCTCCTGCCTCTGTGACATCCGTGTCTGGCCCTGCTTACTGCTGGCAGCAGCCTCTCAGCAACGCCCAAGTCATGAGTTTGCAGAGAGGATACCAAACCTGACAGCATGGCGCTGCCATCTGGGCCACAAGCAGGGGTTGTTTTGACACTGTGGGATGTGGGTAACTGAGCGGCAATGTCCCAGGGTTTATGATGGCTTTAGCCGTGTTTCTCTGAGGCGTGTGGAGCCCTGGTCCTGCTGGTGAGGTGGGTGGCCGTCTGCAGGGGGAGGCAGGAGGAGCAGGGTGGGGGCTCGGCTCTGGGCAGCACGTCTCACCCCAGGCACCTCTTCCTTGAGTTGCACCAGGAACCCTGTGCAAATAAGATGGTGGGTCCCGGCAGCGCAGCAGGGAGCAGTGAGGGAGGCCATGGGGCACCGATGTCTTTGCAGGCGCTGCGAGGAGCTGCAGCATTTCCTGGAGGCTCAGGGGGCTTCCAAGGGCTCTCGGTCACAGCTCCTGGTCTGCTGTCTGACCATGGAGGGATGTCCCCCGGCTGCTGGAGCCAAGTGGCAGGGACAGGGCAGAGTGAAGCGGTTTTCCTTGCGTCGGTGCAGAAGCACAGCACCCCTCCTGTGCTCCACCGGCATCTGCTGGAGCTGGAAGCGTGTGGGAGAGGGCACTGTTGCCTCTGAGCCACATGGCAGGGCTGTGAGGTGTGTGCATGGGTGTGCTTGGTGGAGAGAGAGGGAGCGGAGCGTTGTTACCGCTGAGGTGCCAGCGCATCGGTGCTGCTCAGGCTGTGCTCAGCAGTGACCGCTGGCCTGTCCGCTGCGAGGCTGGGCTGGGCTCGCTTTTGCAGGTGGGGTTTGCTGTGGCCTTTTACAGGTGTTTGTGCCTGCTTTTAGTTTGTGGCTTCCTTTTAAGGGAGAAATTATTTTAAAAAACAGAAGCCTGTAAGCTTTTCTCAAAGTTTGGTTCAGTGGCATGTAAAGCGAGAGAGCTGCTCTCCCTGTCTTGTGATTAATTGCTAATTGGGCTCTCTGGAAGGGCAGGGGAGAGGGGAAACAGTGCTTGGCTGGGAGCTGGTGGGGAGCAAGCACTGAGGACCCAGGGCTGAAATCCCCTAGCTTGAGCCTAGGGTAGTCTCATGGGCCTCACTAAACTGCTTTCATCCCAGTGGCATGAAAGAGGATTAACTGCTGTTTAGCTACTTTCACGCCGTGCCTTGCTCAGCACTTGTTTCTTTTCACCAGGTGGTCAAGCATTTTCTTTCTCTGTTGAAAAAGGAGGATTTTTCATGTTTTCTTTTTCCACAGGGAACGTTTCTTGGCTGCTTGCTGAGTCGTGTCTGCTCCCACTGCTGCACCCTTCCCAGCTGCCATCCCGCAGGGGGAGCGGGACCTGGGACCCTGTCCCGGCACCCCTTGCCTTGGGTGCCAGGAGAGAGCTCAGGGAAGGCTCTGGGGAAAGGGGAGCTGCCACGTGTGGTGGGACAGCAGAGGCAAGACACAAAGGGATTTCTCAGCCTTTTTTCCTCCCAAGAAATGGGCCTGAGGCAAAGGCCCATGAAGCAGCAGAAACTACGAGGAGTTTGATGTCTCAGTCAAATTTTTCATCTGCAGCCCTCTTCCCATGAGGTTAGAGCAAGGATGGGGCACGAGACTCTCATGCAGAGGGGAAAGTGTTTGCTGTGTGACTTCTCCTGGGGCAGGGCAGCGTGACGAGGCTGTGCAGGACTCGAGGCTCCCTCCTGCCTCGTGGAGCCCAGCCTACCCCGGCTGTTGCTGTATCAAATCCCTTGTAACACCTGAAAGTTAATTTTAAAAGCTGCCAGAGGTTTTGTCTTGTACTCCTTTGGGTAGGCTGGTCCAGGCACTCGCTTCTCTGCTACTTTAATCAAGGTGAGGGACCTTTATTTAATTTCCAGCTCCAGGTCAGTCACGGCCAGCCTACAACCACTAGCTCTTGTGCCGGCGTTACCCTCCGGCTGGAATAGCTCTGCCCTGCTGGATGACTCTTTTTCCCCACGCTGAATTGTGTGTAGGCAGCCATGATAACAGCTCTCAGCTCTTGCTTTGCTTGCCAAAATATCAGGCTCTTCGCAAAAAAGGTATCTGCAAAATCTGAGATATGCAAAGAGGGGCAGCTGGTAGCTTTTACTTTCTTTAGGGATGTTTCCACATAACAAAGAAAGAGTAGTCCTAGTCCCTTACGTATTTAGCACTCAGTGTCTGATACCAAGGCCCTACATAGTGGAGGGGAAAAAACACAAGAGCAAAAAAATGTTCTTTTTGCTTCTATTCACTCTTGCTTTTGCCTCCCGTGGCGGGTCAGGCCCTCGTTGGTCAGGCTGGCCCTGCCGATTGGGAAATACCGGGGAAGCCTGTCTGGTGGTGTGGCTGCCGGTGCCTGCCCAGCGCTCCCCAGGGTGGCCAGCCCCCAGGGCCCGCCGCCCCTCCAGGCACTGGGGGAAGGGGCCATGGTGGAGGACACGTGTAGCAGCATTTCCCCCTTTGCTTTCAGTGGGGTTCACCCGCAGGGAGGACACAAGGGCTGGGCCGGAGGGACGCCAGCCAGCTCTGGGGGCTGCTCAGGGGTGCTGATGGACCCCTGTCCATGCAACAGCCCCCCGTCCATGCCACAGCCCCCCGCTGCGGGCTCCTCACCAGAGTCACTGTGCAGGGCAGCTCTGCTGGGCACTTCTCCTCAGCTTTTCCTCCTCACAGTCCCTGCCTGAAGGCCATCCCGCATTGCCTGCTGCCCTTTCCTGCCTGTGCAGGCAACAGCAGCCCGCTGCCAGGTGAAATGAGATGGGGAGCAATGGTGGGGCTGGTGTCGGGGTCATCCCACCCTGCCTGCCCCACTACCTGGGAGGCGAGGGGAGTGGGGCAGACCACAGCTCCTGGCCCAAATGCTTCTGCAAACCCCTCCTTTACCCCAGCCTAACTTTGCATTATTTCACAGCCTGCATGTCAGGACCCTCCAGTTCCACTTCCAAAGTGTGAAACCTGCCAGAAACAGATAACCTGGGGAAGGTGGCAGGCCAGACCGCAGGCTGCAAATAAGGGAAAGGGGCTGGACAGCTCAGCCGGACAGCTCAGCCAGCCACCTCAGAGACCTCCCCTGGGACCCCATGGCTGCAGTTTAGTTAAATACAAACTTTTATATGAGAATAATCTCTCTCGGAAATAGGCTTCACTTTTATGATAACAAGATTGCACACAAGTTGGGAGTTGAGGGGATGGTGTTGATAAAACTATTTTCCCTGCCCTTTGCTCTCCACCAGCTTCTATTTACTGGTAGAGCGAGAGCATGTGGGCAGATGCTCGCTGCTCTCCCGGGGCTGCCGGGCATCTGCAGTCCTTCAGCTGCTGTTTGCCCACAGGGAGCTGCCAAGATGCTCTACCTGTCTGTTTTGCTGATTGCATTTTTTTGCAAGAAAGGGAGGTCTGTGGCTCTGTCCCCAGCGGGGATGAGTGTGGGTTGGGACTTCTGGCCGGTCCCTAAAACCCCCCTTCCCTCTCCCTGCCCCTGCATGCTAGCTAAGCTTCTTAATGAAATCTCTTGGGGTTTGAGTCTACTTGGGCACTGGGATTGTTGTTTCCCATACACCCCCACCAACGTGACCCCAGAGCCAGTCAGCATCTCACCAGCACAGAAAAGGCCTGTGCAGGGAAAACGCGGTCAGTGGCTGTCTGGGTTGCCACTGCTGACCCTGCATGCCTCTCTGAGCCTGCCGCAGCCCAGCGGCCACTCTCTGCTAGGGGGTACCCCTTTCCATGCCAGCCCCCCGTCCTGCCCCATGTCCCTGCCTTTGCAGCAGGGCTTGAGCAGCTTTGGTGGTACGTGAGTGCAGCAGAGAGCGTGGGCCATCTTGGAGGGCTGTCTCCTGTGCTCTGTGGGGTAGAAACCATTACTGCATTTAACATTAGCCTGGGGTAATCAAAAGCCTGATGCATTTTATCTCTCCTGCCTGGTTTCGTGACAGGGCTTGAACAGGAGGGCAGCCCTGGCTGTTGGCATGAGGTACATACTTTCCTGCACTTCTTGAATTTTTTTTGCTTGTCTGCTGCTTCTTGGTGAGCAAATGATTGAGCAAACCCACAGGCTGGATGAAGGTGTCAGTCTCTATGTGCTGCTCAGTGCTTTGGTGTTGTCATCCATGAGCTTGTCAGCTTAGTCAGTCAGAATAATCAATGTGAAAGGAGTCACCAACTTGATTAAAAGTCACAATGGTTTTACAGCAGGGTGTTCTCCTGTATTTCTGTGCAGCTATTGAAAACTTGTTTCAGCCTTTTCCACATAAAAGTCAGGCCTAGAAACTTTCCTCTCTCTCTTTTCTGGATGTTGAGTTTCTCATGCAATCACATCACTCCAGGAGATGTTACATGAGGAAAATCCCTTTTTCCTGGCATCCTGTCCATGGTCTTCCCCTCCCTGCAGCCCCCAACCCCCGCCACGCTGTGTCATCCCCCCTGGGGAGGAACCTGCCCGGTGCCAGGTTGGAGATGGCCTGACCCCAGTCACTCCACGGGGCTAATTTTTCCTATCTGCTGCTTGGATCTGCCAGGTGCCTTCTTCATTCCCTACCTCATCTTCCTCTTCACCTGTGGGATCCCTGTCTTCTTCCTGGAGACAGCGCTGGGGCAGTACACCAGCCAGGGAGGGGTGACAGCCTGGCGCAGGATCTGCCCCCTCTTCGAAGGTGAGTGGGGTAAGCTCGGGGTGGGCATGGTGCGGTGGGGGCACTGTAGGGCCCTGGGAGGGTGAACAGAGACACCTCTTCCCACAACTGAGGTGCCCAGCCTGGGAGGGCCACTGGCTGTCCCTTTTCCAAAATCACCCTGGAAAAATTGATTAAATTTCTCACCAAACAGTTCCCATCATTACGTTTCATTCCTGGTTTCCTTCATGGCCATGGTTTTGGCCAGGAGCTTTGCAACTAATCAAGGTTGTCCTCCGAGAGCTAAATAATGAAAATGCTTCTGGCAGTTATGAGGAACCTAAAACATATTGTTATTTTTTAAGTTAATGCTATATAATTTTTTTGAGTTTGCAGATGGCTTAAAACCTTAGTGGGGAAAGGTGTCAGCTGCCTTAACAAATCATTAGCAGTCAGATCCACTTCTAGCACTCTTTCAGCACAGTCATCCAGCCTCGAGCTACTTTCCATGGTTTCTCTGAAGGTCTCAGTTGGGTCCTCCACACGTACCAAAACCTTTAAATGCTCCTCCAGCACATCTCAGAGGAGTGTGTTGTTTGTCCCAAACAAAAGTGAAAAGGGATGAGTGAACAAACTAGAAAGTGGATTTTGGTGAAAGAGGTGTTATTCAGCAGGTGGAGTGCCATTATATGTTTCTGTCCCTTTGGGTGGCTTTCCAACCATAATCTGACCATCCCCTGCCCAGGCTCCCTCCCATCACTACCCATTCACCAGGGAAGGCTGCAGTGGGGTGGCAGGAAGAGGGGGTCCCTGGGGCACCTGCTTGGACCCCCACTGATGCAGCTTTGAGAAGGAGATGATGGCTCTGGCGGCCGCCCCACTGGCATTCATCCAGCAGCACAGTCACAAGGCAGAGCAGCAGATGTAAATGTTGGGTGAGCACCTCCCAAGGGGAGTCCTGTTCCCATCCCCTGGCATGTGGGTCACTTGCCTTCGGGGCTCACTTTCTGCAGGAATTGGCTACGCCTCACAGGTCATCGTCGTACTGCTGAACTTCTACTACATCATTGTCCTGGCCTGGGCCTTGTTTTATCTCTTCAGTTCGTTCACCATCGATCTCCCCTGGGGCAGCTGTGACCATGAGTGGAACACAGGTGGGTGTTGAGCCCCCTCCCAATCCTCCACCAGATCCTGGCTGAGGGAAACCTGCTGCTGCCCAGGGCCAAACCTCAGTAGAGTGGCTTACTCCTGCATGCGTGTGACCACTAGTTGTATGAGTGGAGAGTCTGGGTTGCTGCAGTGCTGCTGGCACTTTTGGGGAAGAGGCTTGGTTGATCTGGGTCTTTCCTAAAGAACACCAGTGCTGGCACTGCCCAACCACTTGCCGCACCCAGCCAGTGCCATGCAGCGGTGGCCTCCTTGGTGGCTTCTGCTTTGGGCTCCAGCCACCATGGACACCTTCCTTCCTGGCATCTTCCCGTCATCCTATGCTCTGTGTTAGCCACAGACCCAGTGCTGGCTGGGTCTGCTCGCTGTCGCTGCTGGAAGGAAAAATAAAATGCCATTGTCTTAACAGTCCTAGGTTCCTTCCCAGCCTTACCCTGGAGGGGACTCCTTTTGTGCATCTTTGGGACTAAACAAAATTTGTCTCAGAGTCAATGTCAATGAGTGTTGACACTGTGGATAGAAAGGGAGGAGTTTTTCAGATCCTCTGGTACTCCAGCCACTGCTACTTACACTCCCTCTCTCCCTGGGCCTCTACTGCAGGGAACTGCATGGAGCTCCAGAAGGCGAACTCAACACTCAATGTGACCAGTGAAAACGCCACCTCTCCTGTCATCGAGTTCTGGGAGTAAGTAAAGGACAGGCCTGTACCCCCCTTTTCTCCAGGACATACCCTTCCTGGACAAGGAACAAACCCTGCAGCGGCACATTCTATTAACCCATACTTGTCAGAAGAGGACACAAGAGAGGCAGCTGGACAGGTCAGAGTGAAGGCTCTCAGGGGCAGAACCATCAGTCAAGGGTAACATTGCTAGGCTTGTGGTATTTGTCTGGAGCTGTGCTGGCATGCCTCAGAGCCATCTGGCTTTGCCTTTCTCTGATGACGTATTCCTCCTGTCCCTCTGGACCTTTTGAGCTTCTCAGTCTCACTGACCTCAGTGATGGCT
This sequence comes from Ibycter americanus, assembly GCA_035590275.1. NCBI lineage: Eukaryota > Metazoa > Chordata > Aves > Falconiformes > Falconidae > Ibycter > Ibycter americanus. The sequence continues at coordinate 25,289,893 of JAVJGI010000060.1, forward strand.
AGCTAACTGTGCAAGACCTTACCTCACTGATGCTTTTCCTCCTCTGGTCCTTGATATTTCATTTATTGTCCTTTTCTCCCTTATTCCTCTTCTGCTGTTGCATTCTCCCTTTCTCCCTTTGTGCTGCTCCTTTCCCTGCCACCTCCCTTGTTCTTCATTGCCAGCTGTGAACTTCCTTACACAGTTTCCTCCTGCAACGTAGGTGAATTGGCTGCATGTTCCCTATCCTGAAACTTTGGATCAGACTTACCCAGGGTGCAAACCTCAATAAAATTAGTGACACTCCCTCAGGATATAGTGGCCATTACCCTATGGTTTGGGTTACAGTTTATATACCTGATGGATTATCCGCTGCTCTTGTTCTGTTCGGACCAGTCTGCTCCGTGCAGTCCTTGACCTGCCTGATGGCCACATCCAGCGTAACCATGCTCAGGACACAGGTGCCAAGACTATAGGTGGGAGTGGAGTGAGATCTGTGGTGATCCACAAAGCAGCAGCTCTGCGGTGGGTTTTTGTCTGCAAGTTTTGCAAGCTGTAGCGTGTTCAGCTGTTGAAGAGGAGACCTTGAAGCCCTGTGACATATTGCAGAAGTCCGTGCTGGTGATGCAGTAGGTGATCTCTTTCCTTTGAGTCCCTGCTGCTGCATGATATCAGCATGTTCCGAGGAGGATCTGGCATGGTGGGTGGTGACTTTTGTATGTAGGCTAGTCATCATCTTAAAAATAGAAAAAGAGGTGATGATTTCACTTTAGAGTGACTAATTTGCAAGCTATCCTGAGGAGAGAAGCTCACCAAAATCAAAATGAAGTGCTAGGGTCCGTTTACTTCACACTGAAATTTGCTCCCTCATTTTCATTGGTTTTTTTCCCTTATATTAGTTACCCTGAGGAACAGAGTTGTTTTATTTCTGGCGTGAAGGCATAGGCCTGTTGTCTTGGGATCTCTGATGATCCTCAGCATTTCCTGGGAGAACAGGCCCAGTTAAGCACTGAGCCCTGGCTAACAGACTGTGCAAGTAACCCCTCTCTGCCACCGTGAATTTAGATGGATGGATGGCTCTGCCCTCAGCAGCGCTGCTGGGGGCTGTCAGCGCATGGAGCACACAGTACCTCCAGGGCATCCCCAGCTCAGCACAGGGATGCTGGTTTTAAACTTCAAAGTTTTAAAATTTTCTTCGTCTCCTGTGGTCTCCCTGAGCCTGCACTCTCCCTCTGCCTGCTGCTCACATGTGATTAGATGGTGGCCTTAGACTGCTTTTCCTGAGGCTGGCTGCTGGAAAAGATGATGTTCCCTTCACTGCTGTGACCATCGCTGTGTTACTGGGGAATAAGCACACGGGAATGGAAATTTCCACTGTCCATTGCTGCTGATGCAGCATCTATTCCTGCCCTCCCTGGGCAGGGAGGTAGGAGGCCACCATTTCCTCAAGAAGCACTGACTTTCCAGTGGGCTGCTGGCAGCCTCTGGGGCCTCTGCTGGCTGCAGTACAGTGCCCGGTTAGTTACAGTCCGCTGGCACCCTTTCCCCACCGGTTAGAGTCCATGTTCTTAGAAGCAGGCAAAAAGCAGCATGGTGAAATGCATCTGGTGGAGCAGTGTGATTTTTCTGACGCCCTTCTCATCCTCTCAACCTGCCCCGAGGCTGTGGGGCAGGAAAGGAAGCAGTGTGTCTTAGACTGCGGTTCTCCAGGAGCGTGACTTTCTTTTATTTTGGGATAATTGCTGTCTTTTGCAGCAGGGCAGGCATTGCTGCTGGGCCCCAGGGTGGTGCATGTCTCCCTCAGGCTTGGGGTTTTGGCACTGCACCATGGTGTTTCACATGCAGGTCCATCTGTGCAGTGTAGGAGATGGAGGAGGGTGAGTCCTTACTTTTGTGAGTGATGAAGATTTGACATACATGTGGCGTGGAAAGCTGCTATATGACCAGGGTGAGATAATAAGACTTTAGCTGACCCAAGGTCCATCTAGCTCAGGCTCCTACCTCTATACTGGCTTAAAGAGGATGCCCAGGGTGGCCTCTTCTGCCTGTGCAATGGGGATTATTGTGGTCTTGGCTGGGTCTTAGCTGTGGTATGGGCTGCTATGCTGCTCTAGGTCCTAAGGTGAAATATGTAGCTGCTCCTAAAGACAGAAGAAGTGTGCTATGGAGAAGGGGTTGGACAGCATTGCTTCCTGAGTGGTCCTGATGGATTCTGCACGGTAAGTGCAATGTATCATTCACTTTGAGCTGTGAAGCATGTCAGAAATGTAGGTGAACTTTGTAATGTGCATGAAAAAGGCCAGGGCAAAGCTTGTGTGTGCAAAGGGCTCCATGTTTCTGCAGGGAGAGAGCTCTTGCCCTAGAGGACAGGGTAGGTGAAGGGTGGGAGGACAGTGGAAGAAATGTCTTGGCCCAACAGGCCAGCACTGGAGTGAGCATAGAAGCAAGTGTCCACGCGTGATCTGCCAGGCTGGTAGTGCTCTTAGGAGGGGAGCACTGCTTGATTCCTTTGAGGCTTGCAGCTCAGACCTGGGCCTTGTTAGTAAGACAGCTCTTTTCCCCAGAGCTGTCAGGTGCTGTGGAGGTATGGTGAGAAGCAGTGTGGTGTTGGGAATGTTAGTGGCCAACATCAGTGACACTTGGATGTTCCTTTGCTCCCCCCTAATGCAGAAGGAGAGTGCTAAAGATTTCCGATGGCATCCAGCACCTGGGCAGCCTGCGCTGGGAGCTGGCTCTGTGTCTCTTGCTGGCATGGATCATCTGTTACTTCTGCATTTGGAAAGGGGTCAAGTCCACAGGCAAGGTGAGTCCTTGGTTTAGATCAAGCCTCTTCCTTTGATCACAGCCGGAGCACTTGATCTACTCACCTTTTGTACATTCAGCGAGGTCCTAGGGATTGCCTGGGAGCCACTCTCTCAATAAGCTAGCAGGAGCCTCTGTGGCTCAACTTGCAGCATGAGTGTGAGCTAGGCTCTGTGTTTTGGGTAGGAAAGGATGGGCGCATGGAGATATCTCAGAGCATTGACTTCCAAGATGTATATCCCCATCTGGTCCCTCTCCATCCACAGGCCCAGGAGACCCTGCAGTCTTCCTATTTATGGGGTGGTTCCATGTTCCCTTGCCTTCCCGCCACAGTGTGAGCAAGCAGCATGATTTTGCCTCTGCTGGCAAGTGCAGCTGGAAAATCTTCAAATTCATTAGATAGTAACGAAGGTAACTCTAATGGCCTCAAAGCCTTCTCTGCCTCATCACCATGGGGTTCTTTTTTTTTTCTTCTTATTCATCCCAACGGTTCCTACAATTGCTCATATTCCCCAGCAGTAAAGGTCTCCTTCCCCCCACGCCCCATGCTAGCCACTGCAGAGGTATATATTTGAATGCTTCTGGGAAGGGTTGGTGTGACTGTCCAGCTCCATCCTATGCTCCCTCTGTTGCAGTGTGCCACTGTGGTTTGCATTGACCCCATTTCTTAGTTTCTGCTACCGCCTCCTGACCCATTCCCAGCCAGCTTTGTCTGGAGCCAGCAAGAACAGATGGAAATGAAAAGGTTTAGTATGTTATCTAAATGGTATCTTCTCTGCATGCTTTGAACTAGACATCATGTGTGATGGGGTGTAAATTTTAGCTGCATCCATTTCCATCAAGTTGATGGCATGGATGTTAGCAGTTTCTCCTGCTTCCAGAATGGTCTGGGATTATGAAACATGACAGGGAAATCAAGGAGCTTGCAGAGATGATATTTTCTGGTTTCTATGGAGTAAAATTAGAAGAAAAGAGCAATTGCTTGCTGTGGTGGCCTGGTAAAAGAAAGCAGAGGCAGTCTAATAACAGCAAATATGATACTAAGATACAGCAAACATAGTGTGGGAAGTGCTGAGAACAAGTTTCATCTTATTTTAGGTATAAGTTCTAGGTTAAATGCAAGTGCTTTTTAGCAAAAAGGACTAGCGATGGTGAGATCTTCGGTTCCTGAAAACAAAAACCTTCTTTCAGTAAAGCAACAGTGTCCATAGGTTTATCAACCCTCTGTGTACTTAATAATTCAACTAAATCGATGGCTGTAGGAATACAACCCCATTGGAGAAGAGATATACCTTGGTTCTGGGGATTTGCCTGTGGAGGGGCAAATACCATGAGCTGAAATCACCCTACTCAGAACAGCAGCTGAGGTTCGCACCCTCCGACACAGGGACTGCCCGTCCCTGAGGAGCACTTACAGATGCAGGAGGTTGTCACAGATGGAACCACTTTGCCGAGGCATGTGGATGAGATTCAAATAAAACCCTGGATGTTGTTGACCAGCATGTGACTGAATGATCACACTGATCCCGGCAGGGTTCCTAGTGATGTAATTAGTGTTAACAATGCCCAAGAAATAAAAAGATTGGGTCTGAGCCAAGCACTGAGTAATATCTTATTGGATCCAGATGTTCCTGTTGTTAAATAGAAGTTTGACACTCTTAATCCAGAAAAACAGTCTCCAAATTCAGACCTCTGGTCTCAGTGCAGATGTGAGTGACTGCTGAGTGAAAAGCTTAACATGCTAGTTCATGCAGGCTGTAAAGTACATAAGATATTCCCAAAATTTGAATCCAAATCATATGCCAGACAACTGTCAGTTTTTATTCTGAGCTCCTAAAACTGATTTTATTTAGAGATCCAGCCAAGAATGTGCAACCTGACATCCTGGAAGAACGTGCACTAGGGCTCTTTCTGAAGGAAGAATCTGGTTGTGTGGTAAATACAGGGGTGATTGTTAAACTCGCGGGACATAACAGATTTGATTAACTGTCACTGGAAAAGCTCTACATCAGAGACTCCTTGTAAATTTGAGAATGAAACAAATGATGTTTGCCTGTGTTGAAGGACACTGTCCCTGGGTTTCTTCAATATTCAGGATGCAGATTCAGAGGGACAGGGATGGATCTGCTCACAGAGACATCTCAGGCAATCATAAAACCCAGCAAGGAGACATTTTTCACTGACCTCTGTGGCGTTATGCAAGACTGTGTAATATACAGAGCATGGCACATGAAATGCATAGAAAACCTGGAGCTGCAGACAGAGATGATAGTCTAATAGTATGGTTTTTCAAGGATGGGATAATTCTCAAATCCTTCTGTCCTTCCACATTACAAAACTGAATCACTGGGGCGTGTGTATCTTGACTTAGAGAGGGACTTGCATTGCAACATCAGGTGCTTTGGACATTGCTTTATTCAGACAGAGTACATCGGAGTGGATCCAGAAAAAATCTCTTTTTGAATCACTGCTCAGATCATAAGGATTACCCAGGGACAGAGCAAAAGTGGTCATACTGTCCAGGGAAATCATATGCTCATTCTTAGTAGGACCTCCACTAATGCAGAAACTGCTACAGCTGTGGCAAAGCTGGCAACCCCCACTCAGGTATGGTGGGCTTTAGGTGGATTTTGAAACAGCTCATTCTGGATGGATGGGCAGGTGTGAGAAATAGATCATTTCACATCATTACATTTTGCAGTTCCTCCCGAGATGAGCGTTAGCTCTCTGGTGCATAACTGCCAAAGCTGAGGAAAGAGCTGTAGGGTAGCATTCAGGTGAAGTGTGCTGATGCGAATCATCACTCAGCACATCTACACAGGCAAAAGCTGAAGGAGCAACATTTCTTTTTTGGCCTGGCATGATACAACAGGCCAAACAACTTTTTTTCAAGGTGGTCAATAAGTCTTGAAGGTGCGGGAGCAATGCGAAGGGATTAATGACACTACTTGAATTGCTGGGAAGGCTGCATGAGCCCTTGATAACAGTTTGTTTGTGTAGGAAACACAGACAACAACGTGTTCTTGTTGTGGCGCACTACAGCAATTAGCCTGAACAGTCCTGAAAGTACCCTGGTAATCCCCAAATCAAGTGTTATATTTACCAGACAGTGGAGTCCCTGAAAGGATTAGCTGATACCGGCCTGCAGCATTCCCCCAAGGAACATGGCTCCTTTGCTAGGGGAAGGGATTTTAACCCTACCTGAGTACATCTGCATTGCTTATGGGGCTAGGGGCATAAAAAGCAAGAGGGCACATTTAAAGGTCCTGTTTGGGTCTGCATCCTTGATGGCAAGTCTGAGATGTGCTGCCCTGCTCTGCATGCAGTGCCCGTGTTGGGTATTTGAACAGGGGTTGGTCAGAGGCAGCGACTGCGAGTCACTGCTGTGGGGAGCGGTGGGCACAGGTCAGTTGCCAGTGCCAGCCCTGAGTGGTGGACCCCCAGTGTTGTCCTTGATGGTCCTTCGGTAGCAATCATGTTTCAGGGTGTATCTCTTATCTTCACATCTCTTTGCCCTTGCCACTAAATGCTGCGGAGAAGAGACTTTCTGTGTCTGACTCAGACTCTGTTTGGGGTAGGGATGTACAGATGGATACTGGGGGCAGCTCCTTCTCTGATGCACATAGGTATTACACCACTGGCTTCAGTAGAGCTGCTTTGACTCCTGGTGACAGCCTGGCCAGGGCCTGGATTGCTTTTAGGGCTAGAAAGGTTTTCTCTGCTTGCAGACATGCCATGGCACGTCACAAGTTTCCTGGGTGCATTTTAAAATGCATTTCTTTCTACTGCAAGTGACATCAAGGTGCTCAGCGAGGCAGTCTGACCTGCCTCCTGCTACTGCCCATCTCCCCTGGCTTGGGGTTTGGTGCCGGCACTGTGTGCTCTGGCCCATGCTGCTCACTTACACTTGTCCCTTCATCCTCCCCACAGGTGGTGTATTTCACAGCCACGTTCCCATACCTCATGCTGGTTGTTCTGCTGATCAGGGGAGTCACCCTGCCTGGGGCATCCCAGGGAATCCTCTTTTACCTTTATCCAGACCTCAGTCGCCTTGGGGACCCCCAGGTAAGGTGGAGGGGGGACCGAATAGCTGAGCTATGCTTGCATGGATGCCTGTGGCTGTCCCCTCTCTCTCCTTTTCCTTTTCTCACTGTCTTTCTTCCAATTTCTTTCTGTCTCCTGTTTTTCCCCTCTGTGGGTATAAGGCAGGGCTGTGATATCGGTGTGTACTCTGACAGTCCCCAAGCTCTCTTGCCCTCAGCTTTCACCTGTGCTGTTACTGTGTTTTCTAGTCTGAGTTGAGTCTGAGTTGCCCAGGTGTAAGGGCAGTGGAATTTAACCCTTCATCACGAGTGGCACAGGCTGTCCCACACCTTTCTTGGGGATACTGCTCTTCTGTGGAGGCAGCCAGTGCATGGAGAGGCACTCTGCACCATGCCAGCAGCTCATGCGGACAAGCCCTGCACCTGGCATGCTTGCTCTGGCTTCCCTGTGAAGCATGCCGGGTGTGTGGATGGTGGGAGCCATGGCATGCTGGAGCAGCAGTCCCTGGGACCTGGCCACCCTCCTCGCCTCCCTGTCCCTGGTGAGAAATTCCTGCCTGTCTGACAGGAGGGTCAGCGCCCAACTGCTGCTTTTAATCTCTTTGGGACAAGTTTTTCCACGTTAAATCCTGGCTCCAGCTGAGCTGCTGTACCAGCCTTTGTGTGAAGGTGTTTCCAAAGGAGATTAAAGGGTGCCTGCCTGGAAAATAGGCCAGCAAAACCCTTCATAACCCCATTAACCCTTTCTGGTCTGGCCCCAGTGCTGCCTTGGTTATTAATTTTGTGATGGGCGGCATAAGTGCTGGAGGAGGAATGGATATGGCTGATCCTGCCCTTCCTGATGGAGGAGAGAGGATCCCTGTTTGCTGTGGGTGGGGGTAGCAGCGTGTCAGGGGCTGTGGGACGCTCCCGGGTCCTGCCTGTGCCACTGGTGCTGTGTGGCTCTGTGCAATCAGTTTGACTTATGGCTTCCGATCCGGGGAGCTAAACATGAGTGTCCGGTTTCCAGCTCCAGGCGGTCTGGTTTTTATCATGGGAAGGACTCAGAGTTCCTGCTCAGCTTTCTGGAAGTTGCTCTCTGGTCAAGGCTGCGCCTGAGCAGTGGGTGAAAAGCGTTGTTTCACAGTGCTGGCTGCTCTCTTGCTCTCTCTGCTTGTGGACGGGAGGTGGGTAGGACAGCTGGTACCTCAGTGTGAAGGTGTAGCAAGGCTTGGAAGAGGGTGAGGACAGGTCTGTGTTTGGGGCTCCATTCGTGCTGATGAGGTGCCAGAGACTTCTGAAACGAAATAACATTTTTAAATGGTGCTCATTCACTAATGAAAAGTCCTGTTGTTACTGTGGCTGCGTTGCCCAGGGGACTGAATTAAACCACTTCAGGCGTGGCATGGTTTTACTTGTACTAGCTGTGTCCTCATTAGGTACATCCTGGCAAACTTTTCCAATTACAGCCCGAGCTTTAGAAGCACAGCTTCTTTCCAGCCTGGAAAATGCTAATGCACTGGTGCAAAGGCAGAGTAACCCTTCAGAGCAAGAGGTTGGCTGGGGAAGGAAAACTTGCTCAAAACTCCATCACTTCCCAATGAATGTTTTCCTTCTGCAGGAAAAAAGCAGGAGCTGGCAGCAGTGGTTGCCTTTCTCTAGAGTGCTTTAACCATTCTATTGAACCCAGTAGCAGGGCTTGAGGTTTCTCTTGCATTTTCCCATCAGAGAGGGAAGGGAAGGGTTAGTGTCCCAAGCACCACACGCCCGTAGTTGTGCAGCCTCTCTCAGTGCAGGGACTGCATGGGTCCTGGCAGCGCATCGGGGCCAAGTCGATTATAATTGATTTGCTCTCAGAGGGTCGTGAGCTGTAATTGTTTACCTGCAATCCTGAGCTGCCTGGAAAATGGAAGATTCTTTAGTGCCTGTAAAGGGATTCTGGAAATAAAAATATTTCAAAATACCTTCTCCAATCTAAGCCTTATGGTAAGGCATCTCAAGGGGAGGTTTAAACAAAGGGCAAACAATATACAAGGGGACAAAATCAAAACTCCCTTAAAGCAGATGAAAAAGTAGGTGAAAAAAGAGGATGAATTATCTGGCAGATTCTACCAGGGGAACAGCAGCAGCTGAGATGTGATTAAGTGTCAGAATATCAGATTGGTGTGTGGAAATCATTGCTTTTTACCTGCCAAATGACCTTGGACAGAACTGGGAAATCCTGCCTATGAAAGCTCAGGCTAGCTGATTGATGGCGGTCTCTTCTGGCCATGGAGTCTACAATGCCCATGGAGTCTGCGATCTTCCTGCACCTTCATTTTCTGCATCTATGAAATGCTTGTAATTAAAATGATAAATAAAATGCATTTGATAGGTAGATCAGACTATACAGAGAAACTGCCAAGCAAAAGTTTTGAATAGTGAAGTCCAGTTCTGCTCAAATACAAACAACAGCAAAACTGCCAGATATCATCTATTTTGAACTGTATGCCCCCAAACTAAAACACCCAAGATAGCAACCCCATAGTTTGTTTTTTATTTGTATAATATTCTGTATTATGTTGTTAGCGTGCCAGCCATTACTAGACTCAAATTTCCCTCCCCTCCTTGATTGCATTTTCTGTGCTTTAGAAGGTTTCCACTTTACTCCATAGTGAGACTTGTGTTTTGACTAAAAGGGGGTCTTCAGGGTTGTTGACTATTTCCATTTTTGATCACTCCATGCTTTGCAATTATCTTTGCGACAATTTTATCAATTGTTTATTTCAGTAGATAACACTGGAGATTTGTGGATGTGATTAAGGGAGAGGGATGCACAGTGTGATCCACTAGCAGGAAGCTGAAATGAGAGGAATTCAGAGTGGAAATAAGGTTTAAGTGTGGGAAACTTGCCATTAGAACTTTTCTCAGGCACTGGCAGGCTGTCCATTGCTTGATGCGTTCATACCACGGCCAGGCACTCTTTTAATATACAGATTGATTTAAGGAGAGGACTGATGGGCTTGATGCAGAAAGTGCCAGCTGTGTGTTTGGGTTTGCTTTAAAGGGAAGAATTGTAATGGTCTCCCTTCACTCTGGTATCAAGCCTCAAGCAGTTTTAGCTAAAATTTCATTAGACTTAATGAGTGAGGATGGAGGAGGAGTTAAATTCAGCAGCTCCTGAGCATACCCTTCTCTGGAAAAGCAGCGAATGTTTCTCAAAACCTCCCACTCTTGTTTTCCTCTTGAAATTTCCCGAAAACCCACCACCTTGCTGTGTGTCCTTGTACTTTATCCAGTCTTTGTATGAAGGAAGAACTTTCTGTGATGAACTGCTTTCCATCCAGCCTAGACATGTTGAATGCCCCAGTGGGGGCTGTGGCCCTGGTCCTGAGGGCAGGGGAGCACTGGTGGTGCTGAGGACCGGCAGAGAACCCACAGCTCTGCAGATACCCTGTAAGCAGTGCCCACTGCTGCACCTGCACAGCACCATGCTGGGATAACCTGACTTGCTCTGCACAGCTAAATTCAGCACATTACCTTCAGCCAGCCTCTGTTTCTTGTTGTCTCTCCCTCTCATCTGCACTACTTTTCAAATAACCTTCCCTACATCCCTCTCATTTTCTTTCACCCATTTCCCTGGTGGTTGCTTTTTGGAGCAGTGTTTGCCCCTGTGGAGTCCCCACAGGCTCCTGCTTCCCAATGGATGTGGCAGGAAGGGGAGGCAAGAGATGAAGCTCTTTGTGGGGCTGTCTGCTGTGCCCTATGGCCAGGGAGGGAGGCTGCCGGGGTCTGGCTCATGGTTTGCACCGGAGCAGCTCTTGCTGTTGAGGCTGCACTGAGGATAAGCCCTCTGGCCACCACAGGGAGGACAGGAGGTGCGTGCATCTTGCAGGGCTGTGACCTGCTGGTTTAACCATGGGCCCCTGTAGCCATGCTGGGGAAGGGGTCAGAGCCCCCAGATCCTCTCCAAATTCAGGTGCCCCCTGCTGCTGCTCCATGGCCTGTGAGAGCTGCTGCTTCCCAGCAGAGGGGAGGGTAACTGTGGGCCTGCTAAATATTATTTGTTCCCCTTATTTATTTTTTTCCCAGCAAGCCTTTAACTTGACCCTGTGCGCTTGGTCTGTGCTGTTGCCGGCCCCCTGCTTCCCCTTTCTGAAGGCGAACGTGTTTGTTTTTGTGCCGGAGGGCAACCCACTGTGCTTGTGCGTGGATGCGTGTGCTGGCGGGGCTGCTGCTGGCATGCTGCGCTCGCCCCTGCCACGCAGCATCGCACCCTGGCCCCAGGCCCCCCAGCCCCGGCAGAAGGTCTGCGAGCCCAGGCACCGCTGCCTGGCCTGCCTGGGGAGTGGAGGGCAGATACCGGGCAGCAGGGAGGGAGAGCTTGCAGCTCCCACAGCATGCTGAAGGGGCTCAGGGCTGGCATCTTCTCCTCTGCCTTGCTGGAGCAATGCATCTGCGTGGGGTGAACCACAGCTGTATTTACCTTGCGGGGCTTCCTCCTCCTCCTCCCACGCTTCTCGCCAGCCCCGCCAGCATGGGACCTGGGTGGCTGGCTGGCTGCGGCCATGCTGTCCTGCTGAGTCTGATCTCAGTGCTGACATAGCAGGAAGGAATAAAGCTGTCTTTCTGTCTGTCTGCAAGCAGCAGGGCAGGGAGGACTGTAAAGCCCGGCTTCCCAGGCAGCAAGGAGCATCCCTCTGAGCATCCCTTGCCCCTCTGCATCACACTGGGTCAGGCAGCTGTGCTCTTCAGGATAAACCAGAAACCCGTTTGTTTTCTTCAAGAGGGATGCTGAGGTGCTGGAGTGTGTCCAGAGAAGGGCAACGAGGCTGGTGAAGGGTCTGGAGCACAAGTCTTATGAGGAGCGGCTGAGGGAACTAGGGCTGTTTAGCCTGGAGAGGAGGAGACTCAGCAGGGACCTTATTGCTCTCTACAGCTACCTGACAGGAGGCTGTAGGCAGGTGGGGGTATTGGTCTCTTCTCCCAGGTAACAAGCGATAGGACAGGGGGAAATGACCTCAAGTTGCACCAGGGGAGGTTTAGATTGGATATTAGGAAAAATTTCTTCACTGAAAGTGTGGTCAAGCATTGGAACAGGCTGCCCAGGGAGGTGGTGGAATCACCATGCCTGGAAGCGTTTAAAAAATGTGTACATGTGGTGCTTAGGGACACGGTTTAGTGATGGACTTGGCAGTCCCAGGTTAATGGTTGGACTTGACTTAAGGTCAAAGGTTTTTTCCAACCTAAATGATTCTATGGTTCTACGGTTCTTGTTGTGATTAAAGAAACCCCAGCAGCGGGAGAGCCCTCCTGATGTAAAATGTCTCTGTGGGTTGGCAGGTGCCCAAGGTGTGGGGGTTACAGGAGGTCGGTGCTCTCTGGCAGGCCATTGTGGGGGCACTGAATGCCAGCATAGGGAGATTAGCTGGCGAGCAAAGGCCCCGTCCCACACTCGCAAGATGCCCAAGGATGTATTTTCAGAGCAGCTGGGGCTTAGGGCTGGGAACATGATGCTTGGCTGGGCATAGCGTGGCCAGAAGGACCGTGAATACTTTACAGAAATGGCAATGCACTGACTCGTACCTCTCCTGAGGTAAATGAGGATGAGGGAAAGCGTTGGCTGGGGCTGTGCAGCATGGCAGTGGGCTTTTTGCAGCAGGGCCTCAGGGCTGCACAGCTCCGTGCTGCTGCATTGCTGTGGGACATGGACTGGGTCTTTGGGCTGGGGCCTGTGGGCCTGTCCTGAATGAAGTGGGAAAGACAATAATCTGGAAACTCTGCCCTGGGTGTCTTGAGGTGAGACCTTAGGAATCAAGATCTCCCCTTCTAAGGCTGGGCTGAAGCGATGTATTTGTACGGTGCAGTGGGTGGCTGGTGGGTAGCACTAGTGCCACAGGCCAGCTAGTGAGCTGTGATGCCAGGAGTGAAAGAAATGCTGGCTGAATCGCAGCTCAGAACTTGGGGTGGTTTTTGCTCTCTGCTCCGCATTACACCAAGCATGACTCTCCACGCAGCATGTATCCACCCCGTGCTGCATCATCTCTGCTTGCTGGTGGGGACAATTCGGGAGTTCTCAGCACGGCACCTGTATTTGATGTATGACATACACCGAGGTTCAATAACTTCTTGCTCAAAAATGGTCTTTACTGTTATCTGTAAGTGCTTTGAGATCTTCCTGAGGAAGGATCTGTTTCAGTACAGGGGGCTATTAAATTCCAGTATACGTAATAAAGCAAATATTGCCGAGAAAATTAAGGGGCAAAGAATATGTCCTCTTACAGGCCATAACCATCCTGGATAACTGCAGCTCAGGTGTGAAGGCTTTGACTAAAGAGAAAGAGTAGGAGGTTATTACAAACTGGAGTAAAAAACATGTTCAAGGAAATTGAATTATGAATTAAATAAACTGGGTGGCTTAGAAAACAGCAGACAACAATCTGCTGTTTTCTAAGCAGACAAAATGCCCATGTTGCCAATGTGCCAGCGAAATCTGAACAGGATAAACTTTACCAGCCTCTTTGGGAGCAGTGGCCAGAGAACAGCAGCATGCTTTTATCTGTAGGGGAAAGAGAGCCCTGCCTAACCCCAGCAAGCCTCTTTAGTCAGAATGGAAATATTAAAATAATGAAAGGTTGTAGATCAGCAGCACAGGAGGGAAAGGAGGGTTGTGGAAGGGCTGAAAAAAACATTACTCTGAGTCACTGCAGGGAGAGAAATGAGCACAGGTGGCAGGTGGAGGAGGGAAGATTTGTGTTGCTGTTTTCTGAAGCGAGTGGTCTATGTAGCCCCCATGAACCCATGGTGCTGGGTGGGCAGCAGTGCTTCTTGTGAGGGGCTTGAGGAGGAGGATGGACCACAGACGGGCTGAGGCCCCTTCTGACCCCAGTGATCCTGCGGTCCTGGGACTTGCTGCTACTGCTTGGCTCCCTCACTAGTGGGTCAGGAGCACCCTGGCATCAGTATTGTTGCAGTCCATTGACCGCCAGGCAACTTGGGACTGCCAGGGTGGCAGGAAGAAGGCAAAGGTGTCTTGGTCTTTGGCCCATGAGCTGCAGTAACCTTTTAAAATGGGAAATAAAGTGCACGCAGCCTGAGCTGGTGCTCACAGTCATGCTGACTAAGCAGGATCATAAGCTCTGCAAGCCAAGCTTAGCTTTATTTACAGTTTCAGCCAGGGGCTGCCTTGCTTCAGATTGGAGCATATGCTCAGGCAGGCCCTATATTCCCTAAAAATATCCCTTTGGGACTGGTCTCCCACACAGCCCAGTGTGCACCCTACAGGTGTTGTGTTGGACAGAGCAGGCAGTGGAACAGGGAGGCCACACAACCCACACTAGTCTCTGCTACACAGTCAAGGGTATCACTGAGTTTTAGAAATGAGCTACTTCATAAGGCACACAGCTAATGAAGCTTGGTGTCTCGATTATTTGGCTTTTACCATGGCTGGTAAAGCACCAGTTCTTTTCCTGCCCCCGGGATATTTCTCTAAAAATCAGAGATTTGATCTCACTCCCTATGAAATTGTGAGCAGGGCTTCCATGGACTGAAGAGAAGGTGGTGGGGCTGAACATTAGCTAAGTTGCTTGCAGGACAGTCAGGGAGAGCAATTTCACCAAATTTAGCCCTAGCAGCACTTTTCTTTCTCTCCCTGCAGACTGTGCTGCTCGGTCCTGCAGCAGTGGGCAGGGAGAGGATTTGTTCTGTACAGCTGTCCCTTGACCAGAATTTCCTCCAGAAAACCACAGCTAATGGGATCGTAACACCTCTTTGTAAGGCCTGTCAGCCTAGGAGGGAGAAGAGGTAAATATGAAACAAAACCTCTCGCCCCATGGTTATTACTCTTTGGCCAGTATGGAAGAGAAAAGGCAGAACCATGCATTGGTGAGGGTGGCCTGAGCAACAGGGGCTGTCAGGCAAGTGCTGCCTGGCTGACCATTGCTTCAGGATATGAGGTCTTGGCTGACATGTACAGGTGTGATTTGGAGCCATCAAAACTGCTGTGGTGCTTTCCTTTGACTTCTGTTGTTCTCAGAGGGGATCCTGGGGCAAGGCTGGTGTTTGTCTGAGGCTCACCAGCACTGCTACTCTGGGGAAGGAGGATATAGCCAAAAGGAGACTTGACTCATTAAAGTTATCCCTGTAGTCCTTCTGCTTTTCTTTCATGACTAGCTTCTCTTTTGTCTCTAGAATGTGGCTACCCTTCACTTGAATAATTGTCTTATCTCTTTTTTTATAAATCCCTCAGGAAGAAAGATCTTAGAAAAAAGAGAGTTTAATTAATAATCTTTGTCATTGCTTCATTTCTCACTGTTGGTTCCTGCTTTTGCTGTTCTCTGCAGAAGGTAGTGGTTGCATTGGTGACTGCACACAGCTAGGCTTTCAGATCAAATTTGGCATTGACAAATGTCAGCCTTGGAGCACTGGGACATGTTACTGGCAGTGAGAGTGAGGCGGAGTTCAAAGGTGCCTCGTGGGACTAACAGCGTTGTATTTTCTTTTAAGAGCTGTCTTTTGCAAACCACTGTTTTTCTCGTATTCCTCCCCAGTTAATTTTCTTTTAAGTTTTGGAGCCTTTAAATTAGGTCTTGGAGAGAAGGGCCACCACCAGAAGCTGTATGTACCCATGTCACCCAGTGGGAGACCAGGCTTGCCCAAATCAAGTCCACCTCCTCTGCTAGCAGAAGGCTCCTTCAGCTTTTGTGGAAAGTGCTCATCTGACCTCTCACTGCCAGGAGGCTCTGGAAGGTCAGAGAGTTCTGTAGATTTGTCCAAGCGAAAAAGAGATGATGATGAAGAGCTGTATGTGTTGTAGATTTGCAACACCTCTGGTGCACACCTTTCCCTTTGGCACTTCTATCATCCCCCTGGGTGTCTCACTGAGCACTGTAATTCCTGCCACTGTATAACCTGCCCCTAGAAAAGGCTTGTCTACATGCTGGGTATTGCTGACCTCCCAGTCACTGGCCTTTCTGCTGGTTATGGCAGCCCCTGGGGCTTCACATCCATGCGGTGTCCACGCTCTGTGCTGGCCTTGTCTTCTCACCTATGTTTGCATCTCCCTTGCAGGTCTGGATGGATGCAGGCACTCAAATCTTCTTTTCGTATGCCATTTGTCTGGGATGCCTGACAGCTCTGGGCAGCTATAACAAATACCATAACAACTGCTACAGGTAACTGGAGCATGGCTCTGCTGCCTAGAGCCTTTCCTTCCCTGAACATCAGTGTACATAAGCTGGTGAACTGCTGGAGGCTACTGGCCTTTTGAAGTGTCGTGTTTTCTGTTTCTGCTTAAGGCGTAAGAAAACTCTTTCCAGGTGTTTTCTCCCTAGATCCGGCTCTATGTGCTTTCTACCCAAGGGAACTTTCTGTCTGTGCCATGGCTGACAAAGCCCCTCTTCCACACCAGATGAGGCCCAGCAAAGTCAGATCCTCTTCGCGAGCTTTGTGACCCCACCCCACCCCACAACCTCCCCTATTACATGGTTGCGTAAGTAACCATAGCAGGAGCAGAGCTGTGAGATATAATGGCTCTAGACTGAAGTCTTTTCACATTGTGATTTATCCTTCCTAGGTCCATTTGGACCTAGTGCCTTGCACAGTTGCCAGTGCTCTGGGTTCATATATGCTACCTGTGGTCTACCTATAAGCCTGCAGGTATGACTTCTGTTTCTTGTGTACTCTCCTCGTGCTGCGTTGCCCTTGGACAGAGATAGGCCAGGTTACCAAATAGAATCAGGCTGTCAGGTTGAAGTGATCAGGTGAAAATAAACTCGTTTTGCTGTAGATGTATCCAACATCTGGAGCTGCATCCCCAAGGGTAAAAAGGCTAGTGTGAGTGGAAGAGGCCACTTCTAGGTAAAACTATCCACCTTCCTTCCCACTCTTTCTCTGCTGACTGCATTGCTCGTGGCACTGGGTTCTGCTCCCATCTTTTAAACTGAAAGTTGTGGTTGTTGCCATGGAAGGGCCAGACAGACCACTGGCTACATGGTTCTTGCTTAGCATCTTTCTCTTCACCTTAGGAAAAGTTCACCCCTGCTGTAGGGACACCTTTCCAACAGCAGCTGGGCTGGGATTCCTCTTCCTTTTTGTGCCCCTCCTCCCATATACAGTCATGAGGAAAAAAGGCTGTGGGAAAAGAAGAGATAATGAATCTGTCTCTGGCCGGCTGCATGTCCTTGGGCATTAGCTCTTTGCTTCTCCAGTCTAGATGTGTGGCATAGAGATAATGACAGGGGCTGCTTAGCAGCAAGCAGCAAGGTTGTAAAGAGCTTCTGTAACTGCAGCTGGAAGATACTATAGAAAGGGGAGAGATGTCTGTTTGCACACAGACCTTTTATGCTACTTGGTTTTGCTAGGGAAATTGTTCTGTTTTGGAGTCAAATCTCCGACCAGCCTCTTCCCAGGCATGGACTCAGTTTCAATGAGTTGGTCCTGTGTTCTGCAGCCTTGGTTTGCATAGGAAGACAGGACCAGGCTTTAACAGGGCACAGGGACACCAGCATGGTGCCCCACTCAGTTATCCCAGGCCAGGCGTAACCTTTGCTGGCCTGGAAGACAAAAAGATGTGGGCAGGAGGGATCATTGTTCATATGGCAGCAGTCCAAGACGGCACCAAACAGCACAGACCATTTCTTGTTTTCTGGGTCAGTAAGGGGTGTCATCAGGGCTCCCTGGCTCCCTTTTGGGTGAAAATCTGGAAAGACCTCTTTGCTCTGGCCACTCCCTGTGTTACTTTCCACTGCAACACTCCTTCCCACCTGCCAGGTGACTGGAGAGCACCTTCCAGCCCATGCTTTTCCAAGGAGGGTTTGACCTGTCATGCATACATCCAGAGGAAAGAGGTAGAAAAGGGAAAGGAAGAGGAACTATTTGAAATAAATTGTAATTACTATAAAATGACTGAGAATATAATTTGAGTAGATAGCAGGCAGTTAATAGCAACTGGAGAAATGGGGTTCTGGCATGGGCTTCTCATTGTGTTAGCTGAGCTTGGTGGAGCGTGACCCTCCTTTCCCGCTGGGACATTTGCTGGGGCTCACTCTGCAGGCCTCTTTCAGTCTCTCCTGCCTTGGAAACCAAGTGCAAAGGCAGAGCAATGGTGTTAGGTGCTGACTTGACAATATGAAGAGCTGTGCTTTGGAAGGAATAATCTGAATTTGTATGGCATAGGGGCTCTGCATGAACTGCACTTTTTCTCTAGAAATGCTTGCAAACTGTGAATAGATCTAGTTAACATGCAGGGAGGAGCATGACCCACCCCTCCCCCCCCCCCAAATGCTAGATACCTAAAGAAAATCACACTAGATTTGCAGAGTAGGATTTAATAAAGTCAGAGCAGGCCATGAAATGCCAGAAGGGGTGCATTCAGTTTGGTTCAGAATATCTTGGAAAGATGCTGCAAATGTTATTGTTGTCCCCAGGGTTGCAGTCACAAGAGGACTAGGGAGACTGGAGCACGAAAAGAAATTGGATAGATAAGAGATGTTTAGTTTAAAGAGTAGATGGATGAGAATGAGATGAAACAGAGACAAAAGCAAATAGATCAGTGAAAATAAAGTGGATGGCTCTGTTCGTTTTTTTCTCATGATGCAAGGACCAGGAGATAACTAGTAGTGCAAGAACCAAGAAGATTTTAAATGGTCTGAGAAATCTATTAAGGAAAAAACAACATGTCCCCTTCTCAGACAAAACCAATATCTTGTACTGTCTGCTACAGGAGGGACCAGGGGAGAGAAAGGAAAAAAGAAAAAACCCCAGGCATTTAGATTTGTAGCTATACTGTCTCATGAGCAAGAAGCTTAAGTGAGGAATACATCTTTACGCTGTTCTTAGAGAAGGCTTTCCCTGGGTGGGGGCTCCTGCTGTGTTGCCCACTCTGGGACATCTTCCTGCAGCTCCTGGTGCTGAGCTGAGCTGTGGGGATGCTGGGAGAGAGGCCCTGCTGTGGGCACAGTGGCTGGGGCAGAAGAGCGTGTGCGGCCCCAGGGGGCTGTCATGGGGTGTGCGTCATACCTGGATCCCCACCTGGCTGATGCTGTGCCCCCTCCTCCCAGGGACTGTGTGGCCCTCTGCTTCCTCAACAGCGGCACCAGCTTCGTGGCTGGCTTTGCCATCTTCTCCATTCTGGGCTTCATGGCAGGGGAGCAGGGTGTGCCCATCGCTGAAGTGGCCGAATCAGGTGAGTGGGGACTGTGGTGGGATGGAGCTGTGGGGGTGCTGCCGCTTGCACCCCAGAAACAGGGGCATGCCTGCAGGGCACCCACCTTAAGGTGAGGGGTGTTGCAGCTGCAGGTTCCCATCCTGGCAGGCAGCTCTGCTCTCTGCCTCCAAAAACCAGGCAGAAATGAATGCACACTCATGAAATATTAAGATGTAATGGCTGTGTTTTGAGGTTAATATAAGCTGCCTCTAAGGATAAGGGTTAGGGTTAGTGTTAGGCAGCTGCTGTCTCTTGGTGTGGAGGTGAGGTGCCTGTATGACATATGCTCAGGCTTGTGCTGTGCTCCCCTGGGCTCAGAGGCTTTCCCTGGCTCCCAGCCCTAGCGATGGTGATGCAGCTGGAGCTTACTGTGTTGCATTTCCCTCCATTCCTGCTGGGTTCCTCCACCCCTCAAGGAGCCTGGGTTTCATGCGCAGCACTGCTATAACTGGAGTGAGAGGCTGCATGGCTGAAGACTGTGCTTTGGCTGGGTGGCTGCCTCAGGCAGCTCTGCACCAGCTGTGTCGTGCCACTGCCATGCCAATTCCCACTCTGAAAACCTTTGTCCCTGCAGGGCCTGGCCTGGCATTCATCGCCTACCCTCGGGCTGTGGTCATGCTGCCCTTCTCCCCGCTCTGGGCATGCTTCTTCTTCCTGATGGTTGTTTTGCTGGGACTGGACAGCCAGGTAAAGGCACAGGTGCAGGGTAATTCCCTGCCACACAAAAGCCACTGTCTCTTTGGGACAGGTGTGAACTTGGCTGAGGGGGGGGCAGTGGGGCTGGGGAACCGGTCAGAACAGACTGACAGAAGTGGAATCTCTGCTTTTTGCAGTTTGTCTGTGTGGAGAGCCTTGTTACAGCTCTTGTGGACATGTACCCCACCATATTCCGCAAGAAGAACCGCCGGGAGATCCTCATCCTGCTGGTCTCCATCCTCTCCTATCTGGTCGGGTTGGTGATGCTCACAGAGGTATTTTGGGCTCAGACCACCTGCATGGTGCTTGCTGGGTCTAAGTGCCCCCCCTGGCAGAGGGGGCCTGGTGGGTGGGGGAGTCCATGCTGGGGCTGAGAGCTTGCTGGTGAGGCCC
Source organism: Ibycter americanus (assembly GCA_035590275.1). Taxonomy (NCBI): domain Eukaryota; kingdom Metazoa; phylum Chordata; class Aves; order Falconiformes; family Falconidae; genus Ibycter; species Ibycter americanus. Next base: position 25,309,969 of record JAVJGI010000060.1, read on the forward strand.
ATCCTGCTGCACGGTGCCTGCGGGAGGCTGCCCTTCCCTCCCTGTGGTATTTGCCTTTTCCCTTCCAGCCCTCACCCCTTGTGCCAGTCACAGTCCTGACACTTCTTCTGCCAAGACTGATAATTGGAGCTCTGGACAGCCCATATTTTGGTTATAGTTTTATCTTTACACGATCCAAACCTTTACAGCTGTAGCCTGTTGCATGGTGAAGGGAGCACCTTTGTCCTTCTCTTTACTCCTGGATGGAGCTACGTGAACACTTGGTGTAAGGAAACTTGGTGGGCCTGAGTGCACCCTGTATCTATTACACTGGTTTCCTATATATTCCCTTGTTGTGATTAATTGCCTGAAAGCTAAACTGTTCTGTTTTAAAAACTTTAATTCTTTCTAGCACTGTGTGTGTGTGTGGATTGATGCTGCCATGATACTCTCTGCATCTTCTGTTTTCATTTGGGCATAATTTTGAAAAAGCTGCCTTCAAAGTTGCTGTGCTGGTTTAACCCCGGCCGGCAACCAAGCACCACGCAGCCACCCGCTCACTCCCCTCACCCAGAAAGATGGGG
>JAVJGI010000060.1:25315327-25513756 GCA_035590275.1 Ibycter americanus
GGCGGCTTGGCTCTGCTCGCGGGGTCGGTGGTTGCCTGCCCGCTGGCCGCAGGGCTGGGAGGCGGCTTCCCCTGGGTCACCGTGCCCCGGCTCCGCAGGCAGGTGCGTCCCCCGGGGGAGCCGTGCCCCGCCCCAATGGTGGCACGTGCCGGCTGAGACCCCTAGGCAACAGCAGGATCTTGGGCTTGGTTTTCTTGAGCTTGATTTCCCCCAGTTCAGTGTTGCCACAGCCCGGTGATCTGAGATGGGAGACAGGTCAGCGGTGCAAAGGGCTCACAGACTTCACTCCTAGAGACTGGGAAACTCTGATGAGCACCAAGTGCTGAGGAGATGGTGCAGGTTTAACCTCCAGGAGGGAAAGCCCACTGATCTGTGGTCCTCTGGGGCTTCACTGGCTCTGTTCCAGAGTGGCTGTAGAAGCACCATCTCATTTCCAGTCTGTTTTCCCTTTTCCCAGCCTATTTTCCACGGGGACCCTGGGGCGGGCAGGTTCCTTTGCTAGGCTGCATGTGGAACCATGGGTGAACCCTCTGCGGTCAGCCCTGCACCTCCCTTATCAAAATCTCAGCCACTGAGTTTCTGCACACCTCGCTCCCTGCCTCTGGAGAGTGCCAGGGGTGCTGGAGCCATGAGGCTGGGGAGCGAGAGGTCTGGGCTGAACTGGCTGTCACGGTTTTCCTGGGCAGCCTCAAAGTCTCAGAGCTCCAGGTTCCCCAGCTGCCACAGCGCTTCATGGTGCTCATGTGTAAGCTGAGGGTAGCAAAGAGCTTAGAAACCCAGGGAAAGCTGTTTTTGGAAGAGACCCACAGTGTGATGGAGGTTGGAGCCATCCAGCTGCCTTGCTGCTTGGATATGGTACTGGCTGGTAGAAATTACTTCTAGAAATGAGTGGAGTTCAATACAGAAGTTTTTTTTCTCTTGGCTTTTTGTGTAAATCATATTAGACGTTCCAGCAACAGATATTTTTATTCATGTAATTCTAATCTTAAACAGAATTATACTTTCGTTTCCAGTAATATCTTTAAGAGGTTTGGCCCACTGGGAAGCTATTTTAACCATAACAAAAAATAGTAATTGTCCACAGCTATCTCCAAAAGTCTGCTCAGCTGCATGTAGGCAAAGTGGCAGTCTGCTGAGAGGTTTGTGACTTGCTTTGTTTCAAAATAGTCTGGTGTCCAGTGAAGCGGGCATGTGGTTTATTGATCTGGTTATATATGAGCCAGGAAACCTCCCAAGCCTGTGTTCCTGCATGACCCAACTGCTGTAAAGCTTTGGATGAGCTAGGCAGGTCAGATAAGCAAGAAAACCAAAGGTTTTTCTGGACATTCTTAAATAAATGTCTTATTTCTCATAGGACTTTAAGACAAAGTATTGGAACCTGGGACACCTGGCTTGAGATATGAATCAAGTATATTCTGTATTGCTCATTGAGAAAGTTGATGGACTAAATCTGAAGTGAAAGTATTTGAAACTTCCAGACATGACATTTTTCACAGCACTTTTTAAACCCTATGCTTAGAGGGAATTTTGGTGAAATTCAGAATATGGTGATTTGGCATATGATGATTGTTCATGATTTAGAATATGGTGAAAGGGATTTTCATTGCATTCAAAAGCAGCCCAGTACTCCTCTTCTTGCAGTCTGTGGAATTTACCCCTACTCATACTTTCTCCAGCTGTGGAGATAACGATGTCCCTTTAGACAGGCGATGCATGATTGTTGGAAATCTCCCACCTTCAGAATCCAAAATCTGCTACTTAGCCTGAGAATTCAACTCAGTATTTTCAGGAAAATGGGGATTAGATGAAAGACCCAGTTTTTTTCATGGTGGTTTTTCTTTTCTTTCTTTTTTTTTTTTGTTTCAAATGAGAAGTTCATATTAAAATAAAGAAGTCCCTGAGGTTCTGCCCCAGGGCATTAGTACTTGGACCCTTCTGTTCATCTGTCTGCAAAAACCAGGCTCTGTTTTACCCATACTCTGACACTTGCATCAATGGTGCCTGGGGAAGAGTCTTAGCCCTCTGAACAGTCCTCCTTCATGGATGGAGATGCCCACACAGGGCAGGGGAGAGACTTCAGATCTCAGGGATGGACCTGTGGAGCCGGATGCATCTGCTCCCACGGGGAGCATCCCGAACCCTGGGACTCTCAGCTTGTTCGAACAGATACCTTGAAAGGTCCTTCTCCTTCACCTCTAGTGGTAATACAAGACAGTTTTCTGTGGCTATTGAAGAATCACTTAGTGTGACTTGTGTTGCGCATTTTGGTGACAAGAAATGTGGATGTGTTGGGAGAAGACAGGCCATGGTGCATAAACGGAGAGAACAGAGGAAGATTAACATCCTAAAGCATGGAATACATAATCCTGTGAAGCAGAGATCCCCAAATAATCTGCTCAGGCCAGTGCAAATGAGCATATCCCTCAGAGCAGGGTGTTTGGCTGAGCCCTTGTCTGCTAATGTGGTTAGCAGCCTGCAGGATGGGGATCTGCGTGTTGCAGATAAGGGAAGCACACATGTGGAAGCACAAAGACAGATTCAGGAAGCTGTTACTTCTGAAAGTTGCCAGTGACTCAGTTACCTCCTTCTCCTCCTGACCTGTCCAGAGCCACGTCACTTTGGGCAGCAACAGGCACTTCTCAGTCCCTGCAGACTGACCTTGTCCTTTGTGTCCTCGTGCTTTGTGCATCAGAGGTGTTTGCTGTCACAACACACGGCAACAAACTCAACTGCTCTGAGGAACCAGGGAGGGAAAGCAGGAGCAAATAGGTACATACCCATGTGTCCTCTGCCTGCCTTTTTTCTGTGGTCCTCCTTGGTCTCTGATGGACAGTGAGCATTGAGGTTAGACTCAGAGAGGCGGTTAGACCACACGTCTCCCCAGCATCGCTAATCCTTGCTCATGACCACTTTTATTGCTGATACTGGGCTCCTAAGCCATTTGCCCTTGCCTCATCCTTTCCTCCACCAGGGATGCTGTGAAACAGGGCACGTCTCAGCCTGCCCATACTTCCAAAGATGGAGGCTCCTGACAGCCTCATCTTTTCTGGGAGTTTGGCACAGGAGCAGTGCTGCAGCTGCCAGAGCCCCTCACAGTTCTGAGGGGCCTTGTTAGCACTTGTTACTTTGGTTATGTTCACTTGTGATTAGTTATGGTGAGACTACTGTAGGAAGTCATAGGCTTACTTAAGCAGAAATTAGCCATAAACATAAAAAAATTATACGAATGCCTAGGGGAAACTCCTCTGCAAACATAGCATTCAGTCAGCTAGGCAAGTTCCTGACCAAAGAAGCAGTGGCGGGGGAACCAGTGTTTCTCCTGCTTTGTTAGGAAAGGTGTCATAAGGTAAATTAGGCTGGGCAAGTGAGGACAGTGGTGGCTTCTCCCACAGGTGACCCAGCGAGGAAGGCGACCAGGACTGCAGGCTTCTCTGTCTCCAAAACAAAACCCAGCGCCCACCTCCCCCAGCCTGTAACATTTAGAAGCAGGCACCCGCAGGGTGTCACACTGACAGACTTCTCCCAGAAGCAGGGACAGGGAGAAGTGGACTTGTTTTGGCTTGAAGCCCTGTGTCTCAGTGGCTCGTGGAAGGGGGAAGCATCATGGGGCGCGCGGCTTGCTGCTGCCAGGGAGGTGTGTCAGAGCTGGCTGGAAGGGAGGAAACAGTGGGGAGACCCGAATAATGGGTATTATTGAGAGAGAATAATTGCTCTGAGGGAAGAAAAGGGAAGGTAAAAAGGGAAGTAAAGGTGCACTGCCAGCCTGCAGGCGGTGAGTGGGGTGGGGTGGGAGGAGGAGACCTTTGTGGAGGTGCAGGACATCTCTGAGGTTGGGGTTAGTCATCTGTCAGGGCAAAGGCTGGTGCAGTAGGCTGAGTCCTGTGTCTGCCCTGGGTCTGGCAGGCTGAGGGTATCAGGTCATTTCGAGGAGAGTTTTCCCTCTCTGCTGATGGGAGGGCATGGAAACCCATGTGGCAGGCTCTGGGCTGGCAGCTGCAGAGGGAGCAGATCCCTCTGTGTAGTAGGACAGCTGTGCTTTCCCATTCCTCCTATGCACCCTCGGGCACAGCAATGGCACTTCCTCTTGTGTTGGCTTTGCTGCCTGCAAAATCAGATGCTGCCATCCCTTCCTTCACAAAGCACCTCAGGAATGCACTGTGGGGAGGGCTACAGAGATCAGGGTTCTGCTGGTGTTGGAGCCTCACACAGTGGGGGTCCCAGCTCTGAGAGGCGTTTATGCTGCCTGGGGAGGAGGATGCTTTGCATGTTTGCAGGTTTTATTGCAAGCAGTGCTTCCCCTTCAGGGATAGTGTGTTTAAGAGCAGATTCATCCACACTCTACCCATCCAAGCTGCCAGGAGAGCTGCTTCTCCCCCCACCAGCTCCCTCCACACCCCTGTGTCAAGACTCCTTTCCTGGGTTGGCATTTATCCCCCACCCGTGCCAAAGCTCCTAGGGCTCATCCCTGCCCATGTCTGTCCCCTGCCCCAAATGAGCCTTGGCTGTGGCTCCTCTCCTTGGGCTTGCTTGCAAATTTGTGTCCTGCCATGTAGTCCCTCTGCTAGCCCCCATGGGAAGCTGCCTCTGCCTGTGGCAGTGGCAGAGGAGGAACTCGTGCCATGGGGAGACCTGCAGTCAGATTGCCACATCCTTTATCAGCGCTGTCCTACCTACACAGCTGCACAGCCCAGTGTGCCTGCCCAGGGGCTGTCTCTGCCAGTAAAGGCGGCAATTAGTGGTCAGGGAGTGTGTCACCCCTTCCATTGCGCTCTCCTGCGACAGGGCTAAGCACAGTCCCTATCTCCACAGCTGGACTGGTCAGAAGGTGATTTCTGGTTTTCACTCTGGGCCGTCACGCTAGTGCAATCACTCACATGGAGGCTGCTGCAGTGGGAGAAAGGTGCCCCATGTCTGTAGCAGGATTTAAAAACACAATGAATTAATGCCTGGTGGGAAACTTTGAAGCCTGAGTGTACCTTCTGGGCTGGAAAGCAGAACTAGCAGCCTTTTTTCCTGCTGGAAAATGATTTTCGCACATTGACAGATAAAGTTTTCATTTAGGTTGACTTTCTTCTTGTTTTACATTAATGTCACACAGGTCATTTCCCATCTACAGTTTTGCAAAAAACTGTGGTGCTCCTGTGAAACACTTCAATGTGGATAAATCAAATTTTTAGGTCAGCTCTGCTTACCTAGGCTTATCTCAATCCCCTTTTCATATGTGGATAACCTCTGTTGCACCTTTTCCCCAGCTGTGCTGGGTCACACCAGTTCTCCATGGCAGGACAGGCAGTGGCACTGTCCTGTGTTAGCAGGGACAGAGGCAGTGTAGTGCCTGTGTTGTGTAGCCAGCACATGATGTTCACCTTGCAGTCTTTCAGGACTTCAGGGACAGCCCCCAAAAGGCAGAAGATGGAGCCTGGCCCCTCTGATGTTGATCGCCCACGCAAGGGAAGAATCAGCCTGTATTTCTTTGGGTATGGGACCAATCCGCTCAACCAGCCCAAATGGTAGGTGAAAGCCAGGGCTTTGGAAAATGGCACACTTGGGAAGTTTAATCCTGGAACCAGGGTACGCTTTGGTTGCCTGTGAAGAGGCATCACCGGCTGGCGATCCCAGCCCCATCCCAGAGGCCCCAGTTGGGCTGGCTTAGAACTCCCCAGCCCCGGGGACATCCCGGGGACATCCCCCAGCACTCACCCCGAGCTGCTCTGCCCCCCCTTTGTGCTGCCCAGCAGCGTGGGCCCAGACCGGCTGCCCACAGTGTCAGCTGAGGTAGTAAGTAAACACCCCCCAAGTAGAAGGAGATTTTTTTTCCCTACTGTCTCCAGCGCTGTCCTCAGTGGTTTATCCTGAGAATGCCGCCAGGCACAGGGGTGACTCCCTTCATGCACATCTCCAGCGTTGCTTGTCCCCAGGGAATCTGGTGTGCTCTAATGCAATCTGATTCACTGGCTTCTGGCACCCGTGGAGATTTTTTTGAGACAACATTACAAATCACATCTATAGAGTGTGCAGGAACATAAACCTACTGCTTTCCCACTCTGCTGTAGTGAGGGCTTTTGTCAGCTCCCAGGTTTCCTACTGAGGGGGCTGGGGGATGCTCATCTGGTGAGCCCTGACACAGGTGAGCAGGCTGGAGCATGTGCTGGATGTGTCCTAGCTTCCAGTCCCACGTGCTGCTGTGGTTTGACTACATGGATACCTGAAAAGGTCAATAGGAATTTGGCAGGCACACTAACAGAAAAAGCAAAAGACAAAACTGTAATAGCATTAAACATAACCTTAAACAAAAAGAATGTGAGCTGAACTGTCTTGAGAAAAATGGCATAACCGGAATGCCTGCTGCTGGTGTTGGTCCCAAGAAGCCCTCGAAAAGTGCATCAGGGCTGAGATCAGTACAAAGAAAGCTGCCAGGGCAAAGGCGCAGAATTGCTCACTTCTGGTGAGCACAGACACTATAGAAATCAAGGCTCCAGCAGCATCTCTCCCTGCTGACAGAGCTCTCTCCTATGAGCTGTGTTTGTGCTCACAGTGTGTGGCACAGGCAGGCATGGAGGCGTCTGTGTGAGCACGGGACAAAGGTCCCCCCTCCACCTGCTCTCTGCCTTTTGCTCCATCTGCCTGATGGTGTTGGTGAGTCTCGAGCTTGGCCGCTGAAGAAGGTTTAGTGTAGTGGTCCCTGGAGATGGAGATGATTAATTTTGCACATTTGCAGGATGACTTTCAGGGATGCCACTATCCCACTAAAGTGCTGGAGACCCAGAGCAGTGAGGCACGTAGCAGCCAGCCTGGGCCATGCCATGGGGTCTGCAAGGGGAGAGCTCCCTCCTGCTGAGGTCGAGTGGAGCTGGAGTCACTCCACTGATGGCTGTGGTTGATTTTTGCAAACATTGGGCGTTTACCCTGCCTGACCATGACTGCTTTCTTTTCTTGCTTTCCTGTCAGTGCCACAGTTCAAGGTCTGGAGAGGTATATGTTGTAAGGGAGCTGGGGAGAAAGTTCTCCCCGCCTGCCTGGATGCACCTCCCTTCCTGCTGTCCCACCACCCACACAGAAGCTGGATCATAATTTGGTGGGGTGATGTGGTGGAGGGGGAGGGACGGGAGGAGGAGAGAGGGGAGTGTTTGCCTTAACTCTTGCTGTATCTCTTTGGCCCTTGGTGGATTCTCTGCCTGGACTCCATTGGAACGGGACAGGACAGGACAGGACAATCTTGCCTGGGGGAGACCTGTGTTGGGTTCAGGTGAGTTGGTGTCTGCTCGTTAAGCAGATCTGGCTGGATGTGCGTGTCACACTGGGAATGCTGGTGTCTCTGGTCCTCCTGCAGCCAGCTGCTGCGTGCCAGCTGTCTGCCATGCTCTGGGGAGTGGGCCAGCGAATCTGCGAGGGGAAAAGCTTCCCAACATTAAGCAAAGGAAGAGAGAGCTGGAGGATGGGGAGCAAATAATCAGTCTGAATCAACCCAGGGAAGAGTTTTTCTTTCAGTGGTTCCTCTAGGAGATGACATGCAGCCGTGATGCTGGGAAGCTGCCGGGAAGCTGCAGAGCAAAGAGATGCCTGAAAGATCAGTAATTAGCACTGAAGGTTGTGGCAGTAGAGAGAGAAAAAGAAGAGGACTCAGAGAGCAAAAAGGTTGGGAAGAGAGCTGAGAGTGGGCCAGACAGGGATGGGGATGAAGGGCAGCGATGGCTAGGTGATAACAGGCACATGAGGAAAGTTGTTAGGAGTGAGGTAGGCTGTAGGCATTTCAGTTTCTGCAACACAAGGCAGTGGCTCCCTCTCCTTCTGTGCCACCCTGCAGCGGTGCTGGCCCTGGCTCATTGACTTGGGAACTGCTGCTCTAAACAAAAGGCCTGGGAGTGTGGCTCTTGTTCTTCTTGCCTCAGAGGCTACATCAAATTTGTTCCCATGTCAGGGTGAGGTAGGGAGACAGCACAGTTTGTGCATGTGCTAAACTCTAGGGATCTGTGGGCATATTTGTGAACAAGCCCAGGCAGAACACATGGGGGTTTCATAACACCTGATCTGTGTCTCCTTAAATCAACAATGCTTTTAAAGTAATCACTACTAATCAGGGCTTTCATCCAATGCCATTGGAAATGCCATTGCCCCAGTTTTTCTTCTTTGACAGCTGCTGATACACAAGGCTGAACCTTGGACCTGACCTTTGCAGCTCTGCAACAGCCCAACTTTGCTGGATTCATGGGTGCAGATGTGGTCCTTGCAGAGGGCAGGCTAACAAGCCCTGGACTCTGTCTCTACCTGCCCATGCTCCTGGGCAGGGCTATAGGAAAATTTTGGTGCCCCAGGCTGGAGAGCAGATAGCTTGGCCCTCAGAGGGTGCAGATGAGGTGCAGTCCCAATTGCATTGCAATGTGACATTACCACAGGCACTGCTAGAGTCAGTCCGCAGGAGCCTCTGTCTGTCCCAATTTTACCAGATGTGCCTTGTCCTGTGCACCAACTAGAGATGGCTGAGCCTGCTCCGGGTCAGCCAGGCAGATCCCCAGCCTGCACCTGAGCAGGCTGTGGCATCCTGGGCTCCCTGTGCAGGGCTGAACAGGGAGCTTGGTGCAGGACGGTCATTGAGGGGAGCCCATGCAGCACTGCTCCACTGCTCTGCGACGGCTCGGCATGCCTCTGTGCCAAGGCACAGGGCTCTGCCAAATAAGCGGTTGGCTCTGCTCGTCCTCTGTGCTGGGAAGCATACGGTAATGTGTCGTGCCATAACCTCACCTGCCTTTCGGAAGAGTTTTGCTTGAGTACTCTTTTCCCATGCTCCACATTTCTCATCACTGATAGCAAGTGCCCCCAGGCTGTGCCTTCGGGAGGTTAGGCAGGGTGTGCCTGCCTGGTGGAGTTTAGCTAGAAGTGCCTGCCTAGTGTGCTGCCAAATCCCCTGCAGTGCTCTCCCACCTCCAAACCACAGACTTTTGGAGACATTGGCTGCCAGCAGCAGTGGGTCCTTTGCTCTCCTGCCCTGAAGCAGTAACCCCAGGGAAGTGACTGCTGAGTTCATATTTTAGGCACTGCAGAGATTAGGATTTTTGTGCAGACCCTCACACACCTGCTGCTTTGCTGCTCACCCTTCCCTAACCCCTCAGCCTCCAGACCCACGCTGACCTGGGTGAGCAGCAGGCAGCCAAGCTGCAGCGCTGGGGGCTGGCAGTCTCCCTCCCTTCATCTGACCTGCCCAGGACTGTGGGGTGGCATGCCTTGCTTCGTGACTTTGCTGCCCCAGTGAAGTGGCAGCCCTGTAGCCACTGTGTCTCCTCCTGCGGACTCTGCCCTGTCCCTGTGGGGCACCTCCAGGCTGCCCCAAAGGTCGCTGCCCCATTGTGACCCTGGTGCGCCTGTTTGCAGAGCGGGTGCCGGAGCAGTGTGGCTTTCACCCTCTGTGCCATTCACCTGCTCCGTTCCTCCAGCCAGTAATGGGAGCCATGCTGTCCCCACACTTCAGCTGTGCATGGGCACCTCTGAGCAAGCCTGATGCAGCTGTGGGACTTCAGCTAGACACCTCTGGCCACTGGGTGGGTGGGTCTAGGGGTTCCACTGGGGCCAGGCTGGGGCCAGGCTGGCTCTGTGTCTGTAGGAGATCTGTCTCTGTGATGCTCTGTAAGAAGGATCCTGCTGTGTTTACATGCTGCCGAGCCTCCTGCTATGTGGCAGTGGATACAAACCTATGGACCATACAGACTATGCACTGAGAGGAGGTCTTGAAGAGTATCTAGTTTGATGCAAAGGCAAAGGCTGGTTTCTGATCATATTTACACCCCATTTATGTACTTCATCAATTAGTCTTGATTTTTTTCTAGGCTGAAGCAAGAAACCACCTCTGTGTCTCTGTAGCCCAGAGAAGGGTTGGTGAGCCACAGACGCCGACAAAGACTGCACTGAGCTGGCACTAAGAACAACAGCCTACACTGCTTTTAGCAAGGGATTTGCTCCTGATCATCAGGAAAGTCAAGCCACCACTAGGTACTTGCGAGGGTCTTCTGTCCTGGCAGCAGAGGACAGGGCAGGAGCCATTTGTCCCCTCCTGAGCTGGGGGTGTGTGCTCTGAAGGATGATGCTTTATAATCCTTGCAGCTTGTACCACAGATGTACGTGTCATTAGTAAACTCACAGTTACTTCTTATCTCACTCTTACTGGTGTCAGTAAGCAGCAGACTCACTGACTGCAGAAGCGTTACTCTTATTTCACATTGGAGACAATGTAAGCAGGATCTGATCCTTGCGACAGCCTCCTGTGTCCCATGAACCTTGCTGAACAGATGCTTTGAGAATGCCCTGCAGCCCACACAACCTGGAAGTTAATTAGAAGGTGTAAAGAAGCCAGCAAGCTTCCAACAGCTTGAAATGAAAGGCATTTTAATTTTGACTGCTGTCCTGAAGTTGATCAGTCTTTTTCTTGCTGCATCTTCCCTTGCCATTCTCCTTTTTGCAGCTGGAGTGAGCCGTTCTCCAGCAGCATTCGGGATTGGAAGTAGCTGTGATTGAAGCAGCCGTCCCTGCTCACGTAGCTGCTCTTAGATTGGCTGGAAAGCACTTACCTCTACTGCTAATATTTTCCTGTCCATCTTGCAGATATGACCTATTCCAGTAGCAGCCCCCATGCGCTATTCTAACCAGGTTTGTTTCTTAAGCCGTACCTTGGCACTGCTGTTCCTCACTGAGCCCTGATTTTCTGTCTCTGCTCCCACAGCCGCCCCCGCCTCCTGTCATCGAAATGCGATGTAGGATTGCAGCTGCCGACTAACTGCTCACTCATATTGTGCAACCAGAGAATTTTATGTGTCCTCCTGCTCCTCCTTTTGTAACACAGCCCAGTCTGCTTGCTTTCTGATTCCTCCCTCCGCACCTTAAACTGCAGTTTACGTGCTTGATTGCTGCTTGTTTCAAAATGAAACCAAGAAATATAAATGCAGCGCAGCTGTCTGCATTATCACCTGCGATTCTGCCTTCTGCAGTTCAGGCAGCACCTATGAGTGTCCAAAGGTGCTTTAAAACTGTGCTCCCCCTAATAAGTATTATTGGCTGCTTTTTAATGACATCTCTGCTTGCTGTTCGCTCTGTTTCACTGTTTGCTCTTGAGATTGTCCTTCTCTCATTTGCCTTCAGATAAAACAGCAGAGGAGGTCAAGCAGAGGATGTTAACGTCCCAGCAGTAGGAGCTCCTGTGTGACAGCACTCAGGAACAGGCAGTAAGTTTGCGGGAAGAAAAGCTTTAGGAGCATCTCTAATGGCTTCTTCCTCTGGTGCCAAAACCCAAGGTGGCTTCTCTCTAGTCTCTGCCATCTCTGTGTTCCTTGTCTCACCTGAGCAGACCTGAATAAGCCCTTTTTGCCCCGGGAGAGGCTGAGGATACCACCATGTTTTACCTTCAAAGAATACTTTCATTCTCCTCTTTCTCATTCCCGCCTTCCCCCTTTAGTCACAGCTTGTTCCCAAATAAAGCTGACAAATGCTGTTCTCTCACATCATGCGTCTGGCCCATCAGACCCAGCTGGTGAGTGTCCACAGCACTTCAGAGGTGTCCTGGGCTTTCCCTGCCTTTTGTGGCCATACTTGAAGGACCCCATGTCGGTAGGTGTGGGACAAACACAGCTCAAAATGTGTGACCAAGGGGACACTGGGCTACCTCATTCAAATATTGAAGAAGGGAACTTGTTGGCGAGGTCTGTGTTTATGGCTGCCTGCATGCTGCCTGCTCTCTTTCCACTGCCTGGGAAACCCAGGTGTACTCTTATATGCTCAGCAATAAACCTTGTAGAGGAAAATGTGGCTGCCTCCATGCACGAAGCCCAGTATGAAGCCCAGTACCGTTTCATGCGGAGTCGCCTGTTGCACTGGGCAGAGAGGAAGCCCCCTCTTCCCTGTGGGAAGACAACAGACTAGGGGTCATGTCTGCAAAGGGTACTCCAGGCCTGGAAAAAGGCACCTCCTCAAAGTACTGAGGGTTAAAAATACAGCAGGGCGCCTCTAGAAGAGACTGGCGAGGTCAGAAGGGACTGAGGAGGGAAGGTGGTGGTGGCTGAGTGGGTCTAGGAGAGGGGTAGACTGTGGACTGCGCCAGGTGACATCTTAACAGTTGGAAAAACTTCATGGCAGAGGGACATAAGAGGCTGGGAACGAGGGAGTCAGAGGATTTTTCTCCAAACTTTGGTGAAGGAACAGCAGAAAAAGTGCAGGCAGCCAGTGAGGGGCAAAATCTTTTCTCCAAACTCATGTATTAAGGAGAGGGGCATCCAAAGGGAGAGGAAGATGTCTGTCTGTTGGGGAGGGTGTAACACAGTGGGTGGCTGTGGCTGCTGTGGGAGAGCCAAATTGTTCCTAGCTGGAAACAAGAAGTTATTTGAGTCCCCATCTGGGCTGGGAACATATAGGGCAGGAGCACAGTAGGATTAGATGTTCAGGAAAAGAGCCAGGAGGTGTGTGAATAGGCTTTCTCATGGAAACAGCAGGCAAAGCAGAGAGGGAGGTAGTGGGGATGTGTGTTGCTGTGCTTTGTGTGGGAAGGCAGAAGCCTGAAGCTCACAGCACAAAAGGCTAAAACTTTGGGCACTGGTTTAATCTACCACCTGTTCCCAGCTGAAAAGGTTCAATTTCATCACCAAGGTGCTTTCCCTCTTTTTGAAATAGGAAAATGAAGCCACAAGTGCCACATCTCCCCTGCCAGTCTGTGTTTGTCCCGGCCCTGCTCCCCATTGCAGCACCCCAGCTTCTGTCCTTCTTGGTGGCCTATTCAGGAGTCAGAGGGGAGGTGCACTGAGCACCTCAGAGGTGCTGAGTCAAAGCCCTGGTCCAGGTGTCCCTGAGGTGGAGGCTGGTGACAGGGTTGAGGCTGTGGGCTGGCACTCAGGGCATTCCTCTCCTGCGGTTAGGTGAGAGGAGGTGACTCCCTGATTGTGATTTTCCTCCACCCCCATGTGTGAAACAGGTCTAACACAAAAACAAGTAAACCACAAATACTAGTAGAAATAGGCTGGCTCTTGGACCCACCTTGCATTAAAAGAATAAAAGCAAAGAATTAACTGAGTCTTCTCCCGTCAGCTTCTCATGACATCCTCAATAAGCCCAGACTTAAGCATCATCGTATTTGATAATGTGCCCTGGACTGCAGCAAATCGGAACGTGCCAAGGACTGTGACAGATCAAACACGTTTCATTAAGTATGTGTTATTTTTTCTCTCACATTTGACAGTGCGTGGAGCTCTGCTCCTCTCAAAGATGAGGAGGCTGTGCTGCAGCATCTGAATGAACTGATTAGCCAGCTGGCAGGCCTTGCTGCAAGCAGGCAGTGGGGAAAGGGGTCTTTCCTGGGCTTTAGAAACTGAGAAAAGACTGGTGGGAGGGCCTGGTATTTCCACCTCCCGATCCAACCCAGCAGGTGAGTTAAGTGAAGGGGGCAAAGCTGCAACTGGGAGGACCTCTGTGCTGGCGAGCTGTTGGTGAGCTGCAGAGCTGCTAGCTCTGCACCAGCCAGCACTTAGGGTGCATGCCTTGAATTCTGGATTGCACCACCTTCTTTAAATGTGGGGTTAGAGGTTTGTACAAGCCTGTTAGAGAACTGATTCAACTTCACACTCAGGTGTAGATCCACACATACTGTAGTACCTGGTGGGTTTGGGGCAGTGCAAGCAATACCAGCATCTAGGTGCTTTCCAGCACATGGTACCATAAAGGGCAAGGGCTAGGGAAAAAAGGGAGGTTGCTTCCTTAGTGCCCTGGTGCATCTGCATTTGACACTGAAGCTGGTGGTGCCCACTCTGGTACTGCCTATATATAAGCCCTTATTGGAAATAACTTAAAAAAACCTCTCAAATTTAATAGGGGACCAGTATCTTTCTGCAATGTTTTTGAAGAGGCAGCTTTACAGCCTGGAGGATGGTCTTCACTAACTCCTGACTGCCCTCCTCTGTGGTTTGTGCTCCCCTGTTCTTGCTGCTGCCCCTTTTACTAAAGGGAGTGTTAATGCTTTGCATGGGATTCGGCCCTCTGCATTCAGAGTCCATGGAAATCTGCTGCTAATTTCAAAGGTAATAGGATGGGGCCTTCAGCAGGAAGGCAGGTGGGGGGGCAAAGACTGTTGTTTCCCTGGGCGTTTAGAGAGCAATTGGTGTATTGCAGTGTGAGATGTGGTTTCCTTTCTTTACTTGAATGACAGAGGGAGGCAACGTGCTTGGTGCAAAAAACCTGCTTGCTTTGCTATGAACATTTGGTAGAATTTGTCTTATCATATGCAAGCATCTTTCTTTGCCCCAGGGCCTGATATATCCAGAGGGTTAGTGTTCATGAAATCATTTAATTTGGGCAACTTACAGAAGCAAATGAGACAAGGCGATAATGATGCTGCCTTGTGTGGAGTAAGTGCAAGCATGGCCAACCAGTTCTGGCTCCTGCTTCCCCCTTGCCCCATTGAAAACTACACCAAATCAGGTGCTGAGATGTTTCTAGGCTGCTGGACCAGTCTGATGTTAGGACTACATTCACTCTTATTCCCAGTTAGGTCAGACTCCCTGGTAGTCCCTACTCCACATGAGATGGCTCATACCCTGATGCTAGCTCAGAGGGAGATGGCTGGAGAGAGAGTAGGTACAAGGAGGGAGGGAATAGCCATCATGGTCCTCGTGCACCATCCTGGAACAAAAGGTTGATGCATAGGTTTGGTGGTCCTATCAGGTAGAGGACATGACATCAAGGGTGATGAGGTCTTGCTCACCACTGAGTTGCTGACTGGGAAAGGTCCCTGGCCTGAGCCACCTCCAGAGCTGTGCTTGGACTTTGCCTGGGAGAGAGCAAGCTGAAGTGGTCCAGAGCAGATCCAGGGGCAGCAGAAGAGTTAAGTAGTGTGGGTGATGCAGATTGCTGTCCCTGCTGCTCCCTGGAGATGGGGATGTCCCCTTAGGAGGCACAGAAAGAATGATAGTTGTGCTATTAAAAAACCTATCAAACCAGCAGCAAACCGAAGCTGTAAGTTGATGTGAAGGAACAAAGGCCCGATTTCTTAGTACTCTCAGCTGGTGGGAATGGGAGCAGAGGTGCTGTTGCTTTGGAAGAGATTTGTAGTGTAGTTTTCTAACCCCAGTATGGGAATGTGTATCCCTTGAGCTTCTTCTCAGTAATGCCGCCAGTGAGATGTAGCTAGAGTTAGGACTTCCCTGGCACAGTTTACCAGCTACCCTGCTCATGTTAGGTCTGTGCTTTCCAGCTGGACTCACATGTGCATCCTAGCTCGGGTAGCTCATCAGAGCAAGCTTTTGAGGACAATTTTTTTAGCTAAGTCGAAGGGAGCTTTCTCTCTTCACATGCTAGTTTCCTCTCATAATAAATGCCTGTAAACAATATGAAGATGTTGTCAAAAAGAAGATTCAGTCTGGTCTGTGTGAATTTTGGCTGGTAAATTACCTAGCCAATTAAATACTTTGTATATGATAGAAAATTGTATCTTGTACCAAGCAGCCACTAACTTTGCTTAATTAAGATGATGCTAAACATAATTCAAGACTTTGTGTAGACCAGAGGATGTCTTTCTCATACCACCCTAGAGGACCAGTCACATTTGATGTGCCTCCTCCAACAGTGACTTCATGCCGTGTTTCCACTGTTGGGCTTTTTCCTACCAACATTTCCACTGCAGTAACTGAGCTTGTCTCACCTCAGTACTCCCTTGCCCAGACCTGAAACACCTCACAGGTATGAGATCCTTTTGTTCATGTCAGGGCTTTGTTTCCTTGCTCTGTATTCTTTGCATGGTTGAGCAAAGGTGGAGGATTGGTGCCCACATCTGTTACTGAAGGGAGCCTGGGTCAAATAAGTATTTTTCTGAGGTGGCAGGCTGTGTGGTAGCATAACGTGGTGTCCAGGGGGTCAAAAACAGCACTCCTGGCAATGCCTTGAAGTAAGATGGCAGGCTGTCCATTCTTCTTCAGACAGTTCATTTGTAACATTTTTATCCTGCCCTCTGAAACCATTCCAGAAGGAGACAGTTGCTATATAAAGCACATGTGGAAGGGAAACTCCTTCTGCCCCCAGGCCCTGCTTCAGCTCCAGCTCCTGCTCTCTTCCTCTGAACTGCTGTTTCCAAAGTCCCGGCCAAGCTTCCAGCACCCATGGAGATGCAGAGCGGTTTAGTCAGGGTGCGGAGGGGCAGATGGAGGTACCTAAGGCTGGTCTTCTGGGAAGGATGAGGAAGGGGCTGTGGGGGATGGAAGGGTGAATTCAGGAGTGAAGCCAGTGAAGGGGTGGTGCAGGTGGGCCCATCTCACCTGACCAGTGACCTTTCCTCCATCCCTTCAACACTGACTTGGGGAAAATGCTTCATGCTGACACTGAAGAAGCCTTTTTCTAGAAGATAAGGGAACCTCACAGTGATATTAGGAACACGTCTGTTGTGGTGACAGGTCCCTTCCCTTCTCTTCCCACCAGCATGTCCCACAGTGGTTCCCTACAGCCCATGTTGTCTTTTTCCTCTGTCCCACAGAGCCATGACAGGAGCCGTGGCTAAGGAAGGAGAGGCCAATGGGGCCATTGCAGCTCCTGAAGAGATAAAAAAGGAGGAAATGGAAGAAAGAGGCCAGTGGAGTAGCAAAATGGAGTTTGTGCTGTCTGTGGCTGGGGAGATCATTGGTCTGGGTAATGTGTGGAGGTTCCCGTACCTCTGCTACAAGAACGGTGGTGGTAAGTTCACAGCATGCATGAGTTATCCTAGGTCTGTAGGCACAACAAGAGATACATGCATGCCTGGACCCATTTCTCCTATGCCTCATGTGCCCCCACCTGCACTCCCTTATTCTCTCCTCCAGCAAATCAGCTCCTGCAAAATCCAGGAGGAATAAAAACTGAGGGGTGAATCCAGATCCCTAGCGGGTACTGTTTCTCAAAGCAGCTCTCTCAAAGTTGGGTGCCAAAATGAACATTAGTAACTCTTTAAGGCTCTTGGACATCTTGAGAAACAAGTCATCTCCCAAACCCACCAAATGCTGTGAGTGGTCAGAAAGCTATCAGCAAACTCCTCTGGCATAATTCCGTTTTCTTACTCTCTGTGTCATCCCCACCTCTCTCAGGTCCTTGTTACAGAGAAGGAAAGGGTTTGGTGGTGCTGGTATCCTTGCCAAGGCCTGATACCCCTAGAAGGACATTGCTACCTCTTCCCCAGGAACAGTTCTCCCAGTGGTCAACCCACTGCTAGGAGAACCCGTCCCCAGGAAGGATTCATTCCCCTTCCCTTTTGTTTCTTGTGTGACTCTCCTTTTCCAATAACACTGCAATAAGATCATTACAGGTCGAAAATTAAGCTTTCTCATAACAATAAAATGAAACTGGGAAAGAGGAAGGGAATAATTGACTGTCACTAACTTTTCTTGGTGAATCAAAATCTAACTGTATAAAACTAAAGGAGGAATAATAGATTAGATGTCAAATACAGCAATAACTTCTCTTTTGTTCTTGTTTTCTAGAGACACCTTGAAATAATGCTTTGGGACTTGCATGTTCCCCCCACTTTAAACTTCCTTTCTCTGCAGACCATGCCACAAAGGCCTTTCTTTCCCAAGGTGCTGTGAGCTTTCACCAATGGATGAGTGATTCAGCTGTAGTTCATCCCAGGACTCCCAGATTCCTGTCCCCTGTGCTGTTACTGGAGTTAATCCAAATCAAACAGGAATCAATACAATATCTCCTCTGAACTAAACGGGGGTTGGATAAGAGAATGGTTAAAGAAAATGGAATTGAGTTTTTCTTGAACCTACGATGGTTTTTAGTACATCCTCCAGTCTCCTTCTCTGAGGTTTTGATGGTAGGAACTGGAGGTACCAAAACCAAGTCAGACCAGCACGGGTTAGTAAACACTAGTGGTGCAGCTGATTGAACAGCCCATTCTGCAGTGGCGCTTTGGGAGAAGTCATGGGTTTTGCATGGAAAATTTCTTCCTGAGCTCAGATGATATCTTGGCATAGTTTATGCCTATGGTATCCGGTTCAGTAGTCCTTGCAATTTGTATGCTAATTAGTGTAAGTGAAAAGGGTACTTTTGTTCATTTTAGATATCTACTGAATAACTTTTTTTCTTTTTTTTTTTTTAAAAATATAATTAAACTACTCTGGAATATCTAAGGCTGTGATTCAGAAGCCAACAAGGCTAGGCTTGGGAAAGATTAGGATGGGAGAGTCTTTCCCTCACAGCTCACACACTGCCTTTGCAGAAAGCATGCTACTACGCAGAAGGTACCTTTCTCTCTCTAGGGCTCTAGGGAGCAAGATGGCCAACAAACTAGTATGGGACAAGGCACTGTCTTTCCCATGACACTCAAAGACATTGTCACCATACGAAAAGTCCTTCAAATTGCAAAAAAGAGGTTTTCCACCTATAAATGCTGTGTCCTTGTGCCGTCCTCCTGCTAAACTGGAGACTTGCCGTCCTGTCACCTTTCTCCACCTTTGGACGTACTGAGATGGTTATAAAGCTATAAAAACAGAGGTCATAAAAACAATTGTGCTAAATTGCTGTAAAGCAACCAAGTGTAAACTTATCTATGGTTGACCTTTCAAATTTGATCTAATTGCTCAGCATCCTTAACTTGTTATTGACTCATAAGGAAAGAGAGTCTGTTTCTGGGGGCTTCTCTCTGGGCTGAGTGTCCTCCTGTGGAGCAGCAGACTGGGGAGATCACAGCTGGAGTTTCAGCTGGTAACTGCTCTGGGAAGGTTAAGAGCGACAAGGCAATAAAGATGTAAGAAAGCCCTCATTACTCAGAGACCAAAATGGATCAGCCTCTGGGACAAATGGCAACAGAGGAGGGAGTATGGGACCTGCTGAAAGGCTCATGTGTGTGCAGGATAATAAAACTGTCTTGTAGATTTGGCATACAGAGACATGTCTTGCAGCACCAACAGCAGCAGCTGCCTCTAGTTCAGCATATGCAGCTCCCATTCCCCGCTCTGCAAACCTGGACTGACTGTGAACCAGTCTCCCTCCTTCCAGCCACAGGTCCCCTGTGGCTGTGGCACAGCTGTGTTTAGGGGAAATTTGGATATTCCTTGTATTTGTAATATTGTTGGCTTAAAACCAAGGAAAAGTGTTCCTAGCTGCGAACTGTCCCGGGAAGGAATTCCAGTGCAAACGCCTGTGCTGGCAGGGGAGGAGAGGGCCTGGGGGACAATGTCTGGTTGGGCTGAGAAAGGGGCCCTCATCTGGGCTGCAAACAGCCAAGATGCTCTCCAGGCACTGGCGGTGGGAGGTACGCATGAACAAAAATTTACTCTATGGGATGGCAAAACCTCGACAGCTGTTCCAGCAAGGAAGGCAGTTGCCTTGGCCTGTTTGGAGGGCAGTAAAGGTGTGAAAACCTACACTAACGATGGGGAGAAAGCCTGATGTGATAGAATAAAAGTCAACAGTGAAACTGAGATCTCAGGGGCAGTTTTGAGCAGAACAGTGAAAGTATGGGGATGGGGTGTTTTGGTTTGGCTGCAAAACTGAAAAGAAGGAAAAAAGGTTCAGACAGCTTTAAACAGGGCATTAAATCTTTTTTTGTTTCTTTTTGTTTGTTTGTTTGTCTTTTCTGATACTTTGTTCTTGTTGGTCATTGTTTCTGGAAAAAAACCCTGTTTTCTCTCCCCTTCCTCCTCCATTTCATCAAAGGTTAGTTTGAGAGCTATTTCAGGCTGATTTCTCTTAAGACATTTATCTGTATTTTAATAAAAAAATTGAATTTGAAGAGAGAAGTTAAACTTTTCCATTTTGAAAATGCTGGAAAGATATTCTGTTGCCCTTCCCCTACTTCCATTCTTCTGGTGCAAACTTCTTTTCAAATTTGGTGCGAAATATGTCTCAAGCAAATTTATATCCTGGCAAATTGATTACTTACCAAGAAATGTCACCAGCCTCCAGGTTTGTATCCTCTGGGCAAGCGGGAGTTTTGCTGTGACTCCCAGGAAAGGCAGAACAAATGTGGTTATGTGAAACAAGGGCTGCTTTTGCTTTGACCGGCTCCTGCTGAAAGCAGAGAAAGAGGTCAGGAGAGTGAAGCGGGAAAAATTTCTACAGCGCTGCCTTTTTTTATCCCCTTGCCTGTCTATTCCTTACCTCTAGGATTTGGCTAAGACTAAATGCAGAAGTACTGCAGTAACACAAGACATACCATCCTTGTGGGCTTTTTTCCAAGGAATTATGCTGATGGAGACCTTGTTTTTTTAACAAAGATTGCACAGTTAATTCAGAGAAATATTTGTGTTTATCTAGCTGATTCCAGCTGTGTCCCCAGGTACCAGGCAAGGGGTGATGGGAATAAATTTTTAAAGAGGTTTCTGGGGCAGCATCTTACCCCTCTCTACAGGAGCCTTCCTCATCCCTTACCTCATCTTCCTCTTCACCTGCGGGATTCCCCTGTTCTTCCTGGAGACGGCACTGGGGCAGTACACCAGCCAGGGAGGGGTCACTGCCTGGAGGAAGATCTGTCCCATCTTTGAAGGTCAGTCAAGTTATGGGAATTACTGGCAGCACCTTCTAACAATTAATGACTCAGAGGCTTTCTTGGAAATGTTATTCTGTTTTTTTCTTTCTCCTTTATACTCCCTCCCTTCCTCTCTCTCCCAGCTTTGTTATCCCTCCTGGTGACTGCTATGTGTGCAGGGGCAGTGCCCTGGCCCCCCTGTAGGTGACTGAGGGTGTGTGGTGCTGGCTGGGGGCTGTGCTGGTCCAGCCGAGCCACAGTCTCTGCTTTGAGATGCTCAGAGCCTGGGAGAGAGGAGAAGCAGGGTGGCCAGCAAGCAGGAGGAGGAGGATGGAAGTGTCAATACACAAACACCTGCATGTAGTCCAGAACAATACTGAAGAAAGAAGAGAATGAGGAGGGCTGGCTGGCTTATGGCACTTTCACTGCCTGTCGCTGTGCCCAGGGCTGCTGTGGCAGCATTTGCAGGCTGGTGCCCTGTGAACTGGGGGGAATCACGCTGCACACACTGGTCTGACAGCCTGGAGATGGGCTGGGGTTGTGGCTAAGGCATGCGTGTAAGAACCAGGACTCCTGGGGCCTGGGGAAGGTTGTTTAATGGCATTAATATGTTAACGAATCTAACATCCGCAATTCTCCTGTCCAGAGGAGAGCTTATTACCCCCGTTTACTAGACAGAGAACCCTGTGCTCAGGCAGATTAAAGGTCTGGTTAGTTCACTCAGGCGCAGGTGTGCAGTGCTATCGGAACTCCCCAGGCAGTCCAGGACCTCCTGCACTGGAGACCCTTGCGCTCTGGCACAGCGCCTGGAGGTGGACAGCAGTGGCGTCTCAAAGGGCACCGACAACCACTTTTAAATAAATAAATTGGGCCTTTCTGACCTGATTCCTTTTCTGTTGTCTCAGTGAGTGATGGGCACAAGTAGGATCCAAGTTCAGAGCTCAGGTCCTAAGCCTATATTTTTTCCCCGACACCATACTTCATGCATGATGTGTGAGAACCTTGTTTGCCTAAGTCTTTCCAGGAGGAAGAAACTCACCTACATTTCTTTTCTTTAAAGGCTAGAGCTGGCTTTCTTGCAGGAGAGGCAGCATAATGCAATAGTATGGTAGTGGTCAGAAAAAAGCTTTCCCATCAGTGAAAGGTTTTCTCTCTGTTCCATCATAGACCTGTCTAGAGATACCAACGTTTCCTGTCTGCACGCACAGTCACAAAATTCTCTCTCTTTCCCTGAGGTAGGTCTGGCCCTGTTCTCTAGTGAACTGTGTGGTTGGTGTTGCACCCTTCTTACCATGGCATGATCTATGTCTTTGTTTGCAGTTAAGCCGATGTGTTGGGAGTTGGTTGGCAGCCCCATCCTCACCTCCTCTGCTTTCCTTCACAGGACTTGGGTATGCCTCACAAGTCATTGAGTGCTATCTGAATATCTACTACATCATCATCCTGTCCTGGGCACTCTTCTACCTGTTCAGCTCCTTCACTGCAGTGCTACCGTGGGCCAGCTGTAATAACCCCTGGAACACAGGTACAACTTCCCTTGGTCAACTTCTAGCTCCTTCCCAATTCCCAGAAATTATTTGGGTTTTGTAGAAAATATTTTTTATTCAGATAAAAAGCTCTCATAAGTTGCAATGTGGTTAGGTACTCCTGCCAAGGTGACTGTCTTCATTCATCATGGGCAAGTGTCAGGAAGGTTGAGTGGTGTGACCCTATGCCTGGCAGCAGGGGACAGTAAACCTATTTCTGCACGGAGATGTTTTGTGTGTCGAGATTTCACTGAAAAATCTGCATTTTCTGGCAAGTGGAAGAGGTGGGTGAGTTGGAAGAGTTTTCAAGCCAGTCTAGAGTTCTCCTCACATGGCAGGGGATTTTCATTAGCTCTGGTGCAATAATTTATCTTACAGTTCCCTTACTCTACCCACACCTTCGGAGTTGCTGGGACAGTTGCTGCCGTGTACTGAGTGTTTTCCTTTGTTCATTCAGCTTTTGGCTAAATCAAGCCAAGCCTGTGCTGGAGGATTTTGCCAGTACAGGTCTCCCAATGCAGGAACCAGTACGACAAAACTCTAAAGGCCCTGCTTGTCTGGTCTAATCACAACCATACAAGCCTCTATACCATTACATTGGCCAGGGGTCTCATCTCTTCATGCCTACAATTTACATAACTGTGCCCAGCAGAGAAGACCTGGCTTTGGTTTTATTCAATGCACTTGAGCTGTGCCTGGGAAGATGGAGTAGATGTGAGGTAATCCTCACGGATCTAATGTCTTTGACAGGCCTTTTTTTACCATGTTGAATAGGTCATTTTGCTCTCAGTGGAAAGCCAGACTGGAAACAACTTTGGCAGCAGCTCAGTACCCTCCCTTTTTCTTTTGGTCAGATGATTAATTTCTGTGATGAATTAAATTTCTCCACCCCATGGACCATTCACTCACAGCTTCCTCTGTCCTTTCATCCCAGCAGAGGTGACCAGCCTTTTACCCCAGCATGGGTTTGTTTGAGAGGAAAGCCACAGATATTCTCTAAACAGGCAGAAGCATCCCTTCCAGAGCTGGGCTTCCTCAGTTTTCCGGTGGATTGTCTTTTGCTTGCCAGATGCAGGATAAGGCACATTTCATGGATGCGTGGCATCTCCTCCGGTTTTAATAATTTCATGCTATGTGATAGGACAGGGGATGGCAGAGTGGAACATGAAGGCATCTGTGCTGTGTGTGAACATATGCATGCATGTGTAGACAGGGAATGGTGTGCGGTGTGGGAGAAGAATGGGATTTTCTACCTTGGCTACTCATAGTGGCTATCCCTCAATAATCTCTGTTTTGTAGCCATCTGGTTTACATTTGGTGGGGAACTTACTACTCTCTCCTTCCCCCTCCCGTTCCCGAAGCTCACTGGATTGGGATTTGTAGCTGGGGAGAGTCAGAGTTTAATGAGATGCAACCGTTTAATGAGATGCTCTATAGCATGGGGTGAAGGGTTCGTGTGCTGCCAGAGTGAGGGTTAGGGTAGAGAGAGGAAGGAGCTCCTCTCATGGAGGAGCCTTGGAGAATTTCTCTGGCTCATCAGCTTCCTTTTCTTTTGGTAGATCTCTGTGTGGAATTTCTGAATAGATCCAGCCTGGACAACAGGACCTTGCCTGCGAACGCCACCTCCCCAATGATTGAGTTTTGGGAGTACGTGATTGCTTTCCCTCTGTTCAGGCTCCTCTCTCATCTAAAGGCTGCAGCTGTAGGAGTATCCGGGCAGAGGGCTGTGCGTCCCTGTAGGACCCACTGAGGTGCCACGTGTCAGACCCAAACGTGGGGAGCACAATGCTCTGAGCGGCCGAGGAGATCAGCACAGAGCCCAGAGGCATGAGGACTAGGTACACCCCAAAGGCAGCTCACAGTGTGCCTGCCCAAGGGTGCTCATGTGCACACATGCACAGGCATGGTCCCTGTCTGGCACTGAGATGCCTGGGTGAGTGTGGCCACAGAAAGAGGCACCAAAAGAGGATGAGGACTTGCTGTAAGCAGGGGATACTTGTGTTGGGTGCTGCTACTGTTGGCAGGAAAGTGTGAGAGGCGGGACAGACTGAACAGTCCTCTACAGTGAAACAGGAAGGAACAAAACTGCCTTTTCCCTTCTTCTGACCACATCTTGCTTGGTGTCTAAGGGAAGTGGTCCATCAGGCTGCTCAGGCTCATCCCTGGAGAGCAGGGGTCTGAGGTGCATGTGTGAGATGCCAAAGAGGAGCTCAGGGAGGTTTGGTCATGCGGCTGGAGGCAATAAAACACCTTTGAGGGGTGCTGCATCAGTCCAGACAGTTTCCCAGACAGGGTTATCACTGCAGCCTGGAGAGGCTGAAATGGCTGCTGGGGCCACACTACACCTCCATACTCAACTGAGGAAGGTCTCATAAAGAAGAGGAGTGCCAGGGGTTCAGATTCAGCAGTTTTGGGTTTTTTTTCCCCCATTTATGGCTCCTGAAGTGCCTCTGAAATGCTGGAGTGTCCTTTGCCCTTTGCAGCCACCACAGGGTACACAGAAGATGACATGTGCCCATGGGTGCAGAAAATCTGCACAGTGCTCACCCACTCTCCTGCCTTATTCTTTGCACCATACTATTTAGTGAGGGCTGTGACCCATCTGAAATGACTGTTCAGGTTTTCTGCAGAGGTTGCAAGGGCAAGGAGACTCTGAGGGGACTGGTTTGGAGATGGGTGTGCAAAGGTATCCTAAGTGTGGAGTTGAGCTTCTGTGGACTGCATGAGCTGCAGTGCTGAGCTCTCGTGTGGCCCACCTTCGTGATGGTGAGTCTTCAAGGAATGAGGCTGAAGGGCATGGGAATCATAAAGGTCGTTTGTGCTTACATATAGGGTGTCCATAATATATGGGGAGGCCAGAGGAAGAGGGGTGACCAAGGGGTGATGATGGCATTGGTGGCCTACTTTGGATTGAGTAGTATCCACTGGGCAGTTGCCAGGGTGGGGGAGCAATGGGGAGCATATGGTGATTTTGTGTTGCATAGGTCTGAGGGGCACAGCGCCATGGGTTTGGAGAGTGGGAGGGTTCAGGCCAGCTACAGGACACGGTGGAGCAGCGTCAGCAGAAATGAGAGACGGGGGAGCCCAAGGCAGAACTGGGGTGATTTGCATGGCTGGGAGCCCTGGGCAGATGCATTGTGGATAGTCTGTTAAGTCTTTGGATGGGATAATATGGGAATGGTCTGTATGGATGAGTGGGGTCTGGGGTGTTAATGCTTTTCTCCATGTCCCTGGACACCGGCAGGAAGCGAGTCCTGGGGCTCACGGATGGTATTCACAAACTGGGCACTGTGCGCTGGGAGCTGGCTCTGTGTCTCCTGCTGGCGTGGATCATCTGCTACTTCTGCATCTGGAAAGGGGTCAAGTCCACAGGCAAAGTAGGAATGGAGATTGTCCTCCTGCTCCATAAGCCTCCTTGTACCCATCTTACATTTCTTCCCCGATCTCTTTTCCCTCTTCTTGAAGTAGAGACAGGAGACACACAGCACCAAAGCCAAACCTAAAACCTGGTGGGGCCACACTGATTTACACCAGTTGTATTTGACCCACAAGAGGAAGAATAAAAGGGTATGTCAAACAGGGAGAGGAGAACAGGGAAAGACCTGGGAACCGAGGGGAGTCTTGGGTCACCTTTTGCCTTGTAGAAATCCACAGTGGCTGATGGATTTCCATCCAAGTGCTCTTGGAAATCATCTAATCACCAGTGTGTTGTCCTGGTGTGGCTTGCTGGAGTTTTTAACAAGATACTCTGCAGTGGCAAAATTCCTATCTCTGGCAATAATTAAACACTGGAGCAAAATAGACAAGCTGCGGCCTGTAACCAGCACAGTGAATAGATAATGAATCTCTCCTGCTTCTTTATCCTGCAAAATACTTAGGGTGGGAGATGTGTCTTTGTGCTCTCCTTTGTACTCTCCTGGCTCTGTGGGTTTTGGCTCAGCAAGTCACTTTCTGCATTTTTGTGGTGAAGCTGGAGCCAATGCTTCCTCCTGATGTACACTGTACATCAGGTGGACTTGTTATCCTTCTGGAGTGAATGAATGTGTGATGTCTTGGGGTGGGTGTTAGGGATGATGCTCCTTCCTTCCTGGAGATGCAGTGAGATGGGTGGGTCATTTATGATGGTTGGGTCTTGTGGGCGTCCTGGGGACGTCCCAATAGCAAATGGAGGGGAACCAATTTCTGCAACAGACTTTCAAATCACTATCCCTACTATTGGCAGATGCTCCCTCTAGTACCGGACACATATGTTTCAGTGTCAAATCCCACCTCCCACCTTAAAACCAGACTGGGCACCCATTTGAGCAGAGCAAGACAACAGCTTGCTCTGCTTGCTAAGTTTCTCCCAGTCTTTGCTGATGACTCTGGTTCTTGCTGGTGCTGACCTGCTGTCCACCATTTCTCAAGGAGGGAAAGCCAGGCTCCAGATCTACAGGGAGAGGGGATGCTCCACCTTTTAAAACTTAAATCTCTGATGCTGTCTGGTTTGAATACAATGGCACCGTCTTCACAAGAGGTATCATCTTGGGAGATTGGGTCTGAGAGGCAGTTTGATCTGCGTGGAAGTGTAATTAAGTCATCCCAGGTTCCCTTCAGCTCTCAGCCCTCTCCACTGAGTATTTCCTTTGCCTGGTGCTGCCCCAGCATGGAGAGCTTGCCTGCACAAGGAGAAAGCTAAAGAAGTTTGATCAGGCTGGTTGGGCCAACAGAGTTTGGCAAAATCAAACCAGAAAGCCAGAGGAAACAGTGAGTGTATGTAGTAGCTGGAATGGTTTTCCTGGGACCACAGAAGATTTTTCCATCACAAGTTTAGGATACAGGGCTTACTTTTTACCAGCCAGGTGTTATTGACATGATGCAGCAATGCAGAGTGGGTTTTTCCATCCTGAGACATACCACAGGTCAGACAGGACAGCTGCCTTCTCTGCAGGCTGTCACTTTGAGTTTTATAGGGGCACTGTCTAAAAAATCAGCTCCTTCCTTCTTTTTCCTCACTGACTACAAATTAGGACAACCAGTAGGGAGGTCCCAGGAATTCTGAGTAGCTGCATAATTTTCTTCAACAGCTGCAGAGCAAACAGGATGTTGTGCTTGACTGAGGGGCTGCTCTAATCGGATAGCCCTGCCAGACCCTTGTGTTTATGCTTCTGTGATTTAAGGAGTCCAAACTTAAAGAAACAATAGCGACCTCAGGAAAATAATTTCAAATAACTCTGCAAAGACTCATTCTCTTTAAAAGCCTGTTTCTTTTATTCATTTTGCCCACCCTTGTGCTCTTTCCATGTTTCCTTTCCTTGTGCATTCAGCTGATGTGTATAAATGTTCCCCAGAAGTGATTTCTGAAGATAGATTTTAGTACTTGTGCCAAAAGCATTCACATTCTCATTCAATTGGGGAACAGCAAAAGTACCACGTACTGTGACTTATTCAACCAATTATCAGTAAGCAGGAAAAAAAGTAATTTTAGGCCCCTCACTATGAATCCATAGAGTAAACAAGCCTTCACATTACTTGGATGAATTTTAATAATGAATAAATGTTAGGAAGTTGCAACCTGCTTATGGATATTTAGCAAATTTTTTTTTTAAAAGTTATATTAGGCAATGGATTAGAAATGATTAATTCTACTGTCGTATTTACTTACATAAAAAGAAATGAAAAGAAGATTGTACAAAAATAATGGTCTACATTTTCTTTAAAGGATTTGAGGTACCCCCATTTTTCACCTGTGAGCTCAGAGGTATTGAAGGGATGAGAGAGCCACATGAGCATACCTGGAAATGGGACCCCTTTAGAAGTGTCTCAAATTGGGCAGCAAAAGTTGCTATTTAATTTGGAGAACTCTTGCTGAGAATCGGACCATTTTAATAACTTCTCATTAAAACTCAGTGACAGGAAGAGATCTGGGTTTCTTCTGCAGCTCTAGAAAGATGAAGAGAACAGCTGGAGAGCAGGGAAATTACACTGACTGGAAAGAAAAGAAAGCAGAGCAACCAGTGGCAGAGTCTTGGGTGAAGAACAAAGTGTAGATTAACTAAATCACCAGTGAGATGTAACCTTGATTAATTTCTTTCTCACCTATCTTCTACATAGCAATAGCAGCTATAGCCCAGAGCAGAGTCCAGGGACGTTTGCTGGGGTGGGGGCCTGCAGACGAGATGAGATGATGACTGCGCCCCCTCCCCACTGACCCTCTCTCCTCTTGTTTCCCTGTGCCCGCAGGTCGTTTACTTCACTGCCACCTTCCCGTATGTGATGCTTATTATCCTGCTGGTGCGAGGGGTCACGCTGCCAGGTGCTGCTGAGGGGATCATCTTCTACCTGAAGCTGGACATTTCCAGGCTGGCAGACCCGCAGGTGGGTGGGTGTCAGGCAAGTGCTGACCACAGGAAAGTTTCCAGCACCCTGGCCCTTGGATCTGCTGCTAGCTGAGGTCTAGCTGTCTTCTCTGAAAGGAGACTGGTGAACCAGTGAGACCTTAAAAGAGCTGAGAGGGGTCTAGTCCCCCTGCACAGCACAGCCTTTTTGCTCGTGTGCCTGCAGCATATGGGCATATTAGGTCATTTCCACTCATGGGCTAGCAAAACCAGAGTAGTATATGAAATATTCAGCATGTAGCAGATGGGTTTGCTGGGTCTTAAATGCAAATAATTAAGGAAGAAGTGGGAGTGGTGAAATAATCTGCCACTTCTAATTTTTTCTGGCCTGGTTAGCACTTTGACTCCAACAGGGCCCTCCCAGGGAGCACAGGGCTCCTGTGCTTGCAGAGACCACAAGTGCACAGGTAATGTGGGCTGTGCCCCAGCTGGGCAGCAGGTTCCCCTCACCCATCCTGGGGGCCGGTCCCACCTGCCCGGGTCAGGGGCTGCCCAAAGGGTCAGCCCCTGCCACCACTCATTGAAACTCATGGAAACTGCACCCTGGCAGGGAGGATGCTGAGTACCCAGGGAGGCCAAGTCCAGATGAGGGCAGAGAGTGCAGCCACGACCAGCACTTGCAAGGTAGCCTAAGTTGGCAGGAGGTGGGCAGCACCCCTGGGGGCTGCACAGGGCAAGCAGGAGGACCCTTTTTTAGAGGATCCCCCCAGGGTGTCTGCTCCGGCACTTTTCTGTAGCAGCAGGTTGATTCTCTTTCCCACATTGTCTCAGCAACACGGTGCAAGCTGCCTCTGCCATCCCAGAGAGGTGTTAATGCAGACCACCACCCACCCCAGGAAGAGCATTTAAATGACACTGCTGCTGATTATTCCACGGCTGAATCTTTGTGTGGAGGTAGCCAAGCAATATGCTTAGCCCACAGTCTCAGTTTACCTCCTGCATCTTCCCAGATAGCCCCAAATGCTCCCAAACCAGCTGCTAAACACACTAACGCACTGTCTTCCCCCAAATGGCTTTCAGATGCAATTATGTGTTGTCAGTACAAAATCTGTGGTGTGCTAAAGGCAAAGAGCCAGCTGAATGTAAATGGCATTTTAATATCAAAATAAATAACAGGGAGATGACTGGGGCTGAGTGTTTTATTTATGGTCAGAGATTATTCACTGAAAACCTCCCTGACTTTCACAGGCTAACTAAAGCTGACATGGTCTTTCCAGGCTGCTGCAAGCCAGCATAGCAGGACTGAGAGATCCTGCTGCTGAGTTTAGGCGGAGCGTGGGGCTTTGCTGTAAAGCAGGATGTGTGCCTGTGCCTGTGCCTGAAGGGCTCCCATGTACGTGCCCATCTGTGAGACATCCATGTGAATTTAAGCAGCAATGCCTGGGCTGGGATTTTTTGAAGGCTGCCAAATTCCAGGTGCCTGGATGTTTGTAACTGGATACGGCTTAGATGAAAAAGAGTATGGGAAGGAGCACACAGCCAACAGAAAGGCAGGCTGTTTTCCTGCCTGCCTGCTAACTCGCAGCTCAGGGCTATCCATGGCAGGGCGTGAGAGCGGAGCTGCAGTTCAGCCCACAACACACAGAGCAAAGGGACTCCTCCATGGAGAAGAGAGCTGGAGCAGTGGTGGACAAGCCCACTCAGCTTTTCCCATGCAGTGCCAGAGCAAAGGGGCACCTGAGTGCATGACACCCTGTTGGCCTGAAATCTCTCAGCCCGGCAATTTTCTGCCGTTCATGCTGCAACACGGCCTCAGGGATGTGGGAAAGTAGACTGGGGAGCTGGGAAGGGAGTGCATTGATCAGGCAAAGGACTCACTGGCCTTCATTTGGGATGACTCACCAGTGGCTTTGCAAACCCTGAGCCATGTAGGGACCACAGACACCTGCAGTGTCAACTGCAGCCAGAGCCATTCTATCAGGGATGCTGTCTTCATGGAGAATGCAAAGGCGCAGGATGGAGAAACTGTGTTACCTTGAGTGCAATGTGAAAATAACAGTCCCTCCTGGAGAATTCTCCTAGAGGGCTTCCAGTCCTATAGTTCAGTTTTCCCAGAGAGGTATCCCAGTTTCTACATCCACTGCATCCCTCTCTGTCTCATGGGGTTTGTTCTGCATGGATGGAGGGATTGTTGCTAGACAGGGCATCTGTTTATTTTGTTGCCAGGTCTGGAGACCACTGACCTTCTCTGTTCCAGGTCTGGATGGATGCAGGCACTCAGATCCTCTTCTCTTATGCCATCGGCCAGGGGTGCCTGACAGCTCTGGGCAGCTACAACAAATATACCAACAACTGTTACAGGTAAGAGGAGCCTGGACTCCTTGTATCCTTCTGGAAATTTGCTTAGAGACAAACATCACAGAGCTGCATCTGAAGCAGGGTCTGTTCCAGAGGGCGACCTTGCGTCATGCTGCTTTGACTAAGGAGCTGCTCAGAGCACAGAAGCTGCAGAGGACTGAGCATAGGGACGGAGAGTGGCTGAGAGAACACAGGAGCTCCAGAAAATGGCTTTAGTAGTGCACTCCCATGTGAGTCAGCCTGGAAATAGGAGACATTGGAGGAGGGAAAGGAATGAAAACGGAGAGCTGTTCCAGCCACTGTAGAGACACCATGGGCTATTTTGACAGGGTGCGTGAGCAGGGGTGGCATGGCCAGCTCTGCTGTCACTTGCTAGGCAGGAGAGGTGGTACAAAGATAATGGCTGGGCTCCCTGTCTCCAGTACTTTACTACCATCAGGGTAATGTACTGCCAGTGGCATTTTGATCCTATCAAGAGATTAATCAAGTCTGTCTGGCCTCCTCCTTGCCCTTGGATTACAGATCTATTTTATCCATGGTCTGACATGGAGCTCAGTGAAGCCATTAGGACCATTTCTGACACCTTCCACAGAGCCCCGAGGAACAGGAGCTTTGTTATTCCATCATGTATTGCTCCAGCATGGATGGGAAAATGTAATGGTACTTGGGAGACATCAATCATCACTCCTCTTTCTCTGTTCTCCAATAGATGCTGCCACGGTTGTTGGTCAGGCAATTAGTACTTTCCCCTGGCTCTCCTGAAATGTATCTGTCACCAATGGAGTGGTGCACTGATGCCTTCCTCTAAAGCCTTAGGTGCCTTGGACCGCCAGCTTAGCTCCGGGTGGCCCAAATGTGCTGGGTGTCTACACTGCTCCATAGGAGCTGATGCTGTGGTTCACCTCTGGCAGCTGCCCAGACAGGATCCCGGGGTGTGGGGTATCCAGACTAGCCGGCTCAGACTGACGCCCAGTTTTTACAGGGAGCAAGTGCACAAATGTTTCAGGACAAGTGGTATAGCGTATTCCAGCCTCCATCTGAGCATAGTTAATACAGTGTAGACTCAACCCTTGTCAGGTGAGGATTTGTGTTCACCCATTAGTCCTTGTTTTACCCGACCTGGTGAACCTAAATGTGTTCATGCTTTCAGATTCTCCCCTTTCTTGACTCTGTTTACTTTGCAACCTCTTCCTTTTTCTAATTTGCAGTTTTCCTCCTTTCTTCTGTTGTTTTTCTTATTCTCTTGACTCCTGTCAAATTTTTGGTTGCCATGTCCCTGCATATATCATTGTGGCATCCTATTCACAAGCCACTGGTGATGCCCTGCGTCTCTCTTTGTGCCACATGTAGTCTTATAACTCTTGAACAGTGGGGTACAAGGTAGTAGGCTGATTTTTAGCTCTCTTCTGAGCTTTTTATTTCTGAGGGAACCCAAGAGCAGCATTGATATTCCTTGGTCCATGCTGTCTGGCTGGGGAAGCTGAGTACAGACATGATCCCAAGTGAACCCACTCTGCAGTGGGAAACACTGATTTCTCTCTGGTCTCCCCCCTGCAGGGACTGCATCATGCTCTGCTTCCTGAACAGTGCCACCAGCTTCGTTGCTGGCTTTGCCATTTTCTCTGTGCTGGGTTTCATGGCTCGAGAGCAGGGTGTACCCATTGCAGAAGTAGCTGAATCAGGTAGGTTTTGCTGGGAGATTTCAGAGCTAAGACAAAACAGAAAGCCTGAAGGGGAGGGGACTTTTCTGAAGTGAAGTCCAGGTTATCATCTACATCCTCTGTTGCTATGGGTGTCTGCAGTGAGATCTGCAGGACCAGTGCTCCCTGACATAGCTTTCAGCCCTGCATGGGCAAGGAGCTGTGGTGATATGATCTTTGAAGCAGTATGTGACCTCAACCTGTGCTGCAGGGTGGTGGTGGCAGGCGGTGGTGGTGGAGGGAGCATACGTGGTCACCCTGTGATCTGTTGGCAGGTCCTGGCCTGGCTTTCATAGCATATCCAACAGCAGTAACAATGATGCCTGTGTCACAGCTCTGGTCCTGCCTCTTCTTCCTCATGCTGATCTTCTTGGGACTGGACAGCCAGGTACAGCAAATGCCTCCTCCTTGTCTAATGCCCAGGTGCCTGTCCCCACCCCGAGCACTCCCCAAGGCCATGGGAAAGAAAAAGATGATTATGTGCTTTGCTGGTAGCTTAAACATGTTCTTCACATTGTTCACAGCACTTTCACAGAGTGAGAGCTTAAAGCCAGGGCTGATGGGAGGCCAGTGGTTATGTGCACTGGTGTCTGTGTTTGGCATCCTTCTCCCTGTGTGTACATGAGGGTGTCCCAGCTACATCCCCTCCCACTTCTGTGCCAGCACCGAAACCGCGCACACCGTGGAGTGAGGCCTGGCATGGAGTAGGACAGTCTGGGAAGGGGAATGAGGCTGTTTTCTCCCAGGTGCATCTCACCAGAGCAAGCCCTGTGTGCTCTCCTCGCTGCTGTGCCCATCTCTTACCCTCCCATACTCCTGTTATACCAGGAGCAAAATCCAGCAGAGCACCCTGCGTAGCACAGTGTGCAGCCCTGGTGCTCAAGGAGAGCAGAGGATGCTCTGGCGTGTCTGCCAGGCAGGATGCTCTGCTCAGGCTCCACTTTGCAGCACCTCAGCCCCTGCACCTGGAGAATGAGGTCTTTTTCCCCTGTTCTCTGGGTTGAGGTCCCCTCTTGCCTCACCTTGTCTATGACTCTTTATGCTGGCTGTGCTTTTCTAGCAGTGGCTGATGTTCTCTTATGTACCCCATGGGTGACATGCGCTGTGGGACTGAGAGCCATGCATGTGGTGATAGCAGGCATCCTGCCCCATGGTCAGCCCAAAAGACAGCAATTCACCTGTGGGGTCTCTGGCCACCTACTCTACTGGGTTGTCCCAGGTAGCTGTGGTGTATTTTGCAGCCAGTCCCGGTGTACAAGGGGTGTGCTTGATGTTAGGGCTGAGCTGTACCCCACAGTCACCTGGCTTCCCTTAGCTTCACAATGACAGGGGAGCTCCGCTCTGTCACAAAGGTTCCTTGTGCCATCTCAAGTGCTTTGTCATCCTGCTCGAGGGACAGAGTCTGCTCCTTGCCTCCCCATTCCTTGGTCACTCCTGCTGTGCTGCAGCATGATCTGTTGGTTTGAGGCAATTCCTTGTACATCTCACAGTTCACCTGTCCAGCATGGGACTGTACTTTTAGCCCCTTTGGTCTGCAGCTCCAGAGGAGACCTCACTGATGTATTGAGCTGTGTTTGGGTCCCTAGCAGCTGCAGCTGGACCTTGGTGTAAGCAAGACAGACAAAAAAATAAAATAAAAAAATAAGAGTTTGGTTGGCTGGAGGATGAAAGGACAGTGAAAAGGAGTGTGTGCTTGGGGAAGGAGAGACACTGATTTTTCTGACCTGTCTTATTCTTTAGTTTGTCTGTGTGGAAAGCATGGTGACAGCTCTTATTGACATATTCCCGGGAGTGTTTCGGAAGAAGGGACGTCGGGAGCTGTTGATCCTGGCCATTGCAGTCACATGCTACCTGCTGGGCTTATTGCTGGTCACTGAGGTAAGAAAGGAGTAGCTGGGATATACAGCTGAGCACCAGAAACCCTGCTAGACTGTGGGTAGAGACAGCAAGGTAATCTTTGATGCTGTTAATTGTCCTTAATTTCTGATGCATTAGCTGTTGTCTTTCACAGCTGGTGCTGTTTTACCCTGTGTAATGCTAGTGTACTCACTGCTTAACTAAGCCTTCCAGAGAGATGGTCCCGCAGCCCAGAGAGGCTGCCTGACATACAACTTTATGCAAATACCAGGCCTGGTGGATAAAACAAGCTCAGCTGCACAAGCAGAAGCTCTTCTAAGAGCAGTGGTTGTTTGCTAGCTGCTTTCCACCAGAAGCAGAGCAGCGGGAGGGAAGGCTGGAGGTAATGCCTGGACTGTAACCCTGCCTAAGCCAGTGGAAAGCCTGTGATCCCTGGGACCAGAAGAAGCAGAGCTGTGTTGGTGCGATGCTATGCGCACAGTGTTTGCCCTGCTCTGCAGCTAATAGCCAAGCACCTCTTCCTGCACTGTGGTGTGCTGTGCTGTGCTGTGTGTGTGTGCCACATACTTGGGTGGGAGTCTTAGCACCCCTCTGCCTCTATGTTCTGTGTAGTGACAGCAAATTCTTGCTAAACCTCTTAGGCACTGCTGAATGACCCTCCAACAGAATCCTGGCTAAGGATTTGCTGAAGGCAGCTCTCACTGTGATTGAGAGAGCTTTGAGTGAAACTGCGTTAAGGGTTTCCATGTTTTTTGCATGCCCCCTTGCATGGAGGCATCTAGTCCCATCATTGCAGGATGTCACCCTCTGTGTGGTGGGATGAAGGGTGTTCTACTCTGGCAATGTCTAGAGCCCTTCAGCACTATTTGAAAGCATCTGCTTGACTCCTGTTGGAGAAGCTGTCTCTTTGAGGAAATACATGAAAATATGAGAGAGGAGTCATCTACTGGCCTGTAGACGTAGCTGAGGGCAACTATGCAGGGCTCAGCTTGAAGGCAGAGGCGGCAGGGAAACCACGTGCCTCTGCTGTTGCAGGGCTTGGATCTTGAGCAATCTGTAAAGATGGATGCAGCTAAAATGAGGTACCTGAATGTCCTGATCCTCAGGATCCAAATTTCTTGGGTGCAAAGCTCTCCAATGCTATGTGGTATTTTGAAATGATGCTTGAAACTTGCTAACTGATTTAAAATAAACAAACTGGCTCCTGCTCCTGTGGACACAGAAACCAGCCTAGCCCAGCAGTATGATAAAATGGGCATGAAATGCTTTCCTGCCACCAGGCCTGAATGCCTTTTTGTGACAGAGTGGGGGCAGCCCAAGAGAAGGCTCTTTTTCTCCCACTGCTCTAGGTGCAGTGTTTCTGCTGCTATTCTACTTGCCTCAGTCATTTTTCCCTGACTTGGAATAGTCCTGCCATAACTCTCTTTTCTCTACCTCTTCAACAGGGTGGGATGTACATCTTCCAGCTCTTTGACTACTATGCTGCCAGCGGCACGTGCCTGCTCTTCCTGGCCATTTTTGAAGTCATCTGTGTAGGATGGGTATATGGTAAGTGGAGGACAAAAAACTATGCTGCTCTTTCTCAAAGCAAGGATGGGGGGGTTGAGAAGTGGGAGTGAATAGAAAGGATCTTTAAGGGGCAAAGAAATGCTATAATTACCCTCTTGTCTTGTTTCCACTGTTTCCTCGCAACATTTCTTAATTGCTCCACATTTAGAGTTTGAATGTTTTTTCCTTCTCTGAAAGTTCCTCATGTTGAACTACCTTGCTGCTCTTCCATCTGCCCTTTGAATTAGGACACCAGCTATAGAGGATTGACTGCTATTCTTTGGTCTCTGTTACTGTCTGCTTACATTATGCCTTTAATTTAGTCCTCTCAGTTAATTTAACACAAAATGCTGGGATGCGGACTTGCTGTGTGTTACTTTTGTGACGATACAGGCTTCCCGTTTGCATGGGCTGTGACAGCACTCTTAACAGAAATGGGAGGGACTGCTATGGCTCTCAGTGAAGTCTGTAACTAAACTACTCAGGACCAGCATTAAACTGAGCTTCACAAACTGTCAGAAGGAAACCAACTGCTTGTTAGTCTGTGCAGTAAGAAGAGTATCCTGTGATATCCTATGGGAGATCTCTTCCTGAGCATGCAGGCAGCAGTTCATCTCCCTGAAGCTCATATCCGAGAGTGGTGGTTTTGGGGCAAAGAGTCTAGATGTGTGTGACGCAGAGCAGCTGCTCTCTCTCCCTAGCTTCATGGAGCTACTGGAGATCAGTACCTGCAAGGGTAGTGCAATGCCATCTTAGATGCCAGCTTAGACCAGACCCTCAGCCCCCCACAATCACAAATCTGCTGGCTCCTAGCTATGCCAAGCAGCATGGCCATCCTAATCTAAGGAAAAGATGTCAGGAATCACACTGTGTCTCTTTCAGTGGCCAGGAGTGGATGCTCGGGAAGGAGTATAATAGCAGAAAAGTTAGCAATAATACTTTTCGTAAATATTCTTCCAGTTTCTAACAACTTATAGAACCATAGAACTGTTTGGGTGAGAAGCAACCTTTAAAGGTCATTTAGTCCACCATGCCTGACATGGGCAGGGACATCTTTCACTAGATCAGGTTTCTCAAAACCCTGTCCAACCTGACCTTGAACACTTGCAATGATGGTGCATCCACAACTTCTCTGGGCAACTTGTTCCAGTGTCCCCGCATCCTCATACTAAGAAATGTCTTCCTTATATCCAATCTAAATCTACCCTCTTTCGGTTTAAAACTGTTACCCCTTGTTCTGTCACTACAATCCCTAGTAAAAAGCCTCTCTGTCTTTCTTACAAGCCTCCTTTATATATTGAAAGGCCACAGCAATGTTTCCGTGGAGCCTTCTCTTCTTCAGGCTGAACAAACCCAGCTTTCTCAGCCTTTCTTCACAGGAGAGATGCTCCAGCCCTCAGATCATTTTCATGGCCTTTTCTGGACCTGCTCTAACAGGTCCATGTCTTTCTTGTGCTGGGGATCCCAGAGCCAGGTGCAATACTCAGCTTGTTGCCCAGGGATTTCCAGAGCCAGAAGTAAAATCTGTTTATTTCTCTTCTGTTAATTTTTTCAGTTGACTCAGATAAGCATTTATCACCCACAAAATGCTGCAGCAAGGAGCTCCATAGCTTGGTCAGGTGTTGTGTGAAGAAGTCACTCTCTTTTCCTTGATTTGAATCTGCTACCTGCTAATTTCATTTGGTGCCACCTTTGTCTTACTTTAGAAGCGCGAGTGAACAGTCCATCCCTCTGTGCTCTCTTTGGTGCTTACAGTTTTATAGCGGTTGCACTGGCTGCAGTGCAGTTGCTGAGGAAGGAGTTATCAGTTTCTCCAAATGCTTTATGTAAGCAGGAGCCAACTGCTAGTCTGGATGGACTCCTCTCTTACTGAAATGGTAGCAGGTCCAACTGCTTGGGCTTTACCTCCAGGGAATGCAAGAAAAGCAGATCTGAAAGGGAGATTTATTCTAGAGGGATGTCCTGCAAGGGAAGCTCACCTCAGAGCTTGGAATAACAGGTCCTGGCCGCATTTTAATTTAGAGTTGCCTTCTACCCAGTCCCTCTGGGGTTTACAGGGAGATGGAGATTCCCATTCATCTGTGACAGGGCTTCATCATCACCATGCTTGGTTACATTAAACTGAGTTATGTTTTAATGTATAGAACCCCCCTGCCATTTTTATGGTCACACAGGCCACGCCTTTTCTGACAATCCATAGGGAGGAGCAATGGCAGACAATGAGCAGCACGAGGTGATGCTGCCCCAGCAGCCTGGCAAGGGGGATGGAGCACCTCAGGACTGAGAAATGGCCTTTCCTTCACCACCATGGGTTCATTTGTCCCACTCCACACAGCAGGATTTTACCCTCTTGGTGTTCTGCTTTGCATCTATTGGCCCGATTCTGGTCCAAAATGTAGTCAGAGGGTCAAGGTGAGACATCTTAGTGAAACAAAAAATGCCTGGTGCCAATTACTGGGGTTTTTCCCCAGCCTTAGAATTGGCAGAGCTGAGCCTCTTGCTTACATTGTGAAGAATTACAGCATTTTTGCTAACACAAATATGCGTTCTGAGTTTCCCCTCTCCCAGCACATACGCCAACCACCCACTGCTTGGCAGCTTCCCTCTGCTGCCAGGCAGCTGCTCTCGCGAAGATCTGAGGATTTCCTCACGTATTGCGCTCTGCCTGTGAAAGCATTGTGCAGCATCGGACCTGCCGATCACGTTCCCTAGAGGGGAGTGCTGGAGGGTTTTGGGTTTTTTGCCCCCCACCTTCTCCTCTCCTTTCCACTTTGGGACAGACAGCCCTCATATAAGCAGGCACGGGTTTTGAGCACTGGGATTCACAACGTGATGCCACCGAAACGTGCTGCAGGGAGGATATTTTCCAGTCAGACTCAGCATGCACATTAGGATTAGCTGTTCCAGGAGAAAGTGAGTGCCTCCATCACTGCGGGAGGGCCAGGGATGAAACCATTAGGACTGTTTACAAAGCTAAAGCAAAATGATGCCAGCGGGTACCTGTGGGTGGCCCTGGGGTGAACCCTTGTTGTGCTGGTATAAATCTTTCTCTCACTTTCTTGCTCACATGCAGCGTGGCTACCAGAAGCGTCAGCCTCATTCTGCCTGGATTCTGCCTGTCAGGCTTGCTCTGGCTGTGTGTGCTTTATCCTTTCAGATGCACCGGCTACAGGCAATCTTACATGCTTATTTATGGACCATAAGGGGCCCTGCTCTGTGCACAAAGATGTGCAGTTGTTGCAGTGCCACAACACCTCTGTGGTATTTTGCACGGGTTTGGCAAAGGCGTTGATGCTGCAGGTTTGAAACAGAGCAGAAGCAGATACAAGCTTAGCGTTATGGCTGGGGTCATCACCTACTGAAATCCTGTGGATTAAATCTGGTATAGATGAATGCAAATAAATGCAGCTTGGGAGAAAAGATTTAAAACGGAGGGCTTTTTCATAGACTCCAAACTAGCATATCTGTGAAACTCATTCTTTCTGGATATTTAAAAAATAAAATAAAATCTTTGTCCATTTCAGTTTGGGTATTACTTGCAGTTGTTATAAGCTCCATAAAATGAGAAAAGCTCCATAAGGACAAGACATAAGGATGTAGGCAAATTTCTAGTTGGGTTCACGTGAAATTTATTCCCATGAAATTTATGTAGCAAAATTAAAAGATTTGCCAGAAAAGTAACATCTTGGAAGGTATATGGGATTGGTCAGCAGAAGAGAAGCGGTACCAGCATGCATGGATAACTGCCCTGCACCTGCATACCATTCTTCCTTATTTTGGGATGTTGGGGATAACAGCAAACATCTTCATTCCAACAAAAAATATCTTCGGGGAAATCTTTATGATTTTCTCTGCGGGAGTTTATCTAATCCTTCTAATGTGCTGGGAAGGAAGGGGGACTGCACATATCCTCCAACTTCTAATTTGCTCAAAAAGCCAATGCTGAATGATTGAACGCTGACTTCTTAAGCTTGATTACTTTTCCATCTGCCTGCAAAACACAGAACATGTAAAACCTCCTGTTTATATACTCTCTGAGGACATTCATGTCAGTCCCCATTGCGTTTCATCACATCACCTACTGACTGCCACAATGGGCGTGGAAATGCAGTACTCAATCATTGTACTACAGAGAATAGCGATAAGGACAGGTGGAGGCACACCGTAATTAACAACATAAGTTTTGGGTTGTTTTCTTGCTGGAGGATGGGTGTTTCTTCTGTCATTCTTTTTGTTTGGCATCTTTGTATTTCTTTAATTGCTATATCTCTTCCACTTGATCCTAGATCCAAATTTGCAGTGAAACTTTGACTTCAAAGTTGTATTACAAATTAATTTATCCATCATATGTCTGACATCACTGTGTTTCTGTGGAAACACTGTATGGTATAAAAGACTGTGCTATGCTTGTATTCTAAACTGCAAATTGTGTCATTTATATCTTTTCCCTTTTTTTTTCATCTTGTGGATGATTTTAGCTTTTTGGCAAAAACAAATTTTTTTATACCATCTCCCTTTCATCCCCAGTATATCTTCAGAAATGCTATCCGAAGCCCCATGATATTTAAAGCTTGGAAGCTTTAGGGTTCTGTTCTCTGGTGTAGGCTGAGCTCCCACACAAGGCTGTCTGTCCCTTGATATGCCACAGCTTGTTGTCTTTGCTTGAGGCTACTTGTTTTAATTTGCCGACTCAAGATGGGAACCATGAGATGTTCAAAGAACCTGCCCCCTGCCAGCCTAAATACTTCAAAAAGCTGTGTTTAAAAGAGCTTTCCTGCAAACATTAGTCATGGGATATAGAAAGTAATGCAAAGAATTACAAAAAAGAAATGCACACATAATGTGCTTTTGTAGAATTCATATATTTAAAGGAAACATAATATGGAAATTTAATTCTAAGACATAAAAAACACAAACCAAAATAAAACTCACCAAATCTCAAACACTTTCAAGTGTTGCCAGTCCTCTAGGATAATTTTGCCCAGCCCAGCCTCCTGGTGTTAAGATACAAAGAAGCAAGGTCTCATCCTGCTTGCAGGTGGGAACTGTGGCATGACCATGAGTTCACAGCTAGATGAACACCCTTAAAGGCAGAGCCCTTCTTTATCAGCTAAGCACCACGATGAACTTTGATAACACAAATACAGTATTATTTCATCCCAGAGGCGCTTAATGGGGAACCCTTTTCCTGGACAGGCTAGCTCCATATTTTTTTGTCTAATATTGTTACCCTATTTTACCTGAGGCAGCCTGATACGGTGCCTCTGGTTAGCTCTAGTTAGGAAGATTAAGTTAGCTCATAAGTAAAGTCACCTTATGAATGACTTTTAGTTTCTTCTTCATTTTACATCTCTTTCTGGCCAACATTAGGTGCTTGATCTTTGAAGACATTCTAGAGCTTAATACAAGGTCTGCTGAAGCCCATCTGCGTTACATCGTCTCCTCTATATAGCACTGCATATATTTCCTCTTTGTGCTTTGGGTTGGGAAGAGTCAATGGTTAGGGTCTGGCCAGTGGCAAGACTTTCAGATGCTGTTCAGAAGTATATTCCACTCTGGGGCACCATGAGAGTCAGGTGGGTCCCACATACTGTGAGCAATGTAATCTAGTAAGTGAAGCTAATGAGAGAAGAAGGAGGAGTTTGGGCACCTACTGGACAGCTCCCATTGGACAGTACAGAAGCATCTGCAGAGGGAAAATTTGGTTTCCAGAGGAATATGGATTTCCAGGTGTTCCAGGTTTATGCCAAAAATAAAACATTCTGTGGAAAGCAGGCTCCTGGTGACAGGGGAAATACCCAACTCAGTGTGGATTCTTGACATGACTTCCCTGGTGTGCCGATCTGGTTACAAAGAGAAGGTTTTGCTTGGTGTCCCCCACTCTCTTTGCTCCTTTTAGCACTCGAGGCTCACACAATCCCATGTGCTCAACCTGCAAGAGCTTTCCCTCGTTGACCTATAAAACAGCCACCCCTCCTTGCCTTGTGCTGGTCCTTACCAGCTCTTAGTGGCACGTGGGCTGCATCCGCTCACTTACAGATGCTGCTGTCTGAGGGACAGGGCATTTCTTCTGTGTCAAGCTTTCTGATAACTTCCGGCTGAAGTTCAAAAGCTCCATTTGTATTTAGCCACCGATGGGCCTTTTCAATGCCAGAAAAGCCTGTTACCTGCTGCTATATTATTAGGATAGCCGTGTTTTTGCCAGGAGTAAACACTGAGGATAAAGAAAGTTGGGGGATCTGGTGTGAATAGTGGTTGAAGGAAACAACAACGATCTGACCTGTGACTTTGTCTCTGTGCTGGCTGGTGGCCAAGGTGCCAACCGCTTCTATGACAACATTGAGGACATGATTGGTTTCCGGCCGTGGCCCTTGATCAAGATATGCTGGCTGGTGTTCACTCCGGGTCTCTGCTTGGTAAGTGCGATCATGACAACATGGCATATTATTCTGGGTCCCTGGGTTCTCAGTAGAAAAGCTTGATTCGTCTTCAAGGTGCTGCTGTAATTTTTTCAAACTGCTATGGAGTAGCAAAAACTTGTCCATAGCTGAGGTGGCTATTTATTTCCTTTGTAAAGCCTTATCTTTTGTCTGAAAAATTAATTGAGCGTGAAAAGCCACTTGTTTATAGTTGAAGGCAAAGGGAAATGTATCCTTCAATTTTGGAGAGGTTTGGTCAAATTACTTTTGAATAGAAGACCAGTGAGAATTATCCTGTTCTGAAATACTTGCTTCAGCCTGTGTTCCTGTGACCTCTCATGGTTCAGAAATACCTTTCCACAGCCATTTGCTTTCTATGTTATTACATCTCTTTTAAAACTTCTGTGACAACTGTGTTAAAGAAAACGCACCCTAACTCAGGCAAGTTCTTGCTTGTTTTGAGTTTATGTCCAGTCTTGCTCCACTGACTTTTACATGAATTCTGAGCCACATTCTGCTCCTGCATCTGATGTAGAGAGTTGTTTTCTTCGACCTCAGTGGGAAAACAGATGGGATCTATAGCTACAGCTTACAAAAGATTTCCTGTCCTTTGTCCTCAGGCTCCAGCAGGATTTGACTATTAGGGAAATTTTCAAAGCAAGCCTGATCCAACCCAAATCATCTGAGAGCTCTGTGGTTAGAAACCCCAACAGGGGTAAATCTGTGCCTGTGTGGTAGTTCTGAAGGGCTTCTGCCAGGGAGAACAACAATTCATGAATATGATATGAAGAAATTGCTGTCTCAATATTGCTGAACCTTCAAAGCTGCTGCCAACTTTACTTAGGCTGAACTTTTGGGAAGCCTGAAGGCTTTACACTGTGGAGAAGTGTGGCCCTGGCTCTAAGATAACTCCTTGTGCAGCCAGCAGGCACCAAGCTCTGCCTCACTGCAGCTAGCAAGGTCCATGCTATCTCATGCAAGACAGCACACTCATTGCCACCCAGCCGGTGCTTGCAGGATGGCCAGGCTGCCTGGCTTGGCTACTCCCTTTGCTCTAGCTATATATCATGTTTTCTGCTCCTCAGGCTGTCTTCCTGTTTTCCCTGATAAAGTACACACCCTTGAAATACAATAATTCCTATGTGTACCCACCCTGGGGCTATGTGATGGGCTGGCTGATGGCACTCTCCTCCATGGTCTGCATTCCCCTTTACGCCATCTTCATCCTCCTGAAAACAAAAGGACCCCTGAAACAGGTACTGGGATTGTGGTCACCGGGTGAGTTGCTGTTGCTTCTCCCAG
This sequence comes from Ibycter americanus, assembly GCA_035590275.1. NCBI lineage: Eukaryota > Metazoa > Chordata > Aves > Falconiformes > Falconidae > Ibycter > Ibycter americanus. The sequence continues at coordinate 25,358,810 of JAVJGI010000060.1, forward strand.
GTGGCTTGTGGGAAGGGCCCCAGGGAAGATGCACATGGCACATTTCTCCTCTGAGAAGGAAAGGGAGGGTGAGGGTGGCTCTTCTCCAGAATGCCTTGTAGCTCTTATTGACAATTTGGAGGGCTTGGAGAGTCTCAGCACAGCTCCCAGGGGGATCATTAAATGTCCAGAGTCTTCATGAGACGTTGCACCACCATGCTCTGTGCAATACATAGACATATGCAGATCATCTCTAGCGCTGGCTCCACTGGATGGCAGAGGAACCCCTCAGTGTGGGCTACCCAAGGCCACAGGCTGATTGGTTTGGTTTATGGTTCAGGTGGGCCCACCAGTCATGTAAGTAAAGATGGCATGCCACCACCTTTGCCTGCTCTTCTGTTACTGACTGGTGCCAGTGCAAACCAGGTACAAAACCAGGATCTGTTTTGCCTTTACTTCTTGTCCCTTGCTCCTGCTCCCCTTTTAGTCCTGTGTCAGGAACATGTTATTTTCTCTGAAGAAATTATCCATGGTTATTAAAGAGGACATGCTCACAGAGTTGTAAAGGTCTACCCTGTGCCATGCCCAAGTCTGTCCTCTTTCAGTGTAGACACCTTGTCCTTGTCCTAGGAAGAATGGTGTCTAGGAAGATGGTGTTATGGAGATGACACCCCACCTGATCCATGAAGAAAGACCTGAGTGATGTACAGTACATATACATTTCTGCACAGTTTGTCTTCTGGTCCTTCCACATCCTTGCTGGCTGTAGGCTCATCTGTGGCTGGTAGGGTCAGGAAGCAGGTGAACAGGGGATGGGAGCATCCCTGCGGCTGTGGTGTAGGTGTGACAGTCACATTGTGGGGTCTTGGAGAGGAGGACCCTGCACTGCCAACACAGCCAGAGAATATTCATTCTCCTCCCAGAAACATGTTTGTGAGGAGCCCTGTACATCGGGTTGTCAGTCCATGGCCCAGGTTTGAGTGGAATAAGGTTTGCCACTGAGAGCAGTTAAAGTGAGCCTGCTCTACTGCCTCTCCCTTTCACAGCGTTTGGTGGGAGGTGAGCAGGGAGCTGGGACCATTAGCTCTCCAGATGCCTTTGCCCCCAGCAATGGTTGTGGATCACTCTTGGGTGTCAGTTTGTTTATCAGCTTAATTAACAGACACTTCCTCTCTGCAGCGGCTAACACAGCTGATTTCCCCAGCGGAGGATCTGCCGCAGCTGAAGAAGCACGTAGCGGGGCTGTCCGAACTGAAGCACAAGGGATGGTCCCCTCCAGTCCAGGAGGTGCTCAGCATCACAGAGAGAGAAACCCACTTCTAAGGCACGGGGAATGTCTCCTCCACACCCCGGACTGATTCACTCTCTCCTTCCTGAAGTGGTTTCTTTTCTTTCCTGGGCTCTTCCCTTCTCTCCTTCACGTCTGAGACAGAAGCATCGGGGACACTGTCTCCTTCCAGCCAGCTGGTTGCACCCACTGGGGACAGCATTGCTTTTGACATCCTAGGGACAACTCTTCCTGTCAGAAGCCAGGGAGAGAGCAACACACTTTTGTCAGAAGTGTCCTTCAGTACTGACACTGGGGGGAAGACAAAAACAACGTACTAACAAAAAAAGAAAAGGAATAAAAAAACCCCTCATGTTGTTGGGAGGAGGAAAGGAAACCACAGTGGTGAGAGAGAGCAGAGAATAAAGGTGTGCAGGAGCAAAGTTAGGGATGCAAAGGCACAAAATGATGAGGCATTAACGTGGGGAATAAGTAAGTTGGTTCAGAAGTACATAAGAAGCTGGAGGATGACAAAGGGAAGTGCATTGCCAGGTCACCTACATATGAAGGAGAGGGAGCCAGGAACATATCACAGGCAATGATAAAAGGAGGCTGCAGCATTAGTAGTTACAGCTTCCGTTGTCACTGAAAGGGAAGAGAGTGACGGGGTGCTTGATGCAATCATAGTTATTGATGGCGGATCCCAAGGCAGTCTCAGGCTGGAAAGGGGTTGAAGAATAACTGTCTAGGGGACTCACTCTTGGTCAAAGCTACACAGCCCAGTGAAAATGCATCAGAGAGTGAAACAGTTGAATATTTGACAATTCTTTCAGAAAATTCATGGAGTACAGGAAAAGTCCCAGAGCAGTTGGTAAAAATTGAGCTGCAGCACAGCAGGGGAAAATGAGACCCTGGGGAATGCACACCCACATATGTAACTGCACTGCTGGGGCATTTTGTAGATGAATTAATGAAGGAGTTGTTGGGCGTGATTCTATGCTGCAAAGTAGCTTTGGGGTGAGGGTGGGCAAAGGATTGTACTCCCTCTGCTTTGCTGCAGATGACTGCTCAGGGGATAAGGAAGACATAATTGGGTGCGATTCTCATAAGCTCAGGCAAGATAAAGCAATAATTAATAGGTAAGATGGGCTAATCGGAAGCAGATTGTGTTGAATTAAAGGTCTCTTGTTGCCAGGGTAGTCATGAATGTGAGGCAATGGCTGAGAAGAATTGCACTCAGATGCGGTGTTTGGTGCTGTGCCAGACAGCTCTGTCCTGTGGAGGCTGGAGCTGTAAAACTCCTTGCCAAAACCTGCTTGAATACCCATCAGAACTTCACAGTTAAAACCACAGGAAAAGCCAGTGGCAGGTTCTCCCACAGGAGCTTTGCCGTGGTCAAGGGTACACATGTTGGTGCACGGCTGTGTTGCAATAGTGGTGCATCAAACCATGCCGGAGAATGGCCATTAAAAAGAATCAGAGATGCCACAGGCTCCTTTCCCTTGTTCCTCATTCCAAGTAATTGCTTTTCCCTGTGCTGTGTGGAGATAAACCACCAGCGCTGAAAGTAAGTGGGAAAATAAGGCCTCATCTGTGCAATGCAGTACCTGTTCCAATTACTATGGGAACCTTATCTTTTGCAGCTTCCTATGAGTTTAACTGGTGAATTAGCATAGGAAAACCTTTCCCCCATTTAATTTCCTTTCCTTTAAAAACTTAAAACTAAAAACTGTTGGTGAAATGAACATTAGAAGTCAAATATCAAAATCTGTACATCTCTGGGACACTACCATTCGACTGCAGACGATTTACTGTAAAAGGTAGAGAGAGCTGGCAAAGCTCATTCTTGTTCCCTGCAAAGGACTGCAGCACCACGTAAGGTACCATTTATTTTATTTTTATTTTTTAAAGAGCTGAATGTCACGTTACTACAATAGTTGTGGGAAGAGCTTAACATCCAGAGGCTTGCAATCAGGTCTCATGGTAAGTATTCTGGTGTTTTTTCCTCTCCCTCCCAGCTGTGTCGCTCACGATTTGGTGGTGGGAGCAGTTACCTGCAGCAGGTCTCTGCATGCAGCTGGAGCAAAAGCCAGTGGTTGCCACCAAGGAGCAGCAGTGCCAGGGTGGTACAGCCAGATCAGTTGGAGGAATCACCAGCTCCGGGAGTGCTACATGTCTGCTGGGTGGCTGCTCTGTGGCTGCCTCCCCGTGCTCGGAGGTGCGGCAGGGCTGTGCACAAGAGGTTTGGTTTCAGGCAGCAGCTGCCTTGGCAGTACCTGTGGTCAAAATTTCTGAGAAGGAAACCTGCCTTCTCTTCTTCAAGAAACAGAAAGGAATGTTAAAGGACCGGGACTTGCCATCCAGATTCAGTCTTAGGCATTAGCACAGGTTTCTTGTAGGACCCTTGGTAGGATATTTGACCCCTTTGCTCCTGCTGCCATGCCTTCAAAGATGTGAAGCAGTGTCCTACTGCCAGAGAAGTTGTGGAGATGTGTTCACTCCTTTTTCTGAGGTAGTTGGATAACACTGCAAAAATCCTAGATAGAAATAATTCACTCTTCCGTTTTGAGCACAGACATGGGGCTGTGTTATCAAAAATAAATACTGCATGAACTGGTTCCTCGGTTGCTTATGTATGATCTGATAGTAGCATCTCACCTCTGCCAGGAAGCAGCATCTTTCAATAAAGTCAGAGAAGGTATTGCTGTCTCCATTGAAAGCAGTTACAAAATTCCATGGATCAGGAAATTAATCTAGATGCATTGGATGGGATTGACAGAATCTCAGGAAGTTTAAGGGAAAGCTCAGTGACCCAGGTGCACCCAGCTGGGGGAACAGGGGAAAATGCCACCAATGGCTGTCTTTTGCTATGAGACTCTGAGCATACAGGCATAGTCAGGGACAAGGTAATGGTTTGCTGAGCTTATACAAACATCTCAGGCATCACTGTGTGCATACGACAGATCTGACAGGTCTCCACCAGCCCCTGGAAGTGGGCATTTCTGGACATCTCCGAGTCTGATGAGAAACTGCTCCCTTCCTGCGCACCAGCAGGGTGTAAGTACACTATTGAAGGGGTGGTACAGAGAGGAGGGAGAGATCTTTTCTGCCTCTGTAATTGTTGATAACATGCCAAGACACAATGTTTTTGAAGCGGAAGTCCAAAGAAATTTAAAAGGTGACCATACTGTGCTTCTCCTCCTGGGTGGAGGAAAAACATTGTTTATAGAAGAAAAGACAGACATCTGTCAAGCACCCAAATTACCACTTTTGAGTTTTCAGGGATTTTTTCATTAAAAAGGACATTTGCACCCCTCTCTCCAGAAAGGAAAGCCAGGAAAATAGTTTGTTAACAAAGAAATCAAGCCAAAAAGTCTTATATTTTCCTTCTCCTTTCTTTATTCTCTTTCGTTTCTTCCCATTTTTCCCATTCCCTTCCCTTCAGCCTTCCCTCCTTTCTTACTTTGACAGTGACAAATGGAAAAAAAAAGGAGATGATAGCTGAAAATTTGTACTAGACAAAATTTGAAGAAAGAAAGATAAAACAAATGGCAAACAAACCAAACAAGTTGTTAAGGGTTATTTGTTTGTCATGCTCCCCCCGCCACTCATCCACCTTCCCAGCCAGAAAGGTTGTGTCCATCCCTGTGTGCATCAAGAGAGCCCCTTCCCATGCCTCCTTTCCAGCAAGTTTCTTTTAAATGTGTTGTTCTTGAGCCTCTTCCCTTAGATTCTCATCTGAATGAAGGTGATTCCTGGTTTGGCTGGACTGCTGCCCCCTACACTTGGTCAGGTGGGGAGACACCGTGGTGTCCCTTGCACGACCCCGGGGAGCTGGCCAGGGAGCCCTTTCCATCCTGGCTCTGGAGGGTGCACCCAAGCTCTGAAGGACTCTCACAGCAATTCTTGCACTTCTACCTTTGTCCAGCATAAAGTAATATGTATTTCTTCTCATCATCAGGATATCTTCAGTTTTCATGACTTCAACGCTCAACATCATTTTTGTAGGGGAGGAGCATTTCAGTGGCATTAATCTTGGTTGGAGCTTGGTTCTCAAACCTTCTCCTGCCCCAGGTGACCATGGTAGCCCTTAGGCAAAGGACAGTGATCTGCTGTAGCTCCCAATTAGCTGGAGGTGCAACCGTGCCCTCCCTCCAACCCTCATCTTAGCTTTTTGGGTAGAGAGAAGCAATGCCCATGACAACCCTAGTGCAGGGTTTAGCTGCCACAAATTGAAGCCACAGCTCTGTCCTGAGCAAAGCTTTTGATTTTCCCTTGATCCTGTGCATGCCAGGAGAGGACAAAGGGCAGTAGGGACTGAGCTGGAGGAAACAGGACATTTTTATTTGGGGAAGAAGAGCAAGGGAGACTGGTTTCTCAGATCTTAGGTTGTGTGTGCCGTGTGTGAGTTACGGGTGTCTGCAGAGGCTGTGTGGTTTGTGCTTACATCTGGGGCCTTTCCTGAGCTTTTGCCTCCCTGGTGTGTGGCAAGAAGGTTTGGTGAGGTGCTTTGCTGGCCTTGAAGGGAGGTGTGCTTTGCCCAGGTGGAAATAAAAAACAGTAGCCAAGTGACTTGGGGGTACAGCAGGCAAGGGCCAGGAAAGTTTGTAGTCATGAGGGTATAGAGAGCATCAGGTTGTCTTGCTGGTCTTTGCTTTATAAGGTTACATGTGCTTACATACGGTTACCTCTCACTAATCAGCTAAGTCTGGTTTGAACAGGGTAAGAGGGAGTAATGTTCATCAAAGGAGAAGATAAAATAAGCTTTCAAAGAGTAAGGATTAAAATTTAAGACCTGAGAGACTGAGGAGATGTGTAGATGCTGCTATCCAGTTCCCTCCGCAGGGCTGCAGGGAAGGGCTGGGACATTAAAGTCAAAGATTTTATTCCTGAATATCTTGCTGAGGCCAAGGGAAAAGAAGAAACATGTCTAACAGCATTTGGGGAGGTGGTAGGGAGTTTGTTTTGCTTTGTTTTGCGTTTAAACCCAGAATAAACCCTGGCCCCTTGACTGCTCCTGGAGCAAAATCCTGGTTCTGTATTGAATCCCTGACCCATGACTGAATCTGCAAAGGAGGACATGTATTTTTGGAGCTGTCTGTTCTGCTTTGTCAAGCCTGTGCTTGGAAAGTTATGTGGAAAGGAAAGGGATTCCCAGGGAGAAATGGTGACATGGTTTAGTGGTGGACTTGGCAGTTCTGGGTTAATGGTTGGACTTGATCTCAAAGGTCTTGTCCAACCTAAATGATTCTATGATTCTATGATTCTAAATGCTTTCAATGGCAGTGAAAAGCCAGTCATGGGCAACTCCATCCAGTCTTGCTTTTGGTGACATGCCAAGACCATGCTGTGAAATGGTCTCTTGATTTTTCTCTCTCTTTTTTTTTACAGGCTGTGGAATAGTTCCCTGCCCAGCCTGGTTACAGCCTGGACAGGGAGCTTTACCCCACTAGCTGTCTAGGATGGCTGCTCTGGACTAGAAGCATGCACACACTCATTTGTTGTCTGCCAGTGGCCACTAGACTTTTCCAAACTATGCTTTAGTGAGTGTGAGTCTTTTGTGTTATGATGTAGATAGTGGTCTCTGGAGAAGGATGAGTGATTACAGGCAGTCTGGTGCCATTCTCAACCTTGTATTTCAACAGGAGATGAAACAATCACTTTTTTTCATGGAGAAATAAACCCACCTCCAAACAAAAAAGCAACCTGTCACTTTCCCATATTGTGGAGAAGGGCCATCGCTGCGTTGTACAACATGAGCCTCCCTCCCCATGCACAGCCTTTGAAGTGGGGATGACCTGAGAGCTGGAGCCCAGTGTTTCTTGACCAGGCTCTCCAGGAGCAGAGGGCTTTGTGCTGGGATGCTGCAGGCAGTGCACAGGTGGGCCCAGGAGCTACTGAAGAAAAGTCCCACCAGTGGCAAGATGCAGCGGTGTAAATTAGAAACCCTGGGTTAGCCTCTTCAGGATGGCAGGAGGCAGCCTGACAATGGGAACTGGAACAGTGCTGAGGCTTAATCTCATACCTTTGGGGAAAACACATCCAGGCAGTGTTAGTTTTCCGTGTTACGCTTTCAGATGAGGTATGAATTCCCCGGCCAGGCTGGGGTACTGTGGCTCCCATTGGCACCGGTGTGATGTGTACGTCAGTCATGTAACAGGGAGACAGGACTGCCCCATGCAGCCCTGTCCCATGGCTGTCTGTGCTGTCACCAACACTGGGCTCTCCCCTTCCCAACTGCTTTTGTAGTGCTCAGCTTTACACCTGCTGTTTAGCTGAAGCCTAAGCTACTGGGCTAAGTAAAACTGGAGGCCAGGGGCAGCCTCCAGTTGTCCTGTCCCATAAACCTCCTTGTTCAGGAGCCCAAGCATGGAAGTGTGTGTCTCCCTGTGGGTGAGCAGTGCAGTCAGGCGTGACTGGGTTTTTTCAGAGTCTGTGGATAAAGGATATTTGAACACTTTAAGAACATAAGAACATATTGATTTTACAGTGACTAGTTGCGGAAATGCCAGGAATTAATTTCTTAATTTTCTTTTTTTTTTTTTTTAAATGAGTTACCTGCCCTAGCCAGCAGTTAAAAAAATCCAGCTTTTAAAAGTTATTTGATGCCTAAAATTTTACATAGTGTAATTTTCACTATGACCCCCACCCCAGCCTCTTTTGCAGTTCAAGACAGAGGTGGCATTTCCCCTGCATTTAGGGGTGGTTGAGCTCAGTCCCACTTCCCTGCTTCCCTGGTCTCCAGGCAGATGGAGTTGGGCTTTGCTAGGGCAGGGGGTGCTGACCTTTGCAGTTACCTCCGGGGGGTTCTCCCCAGGCAGCTGTCACAGCCTGCAGTCAGGGGTGGCAGCAGCAAAACCTTTGCTGTTTGGTCCTCAGGCACCCTCAAGGCTTTGTGTGAGGAGGAGAAAGGCGAAAGGGGGCTCGTCTCTTTCAGAAAGTTAGAGATACTGATCTCAGATGTTGTGCATCTCCACGGGGGTGTCAGGGCGTCTAGGGGAGAATTACGCTTTGGTATTTTTTGTTTCTTAATTACACCACTAATGTCCATGTTATGATAGAGGCTGGTGAGTAAACACGTTGCTGCTGGCATTTCAAGTTTGTGAGCCTCTGGACCTTGACTGTAAGTAGACGTAATTTGTAATCTTGGTAAAACTGTCCAAAATTTCTTCCCTTTCTGGAAGGAAGGGAAGGGTGTTTTACTGACCCTGGGCAGAGGTGCCAGCAGCACCTTCTGTCTGTTTTCGCCAGTGTCCCTCGGATGGGCTGACATACAGCACATCGAACGACAGCAAAGCAATTTCCCACCATCCGATTCTATCGATAGAAGCAAATCTCCCAGGGGGTGAAACACGATTGCTGCAAACAAGGGCTTGTTTTGGTTGTGTGCATCACATGGGCAAGCAGCAGCCAGGCTGCAGGCTGAAGATATTTTCCTTCTCAGTGCAGACACTGTCCTTTCTTATGTGGTGATAAAGGAGATTGCACCTGCGTGGCACTTCACAGAGGAGCCAGGGCTTTGCTCTTCCTCCTCCTCTTGTCTCCAAGGCCTGCGTACTTACCATGATGGAGCACCTGTGGTGGGCAGCAGTTACACTGCCTCTGTTGTTAACTTGCCCTGACTTGCATCACATACCCCAATCTGTCCTCTTTTTTCCTCCACACCTATCACATTTTCCCCCACCCCTGTGCTTTTGAGGTCAAACACAGCCGCACAATAAGGCTGCTTCTCCTTGTAGAAGAGCATTGCCATACAGTTGTACTGGGAAGTGGCATAAGCTCTATCAGTATAACTGTACTTACGCTGATTTAAAGCATATACCTCAGAGCTTTTATCAGCATAAGCCTCTTAATAAAGAGGGAAAAAATCATATGCTCTCCTGGCAGAGCTGTACCAATGATGTAACTAGACGACCTAAGGGCACATTTACTTTAAAGTTAGGTTGGTTTAACACAGTATGTGATTTCAGTTAAATCTGCCAAAGTATGTGAGGACACTTCTATTTATGTTCTATTCACACTAATTTTAACTTATATTAAGTCCATCAGGATCAAGTTTGAGCTAAGTTGAACACAGTGTTACTTTTCACACTGCTTTGGATGGATTAGAAGCAATAGCGCTAAATCAGCACAGTCCCTTGTGGGAGCAGTTTCACTGACAGAAAGATGCTCAGGTTTTTCAACTACATTTATCAAAAGAATCTGCAGACACAGGCACACTTTTATTGATGTGACTGTGTCCACCTGTCACTCAAATGGTCTTTAAACTGGAATAATCATGCTTGCAAAGTGGGCTGCTCTGGTTTAATTTAGCCTAACTGGTTTTGATTTAAATAGGCAACGCTGGTTGCTTATGTGTAGACAAGACCTAAGAGAGCTCCTTGCAGTGGGTAGGTACCGTAACCCCACTGTTAACCAAGTCCTGCCAGAAGCTCTTCTCCCTGCAGAAATCCTGTGGCTGGTGTCCGTGATCGCTCTTGCTTCTGGTTCCCAGGGCCTCATGCCCCTTGTTGGTGTGCTGGCCAGCAGATGTACAGCATAGGGACAGTGGACACCCAGTTTCACTCAGACACTCCTGTGGCAGGGGAGATAGCCAGGAAGATGGGGGCAAGAGGAAACTCTGACATGCTTAGAGTCTACTCCCAAATCCCACCATGGACACCAGTGGAACATGGCCTCCTGGGACCTCTGGGACCTCTGGGAACACCTGCGTCTGTGTGTCACCTGGACCCCAGGCATGCTTGCACCCCAGGAGCTCTGGCCTTTGGAGCATCTCTGGAGAACACCAAGGACCCACAGGTAGATGCTGTTCCCTTGCCAGAGCTCAAGGATCTTCTGGCAATCAGCTCAAGAGCCTTCTGGCAGCTCCTGGAAGTCAGGCACTGGTAATTAAACCTTGCACTTTGGAAGGGCAACTCAGGTCTGGCTTTGCCCAGCAGGAAACTGAATCTGTGTCGCAGTGAGGTGCTATAGCTATCAGCACAATCAGGCAAATGGGCTGGGCTACCCATGGGTACCAGCCTCCCGCAAGCACTGCCGCCAGCTTTGCTGCGGCCCGGGAAGGAGATAAGGAGATGTTGTGATGGTGCAGAGGCCTGAGCTTTCACTGTGCTTTAGCCGTTAACAAAAGCTACAGGCATGATATCCTGTGTGAAGCAGCACATTTCTCTTCCCTCACAAACTTCCATATACACAGTCCTATTTATTTCAACCAAATAGAAAAATTGGTCACACCCCTAGAAGTACTCTACCCAAACAAATGGGAGGTGAAGGCTTTATTTGAAAGACAGAGTAGGGAAAGTGCCATTTTTACCTCTTTGAATGCACAGATTTTATTTTAGTGGCCTTTTCTTTGTCTTCTACCTAATATGCCTCTCCTCCCATAACACATCTTAGGACTTGTCAGACTGCTCTACATTTTGTGCTGGAGGACTCTTGATCCTTCAGGTCTCACTTGCTGACCAAAAGCTCAGTGCTGATGAATCTTTAGCAGAGGAAACTTTTCTCCCAGGTGCTTCCCAGCCGCATGGGTTAAGGTGAAGTGCATAGGACAAACAACAGAGAAAACACTGAGCTTAACATAACTTGACTGTTTCACAGCTGATGAAGTCTTACTGCCTGTATCTCCAGTGACATTATCTCACTAGCTTTCCCTGTCTCCAGAGTATTCCAGGGGAATAAAATAAACTGGTGAGCCCTGAACAAAAGTGCTCCAACCCAATATATTTTTCTTCCGCAGGTCACCTTTAATCTCCAGGGTGGAGATTCCTTTTCTTTTCTCATACTTATTTTCAGTTTTGTTCTTACTGTATTTCTTTTACATTTTTTGTTCCTCCACCATGTTGTGCTTTGTTTCTGCTGCTGGCCGTGGAAGCGATTTAAAAATGCCCAGTCTTTGAAATAAGTGATCTCCAGATGAAATTGCTCCCAAGGGCTCCTAGCAGCTGCAGGGGCAAGTGGCATAGATGTAGATTTAAGACCAGTGGGTGAAGGCAACTGTAAATAAAAGTGCTAGCTGTGGAAAGTATTGGACAGGTTCCCGGGGAAGGATATTTCAAGGAAGGTGTGTGCCCTGGGAGCATGACTGACATGCTGGAGAACTATAAATGTGTGGAGCAAGACCTCTCTCTATGCCCTAGGACTGGCTTGTCCCACCTTGATTGGGAGCGATTGCACAAGGTGCCCAAGATCAGGAGGAGCCTGGGTTCTAGCAGCTTTCCTGGGGAGAAGAAGCCAGCAAGGCTGGAACGTGATTATGTACCAAGTATTAACAGCCCAGCCACTGCTGGCGAAGCAACCCTAGACTCCACCATGGGAGTTTTCAACAGGCCACCTGGGTTGGGAGTCCTCTATAGCACCTGTGGGTGGAAGCTGGGAGGATTGAGCACGGGAATTGTCCTGCCTTACCTACCCTCGTCTTATGCATTTTCCCTGCATATACCTTACTGACCACTGTTTGGGGGAGGATGGCTTGGGTGGCAGGGGTTAAACCAGACCTGAGCTCTGAGCCGGCTCAGGGAGGAAGGGCGCAAGCCAACCTTGCCCCCACTGTGGGTTGGCAGGATCGTTGAGGTTGCGGAGGAGAAGGCCATGCCTTAGACTGGGCTGAAAAAAGGGGTGCCTGCCAGACCTGCTGTGCTGGCCAGCTGTGCTTCTCTTTCGAGGTGGTGGGCTTGGTGGGCTTAGTCAAAGCAAGGCAGCCTCACAGCTAGTAGCAGCTCTTTTCAGTGAGTGCAGCCCTATTCCTCTTTGCAAATTATCCTCGAGTGATTCTACTTCTGCTTATTTTACAATGATTGTGCTAATGATTTTTGCAAATGAATTTTAAACCATGAGATGGCTAGCCTGATTATTTGGCTGCTTTTGCTGCTGTCATCACATCCAATAGCTGTTATTCACAAAACACTCTTTGCACTTGTGTTTACTCACCCAGATTATATGGTGGGGTTGGGCTCATTTGCTGGATACTTCCCAAACCACGGAAAGCTTTGGAGGTGGCAGCCCAAATGCTTCAAATGCAAATACTCCAGCCAGCGAGTATTTGTCTGAGTATCTGCCAAACTCCCATTTTCTGGGAACATGCTGGTGAATCAAAATTCAGTCTCATGAATGTTTATGGACAACAACCAACAGAACAGCTCCAAATCCCACCCTTCCATACAAATTCCACTTCTCTCCTAAGGCATGTTCCCAAACTCATTTGGGCTTACCAGTCCGTTTCTAGTTCTAGCCAATTATGAAATATCCATGTACTCTCTTCTTTTCTTGGTCCCACTTTCCTTTCTTCTGGGAAAGGAAGGGGTTGCTCAGACTGATGCTGTGAGACATACTTGCTCCCCAGTGCCGTCAGTACTCACTGTCTGCTTCTGCCTCTAACTTGCACAACAAATATTATACAGAAAACCCTTACCGCTTTCAAATACAGTTTTTATCCCTTCAGTGGAAATGGCTGCTTTCTGGCTTGTTTTCTTTCCAGACCAGCAGTGCATGAGGAGTGCATGGGTTGCTGTGTTTCAAGTGAAAGGAGTGAATGTCTTTGCCTATGGCAACTGGTGTTTCCAGTTGACCCGCTGCAGTTCTCCGGTGTTCCTCAGCCAGGACTGTGTGGGGAGCTGTGAAAATGCATGTAATGGGCTGGTTCCTTCAGGCTGGAGATCTGCACCTGCCCTGCAAGCAAACTGCTACCGCCTCTCTCTGTCTTTTTATTTCAGGAGGTGTCACATCAGCAATGTGGCTTGGGGAGAGACTAAAGACCAAGAAGGAACAGTGATGGACAGGTTAATGCCAGGCATGGTGTGCTCAGGAAAGGGTGAGTTACGATACCTCGGTGGCTGAAGTTTCATTCCCTCTGACACAAGGAGGCCAGGGGCTTTGCTGCTGGCTCCCCATTGAAATTACCATCTGCACGTACCTGCTCTAATTTGGTTTGTCTGGCCAAAGCAAATCTGACCTAGTAATACGGCATTACATTAAAAAAAAGCCTGTTTCCCAGCTTGGGCCCCACAGTGGCTGCAAAGCAAGCCTGGCAGACAAGGGAGAGCTGAGCTTCCTACATGGTCCAGCACATCCGGGGCTGTGCCCACACATTCCCCAGGAGACATGGGAAGCGCACCTCTCCGGTCCCGCTTTCACCAAGAGCTATGAAGCAGCTCCCTGAAATGCTGTGAGCCCTGGCTCGCCAGGCAGGGACTTGACCTCGCTCCTGCGGGACTCAGCTGGCAGCAGTTCCAGCAGAGCGCCATGGCGTGACAGGCGATAATGAATTCCCTGTTCTGCACTTCACTCTCTCTGCCTTGGCAGGTCTGGCCAGGGCAGGCTGCGCTCAGTTGCATAAACGCAGAATAGGTTTTCTAGGCAGCAAGGGCGGCACATTTTCACTGGCTGTTTTTCATCCCAGACAAGAGTCTAAAGGAAAGATTTCTGAGACAGACGTAGTTCACCTCTTTTTTAACTTTATTAGCTGCTAAATGAGAGGTACTCGAGCTCACAGAGTGGCATGGGGAACACAGGCTCCCTGGCAGAGGAGAGGGATCTGGGTGCTCTATCAGACCCACAGCTCACTCTCAGAAGGGATTTCTGCTCACAGAATTTGTTTGAGCTCAGAGAAGATGCCTTTTCATCAGGATGCCTCCAGCCTGTGTGCAATCCTCCCACTCAGCTCTCACACTCTCTTGGGTTTACCCAGCAAAAATAATTTTCTTTCTCCATTGTCCCTCTCACCAGCCTGGCCAGCTCTCCTGGCACCACCATCTTTCTCCTTTAATGGCTGAAATAACCTGATGGGGTTATTACTGCCTCCCCCATGCTCTTCCAGTGCCCGCTTATCCTGAAACATGATCTTTAAATATGATCCATCGGGAGGATATTAGTGCAGATGTAGATAGGACACAAGCAGCAATCTCGGCAAAGATGTGAGGCAGCACGTTTTCCCTCCCATCCATATGGGTTAAGGGCTTCAGCAGATGAACTGCGTTAGGTTTAGCTGTGATGGGTTATGGGTGTGATTGCCTGCTCTGAGGAAAGGAGACATGAGGGACCTTTAAAGGAGAGTTTTGCTAATGAGGAATTAGCAAAACTAGTTGTGTGGGATTGCTGGGGTACCCTCAGCCCACCTGAGCATCCAGGGAGCTGGTGTGGGGTCATGGCTGGGGTGAAGCAAGCCCACATATGGGCTGGGGGGTACAAGGGGAATCCAGGTCACTGGCTGCATTGTCTCTGCAAGTGCTGAAAGCCACTAAGTGTACTTTTGTTACTAATTTGAGCATACCTAGCTCTGCTTTCACACAAAGAGAGGAGCTCATAAGTGAGAAGGTGTTATTTTTGCCAGTGATCTCTGGGTAGAATTATACTTTAATTCACTTGGGCTCCTTCCCTTGCACCTCTGAAAATGCTGCTGCTAACGAGGTGATGCTTGCAGAGCCAGCAGCTCCTGCATGCTGCCTTTGAAAGAGACTTCTTTGTGTTCCTGGTGGATGCAAATTGTCTTGGTCCCCAGAAAGAAAAAGAAAAGGGACATAAAGGCTCCACGCAACCCCTTTTAGAACCAAAGACAGGATTTACACACTAAGCAACTGGTCCTTCACACGTGGCTCCTTCCCTTGGCTGGTGGCTGGTACCAGACACTCCAAATGAGGAGTATCCCTTTTCCTCTGCCTTCCCCCTCAACCCCAAAAGCCTGACCCACAGCCAGTAGTGCATCTGACTGGTGACACTGTAGTGTCCTTTGAGACTATTCCTTCCGAGCCCTGCTTGCCCTGTTGCCCCTTTGCAGCACTGCGCTTTTACAAGCCTGGCCCTGTGCAAGGGCTGTGTCAGGCAGGGCTGTGTGAAAGCAGAAGAGGCTCACAGAGACCCAACCTCCCTGCTGTCCATGGTGTGGCAGACTTCTGCATCCTCTGCAGGACTGCAGCCAACCCTGCTCGCAGAGAAAATGGAGACCACTCTCTTAATGCAAACAAGGAGGGCAAAGGGTATGCACAGTGCCTTTAGCATGGCCTCTTAAGTACCGCTGCAGCCATCCTTGCAGGAACTGCTGCAGCAACACACATGCAACCAACACTATGCAACCCACTCATCTGCTGCCTCCCCCATTTTTCAGCACCAGGCCCCTTGCCCACGCTCCTGTCCTCCCTCCTGCCCATATGCCCTTGGAGCCTCTTCTCTCCCAGCAATGTGTGTTTTTCCAGTGGCTCTGGGTACCCCCCCGCACCACACCCGCGACATGCAGGGTGTTGATTTGACTGGACGTGAGCTCAAAGCTCATTAAGGGCTCATCGATACAGGCAATGAGGAGCTGCGTGGGGTGAAGCAGGGGTAGAGGGGCCTCAAGGCAGAAGGGGCTCATAGCTACCCCCTGTGTGGGGAAGCAGGTCAGTATGTGCCTCTCTGGGCTGGTGTCTCCATGAGCAGCTCTGCGCACCCCAAGGACCTTCAACTGGCCAGCACTGTGAGGTAGGTGCACCCACTGGGACAGCAGTGTCTGGTCTGGGGACATGAGTGCTGGGGTCAGAGAAGGGAGCATTGCAGTGGTGGTGGGGGACAGCTGCCTGCCTGCATGAGCATCCCTGGGGAAGAGCTGCTGCAGGTGCTGAGCTCTCTTCCATCCCCGCTGGGTCAGATGAGGGGCTAAGGGGCTCAGCACCCTGAGGACAAGGCAGGATGAAGGATGGTTTCTGCCTCCTGAAAGGTGCTGTAGAAGTGAACAAATGGAGGCAGATCTGCCTGCCTGGTGCTCAGATGGGGGCAGTGTGAAGCAGGCATACTGCTCAAAGCAGGAGCAGGCATTATCTATGCTTCACCCTCAGCTATACCACTATACCTAAATTCCTTCTGCCAGTTGCCATTGCCATTGCCATTGCAGTGTGCCCTTGGTGAAGAAAGACACCAGTTAGTGGGAAGGCAGCGTCTGTCCCATCTGTCACTCCTCAACAGAGCTAACTGGATTCCCCTTGGTGTTAACAGGCAGCTGCAGCAACCAACCTCCACTTCAAAACGCCCCTCACCCCCAGCAAAAGCCCAGGCTGGGGAGGGTGTTTCTGCTGCAGTGTAGAAGCAGGGCACGAGCCATCACCCCCCACATGCTGCAGCAGGGATGGCTGGGGGGGACCTGCGGGTGCTGCTCCCTGCCCTGCTAGAGGAGCAGCCCCCAACTCCCATCCAGGGAGCTGGTGCTGCCAGGCGGGGCAAAGGGGAGGACAGTTGTCCCAGAGCAGCACCACCAGAAAGTGGAGTTGGGGGCCTGAAAAGTGACAAGCTTCTCACAGTGCCTATGGGCTGGGGGGAGATGTAGTGAGCTTAAATGATGGCTCAGTAAAGATCCTGTAACAACACTGAGGTGAAACCCCAGGCAAGTTTCCCTGGGGAGGGTCTCCAGTGGATAGGGCTCAGGGGGTGGGCTAGGTGATAATGCATAGAAGATGGATTGGTATAGCTGCACCTCCCTGGGGCTGGGACAGCCCTTCCCCACCTTGTGTGCTGCAGTCCCAAGGATCAACCCAAAACACAGTGTTTTAGGCTCTTGGCACCCCTTTACAGAGGTCCTGCAAGCTCTGGCTGTCTCTGACATTGGAGCTGAGCTTACCTGCCTGTACAGCTGCTGGGGGGTTTCCTTCGTATCTGTCTATGGGTGGTCAGGCATTGGAACAGGCTGCCCAGGGAAGTGGTGGAATCACCATCCCTGGAAGTGTTTAAAAAACACGTAGATGAGGTGCTTAGGGTACGTGGTGGACTTGGTAGTCCTGGGTTAACGGTTGGACTTGATGATCCTAAAGATCTTTTCCAACCGAAATGATTCTATGATTCTACATGATCCTGTCTTCAAGACACTGAGCCTGAAGGAGGTGCATGACTCCCTATGTGAAGCCCTCCCCATTCCTCCTCTGTCTCCACAGCACTGGAGAACTGGTCAGACTCATTCACCCCTTCCCTTCCTCCCCTTCTACCTTCGCCCTGCTCCCCACCTCCTGTGAGTGCTGCTTGGAGGGAGAGACAGCCACAGCCTGGCTATCAAGGGCTCCCCAGTTTGCTGGTGACCATGCTGCGATTCTGCCAATGTTTGGTGGACACCTCCAGGACATGTAATTTCAGTTCTCCTCCCTCCAAGAGAAGTTCTGTGACAGTTTGAGATTTTGTTCTGTGGAGAACAAAAATCAGGCCAAAGGCATGCAGCTGGAAATGTGTTTTCTCCTGGAGAAACTTAATGGGCACAAGGAACAAACGACTGATATACTGATACGACTGATATAAGAACCGCTTATACTGGGGGTGGACCTCCCCATGATGCTGCGTCTGTTTGCTGGGGATAGAGCAAGTGAGTGTCGTGTCTAGCCCTTGTGGAGACGCTCGTGCAGTAAAGGCTGTGCCTGGCCCCGGAGGGTCAGGCTGCACCCCGGTACGGACTGGCTGTGTGAGCTGTGGCTCAGGTCTCTAGCCAAGGCAACAGGGACAACAGCTTTTCCTTCATCTGCCTTATCTCCTGATATTACAAGCCCTAAGGGAAAAGCTGCTCCTTCTGCACCGCTTGTATTGTGCTTAGCACAAGTAGGGAGAGGAGAAGAAGATCTGAGTGTTAAAGTAGTAGAGATAATAATGCCCAGCTAGTTGCAGGCTGATCCTGGACGGCAGGGAGCAGTGCCCTTACTGGCTAATGAGCACATTTTCTGGGCAGTTTTGAGGAAAACCTCAGCCAAGGGGCTGCCAGCTAGCAATGCTCATGTGTGGTTCCTGCAGAGGGAGCTGGCTCTGCCATTCGGTATTTTCCACCCCAAAAAAGCACATGAACAAATGGAGCCTTGCAGGAGCCTCAGGGCTCGAGGGCATCATTATGTCTCTGGTTTCATGGAGAAGGAGAACAAAGAGTTTGGCATCTGAAAGCAGGACACAGATTTCCTCTCTGGCTTGGCTGTGCTGCAGCAGCAAAATGATGTGGTGTTCTGTGTGGTGAGGCTCTGGTCTTTCTTGGAGCTGTATACACATGCCAGTGTGGCACCAGGCAGCGTCACAGGTGCCACGTTTTGATTGAGCTCTTGGTGACTTGATGCAGTGCTCGTTAGCTGCTGTGATCCTGCCCAGAAGCAGCAGAAGGAAAGTCTGTGTTTTGTCTCCTCCTTCTCCCATCTATCTTCCCCTTTGTGCTTTCAGCTGAATGCAGTAGCAGAAATTTTTGAGGCAGTGCAGGGTTTTTACCCGCTTATCTTAGTTCAAGAGCAGCAGGTGCTGGCCAGCATGGAGTCGTATCCCCAGCTGCGAGCTTCCTGGCCACAGGGGACATGCAGTGGCCGGTCCTTTTTAACTCTGCCATGCATGGTGAGGGAAGATTGCTTCCCTGCCATGCTGGGCACTTCAGGGCAGTCTCTGGATCATTGTCACATTTGTTTCTGCTCTTTCTGTGTCATTTTTTTTTCTTTATTCAGTTTTTCATTATTAAATTGTGACAATAAAGTCCAAGATTACTTTCGCAGGTGAAGGTCATCACTTGCCATTGCAAGACCAATTTCATCCAACTTGCTCTGTTCAACGGCTTCATAAAAAAAAAAAACACCCAACAAACTCAAAAAAACCCCAAAACATATCAAGCCCAATACAGCAAATAACCACTGCCATTACTTGCAATGTCTCTGGAGGTGCATCAAACCCAGCTCTGCATGTATGAAGTACTTGTGACTCCTGGCGAGATGGGGAAACTTACCCTTGTGAAGGCCACAGTCTCACTGAGGATGTTGCTGCAGCTCAGGGTTTGAGCTAAAATCTTAGCTTAGAGACGCAGTTTTGGTAAGGTAGTGGCTGGTGGGAGCAGTAACTCGCTGCATTGGCTGAGCTGTGACACTGCAGCCTTCCTGGGGGAAAAAGTGAAGGGGCCAGCAGGGATGCCCACCCACACTGTGGTGGCAGTGCCTGTATGTCATGCTGGGGTGTAATGAAAAGGGAACAGGAGGTACAAGGCAAGTGAGAAATTCCAGCTGAAATTGCCGTCTGTGTTCGTTTTTAGGCACTTCTGCCCCAGCGATGTTCTCGGTGAAGTCACTGGAAGGTTTTTTCCATTAGCCTCCCTGGAGTGAGATCATCCCTTAGCAAGGAACAAGGCAGGCAGGGAAGGCCAATGAATGTTATTCCTGGGTTGTATGCACACAAAAAGTGAAGAAATCTGTGCAAAACATCAGCTTCTGTCCTAGAGGAGGAATAGTGAGTTGGGGTGGTTTTTTGCTCAGCAGAACTAATTATACCTGCTTTTCTCTTCATAAGGTCCTTTTGTCCCTCCATCTCTCATGACAGGTCCCTTACGGCAGTGTTTGCTGTCTCTCTAGTTTCCCCCATAGCCCACCCTCAGTGCTCCTGCCTGTCTCCCATGTCTCCAGGCTGCCCTCCTAGGAGCTGCCTCCCTCCTCCCTGCCCCGTGCACGCTGGCTGCTGGTGATGCACCATGGGGCACTCGTGGGGTCACCCCGCAGCCCTTCCCTGGGAGAAGCACTAACCTGAGTCTCTTCCCTCTCTCCATTCCCTGCTTCTTGAGGAACTTCATGTCTTTGAGGGACGTGCTCCTTTTTCAAGTATGAGTGAAAGTACCTCTCGGGCCAGGTCTGGACAGTCTCTGGGAGCTGAGGAAGAGCTCTGCTGGCTCTCTGCTCCCCAGGGAATCTTTTCAGGTGCCAGAACGAGCCTTAAATGACAACACTAAAATGGCTCAGAGGGTGCATCATTTATATTGTTCAAAAAAAGACACAAACCCCCACTTGTAGAGGAACTGTAGAGGAATTGTAAAGGGTTAATTAACATTGATAATATACAGTTGTGGGCTTGCTTCAGGGGTGGTGGGTTGGCTGATGTGGATAATGTACAGCTGTGGCTTGTTCCTGCTAAGTAGCTAAATAGCACTGAGGAGCCTGGAAGAGAGGATCACCAGATGAAGAGGAAAGAAACAGGGTGGACTGGCCTGAAGAGGAAGAAGAAACAGCATGGACAATAGATGAAACCTTGTGTGAGACTGATGGTGGTGCTGAGGCATGAGAGGGCTGGTATGGGATGGTAAAAGCCTTGTTGCAGCTTGCTAGTTTTGTAGTGCTGTGACACCCACTGTCCTTACAGACAATGTGAGGTGGCCCCAGCCACTAAGGTGAGAGCAGCAGTGGTGGGTGAAGCACAACCTGTGGCTGGGAGCAGGATCCAACCCCACTTCCCCTTGCGGGATGAGGAACCAGAGGAGATTCAAGTGGGCATCCAGAGCCAGGGAGGGCATTGCAATAGCTGACCCAATTCCTCCTGTGTGCATAATGCAAACATCAAGGTGTGGCTTGGCAAAGCAACCATGCAGTAGGCTGTGGCCAGCACCAGCAGCTCAGTGGTTCTTCACCTGTTTTTTTCAGGGCCATGAGGGACTGCCACAGCCCTCCTGAAATCACAGCCAGGGACTGCAAGATGTATTCTGGCTCTATGTGGCTGTCCTGTTTGTTTAATATTTTACGAAACATGGCTCATGACCCTCTTGCCCCTTCTGTGTATCTGGATAGGGTTGTGGTGTGGTGCCAACCATACCTGCCACGATTATCTGGAGCGATGCGGGTCACCCAGGGCTGCTGGCAGAAGAGGGAAGTTGGGCAACAGCTGCAGGTCAGACCTGGACATCAACCCAAATCTCATGCAGGAGGGTCGAAAAGTGGGGTGGAGGTGGAGGCCACCTGGCAGCTCTGTCACAAAGGAGAGCTGATTTATTTTCTTCCCATGCCCTCTGTGAGCACCGATTTCTCCTGTAACCAAGCAATCACCTCTCTTCAGGGAAACAGAGGTGAAAAGTTGGGTGGCTGCACTGGATGCCTCTTGGGCAGTGTATGGACAGGGCTGTGAAACAAAAGCCCTGTCTGCCTGACTCAGCTGGGCAGGACAGTGATGCTCCAGCCCTGAGTGGGCTCCAGGTGTGGCCAGTGCCCCACCAGCATCCTCAGGCTCCCATGGAGGGAGTCTTCTCCAGACCCTTCAGCTTCCGTGGATGTGGGAAGCTCAAGCACATGCTGCTGCTGCAGTGAGCAGAAAATCGGCCAAGAGTCTGCAGTGCCCTGATCATGGCTCTAAACAAGACGCAAGAGCCTTGGGGCTATTTGGTTGTCATTAAAATGGTGTGGATGGAAGGAAAAGTCTAATTGACTGAACAACAGCCTGTGCTGTGTAATTAAACTAATTCTGGCTCTACCTGCATGGGTCAGAATTGATTTGTGTGGCTGTTAAAGCACTGACAAATAAGAGGTGGGAAGGTGTGAAAGTATTTCTTACATGTGTTTCCACAGGTAATTTTGCTGTTTCATTTCAGACAATTTTATGGCCTTGAAATTTTTGGTTTCTGTCAAATTTGAGGAGTCTGTTAATATTTCACACTGAAACAGGGGAAAGCAAAAAGGTCACCGTTGTTAACAGTTTCAGGAGGCAGCGTTTCAAGTGGATGTAATACTTCTCCAGGGCTATTGTATTATTTGAAGTGGAATTTCTCAAAAAAAAGGGAGAGGAAGGGCTGTTTTCCAGGATGCGTTTCAGCCTGGCTCTGCACCTCCTGGGGACCACACAATTGTTTATATTGACTTGAGCAGCAGAAGACCAGGCCTTCTGCGTGACTCGGTGAAACTGGGGTCACTGCTTTACCGCCAGGGGTTTATGAGTCTAGCTTTTACTGATTGTTTTGAAAGTTCTGGCTTCAGAATATGATGTATTTAGAAGCTGAATGAGGAACCTGCTACAGTGTCATGTTTTAACTCATTGACCTTGGTTTCAAGTCCTTGCAAAGCAGAGCCCACCTCCAGCTTGTAGCTCTGCTCTTATTGATTACCATTTTGAGTCCTTCAGGCATTTTGCTGTGCTCAAAGTGCCGTGTGCTTTTCAGAACAAATAATGTGACATGACAGAGAGCTGCTGAACCAACTCTCCTCTCTCCAGGCTGTCAGCACAGGGCAGAGCCCTGTCCTCATGCTGGAGGAGGCCTATGTGGATATGTGGAGGGGCTGGTGCGTTTTGTCCCAGAAGGACCACTTGTCCAGCATGTGAGCTGATGTCTAAACATAGGAGTCAAACACTGAGCCTGGAGCGACCGATGCCTGTACTTTTCCTGGTCAGAGCTGCGTGTCCGGGGAAGGACATGGTGCATCTGGGCTGCAGGACATGTATGAGCCCTTCTGCCCTAATCACCCATCACTGTAGCAGACAGGACAGTAGGTGGGATAAACCTTCAGCAGGTCCTCTTGACTGTTTTTCTGTTTCTTGACTGTGGAGACACCTCTAAATCTAGTTTATTCTTTCTGAGCTGGAGATGAAGGACCTCACTTCTCAGGTAAGAGGAAACTGCCAGTACAGTCTGCTGCTCCTCTGCCATCCTGCCCTGAGTATATGAAATACAAGGTGTGATCATCTAGCTGCAGTATCGCTGCAGAACTGTGGCAGCAAGAACAAGGGAAAGAGCACAGGGAGAGCAGGATATATACATACTTTTTAAGATAGCAGCTTACCTACTGTTTTTTGTCTCAGGAAAAAAAAGTAAGTCAAAATGGCTTCTGCTGAGCTTAATTTGTTATGTCTCCAGGCATAGCTAATTATCCTGACTTAGCCCAGCTCTGAATTCTTCCCAGGGGTTTTGGTGCTATTTCTTCTGTTTTGATTTATAAATTGTCTTTATTTTACTTTCCTCCTACATGTTCTGTATAATCTTTTTGCTCCCTGCCTTACTGAGGAGCCAGGAGCTGGTGTGACAGTGCTGTCACAAGGCGTAGGATAGAAAGGGGATCCGTTAACCAATGCCTTTGCTTCAGGTGTCTAGCAATGCCTTCTGGCATCTGCCTCATGGGCAATGTGAAACAGTGTCTTCTCCCCAGAAGGCTCTTCTGTGCTGCCACTTACTTCTGGGCTTATCTGCAATCATCTTCGGGCTACAGGTGTGAGTCTCAGGGCTGGCTCTGTAGCTCAGAGGGCTGGTTACAGCCTTCATCCCGCAGCAAGGAGTTTTCTGGCCTCTCGGCTGACATACCAGAACGAATTACAGTTATTTTCTGGTTCACCCATTCCCTTCACGGTTGACACAGTTTTTCTAACCTCAGCAACAAATTCTGTGGGGGAAGAAAATCCATCTGCTGTAATCGTGGGGTGTAAATTGTAGTAAGCAGGAGCTGATACTGCTGTTGAGCCTGGGCTTGAAAGACCATCTCCGTTCAGGACGCTTTAGAAACACCAGTCAATGAGTCCCCCAAGCACCCCATGGGGCAAATGGGTACCCTTTGCTTAGGAGACAAGACCAACCAGAGTAAGCAGCTCAAACAAGACCAGCTTTAACAGCTAAAGCATGCCTCCTCTTCATAGCATTGCTTTGTTTCCTGATATACCCCCTCATTTTTTCTTTTTCTTTTTGTTTTTTTAACTTATACATAGAGGAATGTTTTTGTCAACAAACTTCTCTAGCAGACTGTAGCACTGGTCACTCTTGCGCCCCCTGGTGAAGGTTTAAATTCGGCTCTGTGTGAAATGGGCTGAGAACTGGGTGAGAGCCATTGCCATGCCAGTCCCAGATGCTCCATAGCTGTGCATTGTGTGGAGTATTAACTTTTGCTCTTTTTGAACTTACCACCTGTTGTCTTGATCTAATTCCCCATAGTTCTTGTGGCAGAAACAGTGAATACTCGTATTCTATGATACTGATAAATTTATAGGCCCTTGTCAATTACCTCTTCCACAGGACGATGGATCCTTGTTCATTTAGCTTTTTGTCACATGGAAGCTGTTCCACACATTTGAGCATCCTTTTGGCTCTTCTCCATGCCTTCTTTTGACTTTGCAATAGCTTCTGTAAGCGGAAAGGGGAATTGCATGTAGTTTTCAAGACATGAGTGCTATATTGGTTTTGACGTTGGTGTCACAACGTAGCCTGTTCTCGCTTTCTTTCTGAATTGTTTTGGTGTGCTGGCTATATACTTCTTAGGGCCCAAAATCAATGGAAATGCTCATTAAATTTTTAGTCAGATGCATCCAATTAATCTTCAGGACTTCAGAGTCCTGATGTTGTGGGATTTCAGTGGTTCACAGGCTGGCTACAGCCACTAGCAAGCATCATCTGAATACACATGGTGGTTACAATATCACATGCGACGTGGTCTACAAGGAGGTGCTGAGCTGGTCAGTGATTTTCTTGCCAGCCATTGCAGGTGCACAGCTGTAATAACAGCTGTGTTGCTGCATGACAGGGGATTTGGGCACAAGATTGCCATGTGGGGCATGTCTGCGGCAGAGGTGCCATTGCAAAGCTATGCTGTCACAGCCATGCATGGCTGGCTGGGCTACATGACCTCTCAGATGGCTCCTTAGCTGGTGTACTCAGTTTTGGGCCCCAGACCTGGAGGACGTGGCACCTCCGTCATGCCCTTCTGCACTGTTGCTGAGATGTGCTAGATGTATTTCTCTGCCTGGACTGCTCTGTGGTGGGTCACCCACAGGCTGTGACTTCCCTGCATGCATACTGGTCCTGGAGCCTTTCTTGCAGAGCGGGTGTTGGGGTCAAAGGGAGAGAAGATGAGAGTTGAGGCGTTTGCTATGCGCTGGTAACAACCAGGTCTGAGCCTGTTGTTAGCAGCCTATGTGACCATGGCTCCTCAGAAGGATGGCTGTGGAGCAAGGCAAAATTATCCTTCTTTTTCTCTCTGGGGAAAGCAGGGAGGCATGGATAGGCTGCCCTGATGTGCACTAGTCTATCCAGTGAGTCCACCTAAAACCCAGCCAAGCTCCTAAGCCTGCTACACTAACACAGGATACCCTCTTTCTCTACTTTCTTATCAGGAGCTTTGCTCAGCACTTATTTCATCTGTGCTCAGCCAGGGTGGAGACAGCCCTTCCTGCTCCTCCCGCTCCTGAGCAAGAGTGGCCGTACATCTGAGTCACCATGGGCAAGATGGACAACACCTCCGTGGAGCTGAGCTCCCCCTCTGAGGTGAAGCAAGCAGCCCTGGAGGAGTCAGAGCCCATCACGCCCGAGGCTGTGAGCACCAAGAAGAAGAAGAAGAAGGACATCCCAGACAGGGGCTCCTGGAAGGGGAGATTTGACTTCTTGCTGTCCTGTGTGGGCTATGCTATTGGTCTGGGCAATGTCTGGCGCTTCCCGTATCTCTGTGGCAAGAACGGAGGAGGTGAGACACGCACAGCACCTGCACTCATCTCTGAGCAGCTTTTTCCCCTGAACTGGCTTCAGTTTGGTGTAGGTCTGGACAAGTGGCTGGTCCTCTAGCTGAGAGGTCTCCCTCATGATGTCAGTTATTAAGTTGCCAGGAGACTAGTTCCCATGGTCTGTGGGCTTTACTAGCAAGTGCAGAATGGGAAGAAGGAGCCCAAAGAAATACAACGCAGAGTTTGAGTTTTGTCAAGCTTCTGCAGTACAAATTTTCAGGGCTACAGCAAAGAGTGTCTGGGACCTCATTTATTTACGAGGAGGGCTATGCACATAGGCACCCAGCTGGATGCCGGGGCATTCCCAGGGAAATCAGGTTCTATCTGCTAATGGTGGGTTTCTCCTCAATCTAGTGTATTCTCAAGGGGTAACACCTTTGCATCTGAATTTGGGTCATGTGTCTGAAGAGTTTTGATTAGAAGCTTTGCATGGACCATAGCAGGGCTGAGTAGACACATATACAAGCATGCATATGTATGTACATGTACACAGACACCTCTCTAAAATGGTGCTTTTTCTTCAGCCTTGCAGGGAGATGATTTTGTAGAGGGGGCTGCGGGCTGCTTTGGTGTCAGTAGAGCAGAGGTTCTTTACTTGCTGCTGTCATGCCCAGCTCTCCCATTGTTTGTGTCTGTTACTAAAATAACCTTCTCTCCCCGCTTGAAGAGATGCTCACCTCCCTGAATCATTTCTCAGCTTCCCACACAAGTCCAAATCCCTTTGCCTCACCTTTAAGGCTGTATATATAATTTTAGTTTTGCCTGCTAGTCATCCCATGTTGCCCTTTGCTTCCCTCTTACCTCTCCAGTCCCTGTCCCCAGTGCCTTGTTCATTCACGCTGCTCTGAGGGGCTCTTCTCATGCTTCTTCTCCACATCTTTTTTTCCTTTCCTTTTGCCTTGAATTCCTCTTTCAAAACCCACTTTGTCTTTGCTCTCATGACCTCTCCTCATATAGCCAGCCCGCCTCTTCTGTCCATGATGTAGCTGATGTAGGGTGCTCTTCTTCTCCCACCCTAAGAAAAAAGAGAGGGGTCCAGCTCCCTGCAGCAGCCTGTCCGTGTAGGTTCACAGCATTTAGGGGGATCTTGGCCCTTTCTCTGAAGCATGTGGAGTGAGTCCCAGTGGGAGACCAGACAGTTATCCATTTTGACAAGAAGATTTCTAATTCAGTATGTCATCTTGTGCAGAGGCACGAGTGTGTGGCTGAGCCAGGTGAGGTTTATGGGAA
The DNA here is from genome assembly GCA_035590275.1 of Ibycter americanus. Classification (NCBI taxonomy): domain Eukaryota; kingdom Metazoa; phylum Chordata; class Aves; order Falconiformes; family Falconidae; genus Ibycter; species Ibycter americanus. Next base: position 25,385,460 of record JAVJGI010000060.1, read on the forward strand.
TCAGTCAGGTCTACCTAGGGGAGCTTGTGCCACCATAGCTAGAGCCACAGTGAGGGTCTGCTGGTTTTATTTAGCTGCAGTCTGGCACCTGACTGTGCTAGCCCTCTTCAAACAACATTAGCCCCGTGGCTAAGCCACAGCGCTGGTTTTTAGCCCAGTCTCTGCCCTGTGATTGCTGTGCCTTCTGAAATATGCTGGATCTGCACTGCCCGTGGCTCTGCCTCCTCACGCATAAAGGTGGGGATGACAGTATCTATAATCAGATGAGGGGTGTTTGGAAGCTAAAATAAATTCTGTTTATAAATTCAGCTGAGATCCTAGGACAGAGGCTGCTCGAGAAGTGTGGAGCACTATCATTAACATTAGCAATGGCACAGGTTGATCTCTGCCCCGGCAGCTGCAGGCGCACAGAGGGATCAGCCAGCTGTGAGCAAAAACACCGGGCAGACAAAATGCAGGAATTAGCACCTGCCTCCTCTCAAACACCCTGCCTCGCCGGCTGGTTCGTGCTGTTTGTGCAGACTGTATCTTGCTTGTTCCTCTCACCCCTATCCAGTCTGGTTGTTTGCAGGCACGACTGTTCCCGCAGCCGGCAATAATGAGCAGCGAGGGGAGGCTGCTGATACCAGAGACAGGCAGGAGAGCTGACGCATGAGCGCGTCACTGGGAGCTGATGCGGAGCAGCGAGGAAGGGTCGCACGGCATCTGATTCGCAGTCGGGTGGGCACCATCTTGGCTCTGTCCCGATGGAGATGCCTCCGGAGCGGAGCAGACCGTGGGTGGGACTCTAATTTTAGCGTCCTGCATGTGCGCTGCTCAGAGCAGGGCGGTGTGGGCTGCTTCCATTACGCACAGGCAAATTGAACTGAATGGAAATATTGTCGTCTCACTTACCGCTGTCACATTGTATCGGCACATGGCTGATTTGCTCAGCATTGTAATCAGGCGCATAACTAGGGGATATTCGGTCAGGGTACAGCAGCCCAGCGCAAGGCCCATCGGCTGCGGGGAGCAGGCTTTACCCAAAGCGATTCCTGGGCTCCCTGCTGGCTCCGCACACAGCTGAACGTGCCCAGCTATGACTAATGCTTCAGCCTCTACACCAATTTCTAACCTCATGCAGTCCTTCTGATGTCAACAGAATTTTACCGGACTCTAAATAGACTCTAAATGCAGCTCAGTAGGTGCTAAAAATTGTCTGTGAGATCCTGAGCTTGAATAACTTGAGAGAATAACATTTCTTTAAATAAGTATTATGCTTTTCTCATTTACACATTGAGACTCTAAGCAACAGCATGTAACAGCTTGTAATGCTCAACTTTTGAATCATGGGCAGTGCTCAGCATTTTAGGGATTAATTATTATTGCTTGCTTTACAGCATTAGGAGCTGGAGACTAAAGGCAGATTTGGGGCTGCACAGTGAGTGTCAGGCACTATGTGATTCTACCCTGCCTCCAGGGGCTGGTGCCATTACCCCTTTGACCCATGGACTTTGGAGACAAGTTTGGACTCTCCCAAGATCACACATAATCATCTGTAGCAGGCCCAGGAACTGAACCAGACCTTTCAGCAGCCTGTCCAGGGCCAGAGACTAAAGACCATCCTTTTCTCTCTGTGCCAAGGATTAGACACAGGCATGAAAACTTTAGGTACAAATACCAGAACTGATTTCCCCTCTGGCTGTACAGCACCTGGGGGTGTTATCCGTGCCTGCTCAGGGACCTGACTCTCCAGAGTGTCAGTGTCATTGCCAACAGCCCTCAGTTCAAGGCTGTAGTCTGGTTTGTAGATTTTCCTCTATTCTAGAGAATTTAGGTCAAGCCAGGATAAATGACGTGGGTCCGAAAGTTTGGGTTTTTTTCTCGATAGTCTAATAAAATCTTTCACCTACAAACCTTCCTGGCCTGCTATAGATGAAAAACGCAGGATCATCAGGGCTGTGGCCAAATTTAATTAGCTGCTTGCACAGAAACGAGCAAGGCACTGTGATGGCTGATAAGCTCAGTCTCCAAACTCTACAGTAAGGCACAAGAGTAGTGAGGCAGCATCTGTGTCCTTAGAGCAGACCCTGGCTTCCCGCAGGGCTCCCAGGGGGCTGGACCTTGCATGCTGCGGCAGCTAGTGCGAGTGCAGGGGAGGATGCCGAGCAGGCAGCTCTCCTCCTGCAGCAACGCTCAAAGCTGTTCGCTCCACCACACCAGGCTGCTGATGAAGCCGAGAGCCTGCGCTTCCATGCCAGCTTGTGATTCAGGCTCATGGTCATCGAGCTGCTGGCCTGGAGCGTGTTTTCTCCCCACCAGTGGCTGCCAGTTCCTCTTGCATGTTGCCTCCCATGCATTTCCATGCCGGGTGCTGGCACCTGCCTCTCCCAGCTGGGCTCAGCTCCCTGCTTGGCAGGCAGGCGTCCCCAGCTGGGTGTCCCCTGAGCCAGCATCCCTGGCTGTGCCTTGCTGCTTCTCTGCCCTTGGAGAGCAGCTGCTGGAGCCTGGCTTTGCCAGGTGCAAGCTGAGCTGCAGCTCTCCAGAGTGGCTTTGCTTGCTGAATCTGTTTGCTTTCCCACTAATGTCTGGAGAAGAAGACTCAGACTGACAGCTCAGCCCTCCAGCTAGTGCAGAAACCAGTGCCGTCCCAAACACTGCCAGCTGCTTCTGAGCAAACCGAGTGTCCCCTCTCTTTCCCCAGCCAGCATCTTCTGCAGGGGTTTGTCCTCCTCAGGAATGATGGTATGCTTCAGCACATGCATGAGGAAGATGGAAAATGAGCTTTGTCCCAAGTGCCAGAAGTCAGGATGACCTGAACATGTACAGACTTTAAATTGCACAGCAGGGCTCTCCTATTCTATTTGCTCTTCTAATAATGGGGTGCAAGCAATATCTCTAATGAATGGCTGCACTACCTCATTTCTAGTGCCAAGGTGATTTCCATAGGGTCCATAAAGAGGAATGTTTTCACCAGGAATTTTAAGGGTAAAGCCTAGAACAAGGGTAGGGAGATATATAGGGCTGTTACAAGAGCAAATGCAGTCTTAACCACAGTATCCTTAGAAGACTGAAATAGCTATAAACAAAGTAAGTAGTGGCCAATGCCAGATATTCCTGTGCTCTTTTCCCTCAAGGTGAAGAACTGGGAGCTGCTGCAAGCAATACAGGAAACATCAACAAGAACAAGTTACCAATATCAGTGCCCAAGCTTTGGATTTGTTGTCAGGTTGGGCTTAGCATTTCCTAAATATCTAACAAAGTGAGACTGTCATCACATAGCTAGTGATGCCAGTATGTATGATACATACATATCTGTAGTGATAGGAACAGATAAGGGGGAGACAGTGGCAATCTCAGTGGGCGACTCACTGAACACACCAACTCCAGTTGCAAACTGCTGCCTCTGAACAAGTCTGCTCCTCATCACGTGGGTGCTGCAGAGCAAGAAACAGCACCCAGAAGCATTTATTTCTTGGTAAAAGGGGGAGCCATCTGATAATGTTGCTCCTTCTTTCAGGGGCCTTCCTCATTCCCTATTTCCTGACACTGGTGTTTGCTGGGATTCCTCTGTTCCTGCTGGAAACTGCTCTGGGCCAGTATACCTCTGTTGGCGGACTGGGAGTCTGGAAATTAGCACCCATGTTTAAAGGTACTGTACTGTCAGCTTGTGAAGGTGAAGGCAATGGCACATAACTACAGAGAAAAGCCCTGTAATGGTTTGGGAGGCAAATCAGCAGATCCCTGGGAGCTGGGATGGGGTGTCAGGTAAGGGGAGTTTTATTCCTCTGTCTTTATCAAGCTGTCCTTGATCCTGATGTCTGCAGTCACTAAAATCACTGTGCTCTATTCAAGCAGTCTTGTGTGATGACAAGGCACTTCATGAGCAGCAGGGACTGTGATAGAGTGGCTCTGGTTGCAGAAGACCTGCCACAAGTGTCCCTGTGTAGGTTTACTTTAATTACATGGGAGAGCTGTAGATAGGAGATGTGGACCTGTTGCCGTGTCTGGAGTGACTGCGTTCTGGAAACCAGTGGTGATTTAGAAGTGCCTTGGATATGGGAAAAGAGATTCTGCCAGGGAAGTGACTGGATCTTGGATTTCTTGGAGCTCTGTAACATACTGAAATGTAGCACTATTCACCCAGTGGAAATGGGTGAGTGAAGGATGTGAGGGAATGAGCCTCCCTTGCTGACCAGCTCACAGTGTAGGTGTAACACATGCTGTGTTGATGAGCCGACTCACTTTTTCTGGCTCTGCCACAAAACTCACCGTGGTGCCTGTGAGCTCAGTTGGGTACCAGAGACCTGGATTGATGCTGCTCTCTGCCTTCATTCGCAGGAGTGGGACTGGCAGCTGTGGTCCTCTCCTTCTGGCTGAACATCTACTACATCGTCATCATTGCCTGGGCTCTCTACTATCTCTTCAACTCTTTCACTGCGGTGAGTCACAGGCATGTCTACAGCATGGCCTTGGCTGTGTTCTGGGTCCTTACTCCCTGCTTTATGGGGGGTAAGTTGTTTATGCCACAAAACATGCACTAGCTGCTGGTACTTTGTGCAAAGAGCCTTTGTCGGCACCTTGCTGGACCCTTCCTGAGGAGTTTCATCGGCCCTGTAGGCAGTTGTGTAGTGCTGATGGGTACTGATGTTTTTCCTCTGGAGAAGATGATCCTCTGGAGGGGATGGTCCCATCCCCTCTCTGGGAACTGTTCCCCACTCACATCAGTCTTTAAAACTAAGCCTGGGTCTCTGTTGTATTTCTAGAGCTGTGCAAATCTAAGAGCTGCACATTTCCACAACTGGTTTTGTCACATGTTCTTATTACCCAGGATTTAGTACTGACCTTAATTAGTCCTCATTTACGCTTCTCTTGATAAATGAAATCCTGGGGACTTTTTCTGCTGGGAAAATGATTCAGAAAGCATTTAGACATCTGCTTGTGACTGTCCCTTAGCACGTGCTTTGGCGTTGTGGTTTATAGTGGGTTCCTCTCCCATAGCAGGATCTTCTAACATAGAAGGTTAGAACCACACCCTGCATTAGTTTCTTGGTAGCTGAATGATTTATTTCAGCCCAGCAGCTGGGAAGAGCTCCCTTAAGTAAATCTCTGAGCAGCCAGAAGCCTTAAAGACATAAACCTGTTGGTACATTCAGGTGTCACAGATCCAGCTGGTGACAGTGCTCATATCTACGCAGGCAGCTCCAGGTGTTCAGCTCAAGACCTTTTACCAGAGATAATTCCAGATTCGCAAAAGGAGCCAAGGTGCGAATAAAAAAGCTAGGCTGATGCCTGTCCCCTGTCTCTCCTAAATTTGACTAGGAGTGTTCTGAATCTGAATAGGAGCACAGCTGCCTTCTGCAGTTTCTGTCCTCTGAAATTCAGAGGAAATAGAGCAGCAACAAACCATCCCCCTGCCTGCCCCTCCTTATAAGAGCTGTGCAGCATCTCTGATGTGCAAACTGCTTGGTTGAAGGGCTGCTGCGCGGCGCTTGAGCCATTGCATTTGCTTCAGTGCAAATAGCAAGTCCACAATGAAATCACTGAGTGGGTACAAACAGTCTGGGTGGCCACCGGGGTGTCCCCACCTGCCCCTCCCATAGCCCTTCTTCTGCCAAGCCACCATGCACCTCAGGAGGTATCATTTGCTGAAGTGAACTGATTTAGAGTGGGGGGTGAAGGCAGCACTTAGAGGCACTGGTGCCACAAAGCACTTAAAACACAGATAACATTTCTAAAGGGGGTCTGTATTTGTGGATGAATAGGAACGGATACAAACATCTTCTTAAAGCTTTGTTGAGCTGGAGCCTGAGGTCTTATCTGCAGAGGGAAGTCATCCAGAATAGCCATCCTGCATTTATCTACATGCACTGCACTTGGGAAATGAGATTGCTGCACATGGAGACATATCTGAGCTGCTCTTGTTGGGCTGCCTTGGCCGTGGTACTACACGGCATGGGTGAGTTGCCCTGTGTGCTCGCACAGCCCCTGACAGTGCAGTTTCATCGTTTGCAGCGCCAGAGCCGATTGTAATAAATCTGTAGCGGTGTGCTGCTGTCACACTGTTACTTACAGTGTAAACATCTCCCGGAATCCCTTTGTGCTGCTTATAATCAGGGCAGAGGACAGCATGAAATAGCTACTACCCTTTAAATTTACTCCTGGGTTTATGTTACAGTAGTTTACTTGTGTAGCAAACTGTTAGCCCCCATTCTCAATGCCACATTGCATTTTAAGCATTGAAGCTTAGTATAAATGAGAAATAAGAAGCAAATCAGTGTTTATTCTTTGTGCACTAAATTCCAACCACTTGTTGAATAAAGCTAGCCAAAAGCTATAATGATTATAAGCACAATATCCCTCGGTAGCTATTTTAATTAGTAGCTATTAATTACCAGCAGTTAATTGGAAATGGCTTTCTGTCTGGGGAATTGCTAACATTTTATTAGAGCTACAGTATTGCCCTAATCACGTCATGATATTGTTTCCTGGAAAATCCATGTCACTATTTATCATTATTTTGGGAAACCATTTCATGCTTTTGGCTGCAAGGTTCCTGCCCATTCAGAGAAGCCGCCCTTCCTCTTTGCAAAAACAATGGAGTTCCAGTTTTAAAGAAGCCAAATTTCACTTCTTACCACTGCCCTTTGGAGATGTCACGTTAATGCTAACCCTGCTATCCTTGTGCCGGTACAGGACCTGCCATGGCAGAGCTGTGGGAATGCCTGGAACACCAATCGTTGCTTCTCCAACTACTCCCTGGACGACACCACCAACCTCACCAGCGCCGTCACTGAGTTCTGGGAGTACGTCCACAGCCTGCCTACACCAGGTTTCTCCCCCTTGCTGCGGCCATCGTGCCTGCTCACCGGGGCTGCAGCCGTGCCCGCTGGCACCTTTCCTTGGACAGCCTTGGTAGGAGGGCATCAGAGCCGGCCGTTGGCTGAGGTGGACATGGGCACAGGGTGCGCTGTACAGCCACAGGTCAGATGGATAGAGAGGGTAACAGCCTCTCTGCCTCTCTTCTCCTTCCTTTACCCCATCACGATGAGCCTCAGGTCCCTTTAGGGTTTTGCAGGCTCTCGTGCTTGTCTGCACCTGGCCCTTCACCCTTCAGCCACCTCTGGGATCTCCAGTCCCTCTGACCGCAAGGGTTGGACTTCCCCTTAACATAATCTTTCCTTAACACCACCTCTCCCACCCTTAGGAGGAACATGCACCAGATGTCTGGGGGCCTGGGGGAGCCTGGCACCATCCGCTGGCCCCTGGCTGGCACACTGGCCCTGGCCTGGCTGCTGGTCTACTTCTCTATCTGGAAGGGTGTGGAGTGGACAGGCAAGGTACGATGCAAGGACTGAGGGTTTCAGTGCTGCCTCTCATTGCCACGCTTGGGTCTCAGCTGTCAGAATGTCCTCTGGACTCAATTTTGTTTGAGTGCCTATAACTAAGGTTATGGTGTTTCGAGGCAGAATCACAGTAATAGCTACTATTAAATTCCTGACATTTACCTTCCACGGCTGTAAAAATTGCTACCGTGTTTATGGTAATTTTCATTCTAAGCATAGAGAATAGCTCTTCCCTTTAAACTCACGGGTCTGAGTGCTCAGTCTCTTTGGGAATAGACTTGGGAAGAGATCTTCAGAGATTTCTCATGTTTTCTACCTTGGGACAGCCCTTTGAGAGAGTGAGGCCTTTTCTGGGCTCCCCCTTTTGAAAATCACAGTCTCATAAAATGCTGCTGGTGGAAAAACCCCTCACCACTTCCTTTGAAATTTTTCCTGCTGCCCTTTAGGCATTGGTGGGAGACCTTCAGATCAGAAGCATGTTGTTATTCACTGCATAGCATTTCAGGCTAGCACAGCGGAGAGGTAATTGCTTAGTTTAGTGAAACAGCAATGCCGAGGTACTGAGATGTGTTATTTAGAGCACAGCGTGGTGTAGCGGGACAATATTATGAGAGTAATCTAGAGGAGAGATCAGAAAGAAGCACTTCAGGCACAGGTCAGCTAAGCTGTTAACCTCCCCAGTGGCTCTCAGACAGGTGTTAGCTGCGCAGCCGCAGCAAAGCCCTGGCGATGGCTGGTACGGGCCCTGTGATGAGGGATGGCATGTGCCTGAGTCCCTGAAACAGTGCTGAGAAGGATGCGGTGGAGTCAAGACGACTCACATTGCTTGATGCATTGGAGTAGAGAAACACCAGCTTTAGCTCTGCAAAATAAGGATGTGATGACTTAAAGGGATTACTTCGGTGGAGTAAATTTATCCCTGTGCAATTCCCTTGTCTTTGAGCAATTCATCCAGACTTTAGCATGCTACTTTTGTGATTAGTGCATCCTTGCGTGTCATTGGCAGACAGAAACTTCAAACAGCCAGAAACATTATTAGCACGGGAATGGGAAACAGAAACAACAAGGAAATGCTGCCCAAAGTAGCTGAGCATGGGGAGCCTGTCCCCCTTGCAGGGGGACATGATGGACGCAATGTCACCAGGGGCAGGAAGGCTCCTGGGCACTGGTGGGCTGATGGCTTCTCTCCCACGGTGTCTTTCGCAGGTCGTGTATTTCTCAGCCACTTACCCCTACTTCATGCTTTTCATCCTCTTTTTCCGGGGAGTCACCCTGCCGGGAGCCAAGGAGGGCATCCTCTTCTACCTCACGCCTGACTTCAGAAAGCTCTCCAACTCTGAGGTTTGTAGCCTAGTGTGGAAAGCTCTTACCTCCTGGTTTTCTCCACATTAGTCTTCCCCAGGCAATTCCCTTGGATATTTTAAGTATTAAAAAAAATGCCTGGAACAGTTCCCTGTTCAAGCAGCCATGACTCCTACAGGCTGAGACAAAGCTGAATGGCAGGCCCTTCAGGGTGGAAACCTGCGTGGTAGCTTGGCTGTACTCAAGCATGTTACCCATGGGGCAGGAGTGTCAGAACTTACCCCAGTGAAGGAAAGTCCCCTTCGGGCTGGGAAGGCCTCATTTCACTGACTGTCCCAGGGCTGGTGATTTGGTCTTGATTTGGTGGTCCCAGAGAAAAGACAATATAGTGGCGCTGGCACGGGGTCCTCAGAAGCAGCACAAGCACAACAGCACACCCAGCAGCAATTTTTGGTAGAGCTTAAACGATGAGTGGTGGCCAGTTATGTTGCCTTGGTCAGTAGAAGCACAGAGGGGACCCAGGCGGAGCGCAGAGGCTTGCAAAGGCAAATATTTTCAGGAGACACAGACCCTGCCTTTTGCAGCAGCAATGCTCCCATGGCTCCAGAGTCACCAGTCACATGTGAGTGGGGACAAATGAACACCCATCATTTCTCAAGAGGCCCCAATGATCCCTCTTGCAGGACACTCACTGTAACTGTACTGCCAGCTGCAATAGCTCTAATGCTAGAAACAGGGCCCTCAAGACCAGAAGAGCTGTTTAAATACTACATAATTAAGAAATGAATGATCTGCCCCCTTTTCTTGTGCCTTCTAGGCTTTTAAGACCGTAAAGCATTAGGACCAGCCTTGCAAGCTGTCCTCTGTAGTTATTTGCACAAGAAACTCTATGTTGGAAAATCAAAGACATGCTAGTGGAATAGGAATGGAGGGAGTGAGCATGGGATGTGGGTCTCCGAGAGAAGCAGCACCCCTCGGGGGGCAGCTGTGGGAAAGCAAGCACACACACACACAAATTCAGATGATGTGTGAGTCCTTTCTGACCTGCAAAGAGGACAGAGGGACACAGTCCAGAAAATGGGATGCAGGACCCTTCCTCCATCCCCCATCCATCTCTGGAAGCAGCCTCGAGCCACAGGTTTTGGAGGGCTGGGGATGTACATCTGGTGCTGGGCCAGGCTGCACTCTTGATGTGCTTGCCCAAGTGAGAAGGCTGCAGACCTCCTGCTCCTCTTCCTCCTCCTCGCGGAGGCATTGCTCTCTAGCATGCTTCCCCCTGACACTGCAAGCAGGAGAGGCACGTGCCACATCCCTGACTCAGTGGCCTGTGTTAAAGACCTCTGGCAGCCCTGTTCCCCGGGGGGAGGCACAGGGGCTCTGCTGACCTTATGTAGCTGTGGGATGTGCAGTGGCTCCAGGAGGCAGTGTGCTCCGACCATGTCTGTGCGACACACGTGCGCAGCATCACCAGCCTATGGGCGAAATGGGGCTGCACCAGCCATCTCTGTTACTCTCCTCTCCACCTGCACCACCATCTCTGAGCCCTACCTCACCCTGGAGATAGGTGTTCAGAAACGCATGGAAATAAGCCTGCTCTTCAGACATGTTCACCCCATTTGGCAGTAACACAGCTACAGGTTTCAAGGTGGCTCCTGTGACATTTTCAGCCACTGGCCCAAACATTTCCTTGGAGCTTGGGTCAGCAGCCAGTGTTGCAGGCACCTGTGGCTCTGGTGGCATGGTGCCCTCAGGTCTGGACAACCCCAGTGGGCTGTATGGCCAAGTCCACAGCCCCACAGGCTGTACCCAGCCCCGTTGCCAGCCCTGCTCTGAGCTGCTGTAGCAGATGCGCCTGCAGCATGCAGTCCCTCCTGCTGTATTCCTCTCCCGGTTCCTTCTCCACAGGTCTGGATGGACGCAGCCACACAGATCTTCTTCTCTTACGGCCTGGGGCTGGGGTCTCTGATCGCTCTGGGGAGCTACAACACTTTCCACAACAACGTCTACAGGTCTGTTGGTTTTTTTCCAGCCTGCTGCATGGCAGGGAGTGCTCACAGGTGAGGCAGGGGTCACGGTGAGTACCTGATCTCCGACGTCCCCTTGCTGGCAACATGCAGCCTTGGAGACACACGGTGATCATCGTAGCAGGGGTCCCCTGCCTGCAGGACACTTAACACATCACCTGTGCTACCTCTCCAAGGCACAGGAACTGCTCTAGGCAGGGCTTGGACTTTTGTTTACCCACCCTTTGTTCTTGGCCTCTTGGTAGGGACCTGCAGGTGTTTTCTTTTCTTTCTCTCTTCCAGAGATTCCATTATTGTCTGCTGTATAAACTCCACCACAAGCATATTTGCTGGGTTTGTTATTTTCTCTATTGTTGGCTTCATGTCACACATCACGAAGAAGTCAATCTCAGAGCTGGCCTCTTCAGGTAAGCAGAAACCCAGGTTCAAATGCAACTGCAACCTTTGAGAGAAATTTGTCAGTGAGCATGGGATGCTCCCAGGCCTTTCTTGACTGGGACCCAAGTGTGCAGCCCTCTTTGCGTGCCCTCCCACCAAGACGGGTCTTGTGCACTTGCGGCTTATGTTCATCACACTGGCTTCAAGGGACATCTCCACCTGCTTTTAATGTTCACCTTCTTTATGTGCTGAAGTTTTACATTCTTTTGCCATTTTCTTTCTGAAACTTTCCTATGGAGAATAGATACTGCCTATGTTTTCAGTAGATATGATCAAAATTTGGAGTCCCTTTTCCCTGCGAAATTCTGAAATCGTAATCTCAGAATAATTTTTCAGCCAAGATGGGACTGTGTCATTTTGCACAAAGACATATTTTGAAATTGCTGTCTTCCCAGAGAAAGCTTTTATCTCAAGGTTTCTTTCTCTCAAGCATTGTGTGATGGAAAAAAAAAGACATCAGGGAAGTTATAACCAGCTCTGAATACCAGCTCATTTCTCTAGCAAAGTGCTCCAGCTCCATTTGGTAGCGATAATTTGATGACTTTCTTGCTTGCAGGAAGGAAAAAGGCAAAGCATTTCTCTAGCCATTCCTGCCTCCCCATCCTACCCCCGTGCACCCCACCAGGCTGGTGTGTCATCAGTGAAGGCTCAGGTGTTTCTAGCTCCTATATTAAACACCTGCAATTCTTGACTGTGATCATTGTCTCTCTGCTCAGCTGTGGCCTTTAGCTCAGACTTCCCATCAAATGCTTTATAAACATGGGCTCATCCCTCTTTTCATTACTGCAGGCCCTGGACTGGCTTTCCTCGCCTACCCACAGGCTGTCACACAGCTGCCCCTCTCCCCGCTCTGGTCGATCCTCTTCTTCTCCATGCTGATGATGTTGGGTCTGGACAGTCAGGTGAGACAACCCAGGGACAAAGTGGGGTAAGACACAAAGATATCTTCAGATATGATGGTGGTGTCCCCTTCTGCACCTTGGGACAGTGCTGAGCAGGGTCTTTTCTTACTCTCCATGATGAGATACAGCTGCATGAAACAAAATCTCCTGTGTGGCCTTCACCTCTGTGCTCTTCCCTAACATAGGCATATACTGCAAGCGTGGCTGTATCTGACTACTACCCAATGCACCAGTCCTTCCCCTGCTGCCAATTAAAAATAAGAGTAATGACCAGCTTCCAGCAGCCCAGAAGAACCAGTCAGCCTTTTAAGACAATCACTACTTCCTTGCAGGAGAAGAGGATCTTTGGAAAACTTTTTTCTGTTCAGATCAGTTTTTGGCCCTAGTGAAGTGCTGGTGCTGCTGTGTGGGCACAGCATGTCCCCATCTTACCGGGTGGCGTGGCAGCTGAGCTCACAGGCTCTAAGTAGAGCTAGGGGGAAACTATCCCTGCCAAAATACTTTGGGGCAAGGGAAAAAAGAAAAAGGGTTTTTTCAACCAATAACTGCTTCATTGTTGTAAGACACTGTTCTCCCCATCCCCAAAATAGGTATGTGAAATAAGGGAAGTCAGTATTAACTGCTTCATTTCATGCCTGCATGGTAATAGTTTGTGGTCACTGCAGCTCTCTTGGTATTTTATGACATGTTCAGTTTGAATGCTTTGGATCTTCTTACTGTGTCACCTTGACCAAACTGCATTTCCTGTGAGGCAAGAAAGTGCCATTACTTTAGCTTACTTTCATAGGTTAGGGTAGAAAGTCTCCATCTTCTCTGCTCTCAGGAGCTGGGAGGAGCACCTCTGCTCAAGGTACCACTCTTCAGCCAGACACAGCGCTCTGGCACAGTATTGACAGGTTGCACTGAGAAAAGCAGCCATGTGGCGTTTGGGTTAGGGCTCTCCTGTGGTGTGAGGATGGTGGTTTGATGCAGTGTTTCAGCATTGTCAACAAAAGTGGCCCTGAGCAGAGCTGAAGCACCTTGGGCTGGTTCACAGGTGAGCAGAGGAAGATCCTGGCAGAAGGAAGGAGCCATGCCTTGGGAGAGGCTGCTGCCTGGGTACTCTGACTGCTTTGCCGTCAGATAAGTCTTACAAGATATTTGAGGGGGAAGCAGCTGGATGTAGCAAAAGGTCTCTACCCTGCCCACCCCCCTCACCCCTGAGCCCTCACAAACCCCAAAAAATCATGGTCTCTGTGTTTTTATGAGCAGTGATACTTTTTTTCTGATAATTCAGCATAACAGTAGCCACCCAGTGAAGCAGTGAATTGCAGTGTCCCTTCCTTTAGAGTGCATCAAAATCAAAGGCTCCTTCAAAAGCCTGTGCTTGGTCTGTCACATCCTCCCTTGTGCCCACATGCTCTTTCCTTGCAGGGAAAACCATTGGTACAAAATGGATGCTCTTCTGGATAACAGGAAGTGTTCATAAACCCAAGCCTAGTTCAGAATCAGACTCAGACCAATTCCTGAAATGTCACACCTGGTTTCCAGGAAAATCTAATCAACCAAATCTGGTTTTCAATTATGGCACACTCCCATAAACATATAATAAAGCTCATGTCTGCATTAACACAGACGTTATTTGAAAAATAATTTCAAATAACAACTAAATGTTCCAAAAGAAGCTACATTTACAGGAAAAAAAAATTACTCTCCATGGATTATTTACTCAGCACTGGTAAATAGTTTGAGACATGACAATAAGCCCTTTAAGCACCGTGTGGAATTTGTTTGCTGCATTTGCTTCTGAAATACCATTTGAAATTCTCCAAGTCCTTTTTGACAGCTAGTCTTGGAGGGCAGGCAGTCCAGGAGGGGCTATCATTGCATGGAGGAGGAGGGGTGTGTGGAAAGAAGCATCAAAATGAAAACAAGCTTTTAAAAAAGCACAGATAAATACATGTGAAGAAGCTTTCTGTCTGCATGCTGGAGCTCTGACAATTGAACACACTATTAACAGCACGGCAGCTTATGTATATCAAACAAATAACACAGACTGCAATGACGGCTAAAATTGCACATGCATTTTGAAGCATTCAGTTAAAAAAAAGAAAGAGAGATGGTTTTGCTATGTGCTGATTAAGTATCGTTTGTGGTATTTTGTGAATGGGGAGCAGCCATTTTTCATTTGGGTCAGCAGCCCAGTTCATGAGGCACAGCAGGGCGGTAGGGCGTTTCTTGCACGCTGCACCCCCAGGGCTGCTGGGCTGGGGCTGCACCTTTTCATCAGTGGAGCACGGGGCTCTGAGCACAGTGGAGATGCTCAGAAGCCTGGCTAACAAAGGAAGGTAGGGCTAAGATCTGTTTGTGGTGCAGCAACAAGCCCCAACCCCTTAATGATGGTGGGAGTAGGTTCACCCATGTCCATTAGCTTCGATAGTGAGTCTTCTGCAGATGCAGCACAGCTATATCTCCCCAATTCTGCCAGGATGCTCAACTCATCTGCAGTTACTTGAATGGGATGAATGACCTGTATTGATAGACACGCATCTCCCTCCTGTGCCCCCACTTGCTGCTCATGTGCCTTAATGTTCACTCTGCCTCTGATCCATCCAGGCTTTAGCTCTTTTGCGTCTAGACCCTCTTGCATAATATGCTAATGCTTTATTTTAACCTACCAGTTTCCAGGTCAGGCATTTTCTCCCTAGGGGAGCTAGCAAGTCTTGTGACTGCAAGCCTGCGTCTGTGCCATGTGAGGCTGCCTCTCACAGGTTATTCCTGAGGATTTCCAACTGCCAGCAGTAAGACACACTCCTGTGGCTCCCTGCTGCACATCTGGCAGCTGGGGGCGAACCCCCCACGGGCCCATGGGTCCTGGCCAGGGTGCTCTGCATAGCCAAGGAGAGAATAGCAAGCCCCTGACTCTGGGATATGGTGGGAGAGAGACTTTCCTTCAGACCAAGGTGCCACCTATATCGACTCCCAAGCCCAGATTATTGGATCCAGTAGCTTGTGTAATGATTAAGCTCCTGAAGAGTTAAAAATGCAACAAAGAGAAGTGAATAGAAATACAATATTTAGGAGAGAAACAATATCCTGGGGCAAGGCAAGATGAAGAACAGAATGTGGACTAAAAATTGTGTCTGGAGACAATTGGTGAGAAAAACGGAACTTTTTGGAAAGCAGATTGAAGTGTGTGTATCTACCTGCATGCACAATGACCAGATCCTCATCGCTCCTGAAAGCAGCATGCGTTCACTCAGGTGCCTACTTACCTTGTGTGAGCATCTGAGGTTGGGTGTACAGGCTGGGAAATGTGGACCCCAGGCCAGTCAGGGAACCATGGTCTCCAGGGTTGGAAAAGTGAGCCTCCTCCAGGCTGCATCACCTCTGAAGCCTGAGGTTGGCATGAGGCAGTTTTCAGTAAATGGTATGAAGGCAATTTCCTGTTTTATGGATAGAAAAAGTAGTGTACAACCATTTGCTTCCCCACCTCACCCATTACACAGCAGCTTAATTTTGATAGGAGGCAAAGAGATTTCAACTCTGTAGCCCTGTTCCTCAACACCTATCTCCCTGTCTTTCCCTCTGTGCTTTCCCTGACTTTGATCCCTCTTCCTGAACAAAAGGGCTGTCAATTTTACTCCCTCCCATTATCTGAGACATCCTTTTCTTCACTTCTGCTCTGCTGGACACCCCTCTCATCCACCCTGTGCCCCCAGCCACCCCTGTCTCCCCCTCTGAACCCTTTTTCCTCCCTGCCTTGCCTGGTGGCAGACTGCCTGGCCCTGCCCGTGGCTCTGGCAGCGCCTGGCCGCACATCCACGTGGAAGGAATAGCTTTTGACAGTGTACTTTTTGTCACGCTGGCTCTTCACACTGTGGTGCCAGCTCAGTCCTGACTCCTCCAGACAACGAGCAGGGTGGGATGGGGTGAAGCGCTCGCTGTCAATGAGAATAAAGGCAGTTTAACCCATGCCTGAATGGCAAAAGATGCTTTAATAGCACTTGTGTCCAGCATAAAAAGCTTAGTTCATTAAAAATTCGACTTGAAGCAGTTGAGCTTTGATGCTCTGGGAATACCAGCTTTCCGCACTGTACCACGTGGATATAAAACCCTGGGCAGAAACACCACCCTTTGTCTCACTCTGTCCCACATGGAAGCCAGCCCCAGCAGCCAGCAGTGTGCGAGTTCTTCCACCATCCCTGCCCAGCTATAGGCATGGCTAACACTCCCCACTTTTTTTCCACACATATTTCCAGCCCTCTGCTGCTCTTTTTAGTCTGTGTACCTCTACCTCCACCTCTGCTCCTGGTTTTTTTGGGTTTTTTTCTGCTTGTCTCCTTATTCAAAGCTGAATCTAAAAATGCCAGTACTTTCTAGAGCACTCTTCCCAGGACAGGGAGGTCCCTGACATCCAAAAGCAATGAAACCTCTTTCATTTTCATTGCACTGGCTTGTACATTTATTGAGAGTGACCAGGAAAGCTAGGAGCCTGCAGCTGTCATAAACTTCCCACGACTTTTTCTAAAGGCATCATGTGCCCTCTAAGAGCTGTACGTTACCAGTGGTTTCTGGGAGGGATATAGAAAGGCGAATCTCACAATTTATCAAGAAATAAGAGGGAAGGACGCACTTCACATATATACAGTCAAACTGTCCTCATGCCATAGGGCAGAACTAATAGAAAAACTGATTTGAAGGTAACGCTCATGGGTACTTCTTTATGTATTATGGTGCAGACAGCATTAATATACTGTGCCTGGCACAGCACTGCACAAGCCATCCAGGTGTTTTCAGCTCTAGAAAGACCATGCGCTGTGAGGATGGGCTTTTAAAGTGCTACATGCATTTAATGTAGTGTGCTTGAAAAATGAAATGAAGTCAAGGACTGGGTAGTCAGAGATGTTATTATGCACATGCACTTGAGACTGGGCAGTGGGTAATGCAGCTCCTTAACGAGCATTTTAGATCATTGAACAGCACAAGCACTGTTGCAATAGGCTGAGAAGAACACACATGGGAAGGGAAGAGCAAGCAAGGTCCTGCACACGTGCCAGCAGCAGATGGACACACAGCTGTGACAGAGCCTGGCAGTGTGGGGGAGCAGGGCAGTGACGGGGAAGCCCTGGAGAGTTTGGGGGAAGAAAGAGGAGGCTTTCCATGGGAGGCAAAAGGCAGAGATTTATCTCAGCTAATTTTAGGTATTTAACCCCAGTGCTTCTAGCTCCCTCTCTGTTCAGTGGAGGCAGAGAAGCATTTTCAGAAGGTGGTTCAGACCAAGTTTGTGCGGAGGTGCCCCCTTCTTTTCTAGGATCTGCAGAGAGAACTTAAAGCAATGAGATTCTCTACATTGGAGTTAAATGTAGGTGGAGTTGGTGTCAGGCTAAGATACTTACATGTATGTCCTCGGTGTATACCTTTTCCCATAGTTCTGCACCGTGGAAGGGTTCATTACAGCCCTGATGGATGAATATCCTAATCTCCTCAGAGCCAGGAAGAAGGTCTTCATCGCAGTAGTCTGTTTCATCTCTTATCTCATTGGATTCTCCAATATCACCCAGGTACAGATATCTGTGCTTGTACTTCCATTCATGTCACTTTTCTAGTCTCTTTGTCATAGCACAGCAGCACCGAAGCTTTGGGAGAAGTGACAGCAATCCTAGGAGCCATCCGAATGCTGGATAAATGGGCTTGCTCATCACTGCTACACCTCAAGTGAAGTAGGATGCCTCCATAATTTTTGCTACTATCCTCTTGTCAGTTTGGCTTGGTTTTTTGCTATCTGCAATAAAGTTCAAGCCAACAGAGCCCAAGCTGAGGGAATGCTTGGTGCAAAGAGTTAAGATAACGTAAAGACGACCAGTCTGTTGGGGCCCTGAACCTCTGGGGCTGAAGCCAAGGCTCACATGTGTGGAGGTTAGCGTTGGGTGGTCTGGAGACTGACTGGAGCACTGTAGGCTCGTGAAGAGGCAAGGCAGCAAAGCTCCCAGGAGGGGCAGAGCAGACTAAATTAAGTGACTCCATCTAAACCAGGGAATATTAAGAATCCTAGTGAATCTCTGCTTTTCTCTTTACCCTTGGCCATGCCTGAACAGGCTGGCTAATTGTCTGCAAGAGCACATCAGTTTTGCTGCTGGGAACCAGACTCCAGTGCTAACGTTGCAACGCCGGCTCTACTGTCCAAGGAAATTAACATTAAAGCCAGCAAACACAGATAGTAGCAATCCAAGCAGCCAGCTGATATTGTTGACCATAATCTATAACTAAAACTCCCTGACCCTGGTTTTGTCTCTTCAGGGTGGCATTTATGTCTTCAAGCTGTTTGATTACTACTCAGCCAGTGGCATGTGTCTTCTCTTTCTTGTCTTCTTTGAGACCGTCTCAATTTCTTGGTGTTACGGTAAGCACAAAAGACCTTGTTTCCTTTGTTTTCTCCATGGGCATGGTGAGTAATTTCAGAAGCCTCCCACAGTGAAGCCAATGAAAATTTTGCAACTGAAAATAGCTTAGGCTGATAACTCCAGAAAATCAGGAGCAGAAGGCTGTCATCTCACTTCTCCAGGCCCCCACAAAGACCTCTGCACAAACTGGCAGATGCCTAGGGTCCTGCCCTCTGGTCCTTCAAGAGGACACCAAGAACATGGAAGCTGCTAACATGAATTTGCTTTTATGTCCCTGTACCCCAGCCGCTCCAGATAATGCTTCTCATGCTGCAGCATTGTCATCCTCTTGCTGTGGCTGGCCTGTGCTGTGTCATGAGAAGAGGTGATGACCATGGTGCTGGGGTGGGATGTTTTTTTCAACACTCATTTCTTCTTGTAGGTGTGAACAGGTTTTACAGGAACATTGAAGAAATGATTGGCTACAGACCTTGCATCTGGTGGAAGATCTGCTGGGCCTTCTTCACTCCTGTTGTCTGCCTTGTAAGACCTGGGGCATCCTACCTGCAGGAGTGGAGCCAGAAGGGCCTCTTAGTTTGAATGGGCTGTAGGGGAAATACTAAGTTCTCGACTCAGTGTAGATCTGGTGCAAGGTGGTCCTAGGCAGACTTGAGATGGGTACAGTAATACAGGTAACTCCGCCTGCTGGAGCTATCAGTTCCTCATTTTTCTTTCTGAGATGCCAAAGATAAACAAATAACTTACTGTTTTAAAAAGCTATTATTGGTTCTGGGGAAGGCTTTCAGCTACTCTATGTCCAGCCTCAGCCCCTGATAGACTTGTCAGAGCAAAAGCTATCAGCAAATGCAGCATAACTGACTGCGGAGCAATTTTGCCTTTGCTGGTGCTGCTCTTCCAGCAGGAGTAGTACAGAGAATGGTGTGAGCAGGTCAATGATAGGAAGACGAAGGATCCTGAGGCCAGCTGGGAGACTGCTGATAACCTGCTTAGGAGCGTGTGTGGGGGCACTGCTTGTCTGTGTAGTGAAGAAGGAAATCAGGGGTGTTCCAGTTCCAGCTTTTCACATAGGATAATAAGAAATGATATGAAATCACTAGTTGGTGGGCTGAGAGCATCTAGACCAGTTTAAGGAGCTGTTGGGTTGCTGTAAGACTGTTGGGATCTAAAAAGATAGCGAAGGGAAGAATGGATGGACCTTGATTTTGCACACCTTCACCTGTGATGGCTGGTGCTCTTTTCCCAGGGCGTGTTCTTCTTCAGCGTGGTGGAAATGACCCCTCTGACACTGGGAAAATACGTCTATCCTGCATGGGGACAAGGCATTGGTTGGCTTATGGCTCTGTCCTCCATGGTACTTATTCCAGGATACATGCTGTACTGTTTCTTCACCTCAACAGGGACTCTCCGGCAGGTATGAACAGCTTTACCACTCCACTTCTGCCCTCTGCTTAGAGTAAGCCCCACACTGAACTAAGCCTAAGAAAAGCCAAGCAGACTCTGATCGGACAAAGTTGTCAGAGTACTTCAGGTTGGTGCTGCAGGAGCTCTGCGCGCCCTCTCCTCCAGGAGGGCTCAGATCAGCCCCAGTGCACAGAACAGCCTCTGGCAACACAGGCTTGCTGGAGAGGACTTACTAGCACGACTGAGGACTAACATCTCTAAATGGCTAGGAGCGCTGCTGGGCAGCATGTGGCTGGCGGTGCCTGGCCAAGTGGGTAGACCTTCAGGTAGTCTATCCTCAGGTCTGTTGTCCCTTATTGAGCTTGGTGTTGTCACTGTCACAAAGCAGGAACCTTGAATATCTCTTTGATGCAGGGGACTGGAGCCCTGGAAGAGACTGGAAAGAAATCCTTGAGGTTTCTTGACCCAGAGAAATTCCAGTTCCTGGCGGTCCCTGGCTATGAGCATGGTTACTTGACACCTCTCAGCAGAGAGATCAGCATCCTCCAAGCATGAAGCTTGAAATATCTCAGGGCTAGGACCTGCTAGCAACAGACATACACAATGGTAGTTTGCCGTGTGTTTTGGAAAGGGCACTCAGTGAATGAGGGGTTAAGAAGCAAGGAAGACTTTCATGCAGGATCCACAATACCCACAACTCCAATCTTGTTTAAAACATTTTCTTTAATAATGTGAGAAGGGGTTTATGTAGCAGTGAATCATGAGTCTCTGTATGTCGTACCTAGAAATTACTGTTAAGGTTTTATTTACAGTGTTGACATGCAGTCTTGAGAGCCCTATGCACAAAGCCCCTGGCTCAGTGCTGTCCGCTTGCAAGCTACAGGTGTCAGAAAGCACCGCAGGGGTGCTGATGTATGGCTTTCCCAGCCCAGCTGCAACAGTAACCAGATGCCATCTAAATCCTATGAGTTTACTTCATGGATGCTGTATGTTGAATAATGTTTAATTCAGAAATGTTTTAGCTGGAATTGTTGGGCTGAGGCCAGCTTCAGGCTCCACACCTCTGAGGTCAAGTTGCAGGTCATTTTGACTTTTCTTTCTCCCAGGTCTCCATTTGGATGGATTCTGATGTGGGAACTGGATGGGTTTGGTGTCTCAGATCTGCTTCTGGTTTATGGGCTCTCACCTGAGGTTGTGCTTAGGTTCTTGCCATTGGTGCTGAAATCTGCATTGGTGTTCCTGCAGGACTCAAGCCAGGGTGTTATGTCAAGCCATTTGGCTGATTTTAGGTTGAAGGCCAGCAGCAATTCCAAGAGTAGGTCCTTTCTCAGGTGTTTAGAGGGTTTCTTATTCTCTCATAATATGAGCTGGAAAAGGCAGGGAAAGGAAGTCTGCAAATACGGGTATGAGTTCAACCCTTTACTTAGTCTCAATCCTGTCTCATTATGGATGGTGAAAGCACAACCTGGCATCTGGGGAGCCCAAGTTGGCCTGCAACCTCCCAGGAGTAGCTCCACTCCTTCTGACCAAGGGCTTGTGCTGATTATGTATGTAGCAAGTGTGGCAACACCAGCACTTCCAAGGTGCTGGGGACTCCCATGCTGCCCCAGGGGCACGGAGGGCAGCTGATGACCATGTTTCCACCCATGCCCTCAGCATCTCGTGCAAACCAGCAGTACCAGTCAGCAGCGTAAGTGGCTGGCGTGCACCTTCCCTGTCTTACTCTACCTCTAACGGTGCCCACACACATTAGGAGACCCAGATCTCCTCCCCATCATTCATAGACCAAGGAGTGAGCAGCAGATGGCAGCAGGAAGAAAGTAGGCTTGTGATGTGTGTGTGTGTGTGTTGGTATCAGAAAGACAGAGAATTTTTGGCCTCTTATATGCACAGATCCTGGATTAGTTTGTAATAGAGCTGGAGCTGGAGGGAAATTAGATGCCAGTGCTGAATAAAGTGGTTTTGACAGACAGGAAAGATTACAAGTAATTTTGATCCTACTGAGCATGAATGTGATGGGGGAAAAAAAAAGATCATGAATGGCAGAAGCAGCTCAGTGAACGTTTCAGGGACTTCACCCAGCAACAGCCACTTCAGTGGTATTGGAGAGTAGGAGCTTGTTTCCCTTTGCTGGAAAGAGCTTCTTCCTGACTTAGTGATGTCTATTCAGGTCAGGCTCAGTCCTCCTCTGCCTTCTCTTCTGCATCTTACAGCATCAATCCCTCCCTGACAGGCAAAAGTGATTCATTCTGCTCAGTCCACACACCTCCAGTAATGACTTGTCCCTCCATATTTTTCTGGGTTCTTGCTTCACTTTACTTGGCTCTGCAATTTTCATTTGATCAGCTATGGGTGACAGAAACTGCTGCTGGTGCAAAGGTTTGTGCAGGTGGACGGGTCTGATCTGCATCAGCAGTACAAACTGTAGCCTTGTTAGCCTGCTGTAGCTAGTTAGTAATGCTTTATAATCATCAACCCTGTTTGAAAAATGAGGGGAAATGGGAAAATGGGTCTGCTCTGAAGCAGCTCTCTCTTGTTCCTACTTGCAGTTGGTACTGCCTGATAACAGTTTGCCTGTGTTAAAAGGGTGATCCCTGCATTTCAGATAAAAAGAGGAGCTGCTGTGCTGTGCGCAGCACCAAAGCAAAGATGACTTGCAGAGGCTTTCAGTGAGTTGCTGAATGATGCTGGAGGAGTAACTCCTGCTGCATATGCAATCCCCTGGCCCTGTAGCTAGGGCCACCTCCGAGGTTTGGGGAGGGGGTCCCAACCTTCAGTTGCTGCCATGCCCTGGCTGTCCCACTGCTGCCACCCCTGGCTGATGTTCTCTCTCCTTTCATTCCTGGGCAGCGTTTGCAGCAGATGACACAGCCCAAACTAGAGGTGCACGCTCAGAACAATGGCCTCCAGCCAAAGACATCCTTGAATGGGAGGGTCTTGGATGCTGCCGTCTAGGAGAAGAGCCCAGACTTCCTCGCCATGCTCCGTAGATGCTTGTGCCACGTTGTCCCTTGAGCTTCTCCGGCACAGCTCGCTGTCCCTGGCTCCATGGTGGCTTTTGCTTGTCAAAGAGAGGAGCTGGTGGAGGAACCCTCTCACATCTCTTCCTCCCAGCCTGGCTTACCAAAGCTCTGCACAAGCGGTGACTGTCTGCATCCTGCAACAACCTGGTCCAGGCTCTCAGGGACGAGTGGCCAGTGCCCAGGTCTTCCTCCTCGTGACAAGTGGTGATGTTTCTAGAGAGCTTAGACTGATCACTGATCATTTTTCTGTTCTTCTTGCCTTTCCAGGTGAACCTTCATAAAGCATCCCATAGCACACAGCTGTGCTGTCACCCCAGAGAGCCAGGTGACACCGCGTTTAAATCCCAGCCAGTTGTCGATCGACCTAGCATAAACCAACACTAGTAAATGCATAACTGGAGGGGATATGGTGGAATGAGGAATTCCAGTGAGGAGCCCAGCATGCTGGTAGCTGTAGGACATCGCTCTAAAACTGGAGAAGGGCATCAGGACAGTGTGTGCTGCTCACAGGTGCCATGTTTCAGCCCTTTGCAGTCTCCAGCCCTTTTCACTGCATCCATTGGGGCTGGCACTGTGAGCCAGAGCCTAGCAGAGCAGGCAGCCTTTTTCTTCAGGAGTGTCCTGCCCTCTGCAGCAGTGTGCAGTAGCTGCTTCCTGACCATAACACGCAGTTAAAAGGGTAAGTGGAGGGCTCTTTGCTAGAGGCTGTCAAGTCTTCTACACTGACCACTCTCAGCTGCAGTCTGCTTTGTGCAGAGGCTAAAGATCTGTGTGTGATGGAGAGACTTTCCAGCACTGTGCAAATCTCCCCCTGAAGCTGGAGCAGGGTAGTTCCTGCCAAACACCCTCCCTGGCTGCGTCCCCAGGTGGGAAGCAGTAAGATGCAGCATAATGCCCATAGGTGGTTTAGCTTATACCTTTCTCAGGAAGTGGCAACACCTAAATCCCAGCTTGTGAAAGGCAGGAGCTCCTAGGGGAGCTTGTAGGACGTAGCCACCATGTTCAAACCCACTCCTGTGAACCAGTGCTGACTTCCCTTGGGAAGTGTCTGTACAGACAGCTGCTGGCGCTGGCACATTCCCACTCCCAGCACACACATCACAGGAGGCTGAGAGCTGTTGCAGATGATGCTGGAGGAGTGTATAACACCTCAGAGAAGGCTGGGAAGTGTTTCAGCGCAGTCCTAAAGCAGCAGTGTATTTCTGAGTTCTAAAGCCTTGAGAAAGGAGGTAGCTCATCATAACACCATGTGCAGGTGTGACAGTGATGCTCCCATTTGTGACAGCCTCCCAGTGATCCCAAGCAGAGGTATCTGTGTACTCAAAGCATTTGATGAGCACCTGTCATAGAAGTGCACACATGGTGTAACTTAGTGTAGATTAGTCTCTCCCTTCCCTTGGCACCCTGACAGCATTCACACTCCCGGGTTCAGCTCAGAAACAACAAATTCATAAATAAGTGTCCAAGAAAAAGTGTGTCCAGCTCATACTTCCTACTGAAGAGTCTGGTCTTGTAGGTGGCGTGTTGAAGTCCCTTGGGGGTCTCACCGCAGCTGCCACCTGAGCGGTGAGCCTGTGCGCAATTGCCCTGCACTCCAATAGGAGCTGCAAAATGATGCAGGTTGGCCCCATGCTGCCTGTCCCTGGTGCATGGGGCCAGCCTGCTCCTCTGCTGGTCTCCCAGCCTCAGGATCAGTAATGTAAAGAGGAAAGAATTTGTCTGGTTAAAGCTGAAGTCAGTCACCTTTGGGGTTGGGTTCCCTGCCAACTCACCAATGCATCTCAATTAATGTTGCTTTAGATATGTAACCAATTTGTATTTGTACACATGGCACATGCTGTGTCCTGGCTCTTAGCGGTTGTGGCTGCCATGCCTTGGGTGCATGTTTTGAGGTCTCCAACACCACGAGCTGAGATCACACCCTCTCCCACATCTAATCATTGGGGTGCTGATGTCAAAAAAAATCGCAGCTGTTAAATAGACATGAGGAAACGCTGAATTTACAGGCTTGATCTTGTAAAGCTGAAAGCCAAACACTGAAAGCTGCCGTCATAGTTCATCACAATTAATCTCAGCCAGTCACAGACATGTCAACTTTCCTTTCCATGCCCCCTAATTGCCAGAGCCAGCAGAGCTGAAATCTTCTATTCCACTTCACCTATTTTTATAAACCAGAGGATAAAGGAAACCATTCTTTATATACATGTATGTCCTTGGAGCGGGATATCTGTATTGAAAACAGATGTTAGCCTCTGATCATTGCAGTAATGATCTTTACTAGAAACCTGCTTTTGCATGTGCAGCCAGGTCACATAACCTCCCTGAGAGCTGCTCAAGTGAGTGATGGCCAAAGGAGTCAATTCTTGAGTGAGGCCTTAAAGCCATGGAAGACGCTGATTTTTCTAGCTTCACTGGGGCAGCTCAGGTCTGAGGTGGAACAAATCTGTGTCAGTGGTCATTTTGTAAACTCTTGGCCAAAAAGCTTGGTTGCTGGGAGAGCTGTTCAAAGGGTTGTGCTGTCCAGGTTGTTCCTCCAGGGGAGTGGAGAAGGAAGGGTCCAGAAAACAAAGTCCCTTCCCTGGTGACTGAGGAAATGTCTAAATCTCCAATTCTTTTTTGCTGGGATTTTAGTCCCAGCATCTCTCTGACTTGTGGCCTTGCGTGTGGCAGGTGCAGAACATCACTCCAGGTACAGCAGCAGTGGCTACCCTGCACATGGGCTGCTCATAACAAGAATATTTGATGAGATTAGCCATTTGCTCAGTTTCCTGCCTGTGAGCTTCCCATTTGCTCTCCCTCCTGCCCTGCTCCTTTTTGTTCTCTTGCCTCACTTCTTCCCCACTATCATCTGTCCAATGGAAATTATCTACCTCAGCCTGCTTCTTCCTGCTTTTTTGCTTTCACTACTGTCAAATGGCACCTCTCCCTCCTTTCTCTTCTCCTTTGTCTTCTTTCCTCATTTCTGTCTCTATTATTACCAGCCTCACTCCCCTGCTTCTCTCATGTGCTCTCTTGCGGCTCAGCCACTCACTGTGCACACACTCACCCCTTCTGCCTGCTGAAAGCTGGAGCTCAGGACCCCATGGAAGAGCTCACCTTCTTGCAGAATCCAGTCTCTAAGAACCAATTTCCATCCCAATACCAAAATTATAATGAAGTTCCAGCTATCTTCCTTTTCGCACCAGAAAATGCTGTGCCAAGCAATGCTCTCCCTTGGTATTACTAGAAGAGACATTTCAACCCATATTCCAAGAGCCTCTGCAGAGCTGTGCCTGTTCTGAAAGATTTTGTGGCTTTTCCTGTTTTTTTTCCCCCACTGTTTTATTTCCACTGTGAATGTTTGGATCTGTGAAGTGTGGCATTCATAGTCTTGCAGGGAGGAATTTGCCCTTAACTGAGGTCTGTCTAATTGACTGATCCCCTTCTCCAGCATTTCAAACTCATCCCATCCTTAGTGTTAGAAGAGCCTTCCCACCTTCATTGCGTGCAGGTTTCCCACCTAGTAAGAAAACAGGGCTGGGGATGGCCCCTTGAGCTCATCCCAGGCCTCAGGAATGTCACTATGGGCAGCTCCAGCAAAGCAGCCATATCTGCGTGTTGGCTTTTTGAAGTCAGGCTTCGGATACCAGCTGAAAGGCATGTGCTGTGCTCAGTGCCAGTGATTCCTCTGCAAGAACCGCTTTTGTGCTGTTCCCAGGGAGCGTCACTTCTGCTGACCACCACTTTGCTCCTCATTCCTTTTGGCTCACTCAACAGAGAGGACATGTGCGTGGCCAGGAGTGGATGCTCCTCTCTCCCCCATGCTGCAGTTCAGGAGATCCCACTCCCCTGTGCTCACCCACAGTGCTCCTGCCTTTATTGCTCTGCCCCCTCGCCTCCCCAGCACCTGCCAGCCTCTCCCTCCTGCCACAGGTAGCTGCTCAAAATAATCCCCTGTGAAACCTCTTAATTCTAAGGAGCTATTTAGGGAGTTGTGCTCAAATCCCTCTGAAATCCTCTTTTTCCTGAGGGCTGTGAAAAATAAAATAAATGCCATTGCCCCCACCCTCTGCCACAGCAGCGGGGGCTGAGGGGGGGCGATGCAAGATTGCTTCATTGCAGCTCAAGCGCCACTTCCCTGGAGATGTGGGTGTGATCCTCTCCCCCAGGAGAGGGGAATTCTTCCTGCTGCCATTCTCCCAGATGTGCTCTAACAGCTGGCAGCTGGTTGTAAAACACATGTGCAACGTCCACAACATGATACCGGTGCCGTGTGGCACAGTAAGGCTTCGGCTAGCCGACCACCACGTAGCTTGTAGTCTCTCCACAACTCCATTAAACAATGTGTTTGTTGGGCGCAGGTGTGCTGTGCTTTGGGGGGTGCCCTTAAAGCTGGTGTCATTCTGGGTGGGCAACTTGTCCTTATCCATCATCTGTCCCAGTGTGTGTGTGTGTGGTTTCTCTCTGGATTGGGGGACCCTGTTTGCATTTGGTGGTGATGGTCAAATGGGGAAGGGGTCTGCACCGCAAAGGGTCATGTCTGCTGTTGTTTTGCTTGTATTGAGGGCTACCAGCCCACCCATGGTGATGGAGCTTGCACCAAGCACACTGCCTGCTTTCCTCAGGAGCTGAGTACATGAAATAGTGCTCAGCTTCAGATGCCAATATTAGCACTAGAGGCCATGCGGTGTGCCCAGCATGGTTTTCCTCTCCTGATGTCTGATCCTGTCTCTGTACAGCTCCAGGTATTGGTCAGAGTTCACTGAGCAGCTCAGTGGTAGGAAGAAAAAGTCTGGAAGCTCTGAAACCTACTGATGATACCTGGGAGCTAGCTCTTAAAAATGAGTGCAGGGACCATTCTGATCATTGCACCCCTCAAAGCCCTTGGAAAGGAAAGAGAAGAGATGTCAAGAGAGGGTTGAAAGATGGGGGCTCCCGTGAGGGCTGGCTACCATCTCCCCCTCCACCGTGTGGGCCACTGTAGCAGCCCTTGGGTGTCACTTCTTCCCCCCTTCTCCGCTTTGCATCCTCTTGCTCACCTGCCTCACCTTCCCTCTTTGGGGAGACGCTTGCCAGCCCATGTCAGCTTTTCCCTCCTCAGCCCTGCTCAGCACCAGTGACCTGTCAGCTCCACATCGTTGCAAAGGCATGCCTGCTGCTGGGCCAGGGGAGGGCTGAGGCAGGCAAGCTGGCAGCAAGCGGCGGGGCAGGTTCTGCACAGAGGCTCAGGTGTTGACACATCCCTGCTCACCCAGTCACCCCTGTGCAGGGTCTGTGTCTCCTTCCTTTCTTGGAGCTTTCCACCGGCTCTGCTACCAGTGCTTCTGCCTGGTGTGGAAAGCCAGTGCTATTTTGTTGACATCTAATGGGGATGTCAGGCGTTCTCCTCTCCCCTACTGACAGCCCTCCATAGCCTCAATGGAGGGGAACAGAGATGCTGTGAAAGCAAAAGTCACAGCACTGTACCCTCCAAGCATTTTAACAGCTTTCCTCCCTTTCTGCATCTTTAATGGTATGTTAAAGTGGTGCTTGTGGTCAGAGGTCCAGGCAGGTATTGGACCTCCTCAGAGCTGCATGGCAGCAGTGACATTACTGCCCTGTCCCTCAGGGTTTGTTCACCCCATCAGGAGCAACCCCTGGGGCTGGTGTCTCTCCCTCCAGTGCGTTGGGTGTCCTGTTCAGCATAGGTCCCTGCATGTCCCCTCCCATGCCCCAGTGGTGTGCATCAGGAGGGTTGCCTGTGAGGCTGTGTGGCATTTTCCCTGGCTTTAGTGCTTGCCCTGGCACATCCCAAGGGTCTGGGATCCATGCGTGGCTGTTAACTGCTGAATAAAGGGTTTTGAGCCACAGGGCCATGCCCATGGGGGAGCCCTGGATGGTGGCCCTGGGGCAGACATCCAGGGGGTGGCAGGGGATGGGGTGGCATCCCGGTGTCCACACCAGTGCTGGCTGAGGCAGCACTGCCAATGGCAGTGCGGGGCTCCTGCCAAGCATGCATCCATCATCCCCACGCCGTCAGCCAGGAAGTGTCTGTGTCTGGAGATGCTCAGGAGAGGTTAGTGCTCTCTATGCCGATACCTGACAGCCGTGACGCTGACGGAGATGCCTCCCGACAGCCCGGCATGATGCCGCTGCGCTGCCAAGAAAATGACGCCAGCCTTCATCGGGGCTGCAGGGACCAGCCACAGCCTCTTGCGGGGTGGCATGTGTCCCCACCACAGCCTGGGGGGACCAGCAGCCCTCACCCCCACAGCTGCAGCCCTGTGCAGAGCAGCCATGGAGGTGTTTCATCTTGGTTGTACTCATGCACCACAGGAGCCTTCTCCAGGGGACCTTGGCGGGGTCCAGGTGTTCTGCTTCCAGATGAGGAAAACCAACCCAGCAGGAAGGGACTCACCTGAGTCACTGGTGTAATGATAGCTGGGGGGGCACTGGCCTCAGAGGGCACCATAGCCAGAGCATGCGGCAGGTAACCTGCCCAGGGGCACTCCTGCCTGGACACTGCATCTCCTGCAAGTCCGGGGGCTGCTGGCAGAGTAGGGCATAGCTGCCGAGCCGGATTTTTTTCTCCTTTTGGAGGCTGTGTGGCTTGGAGAAGGCTCTTGGCTGGTTTGTGTTGCATCATGCTGTTTGGGAAAACCCAAATACCCCCGCAACGAAAAGCACCTGTGAGTTTTGGGCTGACGCTGTGACCTGGCTCCAGATAAAACCTGTCCCATATTTGTCCAGATACGAGGTTCTACAATGTAAACTCAGCCTTGCCATCAGCCTAAAAAGCACTGCCTCCTGCCTGCTCTATGGCTCCAAAGCCCCATACATATTCTTGGAGGTATATCAGCCCCTGGGCTGGCCCTGTGGGACAAGGGCGGGACACGGGGGCGCCCATGCCTTGTGTCTGAGCATGCAGGCAGCGCTGGCCCCTTGCCCCGCTCTCTGCCCATCCCCAGGGAGTCCATGTGCCTTTTGGCCACAGCTTGCCCTTGTCTGCGTGGCTGAGCCTGGCCGCCTGCCACCTCCTCGTTTGGACATCCCCCTCCAACATCCCCTGACATCCCGCAAGTCAGAGCTGACTGACGTGCCTTTAAAAATAAGTCCTCTGTGGGGAGGAGAATGTGAGATGGAGTGGGATGTGTGCTCTTGGTTGGAGGTGGACAACATCCCCTCTGCCTCTCCCTGCCCTCCGGATGGTGCCACGATGTCCCAGCGGAGCAGCCGCTCTAGGTCGCTACCTGCCCAGCCCATGGCACAAATGGTTGAATCAGTTTTTGAAGTGTGTTTGGTCCTGCAGGAGAGAGAGAAGGAGAGTCGGCACCCCTGTCCTCTCCCTGCACTTACTGCAAATGAAGGGATTACGAATTATAATCAAAGATTCTTATTTTAAAGCGGCTTTTCAGCTCTGTGAGGGGAACTTCAGCACGATGCTCCTAGGGGAGGTGGGTGACAGAGCAGCTGTCACAGCCCCAGCCACTGCAGGTGCTTGGGCAGCAGCAGCCGAGGCTCAGTGGTGCGTGCTGGGCTCCAGGAGCAGCTGCGTGGGGCAACGCTTCAGCAGGGAGAGGGTGTGTGTGCAGGAGGTCTGGGTACCCCGGGCCCATGGTACAGGGGGTGTCCCATGGCTGGGTACCTGCCTTGGCACTGCAGAGTGTGTCATCTGAGCACTGGGCAGGTGCCACTATCCGCCTGTGCTGATGGATTTTCAGGGGTTCCCAGATGCTTTGAGCTTTGAAATCAGAGGGGGCTGTTTCTTTGGGGATGGAGAGTGAGTCTGTATTAGCCATGGCTGTTTAAATGGGAGCTTTCTGGGTGGGCCACACAGCCATGGTGAGAGGTATGCACCAGCCTGGTCCCCCTGGCAGCATCTCAGCCACTGTCTGGTGGGCTGCCACATGTACCCAGCCCTGTGGGGGCTGCCCCCCTCCCCGGCAGCATCACAGACGCCAGGACAACCCTCCAGCTGTGGTGACTCCTCTGCAGGGCAGAGCCTCGGGATCTGAGAAAGATCGGCTGCTGCCTGTCTCCCATGGCAGCATCTGCTCCTAGGATGTCAAGTGACAAATGGCACCAGCTAAAGCATCCTGCAGTCCCCGGGAGGCTTTTGCCCCACACCACCAGCAGCATCTGCCCAAGCGAGGCACTGTGATCTTTCCTCTTTTTCATTTTTTCCCTCTGCTCCATTCTCCTGCTGCGTTCATGGCAGACCTGTGTGAATTGTTAGCAAACTGCTGTTGTTTTCACTGGCATCTCTGCCGCCTTTTCCTCTGCTAATTATTATAGCGGTGCCTCTTCTAGGGCAAGTTGACAGATGGTCAGGGTTTTATCTCTGAACAAGCTATTTAATAGGGGCTCCTGTTTTTCCCTTGCACATTTTTTCCTGGCTGCATGTCCTGAGCTGCTGGATGGGTTGTCCTTTTCACCAAGGATGCTGGAAGATGTGAGCAGAGGGTGAAGGCTGAGATCAGATCCCAGTGGATGCATTTTTTTCTTTCCTTTCAGAAAGGGAAGATAATTCTGCCTGGGTTCATGTGGTGCTTACTGAACTTACTGAGCAATGCTCTGCCTCCCTACAAAAAGATGTGATAGGGAACCAGTCCCCAGGAGGAGGTGAAAAGGGCTGTGTCAAATGCTGGGTCCTAAGGGCAGATCCTAAGTGAGCAGAAAGTCAATGTGAGTGCTGAAGGCAACACGCAGCCTGATAGTGCCAGCTGAAATCTGGCTTGCAGAGACTGACCTCTCTGTAAGCTCCAGCTTACACTGCCATGGGCTGCATGGCTTTGCTGTGACCTTCTGGGTACAGAGGAGGCAATTTCTTCTGTAGGTGGAGGATCACAGGCTGTGACTGTGAGAACAGGGAGAGCTAACGCTGGCAGGGATCGCCCGGCCAGTGAGTGGGGCTGCCTTAGATGCACCATGGAGCCGCGTATGACATCTGCTAATGCTGCCTGTTGACTGCTGGTCTGCCTGGGCCATTGTACTTGAAAATCACGTTCAAAGTCTGAGATGAAAGCTCGGCAGGCCGCAATGCCTGAGATCTTGTTCTTACTGGAGCAAAAGCAGCTCTCAAGCGCTGGAGAGCTGAGCGGGGTGGGCGGCTCATGCAGCCAGCATGTGGGCACCGGCAGGGCTCGCTGCGCCCGCCTGCCCTGGTGTGCCTGATGGATGCACCAGGTTTTGTTTTAGAAAGCTAAATCTGGGATTTCCCCATGCTGTTGCTGTGTCCCAGGCTCTGCAGGGGATGTACAAGGACCCCAACCCTTCTGGACCTGCTCCAGGAGCAAGGGGGAAGCTTCCCTTTGCATGACAGTGAAGACCAGGGAAGCAGGAGGCTTTGGGCACCAGCTGCTTTGTGGCAATGCCTCAGTGGAGACACCAACACCAGGCCCTGCCTGGTATGACCAGGCTTACTACAGTGACTGTTTTCCCTGTTTTTAGCAGCCTTTCTGTGTACTTGGTTCTCCTAAAAAGTTTTCAAAGCCCAGTGTCCTGGAGACTGAGTACCATTCGCACAGAGCTGTTTGGTGATGCCTACCCCAGTGAGAGGGTTCGTGTGGGTCCGGGCTCCCTGCACAGCAGCGCTGTGGCACTGCTCGCTGTTTTGTTTTCCCTTACCTTCACTTCTCTCTCCCTAGGAAGCTGAAGAGAGTTTTGGCAGCTTTTCTTGCCTTTCACTTGGGTCGTTACAACAGTTGCAACACCAGCTGTCCCAGGTTGCTCGTATTCCTCCTGCCAGGGCACTTGCCCTGGTGGGGAAAAAGCCCCACTTGTAGCATTCCGGAGGGCTGGTGCCCAGCTAGCTGCTGTCACCGTCCGGCTGGCAGCCCCCCACGCTGTGCCCTGCCTGCCTGCCTGCGCCAGGCTTAGCTGTTTCGAGCCTGGCTGGAGGCAGCACGGAGATCTCTGCTCAGAATATTTGGATTTGTGTTTTTCCCATAGGGAACATGTTGTCCTCCTGTGCTGCCCAGACACTTTGCTACAAGTTTTTTATGAAATATAATGAATAGCTCATTTCAAAAAGGTGGTGAGGGGAGGAAGGGGGAAGCGCTTCCCCCATCACAGGCAGCGGCAGGAGGCAGGAGGGTGTGGGCACAGCTGTAGCAGGGGTGTACCAGCAGCGAGGTGGTGGCCGTGGGAGGAGTGAGCATCCCCGCACCAGCGGTTGCACACCCTGCAGAGGAGCATCAGGACACCCAGGGCTGCTGCCAGCACGGAGCCCTGCAAAGCCGTTGCCTTTCAGTGCGTCACCCTGGGCTGACCCAGCTCTTTCCCAGCCAGCTGTGCAAGCAGCATGGGGTGGCAGTGGGAGGACATGGGTGACTTTAGTGACCTGCGGGTGGACACCAGTTTGCAGCAGGGTGTGGCAGGAAGCTGCTCTGTTGTATCAGAATACAGTAGAGGAAATTCGTGAGTAGCAAAGATGGGCCACCAGCTCAAGGAAATCCTGAGTGTGCGGCCAGGCAAGAGGAGGAGAGGGGCGATTTCTCCTGTTGCTAACACTGCAGCAAGTCTATGAGTAGTCAGCATGAGACTTCTGAACATTTGAGATGAAGAGCTGAAATGTACTGAAAAGTCAAAACTTCCATAATGTGAGGGAATAGGAAGGTGTACATGGAATATCAGCATGGGCATATTTCACTTGAAGCATTTTTGCTGCTACAGTTCTTGGCCCTACAGTTCTGTAGAGGAAGATCCTTCCTTTTCCCCTTCTATTCCCTGTTGTTGTTTTTTTTTTAATTAACTTCATATTGTTTGGGACACCCTACTCTTCATGAGGAGGAAGGCTTAAGAAGACAGGACTCTTGTTTTCAAGAAGTCACTAATGACTGTGCCACACTGTCAGACCACACAGCTGGAGGATGGATGTTGCATAAAATAAGATCCTACCCTACACACTTGAGAACAATCCTGGCTTCTGGTTTGTATGGATTAAGGCAGAAAACACAGCTTCTCAGCCAGTTTTTAACCTCAGTTACACTCGTTAGCTGTAGGAAAGATGCTTCAAGACCAGCCAAATGTGGCACAGCTCCTAAACTGGTTAAATCCCACCACACTGCTCACCATCTGTCCTCATCCTTGAGGTACCTGCTTATTTTCAGCCACCTTTCTTAGGTCAGGCAGGAGTATGTGCACGACGCCAGGTTGCTGGACTCAAGATCTGGGCAGTGACTTTACAGAGGGGCACCTCTGCCCCAGCAGCTGACGATGATGGGAAACCTGGATCTGTGGGGAATGGTGGAGCCCAACTCTGTGATCACCTGCGCCCCAGGCACCCCCAAGGCACCAGCACAATCCTTCCAGGGTACCCCAGATGTGGTTGAAAGGGGCCCATTGTGTCCCACACACAGCAGTGACATGGCAGGCACTGTCCCCTCACTGTCCCTGACAAGGGACTGTGGCACGGCAGCCTCGGGTTTGCGGTAACCTTCCTGCCACCACATTGCTCCCTGAGGGCTCCACTCTGCGTTGGCGTTGGGATGGGTACTTGACCCCAGGGACAACATCTGCAAAGCAGGAAGGCAGCAGCCTGCGTAGTGCTGAGTTCGGTGGCAGTCTTCTGCACCTTGCTTGACAGGGGTGGGTGGAATCCACTTACAGCAAAGCACTTGAGGGATGTGCTTAATTTAAAGTCCGTCTTAAGTTTCAGAGAAAAGCTGCATCTCAAAATTCTCTGTGGAAAAAAGCGGTGTATTTTGATCAACTCTGAACACACTATATATATGTTATTGCATATTATGTACACTGTATAGATATAATGGTGTATAGATGCAATGTGACAATTGTGGTATGTGCTTTTTGGATTGTAATCTCTTTGTACCAGCACTACCTATATGTGCTACATAGTATCTGTCCCAAAGGGACATGCCATCTTCCAATTAATAATAGTATCTACACATTGGAGCAAGTTAGGAGTATTTCACATATAGACAATCTGTTTTTATTGCTTTCATCTTTACAGCCAGGTGTGTGATCTAAACATCAGGCAGAAACTTCTCCAATAACCTCCTGTTTCAAAACAACTTAGAAAATGACTGTTTGGGATGCGCTGATTTACCATATATCGGTGGCACACAAAAACATAAATGGAAGCCTCTGCATCCCTGGGAAACTTCTTGTCTCAGAGGGATTTCTGTCCTCCCAAGTGTTTCACCATGGGCTTGGGGATCTAAGGGATTCTTTGAAGCCAGCAAGGAATGTGCAACCTATAGACAGGTTTTTTTTAGCAGGTGCAATCTGAATGCAGCATCTATTTGACTCAACTGCAAAAATGTAGGTTGCCTTCCCCCATCCATTGCAGAGGAGAGCTTGCTTTGTGTGCACGTGTTTGCCTCTGATTATCTCTCTCATCCCTGTGCAGAACTTCATAAAGGTCAGTTTCATTAACCTTGGGGTTATGCTTTGTGTAAATATGCATGTTTATCTGATTTGCATGGGAAATGTCATTTTCCTTACGTCTCTCCCATCCAAACGTTAACCAAGCCTGAGCCTACGTAGCTTGTGAGATGTGCTGTGATGGTAACTGCAGCCGGCACAGCTGTCCAGCTCAGGCAGTGCATGGCTGCATATGCCTGATATTTTTGTACAGTCTGTTCAGCTGTGTGGATAGTAGAGGTGCCTACATGTTATCTGCCATATAGTCCTACATGTTGGCAGACGGTGTGTGCATTAACACACAGTATGTGCTGATGTCTCCGGGTGCATGAGTTTCTCTGTGGCCAGCTGGCGTCCAACACACGCATTGGCACATGCGGCTTGTGGAGTTGCTCTCCGTGTCGCAGCGTGCACACACAGCAGCATGCGCTTTGCATGGGTGTGCAAGCCTCCTCCCGCAGAGGTGTAGAGCTACACAGACTTGAGCAGAGGGTTTGGGGCTGGCTCTGCTGCATGCCAGAAACATGGAAAGGAAGGAGCTGCAGCACAGAAGGGCTTTGCCTTCCCCACCCCCACCCCCCGCCATTTTCCTCTCTGCCTCTCTACAAGGGTGAATTTCACATTGAGTTGCCATCTCTTGGACAAGATTATTTCTTCCTGGTTTCCTCTGGATCTGGTCCTCAGAGAGCCTGAGCACTGAGCTAGCTCCTGCTGCATTTGATGAAATACCAGCAGTAGCCGCAGCGGGCTGCCCCCAAGATGCGCAGGAAGCCACGTTGCTCAGGACTCCCTGGGAGCACACCCTTGGTGTGTCACCCATGTGCCTGCACATGTCGCTGGAGCCCAGGGACACCGGGGGTGGGGTGGGGTGGGGGCTGAGGCAAAGAAGACATTAGCGCACAAGTGACATATCTCAATATAATTTCTAAAACTCTATTAATTGAACAGATAAAATACCTCTGATCTATTTTTTGTTATTTTGTTACAAAATATTAGCCATTTGGACTCTTTGCTAGGTGTGACCACACCACTTTTCCCAAAGGCAGCTTTTCTTCATGGTATTTACAGCAGGAAACAGGTACAGACAGACAGGTGCTTTCAAAAGCCTACACACAGGTAACACTTCTGTTGTCAGTTTTTTAAAAAGACACATTCAGATGGGATTGTGACTAGTGTTGAAGAGCTGGGTGACTTCAAAGCTGCTGTCCCAGGCATGGCTGTGAAAGAACAGGCAGGACAAGGACAGCTCTAGCTCACGAAACACTGCTGGCAGTCCCTGGAGCCTACACTAGCACAGTGAGGCAGCTGGTGGAGGGGGAGACAGGGGACCTTGCTCAGCAACTTGCATTTCAAAGCAGAGGCTCTGCCAAGCAGCAGCTTCCTTGATTTAGGGCTCAGATTTGTTTTGGAAACCTCACAAACATGTGCAGATAGCTGCAGGTTGAGCCTTCTGAAAAACATGTAACAAAATTCAAAATTCTTACAAGCTCAGAGGCCCTGAAATACTTACAAATCTGGCGGTACCTGTTTATGAAGAAGTTTGAGTATTGATGAAATTCTGGTTGTGGACCATACCTACACCTTTCAGGTACAGGGAGGAGAGAAAACGTGAACAGTGGGATGCTTTGAAGGTCTTGCAGAAAGCACTAAGTGTTGCTACCACGGTGGTCCAGACTATGGCATTAAAAGTACTACAGCAGCGGACAAACACTGCATTAAACCCAAATTGTTTGCACAAAGCTTGATTCTCCTGTCTCATGTTTTCCATCCCTTTGCTACTGGTGTAAACAGATTAATTTCACTGGACCTGCACCAGCATGAGCAAGAGAGAATAAGGACAGAGCCTGATGGTTCGTGTAACACAGCTCTGTAGACCTCAGGAACACCTTGTTCTCTTCTACCATACAGCAAAGCCAACTTCTTGTTTGGCCACTGACTACCCGACACTCACTGCAGAATACTTTTTACTGGATTTCTCTTTTCTCTCTGCACCCCCTCCTTTTTTAATATAGAAGGATATGAATTCGGCAGCAAAAAGCCACTGGTTCATTTGGGTCGATCTAATCTCTGCAGTAGCTTCCTGCCTGATCCCTCCACTTGAAAGATTGTGCTAGGTTTATCATCAGAATCACTGCTGTCAAGAGCTGGTGATTTCTCTTTGGGCTGATCCCTCCAGGTGAGCTGTGGTACAGATTTTGTCCTTCATTAGATTGTCACTGACATGCTCCTTTTAGCCTGCACCCTGTCAACAATCAGTCTGTGCGCAAGGGTGTCTATTCGCAGTACTACAGCTACACCGAGTCTGTGTTTTGCTTGCGTGTGGGAGCTGTGGGAGCAGACAGTACAATAGATCAGATGAGGTGCAGACATGCTTTAAAGTGCTTGTCATCCTTCGAGACCAACCTTCAAAGGAAAAAAAAAATAATCCGTATTTTGAAGTGAAGTCCGAAGGGCTCAGTTAGTAGAATTTGGAGCAACCTGCTCCATGACAACCTGGAATAGAGACATTTGGTGTCTCTCCAGCTAAACACAATAGAAGATGCTGTAACTAGCAGGCTAGAAGAGAGCAAGAGTTATCTACGTTTGCTTCTCTGCCCAAAACTCAGGGCCAGCATTAGCCTTTGCAAGGTCAGGGAAATAGAGCCAACTTGCCATGAGAGACTGCTGTGCCTCAGGTACCTCAGCACTTCAGCTAATTTGCTTCCACCCTTCATCCAGCACGAAGAAGGTAGTCTCATGGAAGCTTCCTTATTTCTTCTTTAAATTCTTGTAGCTCTCTCAATCAATTATTAAAGCAGCAAACCTCTCTTGTAGGAACTTCATAGACTTTGTCATAAATATTTCATCTAAAAAAATTATTTCATCAAGTACCTTAAGCTTTTGTTGTTGTCAGTTTGCGTTAAATGTCAAGTAAACTCTAATTTATTTATTTTAACACACACAGAGACCATCAGTAGCTCACTGCACTCCGGGAGAAAACAAACAAGTACTGCCTTTCAGACAGCGAAGCAAGCACTGAGAAGGGAGGGCAGTGCCACTGCCTCCTGGGTACCACCCCTTTCGCTGCAGCAGCGAGGAAAAGTAAAATGGCAGCCACACACTACGTTGACTGGACAGTTGACCAGACAATGGTAGCTGGCACATGTATGCTCTCCCAGAAAGCTACAGGCAGGTCGGATGAGATCCCAGCTGCCATGAGGCAGTGGGGTGTCACCCTAGAGGGAGCCAACAGTAGATCAGGCCAGCTGTGCCTCACAGCTGGATGGAGGGTGCGGGGCTGAGCCCTGGCTGGGGTTAAGGATCTCTCCCTGTGCCTGGCTTTGAGATGTGGAGCATCCTCACTGTCCTGAGGGAGTGGCTAGAAGAAAGCTTCTCTGGTGTGAAGGGAGACTGGGCTTCTATCAGGGTTTTCTTACAATCTTTCCTGTCTTCTGCTTCTGCAGTCCTCCCTGAGGCTGTGCCTGTTGGCTCCTGCTCAGTACATTTGCTATTGTGTATAAAAGTGGCAGCCTAGTGCCCTGCTCCAGCTAAGCAAATAACTTGGACAGACCTGTTGGCATACCTGGGTATGTGGGTCAGGCTCAGAATTAAGGGGACCTGGAACTGAGCAGATTCCAGCTCTGGAGGGCTGGCCAAGTACAGGGGACCCTTCACCCCAGCCCCTGTCTGCTTTCCTAACCCCAGCTGGGCTTATGCCCAGGTCAAATATGTTAACTCTTTCACTGGAACATTTCAGCAGAGCCAGCAGATATCCAAAGAGCACTGAGGGAAGCCAGTCCCTGATGCACTGGGGGGTTTGTCATTGGCAATAGCCCCAGAGATGAGCATACTGGTGCAATCCCTAGGGAAATTGCTGTGTGGCTTTTACCCTGCAAAGTAAAAGAGTTTCCTGCATCCATCTTCATTGTCCCCCTTTCCCTGACATTTTGCACATCCCCACCACTGCCAGCTACTCCTGTCACTCCTCACCCAACAGCTGTGTCATCAGCACCCAGTGCTCATGTCTCAGCCTTGCATGGGAAGGAAAAGCATTTCTTTCTTTTCCTCTTAAAATAAAAAAAACATAATAAAGGCCCTAAAAGACATTCTGTCCTATTCTAAAATCCTAACGTTGATCTTCTCAAGCCTTGAAGGGAGACAGAGTGAGTGAGACCAAAGCCTTTAAGCTAATTAATACCTTCTCCTCCCTACTGCTTGAAGAGATATTTTTTTTTCTAAAAATACATCCATAGCCCATTTTTAATGCTGTCTTCCTTCATATCAATGTCCCCAATAAAGCAGAGGAGCTGTCACCTCTATCTCAGGATCTTCCCCTCCCCTCACTTTGAAGCTGGGATAGGGAGGGAGAGAGGAGAAGAGGCCTTGGAATCTGGTATCTGGGCTGCTTTCCTACAGGAAGGGCTGATGGAGGCAAGAGTATAGCCAGGCAAGAGATACAGATGGGACCTCACATGGGTGGTCTCCAAAAAGCCCCCTCCCTCTACCACAGGAAGAGGAGCCCAAGTGAACGGAACATCCACCTGAGAAGGTGAACGTAACATTTGGCTTTGCTTTCAGAATACAAAAAAAGCAGGTGAGCAGGAAACACAAAACTAGCTAGAAGGAGGAAAGCAGAGGTGGGTCTGCTTTATGCTAGAGAAGACAATCTTTGCGTGTGTGTGTGTGTGTTGAGGTGGGAGGGCACCTCTTGGTGCCATCTCTTTGGAAAAATATTTATCCATTCCAGGAAGATCCCTGGGCTTAATCCCTCCCTTCTGCTCCCTCAGAACTGCTTGGTGTTTCCTTTAGTAAGCATGCGCCATACATACGCTACCATACAGGTGTATTTACATGTGATGAGGTCTGCTAGGTCTCAGCAGAGGTCTCTGGTACAATGCTCCAATATAACAACAGAAAGAGTTTTGGTGTTCAGGGTGAAGCCATCTTTGCGTTGTACTGCAGCTCAAGACAGTCTCTCCTCCTCTCAAGCTCTCTTTCAGCCGTGCACTCCTTTGCCTGGAACTGGCTGCTGCAAGAAGATAATATTTGAAGAGCAACAAGGAGAAAGCACGGCAAGTGGAACAAGCTCTCAGCTCCAGCTTAGCAGGTGGCAGCAGTGATGGCAGGGGGAGCTCCAACCCCGGGAGTGCCCCAAGGTCAGTCCTTGGCACAGGTGAGTCCATTTCTCTCCGAGGCTGGCGAAGTTTTGGGGTGAGTACAAACCCATGGCCAGGTAAATGCAAGGCAGGGAAGGAGGTTGAGGAGTAGCAAACGGAAGACACAGTGCCTAGAAAGCAGCAGGTCATCAAGCTTCTCAGGGCAGCAAAGTGCTACATGGGGACAGCACGAGCACAGGAGGCCAGCTGGGCTGGCAGGGTGTGAGGATGTGTGAGCATGTAGGTTGGCAGTTTCTGTAGATGGCTCCTCACAATTAGCATCATCTTGAAGGGAGACAGGGTAAGAGTTAGGTCAGTCGGCTTTTTTTTTCTTTTCTTCTTCTTTTACTAAAAAATAAATCACAAACTAGATCTCTGTAGGCAGAAAGGGTCCCCGGGAGGTGGTGGGGAAGGGAAGCGGGGAAGTCTGTGCTGTTTTGGTGCTGGTGGTGTGGCTACACAAGGCTGCGTGAGCCACTGGAGTACCTGCGCCTCTGAAGCAGGGAGCTAGGGGGGCAGTACTGGTGGGGGTGGTTGTAGGGAGGTGGTGGAGGTGGGAGGGGAGGCTGATGGACCAGCTTCATGGGAGTCCCGGGGAGCCCACTGCCCACACCACGCCAGGGTGTGGAGGTGCAAGAATCAGAGGTGACGTAGCGTGTCAGAGTCTGGTTGAGGGCCGGCTCCATTCGAGCGAGGCACGGCTTGTCCAAGACAATGACTTTGACAATCTGCTGGCACTGTACAAGTGTCCCCGCTGAGGCGGGGTGCGAGGGCACCAGTGCTGTCTCCAGCCGCTCCCGTGGCACGTTAAGACGCGTGCTGGGCTGCATTCCACTCTCGGGCCCCAGGGTGGAGTTGTGCTGGTACGTTTGAAGCCTGTTGTGAATTGACACCTAGTTTAGAAACAGCCAAAGAAGCATTAAATGTTACAAGACTTTTCCCATCTGCTGCTACTGGCTGCCCTGAACCCGCGCCACCAGTGGGCCTCACATGCATCAAACCCTCCCTCCCTCAAGAAAACAGCACAGGCACAGCCCCTGCCTGCACAGCCCCCCCAGTAGCTCCATTGCCCCCATCTAGGCCTAAGTGCTCCTGTCCTTTCCATCACGTCAAAGGCGGCAGGGCCAGCGTTCCCAAATGCAGTGCAACTTTGATTATCCAAACGGCACAGGGAATGCAAATCAACTCTAGGAGTGGAGGCGTCCGTGAATTCTCATGATAATGAACAGACCCCAGAGGTCATGCCCTTGTCCCCACCAGCAAAAAGGTGAGGGGAACCAGACAGCAAGGTTTCAGATAATCGAGGTTGTACATTTCAGCAAAATGGCAGTAGCTGAATCTGGGATAGAGAGAGACAGAGAGACTCAAGCCTTTCCCAGCTCCCTGCCTTTCTGAGTAGGAAGGTACACCACATGACTGGTTAATCTGTTTACAAAGGAAAAAGCAGAAATCTGACATACTCTAGCAAAAGGCTCTGATCCATTTGATGATTTGTCAGTGAAAGGAAATGATTTTCAAAAAAAGAAAAAAGAAAGAAAAAATGTCCGTCTAGCTCATACAATGATAAAAGAAATTCATGATGAAATGGTAGCAGATTAGATAATCTCAAAGAAATGGAAATGCTCCTCTGCTGGCAGAGTATTACTTGGGCAGCTGAAAGGGGGAAGGGAAGCAGGAAGTCATCAGGGTCCCCGCAGAGAGACGCTGATAATGGAATCCAATAAGGGAGCTCACAGTTTGAAAAGGAGGAGCTGTACTGGACTGGAGGTCCCTAGTGGGGG
Source organism: Ibycter americanus (assembly GCA_035590275.1). Classification (NCBI taxonomy): domain Eukaryota; kingdom Metazoa; phylum Chordata; class Aves; order Falconiformes; family Falconidae; genus Ibycter; species Ibycter americanus. The sequence continues at coordinate 25,427,516 of JAVJGI010000060.1, forward strand.
AAACACAGCAGGAAAATGGTGCTTCCCAAATGGTGGATGAAGTTATAGTTCCTCCTGGCAAGGACATGGGCTGATGGAGACCTCAAACCAGAGCAAAGTTGTTGGCTCAAAACAGAACGTCAATCAAGTGACAAACACTGAGTAGGAAATAAGTGCTTGCAGGTTGGCATGGCACTTCCAGCTAGGCAGGGGTACAGATGGGCAGATGGGACAATGGGGGTGCCCTGATGGTCTGGCATGTTGGGCAGCAGCACCAGCAACTGGGAAGGAGATGCTGTGGAGTGGCCAAGCTCGCCACCATGCTGGAACAAGGATGAGCTGTCTGTCCCTACTCAAGCATGGAGGTTGCCCAGACTCACTGCACAGCAGGACATGATATTGTCTCAATATTTATTCAGGCAGTGGAACATGACATGGGAAAAACTAGTTGCTGGGCCATGAAGTGCTAATGACATTAGGATACATGGAAGCCATTCTCCACAAAGAAACACTCCTCCCAACAGGAATAGGAAATTGGCTGGGAGAGGCACCTTTCCCAGGAAGGGGGTGTCTGCAGGGAAATAGGGTGCTCTTCAGGGAGAAGAAGCAGCATCCACTCCCCACAGAGAAGCTGAATTCTTCAAGTAAATATACTATGACGAGGGGGGAAAGAACTACCCTGGAAAAGGGCAAATTCAGGACAATGGAGATATTCCAGACAGGGAGAAAGTAGGAAGTAGTAGATAAGATTTTCAGTGTGAAGACTGCATTTTCCTGTTTCCTCACAGGCAGCGGGAGTATGGGTGTCTGTGAAGAAACAGGCAACCCACTGGATGCTAGACATCCCTGCAAAGTTAGATGTACGCAGGACAGCCAAGCTCCCTACCAAGGAAGGAGAAGCTCTAGGGAAGGTCTCTGGTATACAAAGGCCATGCTTAATCCCCTTCAAGGTGGGGATGGGAGACAGAGCTGCAGAGATTGTGCAGGAAAGCTGGGCTGCGGGGAATTTGCATGTGATGCTGCATGGAGTTAGCATGTCAGGGAAGTCTTTAGTGGGGTTCTCAGTCTCCCCATAAGCAGTGGGGTGGGTTAGTCTACAGCGTTTGGGAGCTTGGTCCATGAGGGATGTTACAGTTATAAAAACGGATTGAAAATGCTTTGAAGTTTAGTTTGGATTTGAAAGTTGTATTACCCGTCCTAGCAGTAACTTTTAATTGTATCTCTGGAAATTGGTAAAATTGTCAGTCTGGCTGGGGAGGCATTGATTAAAACCTGAGAAAAGAAACAACAGAGAATGTGAGAAGAGCTGAAGTGAGAGAGAATTACTTACCTCAGCTGCTCTGCACTCTACTTACCTCCACTGTGCTGTCCGAGACCTTCTCCCCCAAATCCTTCTTGCCTTTGAAATAAAAGGAAAGATCTCACTCATGGGGTCTGTACCTCTAGTCAAGAGCTGGCCCTCATACTCTGGACTGGAAAGCTAAGTGGAGAGGTGCAGAGCCAAACAATACTCTTGACTGCAAGAAAAATCCAGACCCTTTTGCAACCTGATAGCGGCTTAGTGGGGTAGGAAGAGGCCTCTTTGGGGTCCTATCCTTAGGTCCTGATCTTAAGTGCCGTTCTAGTGAGTTGGTAGCCACTCACATCTGCACTTGATTTTTGCTGCCAGACAAGCCAAGGCATGAATGGACACAAACTCTTTGATACAAAGAGGCTGGTCCAAAGTGTTGGTGAAGAGGCTGAAGTTAACAGTGCAATTACTGTGTTGCATCAGTTCAGGGAGGAAAAAGGGGGCCACATTCTCCAGCAGTTATCTATGCTCCATCAGTAACACCTTTTTGCTAGATGTTACAGCTACAGACTGGGTAATGAGACTTCAATGGCTTTTCTAGGGTATTTGAGGAATGTGTATGTTCTCCTACTTCCACTATTTGCCCAAGGCTAAAGGATATAAAACTGAACATTTTGCAGTTATGATCACAGGAATCAACGAGAATACACTTGCGAAGGCAGCACTGCTTGACCAAGAGAAGCTGTGTGTCCTCTTACCTGTTGGAGACCCTTGCTTAGACTGCAGTTCCATCTGGGCTCCATTGGTCCTTAATGAGAGAGTTTTTGCCCCTTGCTGTTTCTCCAGCTCCCCTGCAAGACAGACATACAGAAGTGAATGAGAATAGGGATGGATGGAAGGACACCAGCATACTGAAGAAGCAATATGGAAAGTCATCAAGGAGAATTAATGCAAGAAAATGACAGGAGAGTGTCAAGAAAGAAGAGAGGAACAACCAAGAAAAAAACAGAAACTGGAGAGGACTTGACATGTGGAGGAATTTACATATCTCCACACAACCATCCATGACCTGCATTTATACAGAATAGATTATTGCTGCACAGGAGGGGACCACTGATGTTGAGCTACTTTGGCTCATCAGTTTTTACATGGAAAGGCTATCAAAGGCTACATGGACATCTAATCTGTGTAAGACAGGCAACAGAGGGACACAGTACATACTGCTTGTGCCCTAGACATTCCTGGAGTGAAGGACATCTCTGCTAGGCTACCAGACCGGTCTTGTACTTCCTAGCTATCTACAGATCATATTTGCATAGCCAAGGGACTATGGGATGGAGAAGAGTCTTTTGGGTCTGACAATCTAAGTTTCACTATTCCAGGCCACTGATTCATAACCCCTGTTTCATAAGCATCATAAGTAGTTGAATTCTTGTATTTCTCCTGCTGGTGGGTGATCACAGAGCCTGATTGCCTTATCACCCTGTCACTGAACACAAGAACAATCCTCTGCAGACTTGTGCTGTTCGTTGTCTTTCCCCCTGTTCCTGAAGAACCTGTTTCCTTCACCGTTTCTCCCTTGCAGACATGCAGTGTGATGGCATCGGAGTGTGAATTGCATTAGAGGTCCTTACATTCAATTCGTATCTGCTCCAGCTCTGTCACTTCTGCTATTGACTCTTTCAGATCTTCCACAAACTTTTGCATTTCCTCAGCACCCAGAGCACAGAAGTGCAGTACCTGTTTCTTCTCTGAGCCTGAAACTGGAGTCACCAGCGTGATGCCATGGGGGTAATCTGTAAAGATATGTCAACAAAACAAAGAGGCATTAGGCATTCTTGCTAGAGTAGTTGGCTGCTTTGGTACTTCTGCAGGACAGAGAGTCTCCAACATGAGTCCAAAGGAACGGTACACCTAGAGTTTGTCACACTGCAAACTATGGGAACCTGCAGCATTGCAACCCTCCAAGGGAACAGAATGGCCTAGTTGCAGCAGCAAGGCAAGTGCCACCAGCACCACAGTGCTGTCAAAACCAGAAAACTCTAGCTCTTAGTTACACTTAATGCAACACTGGCTCTAGGAACCCAAGCACAGGGGTAGGACTGTAAAGCCCTTCTGAATCTGTGGAGGAATAAATAGTATCCATGAGGCCAACAACACTTTTTCTTCTGTGGGAGATACAGCAGGAGAGGCTGGCTTTTGGAGTCAAAGCCAGAATAGCCATGAACATCCACAGTGGCAGGACTTCTCCCCAGTCTCTACTTCCATCAGCAGAGAACATGGCAGGGGTGTTTGCACAGCATGGGTGGGGAGCTTGTCATGCTGTACAGAGAGAATAATAAAGAGAAAGATGTAGGTTTGTAGGCTTCTGCTTAGTACTCCTCAATAGGCAAAACACATGGGAATGTAAATTAAAGGACATGCACAGAGTAAAAATATCACAACAAAAGCCTTTGTGTTTTAAAGATCAGGCTGGGTGCAGGGAGGTCGTGGCTGGAGGTTCAGCCAACAAGCAGGAGAACAAGAGTTTGCAGAGAACTTGCTATGCTTGTGACCAGACTTTCTCTCCCTTTTGCTCAACGGCCAGTGGTTTCAATCCCTTTTCTCTTTCCCTCTCATGTTTCTCTACATTTAATTTCTCTCCTCCCCCATCCTGCTTTCTCTTCTCCTCCACTGCTCCTGCATTTTCCTGCCTTCCCCACCCTCTTCCTTTACCAATCTTTACAAAACAAGCCAAGGGACCAACCTGCTATTTGCTGCCAGCCCTCAGCTACCCCTGTTTGTGTCCCAGGCCCCTTTTCCCACCCTGTATCTCTCTCATCCATTCAGATCACAAGCTATTTAGGCCATCTGCTTTTCTGTTTCTGCAGTGGATACCCAACAGGATGCCTTTGCCGGAAGATCCTTGGGCACTCCAAGGATAGTCACGATACTGCTGAAAGCTGATCCCAGCTCTGATGGTGCCTCCTGGGGATGCTCAGTTATGAGTGACTCTTTGGTACATACAGGGATGTGAAAGCCTCTGCATGCTGCAGAGGCCAGGGTGTTGACAGAGTGACTCACACTACCAATAGGGTAGAGGATGTATAGCCATAGTGCTGCTGCTGAAGTCTTACTTCCTCGCAACATGTTCTGCAGGTGCTCACAAAAACCCCAGTGGGCATCAGCTATGTTTGCCTGGGACTGCTGTGCAGCCTCTCTCCCCGCACCAGGAGGAAGCCTGCTTGTTTCTGGAACTCCTCCACCGCACAACCAGCCTCAGTCGTGACACATCATGGCTTTATTCCCAGACCATCAAGGTCAGGCTGACTAGGGCTGGCCTCTCGCCATGCTTTGGTGGGTGCTGTTCCAAGGGTTCTGCTTCTGTCTTGGGAAGCTTTCAGCACAGCACAGCATGGCACAGTGCAGGGAAGTGGCAGCAGCACCTGAGCTTTTATCAATGTCAAAGGTAGAGGTGGGAGTTGTGACCTTGGGCATGAGGGGAGAAGGGCAGCAGCAGCAGTTTTGTCAGTGAGGTCCTCCACCTATGGCTGGCTCCTGAGAGCTCAGTGAAATGTATCTGGGGATTGATTCCTTCATTCCTCCCCACCAGTGCTCTCCCTGCCACCATGACAAGCCAGATCCTTCAATGAGCTTAAGTTCAGTCCTTCTGCAGGTGCTCAGATCTAGTGAGAGGTACCAGGAACCCCTTCTCACCACACTGTACTTGCACAACGATCTCCTCAGCACCAAGCCTCAGTTTTCTCGCCTCCACTTTCAACCCTGATGGAATCTCTCTTCTGATGCAAAGTCACACTGGGTGACACAGCCCCCTCCCTCCTCCTATTCCCTGCCAAACCACTCCAGGCAACCAAGGAGCAATAGACTTACATTCATTCTCAAAGAGATGGAACTGCATCCCTAGCAGGCCGACTGACTTGCAAAATGTGTATGTTGAGGAGCTTTTCTTCTTGGGGCAAAGCTTGAGGATCTGTTGGAGGGAGAGAAGCATCATTGGGCAGGGAGCTGGGGAACTGTGAAGCAAGAACAATGCAAACTGCTCAAAGTAAAAAAGCTTTTTGCAAGCTCTATTAATTGTACATGGGAGTAACACCTGGTGACTAACAGGGTCATTGCCCAGAAAGCTGCCTGGCATGCTGTACTTGTAACAACACTTCTGAAATTCTGTATGCATAGCCCTGGGACCCAGTCAGCTCTCTGTCTCCCAGAGGTGCTGGTTTTTTGATGACCACATTTCTGACTTTGCAAAGGTAATTCTCTTCATCGAGGGCCAGATCAAAAGGTGAAGGGGAGCCTGTCAGAAATACCTTAGAGCTGGGAACAGGAGCATATGTGAATGCTCCTGTGCCCTCACTACCTCAGCACCAGCTCTTATGGATCTGATTTATCCCATGGAGTAGAGGGATAGCAAGGAACAGACCCTCTCCCCAGGTTCACAACTGTACATGTAGGTGCACAGGAATAGGTGGGGAAAGCTTTCTTGTCCTCTGCTCCTACAAAAGGGTTTGGGTTTAGCTTTACATTTGCAATATCCAGTTTCATCTTGACATTAAATTCAGCAGAACTTCCACCTTGCTTGGCCTTCTCCCAGTCTCAGTGTACCTCTGCCCTCCCTTATGCCTGTCTGAACTCAGTTGCAAGGTTGCTGGGGCAGGACACTTTTAAAAGTACTACGCACATTTGGGGCTCCAGTAAGTAATATGTAGTCTCCTACAGCCTTTGCAATGTTAGAAGGCAGTGGTTTTAAAGTGTCTGGCAGGAAAGATTTAAAGTGCATGGGAGGGCCCTGTCTACTGTAGTACAAACAGACAAAGAAATGAACCTCCCTTTCATGATATGAACCTCCCTGCTGGAAAAGGCATGAGAGAGCAATGACATTGCTTTGATGACTGTGGGATGTGACAGTTTGTTTTTTCAAGGGTTAGAGGAGTTTTAGATTTGGTAGGTTTTTAACAGTGAAGGACCAGAGCCGTGTCTTACAATGTTGATGGACCAGGAGACAGTCTGTCTTTAGGACAGGGGGGAAATGGATGTTGTGGACTGGGTTTAGATTTCTTTATAGAAATCAGGGTGAGTTTTATCACTGCAATGCCTAATTGCCAGAGCACACTCACCACCAGCAGGTCATTGAAGAGAAAAACTTCCCTCTGGTGAGCTGCTTGCTTCTGCACTTTGTTCACATCAGTCACTTCATACAAGCGGCTGCAGCAGACCAGCCGGCGATGGGGCACGGACAGAACCTGCAGAAGACCCACAAGAGGATACAGAGGCTGAGGGAAATGCCACTGTGGGTCTCCCCACCCTCAGCCTGCACAAGCCTTCCTGGTGACAGCAGCACAAGTCAATTCTGCCCACTCTGCCCACTCAAATCATCTCCTCACCATCATTTTTCCTGCTGGTGCAATAGCACAGAGAGCTATGCCTTTGTGATCTGGATAAATCAGAGGAGTGAGACAGCCTATAGGCAACCCTCCTGCTCACACATCCTATCTTCATATACCTCTGGCTTCCAGTCACTGGGTGACTCCTCATCCTCTCTCACCCCACTGGACATTTGCAGGTTTCCTGGACTTTGAGAAATTATTCTGCTCCTTTTGGGTAAACAATATGTATGTTTTTGCATGACAGATCAGTTGTTGCTGAAGCTGTCTCTGCATTTGGGAGTCTCTTAACCGCTGCAATTCTTAGGGAATTCACTGGAGACAGATGGGTGAAATTGTTTTCTATCACTTTGCCTTCCATTTCCTACACCCTCACAAGGCCTGAAAGTTTGAAACACTACAGAGCTACCACTGGAGCACTGGCAGACAGGACCTGCACTGGCAGTCAAGACCTGCAATGAGATTCTTCGGCAAACAATTACTGCACCAGATACAGTAAACTCTGGGCAAGAAGATCCCAAAAATTAGGAAAGAATGAGATAGCAAGGAAGGAAGTGTTTGGAGAAAAAGGAGTGAATTTATCAAGACAAGCAAGGAAAGTATTACAGAAAAGAAACAGGGGTAGAGAGGAAAAAGGCAGAATAGAGGACAGTGAGGGAGGTGGAGGTGAGAGGAGTGAGTGGGTGCCAATGGGTTTATGGGTACTCACCGTTTTCATTCCAACTATGGACTTCTCCACTTTGGTGACATAAGTCACATGGTCCTCATTGGATTTTAGCTCTTTCTGCTGGATCCTCTCGTAGATTCCCACCACCAACTCCCGTGGGATGTCAGCACCATCATCCACCCCTACCAAACAGAGAAAATGTTGGGAAGACTAGGCAGGGAGAAAAGGAAAGGGAAGAACTGGTGGTCCCTGACAGGCAACTACTGCCTCTGCACCATGTAGTTGTGGGAAGGCTGAAGGGCAAGAGCAATACTTCACTCTAGGGTGTCTTCTTTCTTGTTCTAACATACCTAATGCACCAGAGACAAATGAAGATTTCATTATTCCATTGCATGGTGGCTCCTTTCCACGTGTTCCCTCAGGTTTTATAGCCATAATTTCACATTCATATATCTTGAGCCACTCAGCAGCAACCCCTGCATTGATTTCATATCATCAGAAGTGCTAGATGTGGAGGAGATCTATGATGGGATTCAGCTGCTCCTTCTGCCAATGCAAGTGTCATCTCTCCTGTTTGCTTGGTGGCCTCCACCATTTTGCTTCTGTGATGTCTCCTAGGAGTAATATTTTCTTGTTACTCTATCTCTGATATCTGTCTCAGCCTTGACCCTTTCCTCTTTTACCTCTCCTTAGACAATTCTCCAAATTTTGCTGTCTGACCCTTGCAGAGCGTGGCAGAAAAGTTTTCTTTCACCCTTCCCTAAGCCAAACACCACAAATTAAACTGTCAGTCTTTCCTCTAAACTGAATTAGTTCAGTCATTTTATATGGATTTTCTTTGCTTTCCCTCCAGCTCCCTGGTCTGAGATGTACTACCCTGAGTGATGCAGGTGAGGAACTGTTGATGAATGGAGAGGCATTGTCATCTCCTGGCTCCCTCATCTGCATCCTTCCAAATATCCAGCCTGAATATTCTGTCTTTTTTCAAACACAAGCTGGTGAAGCTACTGTCGTGGCCATTGGCCTGAAGGTGAGTCTCTAATGAACTGTCTCCCCTTGTCTGTAGTGGGATGACATTCACTTGCTCTAGTGAGTTGTGGTGTGTCACACACTGGATGTGAGTGATCCTCATGTTGGCTGAGTTCATTGTAATGTGAACTGGCAGATTTTCAAGCAACTCTAAGTTAACATAATACACCCTTTCGAGTTAGCGCTATCAGGTGTAATAACAAAGGGGATGATGGCAGGTATCAGCCCCATTCAGTATCCCAGAAAATAACTTGAAAGAGGGCCTCAGTGTCACATTATACCAGTCTGAAGTGGATGACAAATTGGGGAAGGTATGGGAGGCTGAGATGACACTTTCTGAACAGCAGTCAGGACAAAGAAACAACTCAAAGGAATCGATAGAAGTTCAAAATCTAGACAGGGATTTACACTGAAAAAACTTTGAGAGCGCTTCATGTGAATTGCAGATGTGCAGTAAGAGACACTTGGAAGATGGTTGACCTAGGATGACCTAGGAGTGAACGTGGTTAGGAAAGTAGACAAGAATTTGTCTAGACATGATGTCAAAAAGGCCAAACGATACTAAGTTGCATTAGCAGATCTGAAAATAAGGAAGAAGCAGTGGCTTTATATATGAGTATGTTGTGACCACATCTGAAAAAGTGCTTTTAGCAACCTATTACCAAGATGGGAAGGACTGACCTTGAAACACAGAAGAAAATTGATTTGGGGAACCGATATATCAGAAATTGTGAAGAGGTAATGTATGCATGAACCCTGTCACGCCTACAGTTACCATAAGTAATTGCCAGCAATTAAGGAGGGGAAGATTTAGCCTGACTAGAAGGAAAATGTGTTCATATATTCAAAGCAGCAAGGAGGGGAAAGGCTTGTTTAGCACAATCCAGCAGGGTCTAAGAAGGATGGAGTTGAACAACAGGAAAATGTAATACAATGGACTGCTTCCAAGCAGTGAGATCTATTAAAAGATTAAACCATCTCTTAAGGAAAACGGTTGGTTTCTGAGAAGGCTTGACAGCTTTCTGCAGAAGACAATACTTAGGTTTTCCCCTTCCCCAGCATCTTAGAAGACACATCAAAGGGCCCTCCATGTCTGGCTCACAGGGAGCAGCGGCAGCCCTGGAGAAAGGAAGCTCCACTAGGTTTTTGCTACCTTCACCTGGGCAGAATTCAGAGCAGCAAGAGGGCAAAAAAATTAAAGCAGGACCCTCACCTCTCAGATTGCGAATGAAGTCCTCCAGCATCATCTTCCTGTCAGGCTTGATGTTGGGGCTGTACATGTCTGTATTGAGGAGGATGATTGCAAAGGCCAAGATGAAGATGGTGTCCGGGTTGTGAAACTGCTGGACCACATCTGGGTTACACATGCAGTACCTCTGGCTGCAGGAGGAGGATGCACACACTTAACATGGAACACGGGAGTCCTCTGCTCCAGGGTGGCAATGGCTTCATCACAAGTAGATAAAATTCCTCCTTTCACTCCACCTCTCACATAATGGGAAGGAACTGACTACTTTCTGAAGGCAAATTTACCTACCAATGGCTGAAGTTGGACACCGAAACTTCAGCTTTCTTGTCCTCAGGAACCAAAAGAGCAAGTGAGACTAGAGAGGACTACTCCAGCTGGTGTCACTATGTAAGGGTAATATAGGAGGTGTCTACTCCAGCCTGCCTTGCTAAGGGCAAAGCATTCCTCTGGATGCACCGAGAGAGCAACCCAGCACCCCTGCAAGCCCCAGTGCTGCTCCTCCTGTGAGTCACCAATGAACAGGGAGTCCCTTGCTGGCAGACATGGCAGGACTGGCCTCACTCTGACACTTTGTGCCCTGCAGGCCCCTGAACATCTGACAAGGTCATGGCTCTGCTGCAGCAGTGGCACAGAGGACTCCATGCTTCAGAAGCCCCTCCATGATCACATTTTTTGGAAGAGAGGTCCCTGGCCATTCAGTGTGTGGCTGCTGCATGTTTTCGGCCTTGGGTGGGTTCTATGCTTCCACCTGGTTGCAGCAGAGGGGCTGTAGGGCTCATTGTCTTACCTGAAAGCCTCAATTAGCCGCTCAACCTTCTGCGCTTCCCCCTGCACACGGATGTGGGCCTGGAATTTCCGCAGGGCTTCGTCCAGCTCCATGCCTGAGAAGTCCATCTCGTCCACCACGCAGCTGTGGGAGGGGGACACAGCCTTCATCAGCATGTCCTCCCATGGAGGACACTAGGCAGGGTCCTTCACTGCAGTGCCAAGGCTCAGTCCCCAAGGGAAATACCGCGAGAGAGGCTCTGAGACACCACTTCAGCTTCCCAGATCATACTTAAAATGGGCAGTAATTTCAGACAAGTGATTCCTGCATTCTACAGCCAGTGAGCAATTCTTGTGTCTAACCATATATATATATATATATAAAAAAGTGTGTGTATATACACCATGATATATATATATGTATTTTATATCATACCATATACAGCATATATATTCACATATACATAGACAGAGAAAGTGTATATATATATGTATTGGTATTTATATCTATCTAGGTAGAAATATCTAGACATCTATATTGACACAGATATTTAGACACCTAAACAATACCACTATCAATATAGATATAGATCCATCTATTTCTGCCTTTCCTATCATCTGGTAATCTTTCACACATTGTCCATTCCTCCCTCCCTCTCAACATATGCACTTGTTCACTATCTGCTTATTCATCATTCTCTTAACCCTATTCACTGGGCTGTTGCTGCACTTGTCCTCTCCTCACCTTCCATTCTGTTCAGTATACATCCCCATTTGCAACCCGTACCTTTTTCACCACTCTTCACTCCCACTCAACCACTGCAGCAACAACATGCATTATGTCTTTAAAGACCTGAGCCAGTTCAGAGAAAATAGGAAATGGAAGCTGTTGCACAGAAATAACATTGCAACATCAGCTGGCTTGTAACATCAAGGCTGGGTAAAACTGCCCATGTAGTCAAACACCACAAGTCCCCAGCAATTCATTCTGTTCAAACCCCTATTCATTTTATACATTTCTGCCCATTCCACACAATCTTTTCCATTTCCACCACATTTCAGTGCCACACTTCCCTGTAATCTGCTGGAAATCTTTCACCTCATACATCTGGTATCACTTTTCCTTTCACAGTGATGCATTGCACACTGGTAATTTATAGCCTATTTAGGTACCCAAAGAAGGGGATGCCACCTGTCTTGTTTTCCACTAAAGCATTCTCAGCTTATAAAAGTTCTACTGTTAGTCTCTAAAACCTACTACTACAGTTCTTGCTGTCTGTATTAGTCAAATAATGTAGTTGTTCTTATTCTTACTGCATGGTATTTTGGTCATTTGTAATGACAACACCTTCCCCATGTGGCTTCATCACATTTTGTTAGCATATTCCTACCTTTGATGTCCAGGTCATTACTGCAAGCATTAATCAAAAGACTAGACTCAGAAAACTGCTCGTAACCTCCCTTAGGCCCAGCTTCCCATTTCAGTGGAGTCTGTAGGCACTAATGTCTGCATCAGCCAATTTTCTCCCCTGTTTATGATTCCTCTGCTAATTTCTCTCTCTTCCACTCTCAACTAACAATTTCTCGTATCGAATGCTTTGCTGAAGTCTAGAATTACCTTCTGCATGTCCCTAGTCTAGAAAACCAGTTATTTTAACAAAGACAGACATTGAAACAATCTACTCTCCACTGGCTTTGGTATGTACCATTTACCTTTCTGTCTGCCATTATTCTTTCCAATAAGTAAATTCTCAAAGCTGACATTCTATCTGACAGACCAAGAAATTCACAGGTGCCAAAATCCCATTTTCCCCCTTAAGCCTTCCTTAAATACAAAGTTACTAATTTGTTAATCTTCAGTCATATGGCAACCACCTTGACATTACAAGTGTATTAAAAATCCAAGGACTTGCTATTTTCTGCTTCTATATACCTTGGACGCTAATTCTATCGCCCCCTCTCACCTCCTTTACTTCATCCTCTGTATTGTGTTTGGTTTGCTTTCTCATTTTGTAAAGGATAAACTGACCCCAAATTTAAGGTTAGGAGGAAATTTTCCCCAAGACATGTTATCTGGGACTGTATGAGGAGTAGTACAGGGAAAATAGTGGGGGAGGGGATTAGCTCTCTTCTGGATCCTTCCATTTCCTAGGATTGTCTAGAAATTTTACCAAGCAAACCTCTGCTAATAAAGGGATGTGCTGTCACCAGTTTCTTTTTCCTTTCTGTGATAAACTGGAGATGTGTCTGTTGGCCTTTTCTATAGCGCTGCAGTTTGCTGTCAGCTGTTGGGAAGTGTTTTGTGAGCTAGGCTGTCAAATGCCGTGTGCAGCCTTGCTAGAATAAAAACCTATTGCATGATGTCTCAAACAGGTGAGGGACAGGGTTCAAATGCTCAGAGACATCTCTCCATTCCTCCATTCCCCTATTGATTCAAGAGCTGAGATATCATTGCTTAACTGGAGTGACACCCACAGAATTAGGTAGTAAAAAACCTACCAAGAGCTCTAGCTGAACAAAGTGTTCAGTATCTTCTAAGGTTGGAGCCATTACAACTTCAACTAGGAAATGCGCTCTTTCCCTGCACACACTCCATATAATCAAAATGTAGGAATAACTCATGAGGAGCAAGGGCGGAGAATCAATGGGGCTGCTCTCATAGGAAAGCATACACGAAATCTTTTTTTCCTCTCCAAAGGTGGACTGCAGAAACACAAACGGTTTCTGGCAACAGCAAAATCTTCCTCCACTGCCTTTTCCCTTTGTTATTTTTATTTTTCTCATACTTACACTCACATGTCCCTTGGGCTGACATCAAGGCATTCTGCTTCTTGGAGTCTATCTTTGATAGTAAAGAAGTTTTTCTCTGGTTAGTTGTTACTGTGTTCACAGCTGCAACCATCTCTGCAGTTGGACTTCTGTTATTATTCTTTAATCTTTTCCAATGCATGATGTTTCTCGGCATTGACCCCAGTGATTTTCCTGTAATTGTCTGCTTCCAGACACGTGAAAGCAGAGTCTTTGCACACTCCAGTGAGATCTGCTGAGGTCACCCTAGTAACCCCAATCCACCAGCATTAAATCATGTACCTTTCACTCCCTCCCTCATTGATCAATCCTTCCCCCTCCACACAGGCTGCTCTAACAAGTCCTCCCCTTTGTGTACAAATCTCAAATAATAAAGTCAATGCCCTTGATACAGAAAACAGCAAACCTTTACTAGGACAATTAGGACAAGGCAGCTGTTTATAGCTCTTTTCAAACTCAGGCACTGCTAGATGAGTTATGCTCAGCTTCTCCTTTGAGAGTTTCTTTCATGGACTAACAGATGCAGGTTTACTTTGTAAATTCTAAGGTGAACTCCTCGGAGTCCCTTCCATTTGTCTCTCAGCCCAAAGAAGGGTGCCCCCGCCCTGCTTCCTGAGGAAAGTTGACCAGGCAGAAAGGACAGGTTAGGAAGGCAGCTTGACTCAAACAAAGTCAGTCTGAGCTTGCATTTGATCTACCTGACAAAGCCTGTGCCAAAAGCCTGAGGAATAGCTCCTAGAGGAGCCATCAGGTACGCTGCTACTTTCTGCCACTAGATAGACAGAAAGAACGGTGGATCATAGTTGTCTGATATTTTTTGTGAGCAAATTTGACACAGCAAAGTCCACTAAAAGAACCAAAGAGCCTTGTGCCACGGGGCTGCCATGTTCCTGCTTATCTTCTAGGTGGTTACAAGTTTTGCTGTCTTACCTGACCTCAGATTCCTGTACAGACTCCTGTTAACTTGCTGAATGCACTGTGGTGCCTATGTCAGAGCTCCCCTGGAAAGCAATGCACCTTTTCTTTGTGAAACCAGAGGAGGGAGGTCTTTTCTTTCCAAGACAGAGACCCTGGAAGCTGACATAAGGTATCTTGGCAAGTATCCTGCAGAAAGTACATCAGCCTCCAGAGTTGCAATGTAAAACTGCATGTAAAATGTAAAAATGCATGCATGAGGGGGGTGTCTCTCCCCAGAATTGGACTTGTCAGTGTAAGAAACAAAGGTTGAGCCGAGAGCGGATGGCGCTCTGCATCCAAGGAATAAAGCAGCAGTTTATGTGCATGTGCCAAAACCAGTGCTGAGTTCATTTTTCCACAAACAGCAGAACACCTGTGAGATGCCTGTTCCAGGACCACCAGGAGGCCTAAAGGATAACAAAGCAGGGGCAGAGTAATCGCATTCTAAATCTCCTCTTGTTTCAACTCCTTCCTTCCCATGGACTTGCAACAAGCCATGTGAATTGAGCTCACAGTGCACCCACAGATGCATTTAGCCCAGTACCTGCAGGGATAAGACTTTGGATGTTTGGATCATGTTGCTGAAGTGAGCAGGAAAAGTGCTGACACACTGCCTCATAAACAAGGTGGTGGAGTTTTAGGGCTCTTGTGCCACCTGTATACATGGGGAGCTTGGCCTATCCTGGGGCACTTGGCAGACAGGCACTTCGCAACTGCAGAGAATTGCTTGCCAAGTGCCAGGTAACAGGACCAAAGGGTGGGGTCCCTGTTGGATCATTTTGCTCATCTATTACCTCTGTGGTGTCCACACTGTCTCCTAGGCTGCAGGGCATAGATCCCCTGCAAAAGGGAGTGGACATAGTGGCATCAGAGCTGCAAGGATTTAGCACAGGGCTAAGCGTGGTGAAAGGGTTCAGGGAAGGCAGGAAGCAGCTGTATCGTGTGGGGCTGGGATCTGCTTGCCCAAGCGTAATGACCTATTTTCCAGCTTTTCCGCTCAGGTGACAATGCAGCAAGAGCTGGGCTGCAACTAAAAGTGTCTGTAATGAACCTGTAGCCCACACTCAGGGAGGGGGCAAGGTGGGGAGGCAGCCAGAGCTAAAGTTTAAAACCACAAGGCACAAAGACATTAATAAAAAACATCCCTCTTTTCAGCTTCCCTAACCCTACCAGTTTTCCGAAGATGAACCAGGCTTAGGGTGGACTGCAGAGGAAGAGCTCAGCTCCCTGGGAGGAAGCTGCCCTGCACATGTTGACATGAGGCTCACAGAAAGAAGAATGAGCAGGACTCAGTGATTCTTTAAACCAGCAGGCACAGGCATGTGTCCCAATTCTGGCTTCCATGCCCTCCTTGTGTGAGGGTAGTCTGCAATGGAGACCATACCAGTCTTCCCTTGCTGGGAGATGCTGCACTACATGCATTGCCTGTTTTTTTTTTCTGGGGCTGAGTCACAGCCTTCCGGCCCTCCCAGGGTTGTTAGTAGCTCACATGGCTCCTCACTTGGGCATCCATTCCTTCCTAAGCAAGAAATTGCCTAGTGTACCATGCTTTGCACCAGAGCTGCCCAGCAAGGTGGAGAACTGTTCCACTCCAGGCACGCCGGCCCTGCGGGGGAGGGTTCTGCCCAGCCTCCATATTCCCCCCCAAAAGACACTGGGAAACCTTGTCCCCCAGGGGACAAGGGAAACCACTGTTTCCCTGGGCACCTAGGCAGGTTCAAGCTGCACCTTCAGCTTTTGCAAGCCTGGCATGGGAAAGCTGCTTTTGTTCACAAGTTTGATCTGTGCCACAGCTCTGCTTGTAGCAGGAGGTCGGAACTGCCTAACACGTTCTTCCCTCTGTCCTGTTTCCATCACATCATTATCTATTGCTCCACAGCATAAGCTGCAGCACTGTGCTGCTCAAACCCTCCTGTAATGCAAGTCTCCTGTTGATCCCTGTAATGTCCTCAGTGAGAAGGGGAAAGGAGGCTAGTTTGGGCTAACCTGTCAAGTTCACTCTGCCAGTCCAAGAGGAATCCAATACTTCTTTGAGTCTTTGAGAGACAGCCTCTTTGCTGGGCTCCCAGTTCTGCACTTACACTCCTAAGAGCAGCTTTTCTCTCCCTGACTTCCCATGAGAGAAAGAGAAGACAATACATGCCTGACAGACATGAGAGGTGCTCACCCACAGGGAGAGTGTGTCTAACAGCAACTTACAGGCTAACATCAACCAGCCCCTGACTCAGCACAATGTCTCCTCTGCTTGAATCCCTGTCCCTTTCTCCTCTGACAGCAAATGCAACAGGACTGACACTTCTGCACTTCCAAGTCCCACGACCTGAACACAAACCATCCAGTATCAGCAGCATAGCCAACTCCATTCATGGCATCACTCACATTATCTTGTTAATGAATGTACTATAAATGGAAGCAATTCCTGAGTCAGAAACAGGTGGAGGGGAAGAATGAACTAAAGCGAAGGGAAATATGAATGATGGAGAACAAAAGCAACAAATAAACACAGAATGAAGAGTGCACAAAAAGAAATGAACAATACATCTGAGCATGTAACACAAAAGAAAAGAATGAAGAAAGGATGCAAGAATGATGTGTCTCATATTAAAAATATGTGTTAATGCCATGGGCCTGACTTTTCCAAGTAATAAAATGATTTTTCTGCAGTACTGGTCAAGTAGATCTGATAAAAACTGCTCAGTACCATATCAGAGCTTTAATGGTCCAGGTGACCTCTCTACAGCTGTGTTCCCTGGACCAGTAGAAATTGAAACCCTGGGGTAGGTCCCCAGTGACTCCTCTCAGCTGGCTGTAGGGCAGGTTGTGGGAGCAGATCCCCAGGAGAATAGGCTGGGTCTTACTGTGGGATGCTGGATCACAGTGAGTGGGTGTTACTGTGGGATGCTCAAAATTGGTTACAGCTGGCATTTATCCCCTGTAACATAAGATGTCTAAAAGCTAGATGTCCAGCCTAAACTAGCATATTGAGAAAAGCAACACTCAAGGGACCTGTATCTCTCCATTGACTAAAGGAATTCATAAACTGATAGAAGACACTAAACTTGGTGGTGCCTAACAATAGGTGAGATAAATCCTACTTTTAAAGATTGAAGCCTTTTCTGCAAGAGAAAATGACATACTGCATCTCCCTAAACAGACAGGCCTGAGCAGTTTAGTGTTATCAAAGCGTGTGTGCCAATTACAGTCAGATACTGTCGAAAATCCCCTGCTCTCTCGCTTGTTCCTCTAGCTAGCGTGTATAATTACTTGTGAGTTATCCAGACACCTTTTCTGGGTTCCAGGAAAATCAGTCAAATGTTGAAAAACAAAATAGGAAGGTGGAAGGAAGAATATAATTTCGGGGCATTTAGGTGCTGGGCATACAGGTGTTGGAAGGCAAAATAGCATACTGAAGTGCTCAAGCCTCATATTATGCTTACCCTCAACCTCCTGCCCATGTACACAAAAGGCTTTGCAACCAGCATGGCACTTCTCTGGAGTTTCACATTTATTAGGTGGGTAGTAAAGAGGGATCATCTTCACAGTGCCAAATGCCACTGTGCACTCCTGAGCACTGTTGCCTGACTCCAGGGACGGGCAGTGGCTGGCTTGTTTGTCAGCCACCACAGCTTCAATACTTATGGAAGCCAAAAGAAGTTTGCAAAGTATAGACTTATGACAGGATTTACAGCTGAGTCTGGATTTTGTAACCTGGGCAGCTCTGCCCTGCCTCCAAATGCACAAGGGAGGCTGACACTTTTGCAGATGTTTTAAAAGCTGTTCTATTATTTATTCATGCAGCTGGGTTAATTCAACCTGGCTGCAATAGAAACAGTGCTTACAATACACAATTCTAACAAGTTTTCACATCAAGCGAAAGCTAAACTAACACAGCAAGTAGCATCAATAATTGAAATTGCTTTCAGGAGGGAAAGGATGGGCCAGGAAGGCTCCATGGCCAGCTCTGAGATGTGAAGGGGCAGAGGCATCTCCCCCTGCCTACATGCTTGCTCACTGCAGGTGGTCAGAGCCTGTCCAACAACTACTGCCTGCTCATGGCCACCCTGCCTGAGCACTTGAGTTTGTCAGGACTAGCACTGCCTGTTCTTCTGCCCACTTGGCCCACAGAAATGACTGTGACATTGGGCAAATTGTGCAGAAGCTACTGTAGGAGCTATCGTGGCTGCCACGTGTTCTGCAGGGAATATCATGTACCCTAACCGGTTTGCTAAGTGTGGGTACATGTGGGAACTGTGAGACAGTCCTTGCAGAGTTCATTCTCCTGACCTGTGCCAGTGTTCCTGAGCTAGTTTAATTGGAGTTGTTTGGGGAATGAGAACCAGACTAGGTCTTAGACAGTTCTAAAATACCAAAAAGTCTTTGAGCTGCCCCTTGCTCCCACACCAACAGCTCAGATGTTGTGACTAGTCCTTGAGCTACAGTACACTGGGAACACCATCACACTGTACTACACTGCCAGCCAGCCTTCTTCCTGCAGCATAGACAGGAAAAATATCCAGGGTGATAATCCTGGGCCAGAATTTCTCCCAGCAATGCTTTGTTTCCATGCATGTCACATTGCTGGGTGTGCAGCCATTGCCCAGCCAGCTCTCATGAGCAGCTGATGAAAATTTGCTCACAAAAGCCAACAAGCATTGCTATCCCCAAGCTCAGAACTGACACAGGAAGAGAATGAACGTACCTGCAAACAGCACAGCTACAACCAGCTGATTGTGTGTGGTTTTTCCTTCCTGCTTTAGAACATTTTGTGTATATTTTATGTCTACTTTTATCTTTGCCTTTCAGGAAGACAAATCAGCAATTTATTGTGAAGAGGAGATGGCAGCACAGATTGTTAGTGCAAGAACATCATCTGTTGCCTGGAGAGATCAGACACAGGTTTGAACCCTGAATTCAGACTCAGTTGCTTGATATATGTCCATGCACACACAGTTCATGGCCAAGATATGTCCATGTACACACAGCCTCAACAGCTCAGTTCCCACCTTTGAGCCTTGCTTTCTACATCTGTAAATTGGATGGCAGGGTCACTCTTTCATCGAACATTTAGAGTGCTACATTGAGACGTGCAGTGGAAACTGAGAGTAATGAGCATGATGGAGTAGGGCCACGTGCTTTAATGGCCCTCCTGCAGCATGCAGAGACAAGACAGACAACCATAACATAGCACCTCCTGGGCATTGAGGCTGGGAAGCAGACACCAAGCTTTGCAATATGGACTGTTCACAGGAGCTTGTGACACAGAGTTTGTAGTCACATGTGAGGCAGAAGAATGTGGTCATTTTCAGGGATGATGCCAAATTTAGGACTACAAGGAAGTGCCAGCCTATTGTTATTGTAATATTTCCCTGTCTGTGCAGAGGCTAGGTTTGGACTTCAGCAGAGTATCTGTCAGGGGAAGCAGCCCACACATTGCTTGGCGGAGAAAAAGAAGCAATTACTTTTAATTGTAGCTCTCAGCATGAAGAAACTGGAGAGAACATGTGTCTCGTCGCTGGCCAAATCAATACCCATACAGTATATTAAAGAAAGAGCTGGACCAAAGGTGAGATACCTGCAGCAATAAGCAGAAGCAATTGCAACAGGACCGAATTTTGAAACCTGGGCCCAAATGTGGCTCTTGAACTGGCATCCTCCAGTCTTTCCCTAGAGTAGAAGTGGTGTGTGGATTTAGGGTTTCTGTTTGGCTGCAAAATTCGAGGGAGACAGAGAACATTTTGGAGAACGGAGATAATATAATTAAGGATTCAGTGCAAAGAACTTACTGCATAATGGAAAGGCAGCTCTCACCAAGAACTGTGCTTTTACCTAATAAAGAGCCAGCTGAGTGCTGGTCATGCCTTGAAATGGGTCTCTGAATGAGCTTGTTGCCCCCTGACTACACAGGTCACATCACCCTGTACGGCAACCCTCACATTCACACTCTGGTGCAAACTCTCCCTGCTTTCACTATAGCACTTCTCAGGGCAGGAAAGGTGGTGTCACCTGTTCCTGATGTCCCCTTTTTATCCTACAGAGATCTGTGCTTTCTCCTTTTTCCTCACCTGAAGTAGATTAGGACCAAGCAGAAAACTAAGACTCATCTCAGTTCCCCAGGCCTGTCTTTGCAGAAAGCCTGTCATCTTGGACAATGCTCAGAAAAACAGGTAAGATGTTTTTCTTCCCAATGCTTCAGACCCTGCTCCTGAGTTGCTGGCGTCTGACAAGTTAGCAATGGTTACAACGTGGAAGGCAAAGCAACAGGCAGCCACTGACGTAGTATGGGTCTCAAGTATTCACTGGATTTTGCAGCCCAGATTGCAAGACTTGGAAGAGGAGAGAGTTGTAGGCTGAGAGATGTATGGCTTGTGTGACCAGAAGAGGGTCACAGTGAGAGAATTGAAGAGAACAATCTATCAAAGGCAGATACTAAACAGAAACAGGGCAGAAACCTGAGATTTTGTTGAGAAAAGGGCAGCTCAGCCCATTGGAGTTTTTCCAGTAGGGATGTTCCTCAGTGCTCTGTGACTGCAGTGGTAATGACAAATCCTTAGTAGCATGCATCCTCATGTAGGCCTCTTCATTACCACAAACAGGACCAACTCGCCTTTTATTATCCCCGTAGCGCAGTTGTACAAACTGAAAAAGCCACTCATCTCAAAACCGGACAGAAAGAGAACCAGGTGTGCAGCCAGCATTCGCTGCTCCCTGCTGGTCTCACAGCAAGGAGGAGATATTTATCCCCTTTTGCTTCTCTTAGTACTTGCCAGAAAGCATCAGAGGTGCTTTATCTGGATGGGGTGAGACACCAGTCACAGAGCTTCCCAGCCACAAAACCTCCCAGCATCACTAGTTCTACCACCTGCCAGTGCCGAGTTCCTGCTAGATGATCACAGGCCCTCTGAGGAGAGACTGAAATGAAAGGGCTGCTGATATTAAGGGGGAAACACATTGCTGGGAAATACATTGAAAGGTGCCAGACAGGGAGTGGGAATGGTGAAGTTCCTGCAGAGTGGGCATGGAGGGGCATGGAGGACAGGGTGCTTGCTGGTGCAGCCAGGGACAGAGTGGGCTGGCAACTCCTTTACAGTGCAGGAAGGAGGGGAAGAGGTTTCCACACTTACTCCAGGACATCCCTGTTGAACTGCTTCTTGCTGTTGCCCAGGAACTCCCCAATCATCTGGCGGCTGAGGCCCTTCCGCTGGAGCAGGAAGTGGGCTACCCCAATGGGGGTGTCCGGGATGAAGCCTCGGGAGATCAGGAACTGGATCCCTTTGTCTGGATTTCTGAAAGGGAAGGACAGAGACATGGTGGGTTTGCACGATCTCACTGAGACATTATTGCCTTTTGCTCACTTTACAGCCTGCAGCAATGCAGCCCTCAGTACATGTACGGGCTCCTGTAAGTTCATGTGTGTGGCATGATGGGGCTGGTGGGGACAGGGAAAAGTGACTTTGGGGACTCCCCTCCAGATACCACTGAGGACAAAAGGATGCCATGGGACTTGCTGTGTCACTTCCAGCACCTGCTGTCACCTGGCAATCACAAGTGTCATCCCCCTGCCACAAAGGATCCTGCTGCACGATACCAGATCAGTGACTCTCTCCTGCCATCCATCTGCTCTGGAGTCAAAGGCTCTTGTATTTCCCCTGCCCCAGCTTGGTTTGTTTAGGGTCCCTGTGAGGACATGATTAGACTGTGTCCCCCACACAGGCAGCGCAGGAAATATCAGTACGTTCAGCTGCTCCAAATGCAACCCACAGAAAGCTGTCCCCAAGGACCAGGGGTGAGAGCTGGGCGCGTGACCCTTTGCTTTAGGGGAGCTGGGGTTTCACCTTCTGTGGGGCAGACAAAGGCAAAGGACAAAACACGGCTGTGAAGAGACTTAGGAGACATTGCTGCCATGGTCTATGGGCAAATGAGGCTCAAGATACAAAGGGGGATAATCAAAGGTGGGCACTTTTTCTGTAAAATATTATTTCTTTTTCATGCATTTTTAGTGCTCAGTGTTGAGTGACACTTTCTACGTTCCTCACCTGAGCCTGGTGCCGATTGCCTGAACAGAAATTCCCATGCTCAGATGTGCTTATCCCTTCCTCCACCTCCCCCACCCTCAGCTGTGTTGTTCCTTCCTTCTCTATTGATACACGCCCTCGAGCAGAAAACTGTGTGGGTGGATGAGAGCAGGCACCTGGAGAATGCCTTGTCAGAGCTGGGGGAGAGCAGTGTGCAGCTCCCAGACAGAGGGTTTTTCTCCCTCTGCGGCTGTGAGTGCCCCTCTGAGAACAGGCCTGATGCTGAGAGGGCCTGACTACCTGCTTGTGGGAGCAATTTTCTGCTTGCTAGTGTGCCAGTGTCTGTGCCCACATACACAGCTCTTGGGAGGTAGCGCACATCTCAACAAGCACACATGTATGTGTCTGTGTACACGCAGATTTCTCTTGCACCCTACATGTTCAACAGAGCCATGTGTGTCTGCCTATTGTGGCTTTCTCCTCATGTCTCCTCTAAGCACACACGCTTCTGTGTATCCTGTGAGTGGCTGTGAGCCTATGTGCTGCCTGTCCCACAGTACAGACAGGAATGAGTGTGTGTGTGTGCATTGTGCGCGAGGTTTTCTTCCTTTATTTCAGTCTGCCCCAATGAAGGGTGTCTATCATGATGCACTCTTGCTGAGGGGAATTAGTGCAATGCCAGGAAGATTTCCACATTCCTTTGGTTCTCTGAGCTGGTGAGTGGGGAGGGATAAGAGGGTAGCTTTTTCATGAAAGGATGCCATACTTCCACCGTTAACACAAATTCAAGGGTCTCCATCAAGGCTCAAGGAGTGAGTTTGCTCAGGCAGTTTCCTGGGGTAAGGAAAGGATAGGATGATATGTCAGAGCATGTGAATGCATGGTATGCACAGGCACAGACTGTGACACTGTCAGGTGGTGAAGGATGTGGGTGAGCAACATATGTCTAGCTATAAGGAGACCAGAATCAGGAGAATGGCCTGCTCCTTACAGGGGCCTCCTGGGTATACAAAAAGGACATGGGCTTGAAATAGACTCTGTAATGTCACAAAGAAGATACCCTGGGCAGTGTGGCATCCCTGGGGAGAGTGGCTGGGAGAACAAGTCAGCCCATTAAATTTATGAACGGGAGCTGCAAGATCTGATATTGAAAACCCCAGGCCTTCTTCAGGGAAAAGAAACAGTGCACTTTCTGTAGTATCACACAGATCTCCTGGTTCACTTCTGAACAGCACAGACAAAGTTTTCTGCTAAGTGGAAAGGTCATATGGTCAGGACTAAAGTCAAGCTAAGCAACAGAGATTCATGAAATGCACCTCCACCTGCACACTTTGGTATTTGGCAAGGTATAGTATGGTGCTCACAGAACAAGGACGATCTCAGCTACACTGACATCCAAAGCCACTGGACTGATTTTAGATTCACCCCAGAGGAGCTGGGAGCTGAATATGGCCAGAAAAATGCAGCTCACACACTCGCATGAATGTGCAGATTTCAGTAGAGATGGCACACACAATGCAGGAGAATGTAGGATAAAACAGTCCAGCAATGACAGCCCTCCTGCACTGCCTAGACTGTAACTCAAATGTACTTGCACACACTATTCTTCCACTAGCAACAGCCTTTCATCACTTTTCCCCAGGATTCAATTTCTTCTCCACAAAATCCCAATAGCAGTACAGCATCTCTGCTGCTGAACGCCTGCAGGTGTATCCCATGTACTGCAGCATGCAGCTTTTACCCAAACGTGCAGCAGACAACTCCACTTCCGTATCTCCTGAGCCTGATCCCTGCTATTTTCTTTAGTGTTGCAGGGGTGTTAAGCACGGCCAGCAAATGCTGCGGGATTCCTCACGTCCTGCTGGCTTTCCCTCTGCCCACACAGCCAGCTGCCCACACACACTGAGTTATTACAGCAGCACTGCATAATGAAGCACTCTCTGTTCCAGGGATTCCACCCCCTCATTGTGGAGTGGGGATGGGGAAAGTGCCATAGCAGCACAGCATCGATGTGTTCCCAGGGGCCTGCTCCGAGCCAGAGCACTGCTTTCTGAAAAGACAACACAAGGCCAGATAGACTATGGCAGATGCTGCTAGAAACTGGGGGCTTTCAGCTCTTGGTTCAGGGGAGCGGTCAGCAAAAAGGATGTGCGCACATGTACGCATGGCCTCAGCTCCATGCCCTATGGGTTGGTGCCCACATTGCAAACCCTGTGACAGTAAACTGGCTCCTTGCTAGAAATTGACAGGGAAATCAACAACTAAATATCTGCAGAAAGGTGAATGGCCTTCCCAGCCCTCTGGATGGAGGTGCACTAAGGTGTCACAAGGGGAGCCATGTGTTCCTTAGATCCTGATCAGAGAATAAAAAAAGGCTTCACTCCCCAAAGCTAACAGGACATTTCCCTCCCACCCTGTCCTCTAATTTTTTGTCAGGAAAGCTGAGCCTTACAGGTTACCACACATGATTTCATCAGCTAGTTTCAAGGGAACAGAGGAGGCCTGGCTAGCAAGTTGTGTTTCGGAGCTTCACAGTAAGTCTTCTATCCCACAGGGACTTGCAATATGCAGTGAACCCAGGTCACTGAATGAAGGAGAATGGCAGAGCTGCTTCCCCAAAACAGACCTGGCTCTGCTAATCTGTCACATGAATGTGTGCCAGGCAGACTGGGGGAGGAGGAGATGCTGGGAAAAAGCATTTTCACTCCTGCTTTATCTTCACATCAGTGCTCACGTCAACTGTGCAGGAACCAAAGGAAAACATGTCGGGTGGGGGGACTCCTGCTAATCATGGCTGAGAATACTGAAACAGCAGCAGACACGAGTGCCGTGTCCCCCTCCAGAAGTGCACCTATCCCAACACAAACACCAGAATATCTCTGTGGACCTGGAACTATCTCTATCACAAGCAACCCCCACCCGTGTCTGGCTCCTACATTCTCTCATTCCAGCCTGCTTGTGTTCATCAGGCAATCTGTGTGCTCTTTTGATACATGCACATGAACATGACTTTGATGTATACACATGAACTCACCTGTTCACAACCTGATCTCAGAGCTAGTAAAACATGCTCCTTGGTTCTGTGAAAGTCCCAAGTCTAACTGCTCTAATATCACTTCAGTTCTGGATGTGCTCTGAGCCCAGTCCTAAAAACTTCTCTTACAGGTTCCTGCCTCCTGGAGCCCACAGCCTCCATACTACACATATATAAATCCTGTGCATTGCCCCTTGTCTGTGCAAAACTTCTGCCTAGGACTGCATAATAGTCCTTGCTCTGACCAAAAGGCCCATGCTAATGTGTGGCAAAACATTATTCTAGTATGAGTGCATTACATCCCCAGCATCTTCATCAGGGGACTCAAATAGAAGCCAAGACAGCGTAAGATGAGTGTGATGATGAAGGAAACCCCAGTATTTCTCATGGCTTGTTTAGATGAGAAAAGTCTCATGGAAAGGCAACAAACAAATCTAAAGCTCCTTATAGGAGTTCAGCTGCTTTCTGCCAATCCAAAATAGACTGTGTGTGACCCCTCGAGTTAACCTCTTCTGATGGTAATCTCTGGGCTGCTCTGCTTTTGCTTTCACGTCTACAGCCTTTTCAGAGGATATCAGACTCAGATGTGTGAGAGACTGAGATGACTAAACCTGCTCTGTCAGGTGAGAATCTACCCAAATACCAGAACGAAAATGACAGCCAGAGTACTCATACTGGGCTAGCTAAGCTCAGCTCTACCTCTGTCTCTCTCTCTTTACTTGGAAATGCCCCATGTTGAGTAACCAGGGCTGGGTTTACAGTCCCAGCTATGCTTGTTCCTTTGCAACAGAATGGAGCAGCAGCCTAGACCCCAGACTCAGATGGTGGATGCCAAATGAACAGCAATTCAGGACAGCATGGACACTACTCACGGGGCACTGGGCTTGCTCCTCTGTTGGGCAGAAGATCAGGACAGAACTTGGGGGAATTTAGGGAAAAAGCTTCTGGGCAGCCAACATGTGGTCTCCATTTGCATACCCATATAGTCACACCCTTGAATATGAAAGAACTTTCCTGGAGATGGATCTAGACCAAAAGTCTGCTATCACTTGTTCCTGTGAGGCATGAAATAGGCTGGTGAACACGAAAGAGGAAGAGTCACTTACATATTAAAGAGGTTCAGCCCAATGCGGTAGAGGCGCTTCCTCATGGTGTCTGTGGAAAGTGTGGGTGACTTGCAGCTAGCTGGGTTCTCGCAGTGGTACCTTGGGAGGCTGAGGATCATGGCCTGAAGTGCTTCTTTTGAGGATACCTCAGAGGCTGACTTGGCTGAAGTGGAGGTACTGCTGCTGCTCAGCTGCTCTGAGTTGTCTGCATTCTCAGACTCAGAGCCTTTGCTTTGCCCCGTCTCATTGCTAGCATCAAACTGGAGCTTCTGCACTGCTATCTGCCCAGGCTCAGCACTGCTGTCTGCTGTGCCTTCAGTACTGACATTCACCTCGGTGAAAGTGTGGCTGTTCTGGAGAGCTCTGGACTCAGGTAAGCTCTCTGGGGCAGCTGGTGGTTCACTGGCTTCTCCCTCCCCCTCTCCTGGGCTTTCTTCAGCCTTGGTAGCTTGAGAGAGCCCAGCCTGAGCATTGTTGCTGAGGCAGTTTGCCATGGACACCGAGGTAGATGATGAGACAGAGATGTTCTTGTTGTCGATCTGGACTGTGACATCTCGAAAAGCCATCATGAGAGTGCTGCTGCTCTTGGGTAGGGTATCTGGCAGGAGCCCTTCCTCCTTCTCCTTGTCCTGCAGCTCAGCTTCTAAGTCTTGGTTTGGCTGCATGGAGCTAGCACTGAAGGTCTCCCTTATCTGGTATGAGCCGCCATCTTGTAGTGAGCACATGGTCTTCAGGCTCCAGGTGCTGAGAGCATCATCAATAGACTTGGCCAGGGACTGAACTTGTTCCGTGAAGGAGTCCTCCAACTCGGTCAGTGCCCCACTGATGGTGGCTGGCAAAGATGGGGACCTCACCAATGGGATGCCTACAAAGTTGTACCCCTCCACCAGGGCTTTCTCAGCGGAGAAGCTCTCTGAGTTCTGGACCCGGACTTTCCTCAGAGAAATGCGGCGTGGCATGCGGCTCTCCAGCAGTGAGTTGCGGATTTTCTCAAAGTTTTTGCTGAGCTGGTACTGCCGGAAAGCAGTCTGGATGGTGCAGGCTGCCCTGCGAGATACCAGGTGACCGCCATATTTGTGCTCTAGCATTTCGATCTGAAAGACATAGAAACAGGAAATGTTATTTTTTGCTAATTGACTTCTGATGGTTTTCTGTTGCCCTAGTTCCTGTGCTGATTAGTCTGTAATGACTGTCAGAGGAACTTCAAACACTGAATTAGCTTTTTCCTGCACTGCCGTGCCCCTGATTTCAACAGAAGCCCCCCTACTTTTGGGCATGGCTGGCTAAAGCATCAGTACTTTGAGCTTCCTCACAGCTGTAACATGATCATGCCTCTTCCTAGAACGGCAGCCATACAAACTAGAGCCTGGAAGTGCCCTTTCCTTGTAGACCCACTTCTGTTGGCCTTTAGGGCAAGCTCATCACTGCAAATACAGTGTTCCAGCAGTGTGTCTTCCTGCTCAGCTGTGCTCTGGTAATGTCAAGTATCATCCCTTGCCTCAGGGTGTTACTAATGCTCCTCTACTCCTTAGTCACCTTAGGAAATACTCTCAGGGAAAGGAGAAACCATTCAGAAAAAGGAAAGAAAAGTTAATTTTTAAATGCAAAAAATGTTGGCTTGATCATAGGAGCTGGTGAGAATCACCAGCTTGCATAGAAGTTAGTGGAGGCTGGGTTTGTTCAGTGTCTTTTAAAAAGCACTCTGAATCCCAAAGTGCCTTCCTTTCTGATACCTGAGTTCTTCAGGTGTCAGCCAGCAGTGAAATGAAAACTACCCAAGAAAAGAAAGACTCTCAGTTTTGAGTGGTAAAAAAATCTGATTTTAAATGTTGAGACAAAATATTAAGAACAAGTAGAAGGAGGATTTCCTCCTTCCTGAGCTGGTAACCCCAAACACACACGTAAATATGTAGACACACAGCTAAGTGGCATCTCAACAGGCTTCAACAAAGCAAGTATGTATGGTAATTTCTCTTCCATAGTCTAGTATTTGTACTTCCTAGTAATCCCCTCTTCTGCTGCAGCTGGGCCTTTACTAACGTGCTACAGGAGACTGTTAGATGACTTTGTTCCAGTGAGTGACTGATGGAGGACAAGGGGCACAGTGTGAAGATGACGGTGGATGATGGGACTGAAGACAAAAGAAGGATTAACTTGGAACTATGTTCAGTGAGGTTTTGGCTGAACTATGAGCTAAACTCTGCATTTTGGCACTTCACAGGACAAAGTACATGTGCAGATTGTAGTGTATATATGTGTGCGTGCAGATGTGGAAAAGCCAAAAAAAGGTGAAGTGCCGGACTGAGAGTGCTGGTAAAATCAGTCCTGAATTAACAAAGGTTTCACTACATCATTCATGTGGTGAGTATGAGCTCATTAGCAGATCCACAACTTGCCCCTCACTATGCCTTGCTGGCCCAGTACTCACAGGATGAAGGACTGAGCTCACAGAAGATCTGAGTTTAAGTGCAAACCGGTTTTGCAGTCAAAGTGAGACTGAGGCATGAGCCTCAGCTTGCAGAGTCATGTCATCTGCTTCCTTCTTCTTTTCCTTTTTGTAACACTACGTGAGTTGCAGATAAAACCATCAGTGAGTGATCTAGGTACAACTGAAGGCCTGGACTGACAGCTGTGAGAAGTGTAAATCACATCTGGCATCTTTCCAATACTAATTTCTCTGGAAGTAGGGGAAGACAATATGACCTTGGGAGATGACGGGAAGAGAGAAACAACATGACCCTAGCCATTCTGTCCCTGCACTGGCGTCATGGCTGCTGGAGTAAGTACTCAAGGCTTTGTCCACAGGCATCCCATCACCTCAGGCAGCAACAGGTCCAGGGATCTTGCTGCAGTGGATGGGAGGCTGCAGTTTCTGGAAGGAGGGGGGAGGGGCGGGGGAGAGTAGTGCACATCCTTTCATATTTCCCTCTCTGGAAATGAAGTAGGGACCCTCTGTGTTGTGCTCAAACATAAGGTTTTCTGTTTGCCTTGCCCTTGAATTGATGTCTGCCCAAAGCAAGCATCAAAGCCCAGCAGTGAGAAATGCTAGCAATTTGCTTAGCAATGGGGTTGGCCAGTGCAGCTGTACAGGCGGCTGGCTCGGAGTTCTGCTTACTCCCAGTTTAAAGAACATTGGCCTAATCCTTGCCCTGCAGCCCTCCCAGAAAGGGTCTGCAGAACTGGTGCTAAAAATCACCCACACAATGATCATGCATTCACGTTCATGTACCACAAGACTTGTCAGTAGATTTTTTGGATAAACAAGGTCTCTGCTTATCCCCGGAGTTTGACGTGGCAAGAAAGAGGAATACAGGGACAAAAAGAGATTCTGGGTAGCGAGCAGAAGGGTTTTGCTGGGGTTTTTTTTCCTTCTTTCCAAAATGACCATCTTAAATCCCACCATAAAACCAGCACTCCTGCCACATCTCTTCAGAGTTGGCCTCCCTGGAAAGAGACTGAGCTATCCCTTGGCTCTTCCCTTCATGAGGAAGGCTCATGCAGATAAATGCAAATTAAACCAGTAACCTGCACAGGCCCAACCCAGACAGTTATTACTGACAACTGACCATGAACGCTTAATATAATGGTCTGGTTAATGAAAATGTAAAGCTAATTGTGTTGGGAGGGAAAGAGGAACAAATGGGAGGGACAGACACAGGTATCTGAGGGACAGAATAATAGTAAAATGCAAAATAAGGCAGAAGGAAGAGCCTTACAATTAACTGAGGTTTCCAAGGAGGTGACAGCCATTCTGAAAACATGAATCTCATATAGCTTGATCTTATTAGAGGCCAAGACAAGATGTCATTGCTGATCTGAGGTAAAAGGCCAGTTTATCTCATGCAAGAACAGTTCCCAAAAAGGCAGACTTTAATAATTACTAAGAGGAGAGATCCTTCTAAAAGTCTAAAGGAACAGTGCAAGCTGTCAGTACCTTGATGAAACATCACCAGCTTTTTGCAGTCCATTATCTCAGTCCTCCCAAAGGGCTAAGGCATTAAGGAGCAGAACAAGATGTAAAGTGAGAGGACTCCCAACCTAGCTTGTTCTCCAGCTCATACCAGGCATGCAAGGACGTGTGCAGCATGTGGTCCATTGCCATCTGGCCCTGTCCAAAGCAAGGGCAGTCCTACAGTTCTTGCAGCTGGGATAACAAGGACTGGAGACTGGTGCAAAGGATGCTTGAGAAGACTGGCAAGGCCAGAAGCAGTACCTCCACAGACAAGTGCCCTCCCCACCTTTGCTTGGTAGGAGTGGGTCTCTGTCCCTCTCTCCTTGATACAGCCCAGCCATTTACTGTCTACTGATGTCTGAGACATTCACATTTGCTATCAGGTTGAGCTAACTGACACTCCAGAGGAATTAAAGATTTCACACAGCTGTGGCCTGTTTTCTTCCTCTCCGGAGGAGGAAAGGGCATCCATTAGCACCACAGCAGTCACAGGTAATGGAGATGTATGTCTGGCTTGCTGGAGGAACCTTCTCTTCCCATTTGAGAGGCGAGAAAGGCCAGACACGATTGGCCTTCCTCACTCCTAATAAACCCTATGAATCACAAGTAATTGCCTACTTAAAGCTACTCTTCTCTGGGGAATTATCTGACAGCCGGTGCCAAAGGAAGGGAAAAGCAGGAGGGGGGCTGGGGGGATTTCAAAGAATAATTAGCTTAATACATTTCTGGGCCTCAATATGAACACTCAGTCTGAGCAATTCAGGCCTTGTGGCTGAATTAGAAATGGCTGGGAAATATCCATTGCCATGAGGGACAGCACATGAAAGGAGCTTTAACAAGGTCAGCCTAAGGCAAGCCAAAGTGCCAGGCCTGGGCATGGCCAAATATTTGAGGTGCACACCCCATGGCTTTGTTGCCCATAGGCATAAATTCAGAAATCTGCCATGAGAGAATGGACCTGATCTTATTCTCAATTAGCACTGGTTCTCCACCCAGGTTGCCACTGAGCATGGCGACATGCCACCATGTTAACAAGAAAAGAATCAGGCTCAGTGACAGAATCTGAGTCACTCAATTCAATGCATGCATTATAAAAAAATAAAAAGACATACAGAGCATACATGTTCTCTATCACCCATTCTTAACGCCTCTCCCTCCCACCAACCTTTCGCAATGGAAGGACACTGCTATATGGGCCATGTGTTAATGGGACATTTTCCTTCATCCGTGGGACATCTTACTGTCCTTCAGCACAGCAGAAGAGTAATGACTGAAAGCATGCTCTTTCCTGTGATCCCCTCCATTTCCCCAACTTTACAAGAGTCAAAACATAGGGGAACTTCAGCACTTGAGTCTCCTTTCCAGCCTCCTAGCATAGCGTACTTCTGCTCTGTGCACTGTCAGCGTGCTCTGTTTCATGGGTTAGAAAGCAAGGAGAGCCGTCCCCCTCCTCTTCAACACTCTAGTATGATGCTGAGAGGCAATGGTTGGTAGATGACCTACACCTCCAAGCCTTCCAGAGGAGGCTGTACGCTATTTTTCTTCCTCAGTCCTCTCCCAAAAGGTAAAAGTGACTTCAACTGCACTGTGAGACTAAAAATGTCTCCTTTCACCTGTTTTTCTTACTGTAAGTTCTATTAATGTCTTACAATTTGTGTTATGACTAGGGAACTACTGGGACAGTGCTGTGAGGGTCCTATCACCCTTATTCCCATTCAAAAGAACAGTCTTACAAGTAGATTGATAGGAATACTTAAGAAAACACATACTAGAGTGCAAGACTGGAAGAATTAATACTCTTCATTCCTTGAAAATCTCCCCTTCCAGAGGTAGAGGCAATCCATTGAGGATATCCATCAGGCTGGAGGAGCACACATATTTTAAGTCCCTTTTGCTGTGAGAAAAGTGGTTTCACCTATGAGATAGGCTAGGTCCCTGCAAGGTCAGTACTGCGAGGCACTAGAATTTAACGAATGAGCAGTTAACTTGTCTCTCTGTCTCACACGCATCCAGGGCAGGTCTGGCCTCTGCTGCAAGAACAGTGATAGGACAACATGGCCTCAAAGCTAAAATAATGCAGGACATACACTCCCCAAGACAAATCAGAGCAGCTCTAGGACATCAAGGAGGCTTAGTCCATATATAGCAGCCAAGATCTCGCCCACCCTGAGGACATGTTGCATTAGTTTGTGAAGCCAGTTAATTAGTCTCTTCCCATGGTGTGAAGCAAGAATTCTGTCTGAGTTGAGTATGCAGCATTTTGAGAAAGACAGAGCTAAAGAGCCACAGTCTCTTTTCTGCTCAGGAATTTATTGGGCTATTGATCTGACATGTACATTTAGGGACAGCGGCAATGTCTTGAGAGAAGTGGCAGAGAGATATTCCAGAAGCAGCAGCTTCTTCTGTGGCAATCTCATTAGCCAAGACCCTTCATCTGGAATAGCACAGTTCCCACTGAATTCTCCCACTGAAAGTAATCTGGACACTGTCACTAGTGTTTGCTTGTCTTCATCTCACGTACTGCAGGGTCTGCATATCAAACAGCCTCTGGTTGAGCTGCCATCCCAGGGAAAAGTCAGAAACAATTCTTTAGGTTTTGTTTTGCACAACAGCATTCCTGGGCTGTAATTTACAGAGACACAGGGTAGTGGGGGGCATGTTCCACCTCATTG
Source organism: Ibycter americanus (assembly GCA_035590275.1). NCBI lineage: Eukaryota > Metazoa > Chordata > Aves > Falconiformes > Falconidae > Ibycter > Ibycter americanus. Next base: position 25,460,418 of record JAVJGI010000060.1, read on the forward strand.
CCTTTGAGTGAGGAGGCCAGCTGCTATTAGACCCTGTTCCGCGATCCCCTGCTGTGAGCCCATCAGGAGATACATCTAGAGGTGGATACACTTGTGCTCTGGAGCTAGGCTGTAGCCTTGGGCACAGGAGGCAAGGCTTGCAACTTCAAGAACTGAATCATTTTCTCTCAGCCTGGTAAACCTGCCTGTCTCTTCAGCATCCATTGCTGGATTGAAGGCAACCATGGTAGCAATACACAAACATCATGATAAGACACCGTGCAGGACACTCTTTGAATAAACCCCACTTCCCCTGAAAGCTCATGCTTTGAAGAGGCTAACGTGGAACTGCACTGGGGGCCTGCCCAGCGTGATCCAAGAGGGCAAGGTGGCTCTTGGAGACCTCTCCCATGAGGGTGGTCTTTTGGGACAATCAGCTGCTGTGAGCCCTACAGGCACTGTATGCTTGTGAGCAAGGCAGTATCTCTGGATGCCGCAGCTCTTGGCTGCCCGCAACCTGTCTCTAAGTCTACAGTCACAAGTGAGTATCTGGGTCCATCTTGGACCACAGAACCCAGGCAACAAGGAGCAGAGCCTTGTGAAAGGGTGTTGCAGTCAGAGTGGGGAAGCTACTTCCTCCATCAGCCCCACGTAGCCAAAGGGCCAGGCCTGCTCAGGCAGGGCAAAAGCTCAAGGTGAACAAAAGGCTGAAGTATTTGCTGACAGACGTCCCACCACAGTGCCAATGCAGTCCCACCCACCCCGTCCCCTTCTCCCACAGCCTGAGGAGGAAGCCTCTGTACCTGTTTATTCTTTAGGTCAAGGGAGAGCTCATAATCGGAGGCAGCTGCATGGGAACACGAGGCCGTCCCTTTGCTGCGCTGCACTCTCACTGGGGAGCCCGTGTGGTGGAGGCTCGCCTTCTGCACCAGAGGGGAACACCCCGCTGCCTGCTCTTCTTGGAGCTCCGCATGCTGGGCTTTTAGCGTCAGGGTGTCGGACCTGCCTTCCTGGCCACTCTGTCTGCCGGCCTCCTTCGGATCCTCCGTTTCACACCCGGCTTTCTTGCTTGTGGAACCGCTGGGATCGTCACTGTGAACAAAACGCAATGTTTCGCTTTTTTTATTTGTTTTTATTATGTTTTGTTTATGATTATGTTTATTGTGTTCCCTACAGGCATTCACTGAGCTGCATTTTAAATGTTTAGGAAGCCTGGGCTGTGAGGGGTCTCTCTCAGTGATGGATCAGGACTCTAGGTTGATGCAGCCAAAGCCCTGATCCCTCCCTCCCTAAGAGCAGGCACCTGAGCTGCACACACTGCATGAACCAGTCCTGTGACTCCTGGAGCTGCCCAGCTGCCTCTGCTTGAGGTGCTGCAGTTAGAAGTGAGGGGCCAAGGAGGGTGTCATGGCCTACAGACACGTCTCCTGCTCTCTGGAGCAGCTAGCAGCTGGCAGTCATCCCTGTGCCCTTGCTGCCTATTGCTCAGCATCTCCCTGTGCATCCTAGAGACCCATCTGGCCTAGATCCCAAGGATCCAGTTTTCCCCTGGAGTTTCTAAGGGCATGTGGGAATTGGGGCAGTGGCAGCTGAACATTGCAGGGTTTCCAGAGGAACTCTTGCAGAGCTCAGGGTATATAAATGCAACAGAGCCAGCCAGCCCCGAGGTCCTGACTCTTTAAAGCATGTCTGCAACACAGTCATAGCAGGCTGCAGAGCTTCCACGAAAGAAGCCATTTCCTTCTGACCCACAGATTGCTGTGCCACTAAGATCTTACGGAGTGAGGAAAACACTCTTTTCTCCTGTCAGCCACAGCAGTAAGTGTGTGAAGCCAGGGCCTGACAACAGTGCACTCTAAGAAAGCTGACACGTTGCCCCAGGCAGGATGGGATTAGCATAGGTCTGATCCATTGAAGTCCTGAGGAAGTCTGCCATTAACCTCTCTTGCCAAACATTTTCCAAAATCATCCAATTTCAAACAAGATTTTGGTATTCTGGGGGACTGTTTGAACGATGAGAGTGTTTGTTTGTTGTTATATTAGTCTCCTTCCAGTGGCTGCAGAGGAATAATTTATGATTTCCAAGAGTGTGCTGGCCAGTCTGCATGGACTCTGGGTTCTACTGCACCGTGTACACCAGATACAGCTCCACTGGTTTCCAGCGGATGAGTATTTAGCTGACAGCAACATCTAGTTTGGAAATAATTACTACAGAACCAATGCATTTAATTTCATTGAAACCAAGGATATGTACTGCCTCCCACATTTAAACACCATTAAATTATTTAATTCACTTCTGAATCCCATTTCTTTCTCTTGGATTTGCTCCACATACAACCAGTTCTGCTATCATCTAGATAACAAATCATTTTATGATTGGTGTTGATGTCAGAGCAAAATCAGGGAAATTAGACATGATTTTGTGTGTGCCCAAATTACTTAGAAGCATTTAAGTCTCATTTTCAAAAGTGCTGTAAGCATTTAAGAGCCCAAGTCTTCTAACTGTAAATATACTTTGCCTCCTAAGCCTTGGAGCACTTTTGCATACTTACTAGTACTTCAAAAGGAAGTTTATTCTCTCCAATGGTAGCTCTTCTGTTCAGTAGATTTAACAATCAAATTTAGAAATATTCCCACAGTTTCTAAAAGGGCTCCAAATCGGATTAGTCAAAGACAGTACCACACCTCCAGAACTAAGAAAGATGAAGGATTTAAAGGTAGAAAGTTTCTTCTTTTATACACATGCATTTAGTCATCAGTTAGACTTAAAAAATAAATTCACAGAAGAAACCAGTCTCTTACATAAATGCTATATAACTAACTTTATCAAAGCATATTAAGATGACATTTGCATAACCATCAATCAGGAAATACTACCATTAAAATGAGCCATAACACTGTTCTTTTAGGTAGTACACCTTATAAAATCTTTCATTGTTCTACTCTTGACACTATATAATTGAGTACTTTTTTCTACACCTGAAGATGTACATGTGAAGTACCCACTTTTAACTCCTTCCATTCTATGTCCATCCACACTGCAGGAAATATTAATAAAAGACTTCTCCCTTACAGTTCTCACTGTAACATTTTTATTGGCAGCCTCTGTTCTATCCATTCTCATTTTAACCAGCAGAGCAGTAATTTTTATCCTCAGCTCAAGGGGTGACCAGGTGACATAGATTTGATCATGTTTTTGCTGAAGTGCATGCCAAAAGCCTCACAAGTATTTCAGCGGGAACTGGACTGTGCCCTACAAAGCAACTTCAGCTAGACACATAAGCTCTGATTCAGCAAGACACACAGCACAAATCGCTCTGCTGAGTCAAGGCCACAGTGCACAGTGTGCTGTGCAGACATTCTTTAGGGCAGATCAGGGCCCGAGGCAGTAGACTAGGGAGCTAGTTGACTTCCCTTGGAGCGTGAATGGACTCTAAATGCCAGCAAATATTCCCTGACATGATGGTCCTCTAAACACTTGCACATATGCTTAACTCTATTTTTCTGAGGACCTCCACTGACTGCTCATGGTAGAACGTGAAGCGTGTGCCTAAGAGTTTGCAGCATTCAGGCCCATTGCTCTGTAAGGCTGTACATCACCTCTAGTGTATGCTACCTGTTTGGTTTTCTGTCGCACGCAGTTTGGAGTCTAAGTGAGTAGCATTCATAGTGACAGGATATCCTGCATGCACTGCTAACATGGAGAAAAAAACAGCAGGCTTTGTAGAATCGCAGAATAACCTGGGTGGGGAGGGAAGACTGGAGGTCTCTATTCCAACTCCCTGCTCAAGGCAGGGCCATTTTCAAAGACAGATAAGGTTGATCTGGGCCTTCAGTCAGTCAACTCTTTAATATCTCCAGACATGAAAATTCCCCAGGCTTTCTGGAAAGACTTGGCAGGGCCCTTAGTGCACTAATAGACCTTAATGGCCTGAACACCCTCACCTGGGGCTCCCACAAATATCCCCTGCACAGTTCCCCCTTTTCAGCCCAGCCTGGAGCAGTCAGTCCCTGCCCCAGCAACGCTGTAGGGTGCTGGTCTCCAGCTCTACCACAGCCTTCCCCCATGCATGGCCATGGACCCTCTTGATCTGGATTCTGACCTGCAGACTGACTCCCCAGCTTGACCTTGGACCTGCCTCATCACCGTGGACCTACCCATTGATGACTGGGCTGTGTCTGACCCTAGGTAACCCTCGCTGGACCTGATTCTTACCCTGGCCAATGAGGCAAAGAGTATTGGACCAACCCAAAATGCTCAGAAGCCCCTTTAACCTCAACGGGCATTTAGGTTATTCCTCAAGACACAGGAGGGCCCTAAGACTGCAAGCACTAAGTGCACACAGTCACAGATGTGTGCAAAGCACCACCAAGCTCAGTGCTCCTGCTCACAGCGCATAACACAACTGAAGCCCCTAAAGTCACTGTGCTAGGATAAGGACATAAGCTAACCACACGTACACATATAACCTTGCCTTTCTCCTCCATGCATGCTCTGAGCCCAGTGAATACAACCATACAGAATGTATTGTGCTTATACACGGAATTTTCGAAGGGTCAAAACTCGGTCAAATCAAAATCAGATTCCACTGAAGCACTCAAAGGCATTTTTCAGCTAGATGTTTCTATGCTAAATATAAACTTTTTAACCCCCTGCTGGTTTGGCTGTTGTGCTGTTCAGAAAGCAATAGCAAATACTCTTGCTGAAGTGGGAATAGTTTCTACATGTTCTTTTGTGAAGGGAAAAAAAAAAGGCGGAACCAGTTTTACTTAATGGGAAAAAAAATCTCCAAAAAGAAAAGACAAACTGTTGTGGTTTAACCCCAGCTGGTAATTGAGCACCACACAGCCACTTGCTCACTCCCCCCTCACCCAGAGGGATGGGGAGGAGAGTTGGAAAGGAATGTAAAACTTGAGGGTTAGGATAAGTACACTTTAATAATTGAAATAGAATAAAAATGAAAGAACAATAATAACAATGATGACAATAACAGTTACAATGAAAAGGGGGAGAGAAAGAATAAAATCCAGAGGGAAAAGAACACGAGGGACACAATGCAACTTATCACCACCTGCCAACACCAAGCAATGACCTGCCCACCCCGGCCAACCCCCCAGGTATATATATACCAAGCATGACTTCCTATGGTATGGAATATCCCTTTGGCTAGTTCCCGTCAGCTGACCTGGCTGTGTCCCCTCCCAGTTCCTTGTACCCCTCCAGTCTTTTCGCTAACAAGGCCTGAGAAACTGAAAATTCCTTGACTTAGTATAAATATTACCCAGCAGCAACTAAAAACATCAGTGTGTTATCAACATTGTTCTCACATCACAGGCAAAACACAGCACCGCACCAGCTACTAAGAAGATAATTAACTCCATCCCACTGAAACCAGGACACAAACCTACTTCACCTTTGGGCAAGAGACCAAACCTAGGAAATTTCAGCTTCAGCTAGTAAATTTCAGTGACTTATAAGCAATGGAAAAAACGGGTAAAGACAGAGTTTGTTTAGCAGCCTGAATGTTACCATTACAGCCCTATGGTTCCACTTACCACCCTCTATCCCTCCCAGGTTTACTCCCATCTTGAACTTACTTCTGAGGAGATCTTGTGGGAAGGCCTGTTCGCTGTTGTCCAGTAGCAGTGACAAATGAAGCCCCCATATGAGAGACAAAACACACTGCTAAAGATCAAAACTGATGCTGCAGTGAAACATAGGCTAAAACCTTAATGAGCCTGATTTCTTCCCCCTATCCTGAGTGACACAGCTGAATTGCATTGGTAGAGAACAGTTTTTGTTAATAAGTGAAGGCTCAGGAGCTATTATAATCATAGTAACAAAAAAAACCCAACAGTAAGAAAAGTAAGTAGGGCAATGATAGATACTACAGCATGGAAGATCTCTGGGAAAAAAATGTTACTAAGTAAATCATAGGGATCCACTTGCTTTCCCTTGGCCAGTGACCAATCAATCTCCCTGGCTGTGGGATAAAGGAAGGGAATGGAGCTATTGCATGTTCTGTTTCTTGGATGAGAAAATTTTTCTGACCACTTGTAATAATTAAAAGTCCCATGTGGAATCTAAGGTGTGAGTCCCAATGTCCTGGTCAAACTCCAACTAGGTTAATTTAGTTCTGCATCCCAGCATCACCCCTGCAGTTTCTACTGTAATAAGTGTTCTTTACTTGCCGTTCTAAAGTATCATATACCACCATCTTTCACAGTTTTTACAGCTACCCTTGCATGATAAATGAAGCAATTTTCTGCTAGTCATGCAATCAGGTAGGGAAGGTTTGTAATGTCTTTGAATTCTGTTTGATTAAAAGTTGCAATATTAATGGAAATCACTTGCAATCAGATAAAAAAGGAAAACTACAAATTCAGCTGTTCTGTTGTTCCTAGGTGTTCCTACATGATTTTTATGACCCAGAGCAACTAGCTTAGTCATTACGACAAATAGATTTCATCTACTGTAGAAAACATCTCTCAAGTTTCAGGCATCTCCTGCAACTTTTGCACTGCTGACGTGTATATGCCTGCTGCAGACAGAAACCAGTTTTGTTAATAAAGAGGCCAATTACAGACAATCCAACTCAGGACTTACATAAAATACTGTATCTAGTCTAGCATTTCCAAACAGGGATATCAGGGTTCTGAGATGAACCCTAGTGTTTCTTTCAAGAAAGCAGGATGGTGAAAAAGCTCTCACTGAGACAATTCAGCTGGGCATCTATAAATATTTTTGTCTAGCATGGGTGAAATTTCTGATATTTAGCTTCTATGTGCAGATTTCTCAGGAAGATTTTCTATAAGGAGTAGACTGAGGGAAGGATGTAGGGAGATGATAGAGGAAAAATGGTATTATGTAGAGGTCTTTTTATTGTTTCCTTTTTTCTCCCTTCCTGGTATTTTGGAAACCTAAAGCCCAAATCAGTGATAGTACATTATCAAACCAGAGCAGCTCATCAGCCCATTCCTAGTAGTATCAGCTCCCCAAGTCTGTACAGAGCTGTTGTATCATACTCTGTCCTGGGAGAGATTTGACTGCTTTTCAGTTCCTACGGCATCAGGATGGTGCACTTCCTTGCATACTCCTTACCACCTCCTTGATGCTGGAAGCACACATCTGTGCTTCTAACTGCCTGCTGAACCATGGTTATCTGTTTGATCTTGACTGTCAGGCTTAAACATTCCCATATCTGGTGACCCCAGAAAGAACATGCAGCCCCCTACCCCCCAAATATCTCAAGACAATTTCAAGCTAGACCTGTAGGCAGGAACACAGAAACTGGATGCTCTAGACATTACATTCCATTGCACCACCGTCAAATACCAGATTCAGTTCATGGTCTAAAAGTAATTTTCAGAGCTCTCAGAAAGGTGTTTACAGGGTAGCTGAGTAACTAAATAGGGCTCTAGGGCCAAGAGAACTACTTTTCTCAAGGACAGTAATGTTAGTCCTGTAAGAAATTAAAACTGAGCTTTCTCACTGATCACTCCAGAGCTACACAGCTCCCATGTGGTCAACACACAAAACTCATCTCTTTGCTCCTTCTCTCCTACAAGAAAAATTATTGCAGATAAATAAGAGCAATAACAGAGTAACAAAAACAACAGTGGCTCTTCTGGACCTGGATAGCGATGCAAGAAATCACACACTCAAGAAGAGGATGCTCAGATGCCCTGTTGGCAGCTATAGTGGTTATGCAAAAAGATACAGCTAATTGGATAGGAGGAAGCTATGGGTGTCAGGTGTTAACAGAAGTACTGCAGAGGCTGATCTCACCTCCTCTTTATGTCCTTGTGTTACTCCAGGAGAAGACCACACCGCTGTTTCGTATGTGTAACTTACCAAATGCCTTCTTCATGGTGTTCAAGGTCAGTGTGCAGGACTGTAACTGAGGCAAAGACTACACGGACTAGTTGTGAAGGACCACAAAAATTTATGAATCCATTTCATAGAGGTCCTTATGAAGATCAGTATATATGCTCTAAAGTGCTGTAAGCAATTAGTATTATCATGGCCTGAGAGCTATATGAGACTTCAAATCTTCAGAGACGCCAGAATAAAAAATCCTTACAAAGTGCCATATGGAGAATTAGAAAAAGAGGTCACTAGCTAATGTCAAGAGAACAGAGTCCAGACCCCAAGTCTGCAAGAAGCTGTGCTTCCTCCATCTTAAGACATTTCAGCATTTCTGCTGTCCTCTCTCCTCTCCCTGCTCAGAAAAAAAATAACATCAATAGCTGAGTTAGCAGGGTCCAAAGTGCCTTTTCAGTTTATTTCATTTTTATTTCATTTCAGTGTTCCCTGAGGATACCCATAACATATAGTGAATGGGCTGATCAGAATTTGATGAAAAACATGGCTGAGACAGGCTCGGTAATATATTATGGGATATTTTCAAAGTTCAGAGATTTCTGACATACTGGGGGTCTGAGTCCAAAAGAATTGCTTCTTACTTGCTTTTAAGTTCAGGTTTTAGGGTGACTTGGAGGCAGTGCTCTCTGGGAGCATGCTGAAAATGATGGAAGGCAAAAGTCTCTCCTGACAGAGACAGGGAACTTGGAACTTGATCTTGGCAAATCATCCCCTGCCAGCCAAGCTGCAGCTTTCTCAGACAGTCTCCCCCAACAGAGACAAATATAGGAACACAATTCTGATTTTGTCTATGTTCACGTAACACCTTGCAAAGCAGTGGCATCAAGCCATCTTCTCACACTAGTTTTACCCGAGAGGAATTAATGATAATTAGCCAAGCTCATTACCCATCCCAGAATATGTTACTTGTTCCATAAATAGGCTGGCACACACCCCTGTAAAATAGATTTGACGGTACAGTATGGTAAATATATTGGAAATCAATTATATTTAACATCCTTTAGCACAGATTGAATCAGGCAACATCTTTTCAACATTACTTGAAGTGGTTTTGGTGACATGTATATTGAGCTGACAGAAAATTTAATAATAATACCAAATGCCTCATGTCCCACACGGTCCAACACGCCAAAGTCAGGGCCTCCATTTCAGATTTGGTGTTTAAACATGATCCCCATGTGCTGTGTAATTCCCACATTGTTGTGTTGTTGCGCCTTTTGCTACAGAACAGCACTACAGGAGCTAAACTTTTCTGATGCACCCTGTGCCCTCATGGTGCAAAGATGATTATCCAGGTGTCAGTCTGGGCTGGCTGCGTGTCTGAGGGCCAGGCTCTCTATGAGTAATTTCAGCCACCTGAGGACTAGGATCTCTGCTTTTTTCATGGACACAGATAGGCTGAGATAGCTCCCACTGTATGAGAAGTGGGGTTTGTGGTACAAGGCTGGATGTGCTGGGTGGTGTGGTTGTCACACAATTTTTTTCTTATAGTTCCTACATGTGTCTGGGTGGCACCTCAGAATGACACTTGGGTCACCTCTCTGGCACACCCCTCTTTCCTCCTCCTTTCCCAGTTATGCCTCCTGTCTCACCATCTGCAGGAGCACAGGGCTCAGTACTTGATGCCCCAGGCTGGTTGCTGTGCTGTCTCTGCAGGCTAGACTAGGAGGAGATCCCACAGTCTGTAACTGCAGAGGGGGTTACATGTGGCTGTGTCAAACAGGGCACCTGTGCTTATCACTGAGGTGTGAAAAGCACCAAGTGGACAGTGAAGGCATAGAGGGGCCCTGCTCTGCAGGGTTTAATTACTTTCATTTTAACCCCAGACCTCTCTTGCCTCTGCAATGTTTGGTAAACACGACCTTTTAGAGAAGGAAAAAACAGATGGCATCCTGCATTAGTGTAACTGCCTGCTCAGCACCCCGGGAAAGAGAAACTTGGCTTCTCAGCAGCAGCCTTTCTGCCACTTCGACTCAGATCTCTTGGCTCCTCATCCCTGAGGCAGGTCTGAACATCACCAAATTCGCTGACAAAAGCCTGCCGGTGCAATCATGCAGAAGATAGAATTTCACTGCTAAAATGAGATGAATTCAGGGCTGTGAGGCAGCAGAACCTCTACAAGGCAAGGAAGCCTTGCATATCCCCTCAGCCCATTGCTCTCCTATTACAGCTGCCTGTGAGCTGGGTGAGGGACACAACTTTTGGCATTTATAGACCTAGGCAAGGGCTTCTGTGGTTATCTTTTCCCACCTGTTGTGACAGACCGCAGGTTGGACTGCAACTCTGGGTTCCATCCTAAGGGACCCTACCCTCAGGGATCAGGGTAATTGATTTCTGAAGGCAGTGAATGAGCTGCTTCACAGGAAGATCTTTGTGTAACCCAGATAAATTTTGTTTCTGTTCTCAAATATTTCAGCTATTTCATCTCTTATGATCACTGCAGCCCAATAGAAGACCACTGCTCATGTCAAACCAAGGAGAAGGAAGCCCGGTCCTCCTCAACATAAAGTAACACAGCCTCAAATCACCATCCTCAATATAGACAGTCCGAACACCATTCACCAGACTTGGGAAATCAGATATGATCCAAATTTTAACTTTGTCACCATGTTTAGATCTAGGGTTTTGGGTTGGCCTATGGCAGAAGACCGAAACAAACCCAGCATGATTAGTATTCCTTCCTCCTTTCTCCAATCCAGTGGCCACCCTCACAGCCTTATGCAGCAGGCACAAAGCTCTGCTTTTCCAGGTTCTAACCTATTTTGTCACTGCTGCTTCACCCACACTCTGATCCATTTCATGTCACTTTTCTTCCCTGAGGCCTTCTTCCCTTTTCTACATTCCCATTTGGAAAACAGGATGACTTAGCAACTTACACATTTGGTCATACAAGCTCATATTCCCCTAGGGGCAGTTAATCTTTTCTTCCCTATGAGGAATGAAAATTATTCCCATACCTACACTTCATACTCAGACATGGAACTTTTGGGGCAAGATCATTAAGAAAAACAGAAGTTTGCCTTGACACAATCAATCCTACTGTGTTGTTGAGCAAACTATAGCTGGTGTTGAATGGCATTATGCCAGTGGATTGCACCAAAGTCAGTGGAGGATCTAGCCTAAAACACTATTTTTTAAGACAATCTGTAACATGCTTATAAGATCCAGTTGTGCTGTAACAGCACAGCAGTACTTTTCACAATGCCATTCTGGACCATCCATTTTTGTGCATCTTGACCTAGCACTCTCACATTAGTGTATTCTGGGAAATCTCAGGCATCTGTTGTATTTCACCAGTCACCCCCGAAGACATGCAAAAGAGTATCAGCAATGTGTGCATAGGGTAGCCTATACCCATCTTCCCTCTTTCCCCAAAAGATGGAATGAGAGAGATTGCAGTCAACCCAGATACACAGGCAATAACAGCAGCATCATAACCTGTTCACAGGAAACAGCAACATACCAGTGGGGGACATGACAACGGTGACACATGGCTCTAGTCACTAGGCAAATACAGTTCCCAGTGGGACAATGGTACAATCTGTGTGTGCCAAGAACCAAGGGGCCAACCAGAGATGGTTAAAAGTTACTAGAACATACTTCCAAATGGTGTGGCCAGCGTTAGTTTCCTCAGTCTCAGAAGCAAAATCTTACTGAACTCAGCTCCTGTTTATATCTTGATCCTTTTCTTCAGCATGATGTTTCCTCACAGAAGATGACGTGGTTTCCAGCTCTTCTGCAGTTTTTGAACAGACCAGATGACAGTTCCCATCTCAGATGGGAATTCAGATTCCCAGAAAAATCTCCCAACTTTTTTACACCCTCTCCCTTAGCTATCTAGCTGTTTGCAGAGCCCAGATAGAGTGGCCTGAGCAGCTGTACAGTGTGCACCTCTTCAGCATCTCAGATTCTTCAGTTCTTCCTGGAGCATAAGAAATTCTGCCAGGGCCACATGTGGAAGAATGAACTCTGGAACACAGACATGTTTTTCCAAAAGGAGGGCTTATTATATTTGAACACAGAGCCTTCCCCATGGGGGTGGTCAGAAGATGAACCTGCATAGCAGTGAGTTAGTGTTGCAGAGCACAGAAAAGATAAAAGGCCTTTGGATTGACATCACACTACAAGAAATTGTGTAATAAAAGGTCACAGCCTCACTGCTGTCACTGCCAAGGAATACTGGCATGAACAGGAATATTCCAGCCAAGGGACCTGCTCATTTATCTGTTGTTCACATGTTCTTGTTCCCTCCAGTTTATTCCTTCATTTACACTATTTTTTAGCTTCCCGTTTTTCCTGCTCCTCTCCTGTCATTCTCCTTCTCTGTATAGCACATTTGCCATCCCTTTTCCTTACAGTATCACTGTTATCTTAGTTGGGTGAGTCTGTCTCCCTTTTTTTCTCAGTGGCTTTTTCCATCTCTTTGCCTTATCTGTCTCTGCCTTGTAAGCCATGAATGAACAAGTGTGTGGACAGAGAGTCCAGAGAAACCATCCGTCCAGTTCAACAGAACACACCTTAGTGTACAAAAGATCTGGAATGACCCAATTTTGGGGGTGAGTGCAGCCTGACTGATGCAGATCAGGTCAGATGATACCAGTAGAGGATTAGAACGAATGGTGTGAGCTCCACCACGGTCCATCTGCTATTACTTTATCAACTAACTGTGCCTATTTTCTAGTGCTAGATACAGGACTATTTCCAAAGCTGGCATAGCCTCTTCTCATGCATCTCTGTGGTGTTATCTCACAGAAAATACAGGATACAGTAGGTGTTTATGTTACATTACACCAATACCAAGAAGTTGCCATGTTACCGTCATGGAATTCTTTGCAATACAGGAGAGAGAATGTGAGGATCATCTGCAAGCCATGAGTGAATCACCTAGTATTAAAGCAACTAACCGATCTCAATAGCTGCTGAAAGTGGCTCCCGCAACTGTAAGGCTGGCCACGATTGATTCTCTTTCACTGACATTACCAGTGCTGTGGCCCAAGAAATGGCAAGCACTGTCACACGTCGGAGAAGAGCACCTGAATCCAAGTCTGAACTCCTCAAGGGTAGGACTCATGTAAGCAACAGAAGCAACAGGGGAAAAGGAAGGACTGGAAGAATATGTGGCCATGTAATGGCTGGATACAGCTTCAGGCTCTCAGAAAATATGTCTGATGGGTATCTTTGCAGTTTCAGAAAAGGATACTTCAGACAGGTTTTCTTTGGCCTCTCTCTCCTGCCATCTTCCTGCTTCCTGAAGAAAGGTGTTGATACAGACAAATAAAGCAACCAATGTGACGAGGAGATACCAGTTTCTGCCATAATTTTTTTTGCCTGTTGAAGAGCTCTTCTATTCCTCACTTTACTTCCCCACCCTCATATTCTACAATCTTGCCTGAAAGTGGTTGCACCAGCTGTTGGAGGGAAGGAGCAGAGAAATGCCTGTGTGGGAGATAGTGCCAAAATGTTCTGGTGGATCTCCATTACAGGACTGACACACTGCATCTGAAACTCACCTCCTGTTTCTTTGGAAGCTTCCAGAGCCATTCCTCCCAGGTCATAGTACCAGAAGAATTGCCAACTATACCTCCCTGCAAGAGATTCCCAAGGTTGTTGGTAACTATGATGTTAAGGATGTTCTCTAAAAAAATTTTTGCTTATAATTGTGTTTCCATATTTCCCCTAAATCTATATGCACTGAACATCTTTTTGGTTGTGGACCTAGGCCCCTGCAAAGCAATTAAAGCTGCTAGTCCAGACTGTACAAAACACCCATAAAAAGCAAGGAATCTACTCACACTCAAGTTTAGGATGAGTTCAAATCTGGGTCTAGACATCAGCTCCTCACCCACATCTCTGTGTCAGACTAAAATCAAAACTCTGACAACTGTGAGCCTGGGGAATATTTATGTGGACTTTGCTGACCCATCCCTGCCTGTTTGCAGTACCCCCACAACCTCCAATCGTAGTATCTTGAACCGGATTATTAAGTCTACAGGGAGGAAAGAATAAGAAGTAGATGAGCTGTTAAGAAGCAGAAAAAAATCCTCTCTTTATTCCTGTGACCTCAATAAGGAAAAGAAATGAGAAAAGAAGCACAAACAGGATGCACTAACAAAGCAGAAATGTTGCTCAAACTTCTCTTGTGTGTTTTCAGAAACAGTGCTGTGGAGGACTTCAGCACAAATGAAAGAAGTCAGACTGAAGAACTCTGTATATGAAGTTGTTTGTGCTCAGAGCACACAAAGCACAGGCCATGGGTGTAGAAGCTTGCTTTGCACTCGCATGTCCAGGTGCTGTAAGCCTCACCTGGAGTGTTCTGCGTTAATAATCAGAGAAGAATTCATTCTCCCTGGTCCACTAATTGTAAGAGCTTGCACTTGACACTGCCAGCTGGGGGCCAGTTAGTCAGAGTTGTTATGCTGTTTTGTGTGGTAGGTTATAGATCTGATTTGATACAGACTAGAACCATTATGTTTCACACCTGGGCCAGAGCCACTGAGTACCTCTGAGCTGAGAGGAAGCACTGACCTCCAGATTATATATCCAATATCCTGACAGCAATTCCAAACCAGAAAGGCTAATTTCCCATTTCATGAACTGGATTTGCATTCTTTCTGTAAGGCAAGGTCAATCTTTTACAAGTTCAGACAAAGTGATGCGTAGCTCAGTTGTTTTTCTGTAATCCTTAAAGAGTGATAGATACTGGTGGAAAATCATCATTCCCCACCTGTTTGTCAAGATGCTTCAGTGGTATCTAAAAGGAGAATCAACTTGGAGAGCAGTTCTGTTCTCATCAACTTCATGGGCCTCACCCTTAAGGGGTATTGCATTCACAATACAAGCAGTCTTGTGGATTTCTCAGGAGGATCTGTCAGAGGACCTAGAGTGACCCAAGGGCAAAGTGAGAGCTGTAGTGGGAGGAGAGATACTCCTGCGCTACAGCAGTGGAGAGCCAAAAAGGGACATGATGCTGTGAATGCGAAGTGGATAATATTCATGACTCTTTTGTGCCAGTGCCTTCCAGCGTGACTTCAAAGGATGAAGAACAAACGCACATTCAATGGAAACAGAAAGTTCACATAAAGAGACACAAAGAGTCAGAGACAGCAGACCTTCAGAAGTAAATAAGATTTTGCTTTTTAACCATGTGCTGCTTAGGATGTCGCATACTCTTATGCAGCTCAGATTGCTGGGAAGAAAGATGGTTGAAGGTTTGATTTCAAACCTTCAAACTGTCCGAAGTCTGTCCATTCACTTCTCACTCTCACACATACAAAAATGGAGCAACAAGCACAAAGGACCTCTCCCAGCAAGAACACATATTTCCATTTGAGTACTGTGGTAAGTCAGAAGTGGGGCAAGAGGGAATTTCCCCACAACTGCAAGGAAGGCTGGCTTGGAGATGTGTCCAATGGCTTACATTTCTCCTTACCACTAACTGGTGCTATGATGCCAGGCAGTAACCAATCTGTGACAGTGACTAATCCAGCAGGCACTTTAGAAATGAGTACACAGCTGTTTGAAGTTTAAACTATATTGAGTTACAATTTAATTGGTCCATAATCATAAAGTAAACACTTGCCAGTTGCACTATTTGTGTTTCAATCCTGATCTAAGCAGCAGTCTCCCTACTGGAAAGTGAGGAAAAATTATGTGAAAATACGAGCAGAGCTTGCCCAGCTTTTCCATAGATGTTTCCATAGATGCTTCAGACACCAGCCCTTCTGCTCAGTACACATCCAAGCCCTTCCAGAAGACTCTGTTCAGATCTCTGACCTCTCCTCTTCCTGGGAGGACTCTTTGTCTCCTTTGCCGTAAAAGCAGGTCAGGTCTCATCTGCACTTCTTCCAGATAGGAAGGACCTTCTCTATCCCACAAATGTAGGTGGAACATCCTCCCTTCCCAAAGAGCGATCTGGGCTCTGATCCTGCCCTTCACACAAATGTATCCGGGTCCCATCCAGTGTCCTTTGTGACATGATCCTTCAGCCTTCCAGTGCTATCCCCATGCCCACTGCCAAAGTGGACCTGCCCCAGATGCTTAAAGTTGTATGTAGAACTTTTCCCATCACTGGAGCAGAGGTGATTTTCTGCTGATTTCCTATTCAGCACTGCAGGCGAGCCAGAGGCAGGCTCCGAAAAGCCTGTGAAAGGCAATTGAATGAATATACTGTTCCCTCCAATTGTGACTCCATCATTTCCTCTCATTACTCTAATAGAAACAAATCTTTCTCATCTCAGCCCTATTACCCCACACAAAGGAAAATGGTATGTAATCCTGTTAAAGCTGGGCTGCTGCTGGACACATTTTAAGGTCATTGTTCTGGGATGCCAGTCTCCTCTGTGTGAGACTGGGAGAAGTGGGAAATGCAATTACTAGGCTATTCAAATCCCTCGAATGAAACCCTGCCGTTAACAGGCAGAAGCCAGCAAAAAAAAAAAAAAGAGCAGTTGCTTTACGAAATTATAGGGTTTGGCTAAAATCAGAGTCTAATCAGCACCTCCGTAAAGGACCAGGGCTAGCTCCTACTGCCATCCATGGAGACTCCTCATTCCCCTCAACCTGGTCTTTGGCATCCCCAGTGGAAGATGGGTTATGGCATGAAGCCAGTGGTGTGCAGGTCCAATGGAGACAATGGTGGTCCATGTCCAGGATTTACACCGCACTTTGAAATGGGGAAGCCCTGAGTTCAGCAACAGGAATCTGCCTGCTGCTGCCATCACCTCATACTGTACTTTGGCTCTGAGCTTCTTGGGGGCAGATTCTGGGATCAAATCTGTCTCCTAATATTCATGGCCTACAGCACCAGTCTCGCTGATTGCTGGTGTGACCCAGCTAAGCAGCCAGGTGGGAAATTTGCATTGCTGAACTCATGGAGCTGTAACCCCTGCCCAAGGAATTCACGCGCTGGAGGAAAGAAGGGAGATAGCACTGCCTGTGGCAATCCTCAAAGCAAATCAGAATGATGAGTGGGAATAATCGCAACCACCTCATCGAGTCAGCTTCTATTGAATGGTTAGACACTAGCATGTTCCTAATCATTCCCACTCAGGTGAAGCTAAAGCATCCTTAGCTGGACAGGTAGCAAGGAAAGAGTCAGAAATCTTGCAGGACAAACATTAGCGAAGACTACACAAGAACAACAATGACCATCACAAACCACAAGCAGAGACAAACTTTTGTCCCAGAGTGTTCCTGACTGCCAACTTTCTACTGTTGTGCCCTGTGTTTCCTTCTTCTTCTGCCCCATGCCTGAGCTGTATGGCTACTCTTGCTGGTCTCTCCTGCAGTCAGGCAGTCACTCTTCTTACTGCATTGATGTCCTTCTTTATCTTCACCTTCCCTGCTGTATTACCCTCCTGCTGCCCATGTTACCTCAGTCTCCCAAAGGATTTCTGTCCCACAAGGTAAGGCTGAAAGCAGGAAAATTCTTGCAGGTCCCAGAAGGAAGTGATGTGGGCTGAGGTAAGGCTCCTGGTAGAGGAGGAGAAAGCAGCCGATCACCACTGGAGTCTCCAAGTCCCTTGAAGAAATGAGAGTCACTTCCCTGTTTATGCTCTTTATTAGTCCCTATTCTCTTTAATCGGCTTAGACTGATGAGCCGAGGCAGCGGTAGGGATCAGCCGGGCTGTTTAATTAAAGGATTGCAGCTCAGCCTTGCAGTTTGGGGGTTTGTGTAAATGAGCTGCAAGTACATTATTTAATCTGCTGTGCAGAGAGGAGTTGGGGC
Source organism: Ibycter americanus (assembly GCA_035590275.1). NCBI lineage: Eukaryota > Metazoa > Chordata > Aves > Falconiformes > Falconidae > Ibycter > Ibycter americanus. Next base: position 25,478,009 of record JAVJGI010000060.1, read on the forward strand.
ATTAATGAAGCAAACTCTAATTAAAACTAGATGGCTGATGGTTATTAGTGGCATCAGTTCTGACAGGATTTATCTCATTTAGGGAAATGCCTGATCATGGAGAGGGGAAAGAAAGAATAGACCCGAGCTGGTTTATCAAATTTCACCACAGCACCACTTGTGACTGGCTGTCCATTCAGTGGGGCTCAGGAGAGCTGCACAGGGAGCCTCTGTGTCTCAAGCTCTCGCATCAGGAGCCCTGACGAGCTTATTTAGAGATATGCCTGGCTCACCCAGGAACTGATTGCCTATTCAGGTTGTCTGACCCACATATTTCAGTCTTGATTGACTTTTGTTCTGCCTTGGTTCAATGGGAAGCCTGTATGATTTCAGCAGGGTGACAGGCTCCGTAAATGATCTGATGAACTTCTCCCAGCAGCGTATTGAGTCATTCCAGAGCAGCACAGCTATCAGCTGTGGACATCAGCTCCATGGTGACCCTGTGTTTTTCCTTCTCTGCCATTTTTTTGCCCTCCTCACTGTATTGTATAGGTAACTTCAGATATGAAGAAAGCCCATGGCTGACTGCAGGACCTGGTAGAAGCTAGGAGGTATTTTCTGGCCAGCATAAAGCTGATCGGTGAGTTCAATAGTCCTGCATGTGCTCTGCCTTTCTTCTGGCACACTGTGGGAAGTAGGGATGTTCTTCTCACCTGAGATAGCCACATAGAGAAATTGCATATAAAAGCTGCTCTGTTTCAAAAAACAAAAATTCTGTGTGCCTGTTTCTCACCTTCAAATAACCATGGTGGCTTCAGCCATCTCCATTTCTACACAGAATATTGTGTCACACACAGACAGATTCAGGACTGCTATTGGGGTCCAGGTGCATTAGAAAAGGCAAGGACAAGAGAAAGCCTTGGGAAAAAAGTAAGGAAAGCAGGAGGCCTGCAGAGTGGGACAAGCTACAAAAGACATAAAATGGACAGGCATAGATCAGTATGAGAAACCCCTTAACTGGAAGCTCAGGTGCAACATGCTGTAGGGGTCATTGTCATTCATCCCGACTTTTGACTTTCCTGGCTCAGACTCATCTTTGGATGCAACTTGCCAAAGTTGTTAAATCACTGCAACTAATGTTTGCTTCCTCTTCTATTTACCTGCCAAGCCCCAGGTGAGAAATCTGGTGTGGTACCCAGCACAAGGACGGCAGGCAAACTCAGGCTCAAAGGATGGGTAGAACCTTTGGGAGTCACTGAGGCAAAAGGAAGGCCTGACAAAGAGCATAACAAAAATGACCCTAGAGCTTAAGACACTGTAGAAATGACAGCTTTGTAGGACAAGAAAATGCTAGAAACTAAGGGAACTGATCAGAAATAAGACAGAGGCTGGGACAAGAATGGGGTTAAGGATTAGGGTATGAAAATAGGACACTATGGTAAAACTGAGCCTCAGTTCAGACAAAATAGAGCACATAACCAAAACTCTCTCCAGAAATGCAAGTGAGAGGTGGCTGTCCCTGCCACAGGAGTCTCTGCTGTCTCCTCTTCCTTGCTAGCATCTCCCCATCTGCCATGGAGGTGCAGCTGCAGATGTCCCACAGGGCTGCCATGCAAATTTTACCAAAGCCTGCAAGTTTTCAGCACAGACACCATGTGGGTTAACCCCTCTATCTTCATACACAAATGGGCAAGAGGGGTCCTGCTTCTCTATCCTGTCTCCAAGTGTGGAGGAACCCTACTTTTGAACATACACACACATTCACCCCTGTTCTCTTCACAGTTGTCCAGTACCCAAACTTTTCCTTAGAAGGAAATCAGAAACCACTGTCAGCTCCAGAACAAACAAGAGAACCGTCATTTAAAAATGCTGTAGCCTCACTACCGCAATTCAGCTGCCCAGTTCTGTCCAGAGCTCTCCCTAGTAACTCAGGCTTCTTACAGAGATGCCAAAGGTCAGATGTAAAAGTCTAGCAGTCAGAGTCTAGCAGTGTGATGAGGTAAATGTTTAAAGAGAAACCTGTTTGCTGTTGACAGAAGGGTGATGAGGCCTGAGAAAAAGGAATAGGTCTGTGAGATGGAGGTGTAAGAAGTTGTGAGAGGAGAAGGAGATGGCAAGAACAGAGGGACAAGGCAGAGCATGGAAGCTATATGCAGTATGTGCACCTCAAGTATTTTTAAAGCTCCTTGAACTCCTTGGTCTTGGCAGTGATGTCATTCACTGATGAAGGAGAGCTATGACAAGTGCTGGTGTACCCACATCTGGCTGCACTGGATAAAAGTTGGTAACAGTTATTAGTACCTGCCTATAACTGTCTTTCACTGGCAAGCTCAGACCATTTCCACATATGTAAAACTGTGCCCGCCCACCCTGTCTCAGGGTGTGATACAGAACCCTGAGTTTCTTTGGTGACTTTTCCTGTAGCTTAAAGGTTATGGATCTATACTGGTGTGTGTCCAGGCACCTTATAATGTGGGATAACTAATCTGAAGCGGAAGACTGAAGCATGTGTGTGTCGGTGTCAAAGTAATGCAGAAGGGTAAGAAAAGGTACAAACAAGAATGTGGGTTGATAGAAGTAGATGTTTGAAGAGAGGCTGAAAGTATGATTTTGGAGGTGCATGGGTGTGGGTGAGTGGAGTCCAGAGGAGGTTTGTGAGCAATTACATGATGGTATGAACAGTGATGTCTAGGAGAGAAAAGAAAGGTACATCAGTGCTGGGGACATGGGACATAAGGGAGGGTGGAGGAGATGCGTGTGTAAAAAATGTGAGTTTCGTCTGGGGTAGGAAGATTAGTGATGGATGATAAGGAAGTAGGGGATGGAAAAGAAAAGTTCTTGCTGGCAGCGATTTCCCACCTTGGTGAAGAGTCCAGAGATGAAGGCTTCTGCTCTGCATCAGCTGCTGGGCAACAGAACTGGTGTAAAACAGTTTCATTCCTGTAAGAAAAAACAAACCATAGCAGGTCAGTGTTCAGCTCACTTAGCAGCAAACTCAAGGGAGAATGCCTTTCCCAGGGCTGTTCCAAGGGGACAGTGACTCCCAGTGATGCTGAAAGAGAAATCTGATTATGACATGAATGTTTTGCACTCCGAGGTGGTGGAGAGCAGAAAAGAAGAGGGCTGACAACTCTATTCCCTTACGTGTCCTGCTGCTTCTGTTAAGCTGTAGAGAATGGGGCAAAAGCACCCAGATAAAAACTTCTTCTATCAGTATCTGTCTCATGATCCCATACATCCTATGACAAACAGTTTTGCCTGTCTCTAACTTCTATTTCTTTTGGGACAGAACATCTCCATATATGTGTTTCCTTAGATATGTCTCCTATACATTGTAATACAAAGAAGTTGCTTTTTTTGTTGACAGTGGCTAGATTAACTCTGCAGACATTTCTCCCGAAACCTCTCTAGAAAGAAATGGCCTCAGCACGTCAGCACTGGGCATTACCAGAAACAGCAGCAGAAAACTGACAGGACAAGCACAAGTAGGGGGACTGAGATCATGACTTCCATGAGAGGAAGACATCACAGTATAGAAAAGCAAAACCATAAGAAGTAAAAAAACTGAGCAAAATAGAAAAACAAAAGGCTAAAAATGTGTTTATTACATAAGGAAGGCAGAAGAATTAATCCAAAGGAAGAAATCCTAAACCAAACTTCCCAAACTGCTCACTAATCTTGAATGACTTGTTCTTGAGTTCCTTGCTTGGCAACATTTGTAAGGAGCCTGGTTTTCAGGCGTGTTGCGCACTTATCACAGTATTGGAACCCAGGAAGAGCTGCTCAGCACCTCTGAAAATGAGATTCTTTTAGGATACCTCGAGGGAGGCCCCTGAGGTGTCATAGGCAGCACAAATCAACAGCCAAGTTTGAACACACTGACTTTCATCCATGAAAAGGAGTCACTAAAAAAAGACAACAGTGTCAAAAGGGGAAAGTACCGGGGGAATGGAAAAGAAAACAAAAAGAGCAGAAGAAAAGCAGAGGAAATAAAGCAGGCTGAATCCTCAGATGGCATAAAAACACCCTGTCTCCAAGTCAGTGGAACAGCACTTAGAGCTCTGTTCTCAGTGCTACTGCGGAGACCCAGGGCTCGAATAGGGTCATCTGTTAAAAATATTTTTGCAGCTTAACCAAGAAACAAGCAGTAAAGCTAACTCTTCTGGCTTGTCATGAGGTCTCAGATTCTTCCAAAGACCCCACCATACTTTCTGTCACTCTGAAATGTGAAACTTATCATCTCTGTCCTTCTCAATATCTGACAGACGAAGCCACAAAGATACCTAAATCACAGACAATGATGATACTGTTCTCAGCCACCTCCTTCTGGCCTCCCAGCTAGCTTAATATAACAAATTGCTTAGTTCTTCCACTTCCTTGGCTTCCAATGCATTCACAAAAGGAATCTTTCCTTAGAAAACAACAGGATTGGCAGGAGCAACACAGCAGGGGGAAGACAAAAGCATTATCTTTACTTCACTAACCTCTGCCCATGCCCTCGGTCCCTGCCTGTGACATGCAACCTGCTGGAAAAGAGAGGACATTTTTGTGTGATATATCAAATTCATCTCCTAGTCTTCCATTTCTATAACTACCCAGCTCACTTTCCTTCTCTTCTACCAGCCTGCTTATTGTTGGTTCTCATTATGTTGTTTCTAATTTAAACTTCTCAGGTGGCAAGTATCTATCTGACTGGTGTGACCATAAATGCCTTGTGTTGCCTTTTTACTGAAGCAAGTGGTGGGATCACATTTGAGTCTATGTTCAAGTAGGCTCACACAAATACTCCAGCTCCTACATCTTGGCACTCTCTTTCCAGCTAGAATCCATCATGAATTTTCTGATAAAATTTTGGTTTTGCAAAAAAAACCACTGACTCATCAAATTTAAACTATCTGGTGAAAACATCTTAGGTTTGACAAAGATTCTTCAAATTACAGGGCTTTACCTGGACTGCCTGGCAGGTTGCTGGAGGGCCGTGCCTCCATATCTCACATCTCTAGTGCAGCTGTGCCATATAAGTAGCCCCTCAGAAAGAGGCCATCAGGTTTTCCACCCAGCTCTTTGTTCTGCCCAACTTCCAAAGCAGCAATGCCAGGAGCTGGCTAGACCAAGAGGTGTGGAGCACCTGTCTCAAGGCAGTCAGCTCTGCAGAGCAGCCCTGGCATCACAAACATCATCAGCTGCAGTGTGGAAATACACAAGGCTCTCAGCTGATTCAGCAACAGCTGGCATTCATTCTGAGGAGCATGCCTGGATTCAGAAGTATTATCTACTGGCATTTCCTACTGAATTTCATCACTACAAGAACCACTGGGAAAAAAGGGCCTACTTCAAAATAAAAGTAACAACATATTTTTAAATCATATAATCACAGAATCATTTAGGTCGGAAAAGTCCCTTAAGAACATCAGGTCCAACCATTAACCTAGTACTGCCAAGTCCACCACTAAGCCATGTCCCTAAGCACCACATCTACATGTCTTTTAAATACCTCCAGGGATGGTGACTCAACCACTTCCCTGGCCAGCCTGTTCCAGTGCTTGACAACCCTTTTAGTGAAGAAATTTTTCCTAATATCCAATGTAAACCTCCCCTGGTGAACTTGGGGCCATTTCCTCTTGTCCTGTCGCTTGTTTTTTGGGAAAATAGACCAACACACACCTCGCTAGAACATCCTTTCAGGTGGTAGTAGAGGGTGATATGGTCTCCCCTCAGCCTCCTTTTCTCCAGGCTAAACAAACCCAGTTCTCTCAGCCTCATAAGACTTGTTCTCTAGACCCTTCACCAGCTTCCAAATGGAATCTTCTGGAAAATGGACACCCCAAATTTCAGCCGTTTCTCTTCTCAGCGCTTCTCTAAATGAACTACACTCTTTTCTGCTTTTATTTGAACAGCAGATGCACAATTCCAATTCCTAATTACCCATGAAGAAAGCAAACAACAGGGAGGGAAAACATAGGGGAAAAGAGGAAGGAACAAGGACAGACAAAAAACTGAGAAATACAAGCCTGTATATAGATGAATGCCTTGCTAGTTAATTATCACAATAGACACACAGAGAAAAGTAAAGGGGAAACATGGAAAGGAAGAGTGGTGTGAAGTTACAGGACTTTAGGTTCAGTCTCCTGTGGGCGTTTTAAGAAAAAACACCTCACAGATACTCTTCAGAGAATCAGTATGCTCTGAGCACTGCAGCTGCACAGCCAGCTGTTGACTCTGGTTCTCCTGATTTCTCATGTGTGTTTAACACTAACCCTGCATATTTTCTGCCCAAGCCAGAGTTCTCTTGAACTTCTGAGATCCCAAGATCTCTGGAGTAGTTGTGCACCTTACATACCACTATAGGATGCTGATCATGCCCACAGGCAGAAATTGCCTCCAGGCCATTTGGAATCCTTGAGTCCCCCTCTGGGGGCCATGACTCCCATGGAGAAGTCACCAGGGTGGTGAGGAGCAGACACCGCCTTGTAGAGGTAAATATGAGGTGTAAAGTGTATTCCAAGATAGTGCTGAAAGCTCTTCCCCTGACTGCGGGCAGGGAAGGACATCTTATTACTCCTATTAAATCTGAGTTCCCCAGAGCCCCAGAGCAGTTGGAGCTCTGGGTCTATTTGCATTCTTTTACAGCTTGCTTCTCTTTCTCTTCTGTGTTACCCAGGCATACACCACAGGGGCTGAGTTCCACCATGGAGACTATCCCTGTTCTTTTTCCTCTTTCTTCCCATCTCTTGATCCTGCATATATCTGATATTTTGCAAATCCATGCCCTCACCTTTGCAGCATAGCATGCATAGCCCAGATAGGAGCTGGGTGAGGGTCAACTTGCTTTGGAAGAAGTGGACCTCTTCACACCCTGAAGAGGCTGTATTAATTGCTACTTGGACAAAGCAGCTCTCATCTGGGTGCAAAAGGCAAGTGGCCTAGGGCCTTACTATCACTTCTAAGCCTAAAGTAAGTGCTCTAGGAAAGCAGCTGTCTTCTTAACTCTGTGAAGTCTACAGGTAAGATGTTATTTTTGTTGCTGTGATTCAAGAAGGCCTGGCAGGGTTGTAATGGCTGGTGGCTACCTGGATTTCATTACCCTGTGGTGCTGTCAACTTTCGCAGCTTTAAAGTGCATCTTGAGATATTTAGTATCTGTCTGAGCTCAGTGTAAGACTTTTGACGGTGCTTTTTTTTCTTCTTTCTGTCCTTTATTTTAGTTTTGTTTTCAAACAAATCTTACCTCATAAGTCAGAAAGGCTACACAAAACTTGAATGTGCAGCCTCTGAGGCGTTAAACACCAGAAAGCATAAGGCTTGTTTTGCCTCTGAAAATCAGGGAGGAAGGCAATGTGGCTTCAGTCCAGTGACTTGGCTCAGATTCATTACTTTGGGGTCAGCTGATCTGTAATATTTTTCTTTTTAAATACTTCAGGTAGGTGGCATTGGTCTACCAATTAAAAGGGTAGGTCCAGGGCTTGTTTCTTCACCTTTCTGTCTCTTCCTCTATGTCCTCCACCTTGCCTTCCTCAGACTTGCAAACCATTGCAGAGACTGCAGCTAAACAAATGCTCTTGTGAGCAGATCAGGCAGGTGATTGTGAAGAGAGATGATTTCTCCTGTCTGTCAGGATACCATTGAACTGTTTTGTTTCCAATTTATTGCTTTAGAAACAAATTATTATCTCTTGGGCTGCACCCTGATGAAAGCTTGGAAGTGAAAAGCCAGAAAGAAGAAAAGGTGTTCTGCATGAGTGAAGAGTAGCTGGGTAGCACAAAAGAGGAAGAGGCTAACAGAGAGGACGAGGCATGCTGAAGGGTCTGTTGAGATAAATGTGGCCTGCAGTATGTGAGTTTTGTGTGGAGAAGCAGCAGAGCACAAGGGTAAGCATAGATGCAAAAGGAGGTCTGGGAACAGCCTGAGCCTGTCAGTGCCCAGCTCCATCTAGCTGGGACACATACTCCGGAGGCAAGGATTTGACAGTCCAGACCTATCTTAAATGCAGAGGAAGCTGTGCCTGGCCCAGTAGTAACTCATGCTGTCAATTGAAACATTAGCCCCCCCTCCTCTGAGAGACAACAACTGACTGGATTTTATTCAGTTGTCTTTAACATTGCTCCTGACAAGAGGTATCCTCCAGCCAGCTGCCTGCAGCCTCAGTGGGGATATCTGTGAATGAACTGTCCAGCCACAGCAATTCCTGCTCTGTGATGAACTTTAGAGAAGCCTGTGCCAAACCTCCTGGCTAGCACAAGCTGTCTTGTCAGCTCAGGAGTTAGGTTACTTTTGTGGCTTCTTAGAAAGTTGGACTGTGCTGCAGATGGCCCCCCTGACTCATGCTGCCTTGGTCTTTACAGCTCTGGATCCGAAAGAGCCAAGCCTCTTTTCTCTTAAAAAATGGTATTGTAGAGGGTACAAGAGTTGAGTTCCAAAGATTGAAAGTCTCTGTAGTTACCTAGATTGCTCATCACAGAGCCAAAGGAGTGAAAACTTTCCTAGAATTGCCTTGATGCTCTATCTTCTCTTCAGACAAGTGCTTAGTTTAGCACTGATGATAGCTGTCCTGAAACAGATATGCCTGTCTGCTGAGAGCTGTATTACAGTAAACAAGTCTAACACCTTCTTCTTCTTCTCCTGCCCCCTGTAAAAGCAACCCCCCAACCCAGACACCATATGGAAAACACTGGTTCTCCCTCCTCTCCAGCAGTCAGCTTTAATTAAACAAATATCCAGTGTGGCCCGTTCCCATACATAAAGAGCAGCTCTGCGTTTTTCTGCATGAATTATTTTAGACTACAAGAAATGCCAAGACAAGACAGAATGAAAACTGGTCTCACCATGAGTACACAGAGCATGCTTCCCTCTAACATGCTGCATCATCCCTGCTGCCCTGGTCAGTTATGCAGGATAGCTGGCATGGCCCCTACTGCAAGAACAATTAAGATCACTGGGTTGTCCAACTGCCAGTACTTGCTTAACCTCTGTAGCTTCGTGCTTGGGCCCTATTGACCTGCATGTTCAGTAGCCTTGCCCTTGGCCCAAGTGCGCATCAGTTCTCAGAAATCTGACAATGCTGAAAGGCAAACGGTGATCCCTCAAGCAATGTTCTGTCAGTAAATAACTAGTTCAACTCACGTAGCCTTTCTGGTTTCTCTTTTTGAAGAGAAAAATCCTTTTGAAGAAATTCTAGAGGCTTTGACTGACCAAAAGTCATTGTTTGTAGTGCTGGATATCTCAGCTTTCCTGGAGTCTTCTGCTACTTGTCTTTACCTTGCATTTTTTTCGGATAGCTGCCAAGAGAACAGATTGAGTCACAGAAAATCATGGCCTAGAAGGGGAAGATTAAAGGCAGAAAGAGTCAAAGGAGAACTGAATTCATCTCAGATGAAGTTTTACTGGCTATTATCTCTCCTAAGATGAGGCCTGGAGAAGCACAAACAGGAACTATTTAGCAATTCTAAGATTATGAAAGGCCAGTTGCACACTCTTCTGACTCCTCCAAAGTGTGTAGCTCAATGCTGCCTCTACCTACCAATGCAGCTGTGACACAACCTAGCTAAGGTTAGCTGCAGACCTCACTCCTTCTATCATCTCCCTCCTGTGCTAGATCTATTTCTGACTCCTGCCAACCTCGAACTGAAAGTTGAAGAGAAATCTGAAAGAGGCAATGTTTCCAAAAGAGTACCTTCTAGCAACTAGCTGTTTCTCCCCTGGTTCTTCACTCCCCAGTCCAAAATACCCTCACTAAAACTTTCCAGCTGTCTTAATTACTCATCTTGATTGTAGGTTATTAGATTGGTGTTTTGGAGGGAGGGGAGTATGGGAAGAGTTTTACATTGCAGGGAAACCATGTAAGATTAAAACTAAATTCAACGTAATTTCTGGAATTTAAGTTCTGTAACTCCTTGTAAGTCTGGTGGCCTCCTCATTGACAGGCAATATGGTTGATGGCAAGAATTTGACAAGATTCAGAGAGGAACTGGACATGTAAAACACCATCCTATGAGAATACTTAATGCAGAACCTTCCCAAAGCCAATGTATAGGACTTACACTTTTCAGCATTAGAAGGTGGCTTTTATGGGTGTCCCATGGCTATCCAGTGTGACTCTTCTTGCTCTTCCCTTTTGAACATTTGGTGTTGGTTACCTCTGAAAAACAGCTACACAAACCAGATTCACAAATCTGTCTGAGAAATCCTGTGTTAAAGGGCAAGGGGCTTAGTAGCCAAGATACTGAAGTGCAGGAGTTCAACAAGGCTGAAACTGTCATTTTATTTTACATTCCCAGTAACCACAACAATCCCAACCTGAGGGTCCCCATGATGCATCTTAGGAATTGGCTGATTTGGTAATCTTCTCTAAACTGCCAAAGACTTCCGTAGTCAAAGAATGTCACAGTATTAATCTCCAAAGAGGAGAATAAGACTGAAGTGCTCTGGAGTAAGATTTGCATGGTAGATTGCTGAGGATGAAACTACAACAAATTAAGCAGGGGGAAGCATTGAGCAAAAGATGACAGGAAGATGATTTGGAATTTGTGTCTGTTGACCCAGCAAGCTCTTACTGACACCTTTAGGCTATTTTGGTTTTATTTTCCCCTCCCTAACTTTTTAGCCTCTGCCTCTTCCTATAAGCCACTTCACATCTGTTGGTTTTATGGCTATAGATTTACTTTGCTCTTCAAGTCACCACTGCCTTGACTCCCTCATCAGAAACATCCTCTCAAGTGGCAGTAGCCATCCTTAGTCCTTTAGCTATCTGGATGGTCAGTGACATATTTGTAAAGGGCTTGCATATGCCACTATAGTCTGTGCAGAACCACTTTATATTTGTTCCACATACTTGTCATTGACTTTCTGGTCTGTTGCCTACAGGGGCAGATGTTCGTAATGCATCCATGTGTAGAGTGCCAGTTACATCATCCAGATTTTCTTAACTTATTTCAGATCAGGGGCTGTCTAGCTCTGCCTGTAACCTTTCACAGGCTTAGATATTTAATTAGTTATATGAAAACAATGAAGATGTGCCTAGATGATGTCTAGATGCCAGCATGTAACTACTGCCTACAAAAACAAATTGCTGAAGAAATCCCCTGGCAGTGTCAGCATGATGGACGAATGTATAACATACACATGCATGCCCATAGCTCTTCTTTCAGTTCATCTGAGTGCCTATTATTCCACAGCTCTTTCTTTAGCATTCTCAAAACTGTTCTTCTTTCTTTCCTCCTCTGCACCCCAAAGTCATGCTGGGAGAGGTGAAGGGGGAGAACTTAACGAGGACCATCTATTCCCTCTGCTTGTCTGTCAAAAATGAAAACTCTAATATGTTTTGTAGTCTGGAACTTGGTCTGCCTTGAACACCTCGTAAGTGTTGGAGAGAATATCTTCTTCTATGATGTTTCTCTAGACATGTGATGATAAAGAACGGAGTTCATCCTCTAAAACCTACTTAGCACCTGCTTAATCATCATATTGTTTCTTGGTACAGATGTACTTCAAGTCATACATCCCTTGTATAGCATTACTATACATTTGGGGTTTTAGTGCTAGGAGATGGGATAAAGACAGAATTCCCGTTGGCAGAATATCTCCAGTTTCTTGCCAGAATATGTTGATTTTAGAGACCCTATAAAATATCTTACAACAAATTCACTCAGTAGTATAAAATACCATACGCATGCTCTACTGTTTGGAAAGTGAAAATTCAATGTGACATGCTGACGCAAGTGTGTGTCTTGGCGCTATTGTGGGTTCTTCGGAACAGCACAGCTTGCAAGGATAAGCACAAGGCACTGTGCTGGGGAAATGGAATTTCCTGTGTTGGAGGAAGAAGATCTGAGCCAATGCTGCTGTGATCTGATCTTTTTTTTGGTTAACTAGTTGGGTGACTATAACAGATATGTCATATATGCCATTCATTTATCACCATCTGCTTGTAGGGATGGAGATATTAATGCCATACCTTCCTGAACAGTTGGTTTCTCAGCTTGCTCTAGTCCATACATGTGGCAGGCATTTCTCCTATACACCCTCATTTTTACCTTGAAGAAATTCTTGGAGAAAAGTGTGGGCATGACTAGCAGATGAGTGCATGGAATTCACAAAGAATCTGGAGTGTTTTGCACGAACTTCAGTGCAAAGAACATGACAGGTGGACAAATGTGTGTGGATGTGTACTAAAAAGGGTCTGAGTATGAAGGCAAGTATGAGCTGGCATTCATGGGCTTAGGGTCAGAGTCAGCAATGTGTCTGGGAGATGGTGAAAATGAGCTGTGGCCTCTTGTGTTCTGGCTCAGTGGGGTCTGCTCCTCTGCCATAGACCTAGACACTCTTTTCTCTTCTTGGTGACAGGCTACTTGACAGAAATTTCCTTACCCAAGCATCTAGGCTCCAGATATCACTAGCAAAAGTGAGGAAGATTGGAAAGATGTCACCTGTGGATTCACTGTATTTAGTGAAAATTGTTGCTGACAAGTCTATTTTGTTACCCAGAAACACTTGAAGGAAATCTAATCCATCCGTTAAGCCTACAAGGAGTGGTTGGGCTAACTGCCAGATTTCCCCTACATGCTAGAAATGGGCAAGAGCAGAAAGAGGAATGGAACATGCCCCTGGAATCAACTGGAGGGGGAGAGTCCATACTGGCTTCTGGGTCCAGTCTGCTAGATAATCTCCTTTTGACAGCCAAAAGCAAAGTCTGGGGCCAGCTTTTGGACCCACTTCCAGCATTTCTCATGCTAGAGTGCATTACTTTTTGTGCAGTTTTGTGGCTCTTGGTGCTTCAGCTACAGTGGGGTAAAATAACTGACTTAAGGTGAACTAAGTATGATACAGTCACTCTCAATTATCTGTGGACTAATTAATTATAACCAGAGTCAGCCTAGGTGACAGAAATTATCCAAAGGAGGAAACTTAAGATCAAGTATCTACTGTACAAAGAAAGTCTGACCCTTAAAGCAGTAAACATAATGTATTGCATACACATGCAGTGCCTTAGTAAAAGGCAGCAGCTTGAAGAGATTTGGAAATAGTATTCCACTTGGATGGAACAAAACATTCAGATCTGGCACACGTGGATGGCCTGGGAGAAGCTAGCATTGCTGAAAGCTCTCTGTAGAGGGGTACCTGTAGCTCTGATGTAGCTATGTTGGCATCTCTTATAGAATTACCAGTTGAGGAAATACTTGAGTTTATGGGGGATGCTTCTCATGCTGTCATATTTGCCCAGCGGAAGAGATTCACTCAGAAGCTTCTCTTCTTGCTATTAATTTCTTTCCTAAGGCACAGTAGGAACAGGGATGAGGGAAATGATTGTACTTGCTAAGCAATTCCCAGGAAGAAGCTTCCTGAGTGGAAGAGTTTGTCATCAGCTGCTAGAGGGGTTGGGGGGGACTGCCTCTCCTGAAATGTCTTTGAATCACATGTCAATGGGGAGTCCATTCACTCCATTTAAACTGTATTTCTCTCTCCCAGAGGAACATCAGCCACATAGAGCATGGCTGTCTGCTAATTGGATTGATCCTTTATAAGCACTAAGAGGAAGAAGGCAAAGTGGCCATGATGGGAGGAAATGCTGTATGTTGGACTATGCATTAGCCCAAAGTGCACCATTAGTCTTGTTTAGATCCTCTGTCAATGGTGGAAACAGTTGATGACTTATTGTGATAGACAAGCCACAACACCATTTGCTCTGACTTGCTAACAGGGTGACCAGTGGTACTCAGGAAAAACAGACACCGTATAAAAGAGCAATCTGATATTCTAAGTGTATGTGCACAGCTAATCAAGTGGAGGGGATCCTCTAGTGACACATGCAACACTCAATGGGAGTGAGCAGAGGTTTAAAAAGTTGTAGCCAAAACTATACTTCAGGTATCACAACTAGAAAGCTGCTATGTAAATCTGAAACGTGTGAGGGGGACTTCCTGTAAGTTCCTGAAATAATTTCAATTAAATAATTACCATATACAGAAGTTGTATTAATTAATTTCTTAATGGAAAGATGGTACATTAATACAAAACTACCTTTCCGAAATATGTGACCTTTTCCAGGACAGCATCCCTCACTTCCAACTATCTTCAATATCATCATTTCTTTTAAAGGTTATATATGTAATGGAATAATTACATGTCTGCAAATGCGTGCTGATAGTGACCTTCTGTAGCTTTGAAACATCTTTTCATACCTCCTCTGTTTTGTACTACACAAAGGCCCTTTCTTCTTTGTTCAAATAATAGATTTATAACTACATAAAACGGAAATAGCTGGCAAAAGCTCACTTTTAATTATACTGATAAGCATTCTCCAAATCCCCTCCAGTTCTTCAAATAATAATTATAGTTTGTCAGCGTAATACCAATGAGTACGTGGTCCTCCTAAAGAGATCCAGAGCTAGCACTCTGCCTGAATGCTCTGCCAGCAGAGTAAACACCTTTTTTCTTCTCTCCTATTTTGGGCTAATATGTATGAACATTATCAAAAAGGCTAAGGCTTGTGTTAGTGGAATTAGCAACCCTTTTTGTAATTACTGGGACTATGAGATATAAACGGAATTTAGGTCTCTTCCTGACTAAGAATAAATTATTTTCAGTTTTTGAATAAGTGTCAGAATTGGACTCATTAAAAGGATTTTTGTTATGACTGAGTATTAGATCTGTTTTTAATCAGGCTTAGACTTCTTACTGGCCTCTCACTCATGTGGCTCATGTTTAACCCCTTAATACAGGAAGAAATTCCTGGAATTTGCGAGAGGCTAAAATCGAACTATCCCTCAGCACTGGAGAATGACACAAAGCTATATGAAGGAGTGATGTTCAATAATTCAGAATCCCATAAACATGCAAATTAGCTGATACACAGAAATGGCTCACCACTGAGCTCTTCATGCACCTTAGCAACACTGTCTTCTGTAGACTTACTTGCTCCTGCACGGAAATGCATGGCCACATTTGCTGCTTGTATCACTGCAGTTCTGTGCCCTTGCAGGCAGCTTTGTATTCAACACTGGACACCAGAGTAGCATGACAGCAAGTTGCACTAGCTCTTAAAGACAAGCTTAAAAGCTTGTTACTACCACATTGGGCTGATGCACTAAATTTAAGTAGTGGTTTTATCCTGAATATTCATCAAAGATTATCAAGATTGTTGTGTGGGGTAAGACCTGCTGCCTAGTACTGAGCTGCTCAGACTCTACTGTATGTTGAGGCTTGACACAAAACAGTATAACAAGAAGAGTGCAGTTGAATGCAGTGAGTAAAATCAAGGCTTGGCTTGGCTTGGCTTGGCTTGGCTTGCTGAAGCCTGCTTCAGGCCCTTGGTTTGGGGTCTTGGCTATGGAAACTCAGGTACTACCAGACCTGCAGGTACCTGGGGCTGTTGCATCAATGGCATCCACAATTGAAAGTGAAGCGGTTTCCTAACTGGGAAGGACAAGGAGAATTATGAATGCAGAACCAGACACAGGCTGCTTGGTGGCATACACAAGACTAAATTTTGCCGTTCTCTGATGCTTCAGAGCTGAGCTTCTGCTGTGGGAAGGGGAAGAGCAGTGGAAAAGGGCAGGACCAGTTGGAGACATGACTCTAATGCCTCAGGTGACAGATAGGAATAGTCATCATTGTTTCAGGGGAAATTTAATTTTCCCATTTCCCTTCCACACACACCCACATGCTTCCACCAGGGCCTTGACATATGGAAAGCAGGCAGTGTTCAAGACTGCTTGTGGACACAGCAGCTGGTTGACACCAAGAGCAGCTGAATTTGCGTATGTAATTGCCCTGGAAAGAAAGTATCATTTGGCACTAATGCAAGTGGGGAGAGGATGCAACTTACATGCTCAGCACTTGACCATCACGGATACTTGGTTTTGAGTTAAGAGGAGATTTCAGTTTCTTGAGGTTTCATAAACTCCTAACCTTGCTAAGTTAGCAGAAGAGCAGGTAGAATTAATGAGGTATCCTAAGATTTGGAAAAGCTATGAAAGTTGTTCCCTTTCCCCAACTGCTCAATGATTCCTGGGATTTAAACCCAGTAGGACATACAATGTACTGCCGAGTCAATTTATCAAGATGATGACAGTTTAGGTTAATCTTAGTCCCAGGAGTTGGATTATTTTATACTCCCTGTCTGGTGTGGCAGCACTGGGAAAAAAATCACCACAAGAATGGAGAAGGCGTCATTTCTTAACCTGATGCCTTGCATACACTAATTGTTCATCTGTGCCCTGTCTCAGAAATGAGATATGTCAGTTTACAACCATATACCTGGCCAAAAGAGCAGAGCTTCAGTCCGTGATGATTACAGGAACCTATATAGCCTGCATCTGCAACCAAATATACAGCTCATCTTGAATTAAATGAGCTGCTTATGTCTGTCTATACTACTGGATCTCTCTGTAGTGCCTTATTGCAGCTAGCTTGTGCCTTGTGGGGAGCCTTAACACGCTAAAGCATCTGACTGACAAATCCATTACTGTTCTCTACTTAATAAAGCTTTCAGCTTCTCGCCATGTGTTGATGTGCTGGAGTCCTTTGTTTTCTTTATTTGGAAAAAAAAAAGAAGCATGTGAAACATAAACATAAGAGATTTTCCTGTACTACAGGAGCCTGATTTCTACAGAGATATTTCAGGAAAGTTGCAAAAACAATTACTAGAAATCAGGTTAAGAACCTGTGGGACTGCTTATGTTTCTGCTTCTGAAACAAGATGGCTGATGCAGAACTGAACCTTGTGGTACTTACAGCTGGGCAATCTCCTCTAACAACTGAGATTTAACAAGTTTGCTTCAGTACCCTGGTGCCAACAGGGCTGTAGCATAAGCTGACACCATGTGGCTCAGCATAAGCTGGCAGTGTTATTTGTGCTTTCACACATCAGCTGTGAAGCTACATCAGTGATGGTTCCAGACCCTAGATGCTGGGATGTGACAATACTTCCCATCTTGGGAAGAGGCGACAGCAGTGGCAGTATCTGCATCTGTGGTTACTTTAGCACTAGGAGCTGTTGAAATCTTGATTCTTGGGATGAACGGATCCTGCCTCGACTCTTGTTTAGCCTTGGAAGCTGTGTGGTGGGGGAAATTCCACTTCTGGCAGCTGCTGTTCTATAAAAAGTGATGTGCATGGAGAGATTCCAGAGATGTAGAAAAGGTATTGGGAAGAGACCATGAGACCTCTGACAGGAAAAACAACCTAGTTAAAATAAGATTTTAATCAAACAAGTGTCAAACAGTGAGAAGCACAGAGGCAGAACTCTGGATTAGAAAGGACAGCCATCTTCCTTCCTATTCTCTAAGCACAGGTATGAATAGGCAAGAGCAATTATCACACTCCTAGGCTAGGGGGATCAGCCTTGCTTGTAGCTGAAACGCAGCCCCCTGCATCCAGGGAGTAGCTACACATAATAGTTGGTCTCAGGGCAACTCCAAAGCAAACAGATTGTGACAGAGATTCATTAGTCACTAGATTTCTTTCATGGAGATGAAGCAGAGCTCACTCAATGTGCCATGGAGACTAAATACCTTCCCTTCTGTGCTAGGAGGGGTACTCTGTCTCCAGGGTCATCTAGTCCTATGCTGTTTACATGCGGCTCTGCTGCTCCACCCCAGTCCTGCCTTACAGGGAAACAGGAATCTTCATGCCTGGAGTCTTGGATTCTGGATTGCCAGAATTCCTGTCTTCCCAGAGCTGCTACTTCCTCCTCTAAAGGATTAGTACCTGATTCCCTACACAGTTAGCAGAGATCAGTGTGCTCACAAAGCAGAAATACTCTTGAAATGTATGAAGAAGCAGGAATGCTGTCCTAGGGTCCTGCTGTGTGCCCCTGAGAAAGGCAGAATTTGAGTTGCAGCTGCAGACCACTATTTAATCTCAACAGGCTGAGGCCTCCACGGTCATTTTGGACAATGATCTGGGAACCATCTGCAAAGTGAAATTATTGCTAGATGGTCAGCAGTCACCTGATTTAAAAAAAAATTAGAGGTGATTCATGGTGGAGGGCAAGTAATACTGAATAATGGCCATCCTTGCAGCAAACTGACTAAAAAACCTAAATGGGGTGAGAAAGGAGCATCCTTTTGATTTTTGAGATAAAAGTTGTTCTGCCTTGCTTGCAAAACCAACAAGTAAATAACACTGAGAGGCAAATCTACCTTTTATACACTTGTCTTCTATTTTAACTAGAAATGCATCTCTTCAGGACTTATCTCTGCCGCCTCTCTGGTCAGGATTACTTCAATACAGTGGCCAACATCATATCCAGACTAGATGAGAATAGTTGTGTTGATAGCTCCATGAGTCTCAACTGACCTCCCCATCAAATCTCCCAGCTCTAAACTTAACTTTCATTGCATTTTATTCTCCTTCTCATTGTACCTAACAGTTGTTTCTCAGCTGAATGTTGATTGCTTTCAACACCACTCTAGTGTTTACTCGAGCCATATAAACTCATAATTCATTTAAGTGTTTGCTTCTCCTTCTACCCACCGTATTTTCAAATTAAGCTCGATGCTAACAGATAAATCTCTCTGGTCTGTGTGACAGCAGTTATGCCCACAATACAACTGGGATGGGGCTTAACACCGTTGCCCTTGCTGGGTTCTGAATCACCATAAGCAAGAGATACTTTGGCAAGAGGACAGTAGCAGTGCTCACTACAGATTTTGTGGTGGAGTACTTTGGTAAGCAGTTTCTATCAGGAGCAGTTTTGCTTTTGCAAGAAAGGATGCATTATGCGATGTTTACAAAATGACCAAAGAGATGTCATTAAAAGTATTGGTGTGTGTCTGTATGTAGAAGAAAGAAGCACTATGTTACAGTCCTGAGATACAGGTATTTTGTATGAAGTTGAATACCGGGGAAAAAAGTTACATTTCTTCTTGCAAGTCGGAAGTTTCTCTTCTTTTAGTTGTGCTCCTGTGGAATTCCCTCCGCTGTTGCCAGGCTCCCTCCTTTACGGAAGCATGGCAGAGTGTAGGGGCTGGGGGCAGCAAGTACATAACTAAGACTTAGGTTTGTCTCTTTAAGGAAAGAGCAGACTCTAAAGCCTTTTCTCTTCCCCTTGCAAAATTATCCTCTGGGTAACTGTAGTATCGACACTTCATGACTCTCTGTCTGTAAAGGGCAATGTCATACTTGGCTGTGTTTTGTTTATCTGTTTCTGCCTTACTCCATAACTTGAAGCATATCTTCCAAATTCCCAGGCTCAGGGTAATCGATGCCACTGAATTTTAGGGCATTTGCTTGGGTTTTGCACCTTTGTGCAGAACAGTTAAGTTCTTCCACCCAGGCATGTTGAAGACCACCACTTCTTCTTTCCAAAGTAAATTAACAGAATAACTGGAACATGTAAGACATTTCAGACACTGTTTCTATGTCCTCAGTTACTAAGCACTGTACTTCCTGTATCTCTAGGAACAACCACTGCCTTAAGAATTTTCTTCTTGTGTACCACTTGTCTCTGCACTATACAGTACTAAGACAGTGAAAATCATATTGCCAGAGTTTTGACCCAGCAGAGACAAGGCTCATTGGAAGAGTATGTTGGGATGTTCAAGAAGGATGTTATTTTGGAACCTGCAAGGTCTTCGAATAGCTATTTGTTTTCTTGCCAAAATCATGCTCTTCAAATAACTTAAGTGGAAAAGACTGTCTTTCTCTTCAGGTCTTATGATAGCAGGACTTGGATTCTATTCCCACATTCACTTCCAAACAGTGACCCATTCTTAGTTGGACAGAGACAGAATTTTCCATCTTGAAAAACAAGTTGCATTGCAGATTGGAGGCTCATGGTTAGGTTGCACTTGGAATGGACCACTCTTTTCTAGCATTTATTGAGATTTCAGTTATTACTCTCAAAGGACAGCTCAAGCCTCTTTGCAAAACAGTGCTGAATTGTATAAAAGGCATCAATAGATTAAAAAAATAGGGTTCTTTTGCTGCTTCATCCACAAGTTGTAACTGTATGCCATGATTCAATTGCATGTCTCAGGTACCATTGTTAAGATGTTGTCTGGAGTAGTCAGCTTTCACAGCTTACATCGCTAGAAATGCCTAGCTCGTTTCTGTTTTCAAGATCCAAGGCTATTTAAAAAAACATATCAGTAGTCAAACCCAAGGTGAATTTGTGTTACAGTGAAATTACAGTATCAATGGGAGACTGGATCTTGTGGAGAAGAACCATCTAAAAGGACACTTAAGGCAAAACACAACCCTACTGTAAATTTATTGGCATTAATGGCATTTACACAGCCCATGCACAGATGGATCTGGTTTGGAGACTTGTAGCTCTTATCTAATCAACAAGTTTAATGGGAATGTCAGCTCAATATCAGGAGAAGCAGGATTCTGTTCTTATACAGTAGCTAGGCAAATGACATGATTGAGTCATTTGATAGTTTGTTTTTATCAGCTCCATAGCTGTGTGAATAAAGTGAAAATCAATTAATAATACATTCAGTGAACTTTGTGATATTTCTTACTCTAGAATCAGTTTGTCCAGCTCTACTGGAGAACTTCATAGGTGCCATGGTAATGTTTCTGTGCAATCTACTTATCAACAGTTCTGAGACAGGATCGGAGATTCTAGTAAAAGTTAGCTTAGTACAAGAAAAACGTAAATGTAGTAAAAGATTCCCCATAAGCAAAAAGACTGGAAGGATTCCAGAAGACCAAAGGGTTTCCAATGATGTACAGGGAGGCCTCCGTATAGCATCTAAGGTTCAGAACATAAAGGAGGAGTTTGGAGGCCTCTATGCAATTCTTACTCTTTTCAGAGGAAACATATAATAACTGCTATCAGTATGCTAGTCAGAAAAGGGCAAATACAGCTTGTAATGTCTTTGACCACCTACTTGCTTGTGTAGGCATGAATTCTACATCTAATCATCCTTTGTCCTTGAAGTTTTCTCAAGGCAGAATGGGTCTGATTGAAACAGAATGTATCCTGGCTGGCTACATGTAATCCTTCAACCCCAAACCCTGGTCTTATTAAACTGTTAGCACTTCTGGTACAGTGAGAGAGACAGAGAATGACCCAGAACCATGATAAGGCACCACATGAATACTGTTTCCAAACTTTTTAATCTTTCCCAGCACATACAAAAGAAGCAGCTGGCCAAGAGTAAGGGTTGAAATGGAATCTGATTGTTATTCATCTGGGACCTCCTCCAACTCCTACTAAAACAGTATTTCTACTGAGTTTGTATATAATCTGATTTCAAGTCCCATGCGGTGAATCCTAGCCAATTCAGCTCTTAAGGGTTGTCCTGACTCAAATGCTAACTCTCTGCATTCAGATGAAGGTTCTTCCTACTTATGAACAGATCTTATTCTTGTGTCTGTTACATGAGAAATGTCATTTATTGCCATTTCAAGTGAGAGAATCAGTAAACAATATGGCTTCTCACACAGCAGCCTCCCCTAGCAATGCCTATGTTGGCCTCTCTGTCTTCAATCTTTTTACATTTGTAACTAACCACTTTCAAATGGTAGCATTTTTCTATGGCTAGCAGTATCAACAGCCTGATCTTAAAAGCCCCTAATGACTCCTGAATACTTCTTGAACATGGGTTTAGAGTCAGATTATGTGCGCAGGCATGCAATTCTGAAAAATCTGTGGCTCATGTATAATCTACAACATATGATCCAGCATGAGCCACAAAAAGACTGAAGCAACAGCAAGAGAGGTGTGAACTGTCCCACTTATCTGTACAGAGTCTGTGTGCCAGTATTACAAAGTTGTACATAACTTACTGTGTCCCACTAAGTTTATGCTGAGAGCAGACACAGCTTGCAGTAGAAGGCAGTGCGTGCTTCACTTTCAGGAGAAAAAAGCAGTAGTACTTAGCTGCCCCATCTCCTCACAGAGATCAGTGAACCTCTTGCAGATGCGAGGCACATCATTTAGGAATGTCTGGAAAGATCTTTGATCCTTGGGCTGAAGACACTTTGAAAGAGCGAAGTGGTGGTGGCTGCAAAGATACTACGCCGGTGCTCCTGTGGCATGTCCCTCATGGGTGAGGGGTGACGATGATTGTTGAGGCACTCTGTGGAAGCTTGAGCTACCACGGCCTGGGCTATGCTTGTTTTCTGAGGTAAACAGGAAATCTTAGACCTTACTAACGTCAGTTCTGAACTTCTCACAGGGCTAAATTCCATTTGAAGGGAAAAGAGCAGCAGGAATGATCTCTATGTTTAGTTATCTCGTATCTTGTCTTACATCATCCTCCCACGAGTGTGCCAGAAGGCCAAAAATGAGACCTCTGATTATGGCGTACGACCTGCATAACAGGCTTTTCCAGTTGTTCATATGGCATGTGGAAGACTGAGTGAGCTGTATTCCTCTTCTACCTAATTCAGAGTGACTGGAGAGGAAAACCTTTGCTCTGAATCTGCAGGGACTTGAACCTATGCCTCTCTCTCCCTTCCCAAAAGAGCTCTGAATCCAAAAAACTTACCTGCAAAAGTGCTATGCTGGATCTGAATTTCAGTCTCCAAATTTTTTTCTTAGTACCATTGTACAATTAGTACACAGTACAATTGTACCATTGCATTTGGAATGCCATGCCCATCTACAGATTTAATCATCAAAATATATTTAAATACCAAAAATTTTGTTAATCTTTGTCAGAGACTAGCAGAACACTGTCACTGTTTTTGTCTTCCTTGAGCTTTCCCAAGCAACTCTTGCCTCTTTTTAGGGTACATCTTCCACCTGTTGGGATAGGAAGTTGTGTTTTCACTCATATGTCTTAATCACTATGCTTGCTTGAAATGCTGGAAAAATAGGAATGTGGGTAAGCAATTTAAAACTGTCATCCTGAGAGCTCTCTCACCAAACAGAGTTTGTACCTCAAACTGCTCCGCCCAACCTGACTAGAAGAAAAGCTGGAATTGTCAAACATAGTATGTGACTCTCTCCATCAGAGGCTCTCAAGATACGAAGCTCAGTGCTGGCTCTGGGGTAGCAGTATGAATGTTCCCGTATAGCGGCCTGATTTAGCCTCCACTCTAATTTTTGAAGTTGTGGTGCCTTATGTCTAAATTAAAACATATTATTGCATTAAAATGATATATAGAATTTAGCTTCAAAAGCTGTCTCAGAAACTGTCTCCCCTTTGTGAAAATAATGCACAGTCCCACTCATTTCTTTGCTCCACAAATTGCTGTCAGACACGTCCAGTCATCCAGAGCTCACTGCAGCAAAACTGTTCATGTTTCAAAGGTAACATTCTCAAAGATCTTTACAAACCCCACCAGCAGACACCTCGTGCTACCCCCTGCAAGGGAAATGAGTAACACTCGTCTAGTCACACAGGGTGCTGCTAAAGTAAAGCAAGGCAATACAATTTGCCCAGTCACACAGCAAGCCTGTCTGTAGCATGAAGCTTCTACCTTTCCAACACCTTGGTCCTGGTTTCTAAGCAATAGTCCAAGCTTCCTTTCTATTCAGTAGCTCAAACTACTGCAAAGGATTAAGTAGGTACTTAACACCATATTGAACAGGAGCCAAAAGAATTAATTTCACAGGAGAGGAAGAAACCAGCACAAAAAATTCAACAAGCTGGGGGGGTGAAGAACAGGTGTACTGATCAAGAGACAGAAACAACCTACACTGAACTGCCCAGGCTTGTAGTTGTCAGATCTAGCCCTCCCATACTGCTTCCCCCTGCCCTGATTTGTGATAATTTTCAGAGCAAAAAGCCTCTTTAAATGAGGAAGAAACTTTCTAGACAACAGTGCAAGTCACTTCTGCCCAGTAGCTCACCTGTCCAGGTGGCACCCTAAAGGTCACTCTAAGTTCCTTTACTGGATAGCAGTCCCAAGGAGCAGAACTGGGCACCTCTCCCTGAAAAGAATCTGAATCCTGGTGCTCTTCTACGTAGCCTAAACTGTGGTCCCAGAAGAGTACGTCTGTCTCAGAAGCACTGTGCTGAGCCTATCTGAACTAAGTATTACCCTTGCTCTGTCAGGGCTGCAGATGCTATGTAATCAGTCACTGGAATAGCAAATGAGTTCACATAACTAGAAAAAGGCCTTGAACCTGAGCAGTATAAGCCTGGTCCTTCCAGGCTGAGCAAACCAATCCATTAATTACAAGTAGCAAAGGCAACACAAAATGAACTGGAATGAAATGGTTCACATCACCACTAAACCACAGGAACAGGAGCAAAGCTGACCTGTACTGCTCAGTTGTTACTAATAGGTTAGTTTTACAGGTATATGTTCCCAGAAGGGAACGTATAGCTTCAAGAACACAGTCAGAAACTCTAGTTATTTGTCAGCACATCAAACAAGCAACACCTTTCCACTGAAATCACTGCTAAACTCATAAAAGTCTTGCAGCAGTGTACAAATGGGCACAGCTTATACATCTGCTTGTATGTTGGGAGCAGAGAAATGGAGCCCCTGATGTCTTCTTATGGAGAAAGAACCTTCTCCTGCTTGAGCTAAAAGAGGATCTCCATGAGAATGCATAGGTGTCATTGGGATTATTTCTTCCAGTCTCCAGGCTTACTTAAACCAAACATTCTCCATTTCTCCTACTACACCACAAAAAGCAGATGGCACATATGCACAGAGAAAACTAGAGATAAAGGATATGTCTAGAACTTGGGTCTATTTCATGGGATCATTAAAAATGTTAACTTTCCCCAAGGCACACATTAACAACCTACTTGAGTCTTCACACCTTCCCTGCTTTCATTCAGGCAGGTGTATCAGGAGGTGGGAAGTGCAGCATAAGCAAGATACTTAATTTGGGTTGATACAATAAAATCATCAGACTGAAAAGTTGCAACATGCCCTAACAGGCAATAATAAATCGCTTTTACTAACTGATTGGCACTAATAGCTACTGCAAGCAAAGGAAAAAATAAAATGGAGAGCCAGAAGAATGGAAGCCTCAGCCAGCAAACGGGAACAAATACCAACAAACTTTCATATAAGCCTTTGAGACATTCTCTACTTATCAAACAACACAGAGAAACAAAATGCAGCCCCCACAAAATGAGGTTTATCCTCTTCTGTAATTGATCCCAACACATACTCCTTTATGTGGAATTTCCAGTATGAGGAAAGAACATGTAAGCAATGGGCCATATGATGCACACAGAATGGAAAGCAGCCTTTTTCCCCCTTTCATGTTGTCCTAGTATTGTGCCTTCTCTTTGGTTTTAGGTTCAAGAAGGTTGTTAGCCTTTGCAGATTCCCACAGGCATGAGTTCTTCTGTTGAGCCTGCCAGTAGGAAGGCCATCTTGCTATAACTGTGCTTGCTCATATGGAATAGCTAGGAGTTTTCATCACATTGCAACTGATGTCATCAATCCTGAATACCACATCACTGCTGTGCAGGCTCCCTCCTCCTGCAGACTAATCTTGCTCTTTGGCGTCAATGGAAGAGCTTTCAGAGTTGAGGAGTACTGGCACACTTGAAATTTCAGCTAATCCTCTTTCAAAAGGCATTGTTGCTATTCTTGGAATAATGAGTAGGAAGTTTCTTTGCTCTGTTAATGGGTACAGTTAGAGGCAAAATTGTTGAGTCGTTTTCTGACAGCTTGCTCCAAAGATGCCATGACCCATATCGCTTCTGGTTGAAGCAAAAGAAGTCAAAGCATTCAAGTTTTTGCCTGAATGACAATTCATTAAACAACAATTGGTCAAAAATTGCTACAGTCCAAACGTTCTAGTGGCAAGAAGTGCTTTTGTGGCCCAGAAGGAACACTTAAAGATTTTAAAATGTTGGTTAACTTTTTTTAATGACCTTCTAATGGAAAATCTAGGAACAAAAAACAGTTTGCTGATTCTTAATCACCACACTTTACTGAAAGATACAGGTTCTCATGAGACCTTACCGTACATTGAAAATGTGTGGGTGGTTTCTTAGCCAGTTTTAGCATTCATAAATATTCTCAAATGGTGCCAGAGAAAGATTACAAGAACTCCTTATGTTTCTGCTCAATGGAAAGGGCTTCTGAATTCTAACTAACCTGTGTTACTTCTTAACATGGAGAACCTATCTTCTTGGAGACTAGCTACTACGTGCTGTTATTCTGGTAGCACAATTCCATCATCATGGTCCAAGTGCACTGTTTTCTCCCTCATTTAGTAGCATGATCCATCTCGGTTTAGGGTGGCTGAACTTCACCTGAGAAGTGAAGTTTACCTTCCTGTAAAACAGTGTTACTACAATTCAAAGCTACTTCTGAAGACACACCCCTCTCCTCTGCCCCACCCACCACATCTACTGGCATTATGAAGTCTGCTTCCAAGATGTAGCTGGGAGAAAGACATTGCAATGTGTCATGGTTTAACCCTGACCAGCAACCAAACACCACGCAGCCGCTCGCTCACTCCCCCCCAACCTGGAGGGGCGAGGAGGAGAATTGGAAAGGAATATAAAACTCGAGGGTTGAGATAAGAACAATTTAATAATTTAAACAGAATAAAAAGGAAATAATCATTATAAATATAATAATAATAATAACAGCAACAACAGTTATAATGGAAAGGTGGGGGAAAGAATAAAATCCAAAGGAAAAGGGAGAAAGGAAAACAAGTGATGCACAGTACGACTGCTCACCACCCACTGACCAATGCCCAGCCAGTCCCTGAGCAATGATCCCCCCACTCCCAGCTAACCCCCCAAGTTTATATACCAAGCATGAGGCCCCATGGTACGGAATACCTCTTTGGCTGGTTCAGGTCACCTGTCCTGGCTGTGTCCCCTCCTAATTTCCCCTGACTCTCCAGCCCTCTGGCTGGCAGGGCCCAAGAAACGGAAAAGTCCTTGACTTAGTATAAACATTACCCAGCAACAACTAAAAACATCAGTGCATTATCAACATCGTTCTCACATCAGAGCCAAAACACATCACTGCACCAGCTACTAAGAAAGTTAACTCTATCCCAGCCGAAACAAGGACGTGATGCTAATCATTGACCTGGGACATAGCATGTGCTCTTTCTCATGCAGTAGTGGTGACCATGGATACATATGTGATTGCATTCATATTGGGGAGGGGAAAACGTTAGAAACCTGACTGCTGGAGAAAATGTGAAAGAGATGAAAATTAATGCCTTCATACTAAACTTAAGTTTTGTAACTAAAGTGTTAAGTAACTAAACTTAAGTCTTGAGTCCCCAGCCTGTGTGAGGGGCATAGCTGGGCAAAGAAGACAGTGAAGATATCTTGCCCTCTGTTGCACTACTAATATCTTTTGTAAAATTGAGGTAGAGCAGCTGTTTTGAGTAAGAACAATAAGCTACTTTTTAAATACTTCCATTAATCTCCTAAGTGCTTTATAAGGGGGTAAGGGGGAGAGAGAAACAGGGAGAGTGCCATTGATGTCTAGCCACCTTTTAGGTTCGATCTGGCAGTCAGTATGCTATAGACCTGTGTAAGGAGGAGCTTTGAGCCAGGGATATCTAAACAAACCCTTTCTTTTGCAAAATATACTGGAAGATCATTTAGGGATTCAAGTCTGCCTAGGAGGGTCTAACTGCTCCTTTTCCATGAGTTTTGATGGAAACTACGCACCTGAAATCTGTTGGTGACTTTGGAAGGCTCAGCCTTTTTAAGTCATTCAGATCAGATGGGAACACTGCCGTTCAGATTTCAAATCTGAGATTTGCTGCTCCACCATGAGCTCCTGAGAAGTCAGTTTCTCTGCCTTTAAACTGAACCCTTTTTGGAAATTAATGCTCAGAACACTAAGCCATTTTGGAAAGGAACTGAGAGCGGTCCTACTTGACTGTAGACTGCAGGTAAGCTGAAGATCCCACATATGACTGCAGTATGTCCATAGAAACCAAGATTCCTTGAAAGGTGACCGGTTTCCTTAAGCTTACTCTGCTGTCCTAGAGCAAGTGTACGGGCTTGATTATGTGAGATCCCACAAGAGTATGTCATTCTACTGCTTTTAGACCATCCATAAACTTCTACGTGATTCTTTATCACTTTGCACTAGTCCTTCTGCACTTCTGACTAAGTAGTTGCAGTTGATTGGATTACAAAAAGGGAAATAACCCTTTTGCTTGGGTTTGATAGCTTAGTTTCCTCTCACTGCTAGAAACTGCAGCATGAGAGGCCTTTATATAAGAATAAATGTGAAAATGCTGAGAACAGGCACAAACTGAGGCTCATCTAGTTCAAGACTGGCAGTAAAAAATGTTTTAGGAATAAGACTGGACATTCCTTGTGTCATATTCTTGCCACCTGCAAGGGTATGTTTCTCTCCTTTAAAAAGAACTGGAGTGAGATCCTTGTGTTTAGGATGACAAAATTCATAGCAAAGTTAGACTCAGGGTGACTCCAAAGCAGACAGACTGTGACAAGTTCTCGCTGCAGTTGCTAGATCTCCTTCAGCGAGTTGAAAAAGTCTGTTTAGCAATGCTCAGTGGCCTACAGTTATGCTTCCTGAGGCTGCACTCGTGTCAGCTATTATAAGCTAAGTGAGCCAGTCTAGGCATGCAGTTGGACTGAAGGCTTCCAATAAAAACTGAAGGAAGTGCTGCATTAAGAAAGTGGTAGTCTTCCTTCTGAACCTTCATTGCACCAGTACCATGGCATGGTGCTGCAAGGTTCAGTGTCCCTAGCAAGATGTAATGCTGAAGTCAGCTGAACTCCTAGTAAGATTAAACGGATTTGTTGTTGTTGTTGTCGTTGTCGTTGTTGTTGTTCCATGCTTGCATGTCTAAACTTTGAGTCTTCTGTCAAGCTCCATTGGTTAACAGAAATCACTGGTGCTATGGTCATACACAAGGTAAGGGCCTGGTCTCGGTTAGCCTAACACCTCAGCACAACAGATTTTGTGGAAGAAATGACAATTCTGGTCAGAGGGAACTGTTGCCTTTTGTCCCAGAGGCAGCTGTGTCTCAGTGGCAAGTAATGGTCAGTTTGAGCACTCAGAAAGAAGAGGGATTCTGTAAATAGAAATTAATATTCTTCTGGCTTGGAAACAAGGTACAATATCCCTCAGGGCAAGAAGGGAATTCCAGTCTACAGCCATTATTTGATGGAACTGTTTCCAATTACATATCCTCTGAACTCCTTAATTCACAAACTCTTCTTTTCTAAGGGAATAATGCTTCTGAAAAGCCTCATTAAGGCTGTGTATGGAGGGAGAAATTTCTTAACTGCTTTAGCTAGTGCTTCAGTGCAGGGTATGAATGCCAAGTAATCCCCTAATAAAGTTCATGCAACTATCAGAAACTAGTGGAAATTTAATTGTACTGGTGTGTAAAAGCCTCTGTGAAGTGCACACCAAAGCCTCTAGCAGACCATAGAATTGGGACTGTAGAGCAGAAGTGGAATCCATTGGAATGGTCATGGGCACCTTGACAGCATGCTTGGAACAGAAGATGTGGCGTGGCTGTGTCAAAGGGATGCTCTATGGATGAGCTGTGGGGCTGGGCACTGCTGAGGGCCACACGCAGAAGGGAAGTGCATGCCAGACTTTCCCTAGGAAAATTAAATAGCAAGAAGACTAAGGGATGAGCTGAACTTTCACACAAGTGTAAAGTTCCACATTACACTGATTCTGGTAATGTGACTGGAAATCTAGCAGTAGCTAGCTGGAATGGGTAAGATACTAGAGGCTGGCAGGATATTCCTCAATACTCTTTACTCAGCAGTTCAGTGTCATAGCCTTACATTTTCCTTCATGATCCTTAAGATGGCAAAGACAATTATTTGTGCCCTCCCCTATCACCTGCTTCTCCATAACCCAGAGCTGAACTCTTAAACCTCTGATAGTATGTCTGTAACTAGACTGACTCCTCAACTTTTAGAAGCTAAAACAGAGCTGAGGCCAGGAGGTGCTAATGAGATGCTAGCAAGCAGAAAATGAGTGACGGTGCTTTGAATCTCTAAAGGCTTGTGTTTTTTCTCCTTTATATAGTACCCAAAGTTTTGAAGTCTCTATGTAGACATGAAAGATGCAGGCCATCTTAGTCCAACTCAACAGGTTGGTCTTTTCATGTGCTAAGTGCTTTGAACATAATTCTGTGAGTGCCTAGAAATAGACTCAGGTTCCTTAATTGTGGGCTGCTGAGGTGTTATGGTTGGGGAGAGAGGAGTTTGACTATGTGTATGGAAGTCTGTGCCACTCTCTAATTTTTTCTGGGAGATTCTAAACCCAAAGCATTTGTCATATTCTTTCATGCCATTCCTCAGCCTATCATTATTTTCTAATCATCCCACTCTCCAGCGGATAGCATGGCTTGCTTTCTAGGGTCATTGAGGTTGACTTACCACACCTTACTTCTACAGTAATTAAGACTTGTGTAATATTCTTGATTTCCTTTGCTCTCTTTCTGTGACATTTTGTAGTTCTGGCTTTTATTCTTTTGCTAGAGGCTGCAAGTTTGTTGGAAAGTGTTTTGTTGCCTGCAGTGCACATAGTGTGCTGCGGATTTTTGTTACTAGATATCTACTGCATGGCTGCTTTTGTCTGCAAGGAACTAGAACCAGTGACTTTGTAACAGCTGATACTGAGAGCTCCAAGTGTCAGGATGAAATTAGGTGTCTGCACTTCATTCACTTTCCTCAGCCTTTCTCTGGCTTTTAATGGCTCAGAAAGACTGTGGCAGCCTCAGCATCTCAAAAAGATCAAGAGTATGGCACTTACATTTATTGTTTGACCTCAGACAAAATAAAAACCCTCTGTCTTTCTGGTTATGTGATGGTTTTGACCAATGGGAGATTCACAGGAAGAAAAACCTACAAGGAGCAAGACAAAAAAAGGAAAGAGACAGACTGTGATGGAAATACAAGAGGTAGATGTGGAATGTTATCATGCGGTTTGAGCATCCTAATTCTGCCTTGGCAACTAATTAAGTTAGGGCTTTTACAACAATCCAAGGAGTGCTCCAATGAAAGATAAGATAAGGAATTGTTAATAATGGAAGGAGGATACAGTCAGGAAGAAAGAAAAAAAGGGAATTGTACAATCTTCTAGAACCGAAATTCAAATGCACCTGGAGGTCGGCCCTTAAAGATGAATCTGCTGGTGCCTGCACTGATGGGCTCCATATGAAATGCAATAAGCTGTGAGGTCATCATGAACCTCCAGGATCAAGCAATACTAGCACATTTGAGAATGGGAAACTTGCCATATCATCCTTAGTTCTCTACAAAACAACAGTGCTGGCATCTGAGAATAGACTGCTCAACATGCAACAGCAATAAGGCCATCTGGCCCAGGAGCAGAAACTTTTGATGACCAAACATCATCTTGCTGAATGTGCTGAGGCTTTGTGACTCCTGGGTGGCACGTGCCTCTGAATTGATAGCATTAGCTACTACCTCATCTTCTCATTCCAGCTGTTTGTTGGTTTGCTTTGTTTTGTTTAATTAACCCAGCTTTCTGAAGGAGAGGACTATTGCAGCAGTCACTCTCACGTTCAACTTCCTTCATAAAAACAACTGCTGTCAGGCAGTGCTGTGGTTGGAGTGATTACAAGATCCTTTACATAAATCACTCTCCTGAAACTCATTTGTCTTACAAGTTCTTGTA
This sequence comes from Ibycter americanus, assembly GCA_035590275.1. Taxonomy (NCBI): domain Eukaryota; kingdom Metazoa; phylum Chordata; class Aves; order Falconiformes; family Falconidae; genus Ibycter; species Ibycter americanus. Next base: position 25,509,490 of record JAVJGI010000060.1, read on the forward strand.
TCAATGTTCTTTTTATTATCTCTCTTTGGCAGGGCTTGCATCTGCCTCAAGACCCTCAGTCTGTTAAAGAAGGAGAAATAACTAAGGCAACTGAGTAAGTATACTAAAACTACACGTCTATTACAACAGACTGGCTGCTGCACTTGTGTGCCCCTGTAAATGCTTTCCGGGGGAATGCAAGGCAAAATAAAGTGTTTTGTTTTTTGCTTCTTTGGCATTTATAAAGGCTGCCTTCATAAGACATTTTATTTTTAATTTCATACCTCCATTCCTCTCAACAGTTTTTATTCAACCTTACCTTCCTTTTGTTTCAGATCCTTACTGAAAGGAACCTGTGGATTTTGGTCATCACAATGTGCGTCAGGGAAGTAGGGGATGAGGGCTAAAGGTAGAGTAACTTTTATTCCATTTTGGGAGGGTTTTGATGATGATGATGATGATTTTCTTTGAGGTTTTTTGTATTTGAATACTGGAGGGTGGAAGGAAAGAAGTACTGTCAGTGTTGGCTTCATGTGAAACTCCTATTTGGGATTCTCCAATATCCTTGACTGAATTCAACAAAAAGGAGTAAATAGGGGAACAAAGACTTCATACTTTGAGTGTTTGGAAAATAAAAATCTGTTGGGGCTAAAAAGGGCAAGTTAAAAGAAAAAAATGTTTCTTGATGTATCTAGCTCTCACTTGTGATAGAACCAGGATGGGCATGAACTCTGAGATATGCAGCAGTGCACAGAGCAGCTGCTGTGGCACTGGGACCCACGCCATGTCCATTACTACAGCCAATTGTTCTCTTACAGACAACAGCCACTGTTGATTACAGCGCTACCCTTCTTCTTATTTGCTTATTCAAGATATTTTTTTAGTTAGCAGTCTGTATTTCTACCAAGGCTGAAATAGTCTTCCCTATTAACTGTTCAATCCAGCTACTGAAAGTTTAATTAAATCTGCATCTGCTGCCTGCAGGCCCATTAGAACTCTGAGGGCTTCTGCTCTCCTCACTTATTGTCTGTTCATGGCTGTGGGCTTCCACTGGATTGGTTTCATTGCCTTCAATGGTTACTCTCTGTTTGTGCCAAGGTAAACAAAACAGGAATTAAACACTAAGCATCTAGAAGACATTGGGAGCAAAGAAAATATGTGAGCAATTTTCTTGTTTAGATCTATCGCTCATTCTGTAGAAAATCCGTTTTGGAGACTAGTTTGAATGCTGTTTGGGAGATGGCTTGATCTATCTTTTCTTGAAAAGCTATTCTTATGTAATTAATAATTAAAACAACAACATCAAAAGCCTGATTGAGAAAATTGGTTTGTATTCTTCATAGTCAAATCCCCAAACAGCCAATGAACACATACCCAGAAGTCCTGTGCCATGGAAATTCAGCAAGTCTTTCTATCTGGGAGATTTTCAGCTATCTATGGAATTGTCATGCCCTCCCCACCACCGTAATTATGGTTTGGTAAGCAACATGGGGCATCACAAGTTCTCAGGGGTGCATAGACTGAGTGCAACACACAGCTACAGAAACAGGTGCAAGCATTCCCACTCCTGTGCCAGCATTGTGCCATTAAAACAGCATTCCTGTCTTGCAAAGCAGGCCAGAAATATCCTCAGTGGATGGATTTGCTATTATTAACAAGAATACCTATTAGCAAATGAGGCAATCTCTGGCTTGGTGCTAGTGCAAATCACAAGGCTATAAGGACAAAGAACAGCCTGAACTGTTCAGTGAAAAGGAGTTCCCCGAGAAACAGAACTTTACTAAGGGAAAGGGAGGGGTCAGTAGCAAGCAATCAACCCCTGCTTGCACTCATCATCATGATGGGCAGGATAAAATTGAGATGTCACTTTTCCAGATTCATATCAAGTTCTCTTTTATCTAAGTTCATACATATGAAGCTAAAGAGCCTTTCCTGCTGCATTTGAGGAACTTTTTTTTTCTTCACAATTTGTATGGATATCAGTGCTTGGGGAAGTGAAAGATTTATACCAACTGCTTGGTGCCAAGCAGAGGGCAGAGGGCAGGCAGGCTTCCTTTGTGCAGCTCTGCAGTTTCTGCTCACCTGCAGCACCTCATTAGCTTAGTCCTGAGCACCCATGTAGCTGCCAGTACACCCAAACCCTGCTAGCCCAGACCTATTCATCCATATATCTCTGCTGATGATGCAGAAAACTGCCTAAATTATCGCTTCTTATTCCAGTCTGGATTGCCCATGCAGCTCTGCTAATGGATTAGAATCCTGTCTTACTTTTTCCCATGCTATTCCAGTCTTGCTCCTTCACCTGTCTCATCATATGCAGCATCTGCTAGTCCTTTGCACAACACTCAGTCTTCAGCTGGGTCCTGCAGCATCACTTCCTCCAGTTCTCCATGTCCCTTCCTCAAAATGCAGACCTCTCGCATTCATCTCAATTCTGCCCAGCAACTCCTATCTCACAAATGCAGCTCTGGACTTGCACAACAGCTCTGCTGAGAAAATTTGAGTTTGCCACCTGGGGAAATACCCACATAAAGGGTAGACAAACCACTAAGCTCACTCTAGTTTATCTTAAGGCAGACCCATGGTAGCCTACTGGTGTTATAGCCACTGTATGGACTGCTTGCCATCAGAGATCTCCCCACCTAGCAGAGGGTAGTGGTAGTAGACAAAATGTATTGTTTCCATTTAAATAGGAGCATCCCCTGTTATGGTGTTAGCATCAATAAATACATCTCTAAAGTTCGTGCCAAAACAAAGCTGTGGCTGCTGCCAATCTTACAGCACCTGCCACACTGTCTGCTACAATGGCTCAGAAATGGCGTGGTAAGAAAGGCTGATACATCTTTTAGCTCCATGGACTGTGGTCTGACGGTTGATACTGTGGAAGGCTACACTTGATTTTAGTAGTATACGTAACTATAGCTGTTTGTTTCAGTGTATAGCAGGAACTGGGTAACAGATAAGACAGCATTTTGCTTGCCTCAGTCAGTATTTTGCTTGCTTCCTGAGCTCTCCCACCTGTGGCTTTTTGTGCACCGTCAGAAGTTTCCCAGGCTCAACGTCCTCTTGCTTAGAAGCCTCTACTTAGTTCTTTCCTTTTTGTAGCATGACTTCTTTTTTGCTTACTCAGAGGTTCTAAACTATCTCTGGAGCCTTCTTAGTCCCAGGTTCAGAATGTGGTCACTTACTCTTTGAAGCACAAAACACAGGTCAAAGGAATGGATTTTTTTCTGTAATCATCACCATTGCACAGCACTAAACAAAACAATTAAATGTTAAGTTCTTTCAAAAAAAAGTGGGCAAATCTTCCCTGCTATCTTTCCTTATTGATGGTTTTGTTAATTCAGTGGGTTCCTGAAACCTGTATAAGTAACCAGCTGTAAAAACTGGATATATGTGACATAAAGCATGTCTCATTTAGATTGTTCACCCAGACAGTTGGGAGTGAATGTATATGTTTACATACTTTTGAACCCCTCATTCCTTCAGACTTCACTTTTCAGCACAGAGATGTATATCTAGAGGGAAAGGAAGACATGTCCTCATGAGATACAGGTGTATCATTCACATGCCACTTTACCCTACCAATTCACCATTCAATACATGCAGTACATGCTCCTTGTCCTCCCAACAGCTATCTGGGAATCCAGCAACAGAAACCTTCATCACAGCCTTGTTCTCAGCACTGCTATATTCATATGCTGCCATTGTGGTATAGCTGCCACCTACACTCACAGCAGAGCTGTAGAATGGAGGTTTTGGGGGAGAAAAGAGGGTGTAACTACAAGTGAGAAAGACATAAAAGGGTGAGCTAAGTAGCAATAAATAGGAGCTGCTGTCTGGAAGGAGCCAGTGCTGTCTGGAGAGGGGCTCCAAGCTCTTTTCCTGAAGGCCAGTTTCATTCTTGCTGATAACTTTGCAAATGCCACTCTGCTATCAGGAGCCATTCAGGTCCTAACTTTTCTTCATGACTTTAATAAAAGGAATGGTGGTAGAGAAATGTCATGAAATTGGTCATATTTTAGCTATTTTTTGGGACATATCTCCAACTAGTGCTATACTGGATCCCAAGGGAACAGTTACTAATTGTGCCTCTGGTTAGTGTTCACCTCAGGGAATTCAAAACAGCCGCAAATAAAATCAGAATGGAGAAATAAAAAGTAGAGCTGGACAATAAAGGAGAAAGAATGAGGTTCTGATCTTCTGATGCACCGAGTCCTTTCAAACTGAGGAAATCAGTATACTCCTACAGTACAAGCTGAGAGGAAAAAGTAACCAACATAAATAG
>JAVJGI010000060.1:25513856-25526799 GCA_035590275.1 Ibycter americanus
AGCTCCTTGCTGGGAAGAGAAAGGAATTCCAGAAACATACAAGGCACAGTCACATCCTGAAGGCATTCCTGCCCTTGTTCCAGATCTCCCTTGCCATCTCTGTCATCACCAAATGCAGCCTAGGTCTATACTGAATGCACCTCTTGACTGTGGGAAATGTATTCAAGTTGTATAAGAATTCCCAGAGCCTGCCCCCCTCTCATAGATGCATGAGAGTGTGTCAAAGAGCACCCTTCAGGTTTGTAAAACACTGGGGTCTGCCCCAATACTGAATGAAAAAACAGGCAGGATGGAGGATCCCTATGAAAGTGATGTCCCCTCAGACTGAGCTAAAGAAACATTGTCACCATCAAGTCCTATACCAGAAACAGGACAGATGGGGGAAGGCAAATGCTCTTCTTATTACTGGAAATTAAAACCTCAGCCCAGAATCCATTAAGCCACACATATCAGTCATGCAAGAGTTCTCCTTGGATGAAGCAGGAAAAATCTGACAGAGCAAGACTTTGAAACAGTCCGCATGACTTGGTGATTGCATGTACACACATGTACTGCTGTGACTGTGTCAGGGGAGGAAGGGATGGAGGCAGCAGAACCCAGTGTGGCTCTGTATTTAATAGGAGAACAGGGAGAAGGAAAATACAGCTGTGGGAAGAAGAAACTGCATCTTGCTAGACAGCGGTTTCTGGAGAAGGTAATCTGTCAACTTATTCGCATGCACAGATGTGATAATTACTTTCCACTTCCCTAGCTCACATGCAGTGCCTACCTCTGTGGGAGGCTTTTCCTTTTGCTCCCACGACAGGAATATTTTTGGTGCCTTCCATGTGCCTGCTGAGCTTTCTCCCATCAAACGAGACTGAAACAACAGACTATAGACTCTTAACCTACCTTCTCTCACAACCCCTCATCATTCTGTGCGACTCATAACTGGTTCATTGCTTCAAGAAACAAAACACGCTCCAGCATGCGTGTGTGGTTTCTTGTGTGTTTTTACTCCAACATATTTATAGCACTTTTTTACTTTGACATATTTTCTTACTGGACTAGCTGCTTTTGTAAACCTTGCTTGACTTGCATGCAATACACGTTCACAGACTGGCCAACCTGAAACCACATGTCTCGATTCCTCCTCAAATTCAATATTCAATTTTATCTCCAGCCTCCACTGCTCGTTCTTTCTAATGTACCTGATGCCAATCATGAATGGCTGTTAAGGATTTTTGCCCAAGTTATAGATCTTTAATTGGCTGAAACTCTTCCTGATATCAAGCTGTCCAGGGAGTGAATCAGATTTCAGGATTTAGAGCAATGTTATTTATGCCATAGAATGACCTCATAACATTTAACACTTCTTGTCCTGTTTGTCTCCTCCTTTCAAGACACTGTAGCCTACTTGACAGATCAGAGCCCTGGGACACAGGTTTTACTCTCAGCTTTGACTAGCTGGGTGAACTCAAGCAAAAAACTTTTCACGTCTTCCTCCTCTTCTGTAAAATGAGGACTACCTTTGCAAGCACTGAAGTACTGATAAAGAATAATGCAGAAGACACAGTATTATTATTATTATTATCATCATCATTGTCGTCATCATCTACTTTTACATGGTATTCCTGTCATTCATCCTGCAGCAAGAGCTTGCCCTGGTTAAAGGTGTACTAGAGGAAAAGTTTACATACTTCCTGCTTGCTGCACTTTGATAGGGACATATGCTAGCAGTATTCCACCTGTGAATAAGTGCTTTGCTTTCCAAAGCACTTCAGAAAATGTAACATTACTGTGCATATGTGCTCATCTCTAAAATGCAGGTGTTTCTGGTGTTAGATCTGAGAGCTGGCCACAGCAGCCTGCAACAAAGCCTTGCAAAAAAAACTGCAGCAGAAAAATGGCCCCTATTCCTTAGGTTTTATAAGTCACATTATCATTTATGCTTGAGGTAGTGGGATGTAAATTGATCAGTGAGGATTCACTAGCGTCTCAAACCCATCTCACACAAAAGAAAACAACTTCACAAGAGGAAAACAATGAAGAATGGGGCTTGTTGCCAATTAAGCAAAACAGTGAGAGGAATGTGATGACAAATTTACACCAGTACATGAACAAGAATAACACCTTTGCTCTCTGCGTGTTTACATCCTGTGAAGGGACATGGGTGGTCAAAGTCCCCAACACCTAATCTGAAAAAAGAGATGCTAATGCCAGGCAGAGATATCCTGAAAATGATGCTGTCTGCAGACATACTCCACTGTCCTCTCCTAGTACTCTGGGTATTTCTGGGAGATCTGCCAGACACTGCCCAACCAGGTTAAACTGCATCGCTTTATGAGATCTAATAAACCTCCCATCCCACAGCGATGAGAACTAGTCACATACACTCTGGGTTATAGTAATGGGCTCCTTCCTTAAGCCCAGGAGTTGCCTACTGGGGAGGTGGCTTCAGCCAGACAGTATCTGTTCAGGATAATGATCAGTGTGTGCCATTTATTATTATTTTCTCCTGAGTAAGAGGTTTCATAAAAATAGAACATAAAGCCCTGTCATTCCTTCCCTCTCCCCAGCTACACCAAAGCATCATTACAGTCACACACGCAAATGAACCACGCATTCAAAAACTTCACCGTCTCTGCAGGGTAAGATTATGGGCTCCTGGCCCTCCTGCATTCTATAGTTCCCACTGGGCCCTTTCCCCTTCCCCTTGTAACTCCTCCCCACTGCTGTCCACTCTTCCACCAGCTTGTATCTCCCTGCACAGACAACCCCTGCAGAACCCAGAAGTATGGTATACACTATCTTATGACTGCTGCAGAGGCTTTGGAGAGCATGCAGATGTGCACACCACTGGGATGTAGTCCTGAGGCAATGCTCCAGCCACACTTTCAGGCTTGGGATTTGAAGAGTAAGTTAATATTGATTTAAAACCAGCCTGAAGGTTGCCTTTAGCAGAGAGTAAAGACACACTGCAGATGCCTCTCATCCTCTTCTTCCCCTTTTCCCCCTGTCACCAGTATTTCCTTTCTTCTGCCTACCTGTAAAATAACTTGCTGAAAGCAAATGAAGTTTGGCAGAAGTCTGATTCCTCCCTTAAAAACAAGTAGATTCTTTCTTCTACCTTTGGGAGGCTAAACACCTTTAAACGTCTGAGACTCATCTCTTTGCCAACACTTTTTATCCATCAGGGATACAATCTGGTATTCCCTATCTGCTTGGCTGGTAAGAGCCACGGTAAATGAGGTGATAAAGGTGGCATAATAGTTCCAGTCAGAGCACGTCTAGTGAAGTCAATGTTTCTGTATTCAGTTTAACAAAGATGAGAAACTCACTACTTTCTTGGCAGAAACAAGGGACCAGCAGCGGATGTTGCTGCAGCTAACATGGGGATCAGTATTCTCCCAAATGAGTAATAAAGAATTCTTGGGGGAAACATTACAGCAGTTGGCTGTGCCATCCCAAATGACTGCCATGGCAAGTATGCACAGAATTAGAGTAGGCTAATAGCTAACTCAAACTGACTAGCTCCAGTGGGACAGAAGTCAGTTCATGAAGATCCATAACATCAGAAATTATATATGAGTGAGAGAGACCTCACGTCTCTTCAAATCTGAAGGCACTTAGTTGAGTTCAGCCACCCAGATTTAGTTATGTGGTAACCGAATCTGGCTCTTAGACTTACCTAGATTGTAAAACGGTGCAAACTACTGATCAGAGCCATGCAGTCTATCTACATCAGGAGTTTGACTGGATGTAGTTTTATTGGCACAAAACATTGTAGAAGAAAACTGCTTGAAAAGAGGTCTTTGGCATGAGAACCAGGGAGTGCTCAGAAAAAAGGAAGGAGATTCCTCAGATTCTTTGCTAGTTCAGATGAAGGTTACTGGTCCAGTGTGCATGGATATCAGCGTGGGCCCTCAGGACAAATCCAGATACTCGGTTACTATGGTGAAAGGGGCCATGTGAGTACCTAGGCAGACACAGGCAATTTACTGGTGTTCTACTGGGAATGGATTTGCAAATTAAAAGCCAGCAAATGAAAGACAAGGACATTTGTGAGAATTTTGAACTGACTGTAGAGCTGAAACTTTGCCAGGAACAGCCCAACAGAGGCAGAAACAGTATTCCTCATAGAGGGGCAAAAGCAAGGAAAGACAGGTTTGAGCTTCGTTCCATAACTGAAGGAGAAAGAAAGGTAATAACTTTTATGTACCTGGAGAGGTACCCTCTCTTTCGGAAAATGCTATCATGTATAAAACGTCTGTTAAGAACCTCAGGGCCAAAACCACACTGCTCCAGGAGGCAGATCTGAGGATGTTCCATGGAGTCAGTGCCCACCCAGGCACAGCAAGACCAAGATGCAGGATGCTGAGGCTGAAGGAGGTGCTGTCAGAGCAACTCTCTCATTGGAGCAGGATAGTATGAACCACTTCGGAGGACTGCCTTGAAATCGGCATCACAGAGACAAACAGATTGACAGCAAGGTCCTGAACTTTAATAGAAAGGTTAGAATTTGAACAAACATCCCAAGTACAGCAAAACCTGAAGAAAATCCCAAGCCTCCTTAAGATCTATAACAATTTCAGTGCCAATTTTCTACTACTCTTGAGAATGACATAGATGCTTTAGTGTGTTTCAGCAAATATAAATTAACCTCTCTAGCAGTAACTGTCTCAGCAGCAGCCCATGCCCATGCACATGTTGGCAGGTGGATTAAGATGATCCATCAACTTCATATGAAAAGCCAGGAGAAGCAAGAGTCTCCATTTGCCAGTGGCAAAACTCCACCTAGGTGCCCTATGAATTCCTACAGTAATTCCACAGTTCCTTATAACTTTAATATTCCAAGACTTTTAAGAAGCTATTACACATAGAACACCAGCTCCAAGACAGGGTCACAGATTTGGAGTGGACAGTTCTGCCATTTTGATGTACTGGTGAGCTAATTAAAAAAATTAGCTAGGGCTTGGTCTTTTTTGCCTGGATTCCTAAGCAAAATGTTTTCTGTGACCATATAATCTCCCTTTTCTTTCTATGCATCTGTGTCTCTCTCGTGTGGGTGTCTGTCTGTGTAGGTTCCTACTCTGTAATTGCAGATCCCACTGTGAGTTTCAACTACGTCTGAGTGAGTACCAGTGACCTCAGAGACACTAACCTCTAACAAGTCCCATGAAAATAGCTGGTGGGGCCTAACAGAGAGAACTTTCTAGGTTCTCCACTGAGGGAAAGGCTGCCATGTGAACCGAAGCTATCACTCCACATAGAAATCTCCGTGTTGGAGAAAGATGTTACAAAAGCCTCAATACCAGGAGAAACCTAAATCAGAACTCGCATCTTGTTAGGCATCAGAAAATGTAACCATGACACAAATCTTCTGTCTTTGTGTCTTTCTGTCTTCCTGACACAAAGCCAAGCTTCACCAGCTCTGCAGCTCACAGACCCCCTTGTTTTCAGTTAGAAGAGTGCAGGAAGGATAAGGTTTGCCGGTTTTAATTTCTTATTCAAAATCACTGCAATTACAGCAAAGTGTCCACTCTTAGGTGTGACTAATTATGGAAAATATTGATCGCCTCCTATCTGCCTCAGCAAGTGCAACTTCAGAGCAGAAAATAATACCTGATCAATGAGCATAATCTTAGCAAAAGCAATAAAAGTAATACCTGTGTAAGCAGCAGACTGAGGGTGCATGCACAGGATAGAGAAAAGAAAAAACATTATCAAACAGAGCAAATATATCTTTATAACCCTGCAGCAAGAAAACTCCTACCACTTTATATTAAAATACCGTAATAAAACATTACAAACCTATTATATGAAGAATCAGAATGTTGCTTAATGGTTTTCCCATTGTTCACTGTTATTTCTGTGATGACTTGCTATCCATTGCTATTGTCAACACTCATTTACACTAGTGGATGTACGTGTATTTGTGTGTGAGGACAGATACACAAAATCTGGTACAGATCCTCAGGTGATGTAAATTGTCGTGGCTGTACTGACGTCAGTAAAGATACACTGATTTCCTCCAGCAGACAATTTGCTTTGCTGTATGTAAAAAGCATAGAAACTAGGTGTTGTTTCAACTTTGCTCTTAGACACTTACTGTAGACAAATGCCCAAGCAAATATATTCTCTCTTCTATGTGCAAATATGCATATCGCCTTGCAGTACACATTGCAAGTAATGACAGGAGCTTTATGCTGCTTCCTATGCTAAAATTTACAAAAAAGATCGTTCCTGATCTATCTGCCCACTCTAATCTGAAACAATAGATCTCAAACTGCTTTGCTACAGATCTTCAAATACATAGAGATGAAAGGGACTGTCCAGCATCACAAGTCTGTTAAAAATAAATTCAGGAGGAATTAAACTTTGATCTTAAGACTGTTAGTCCAATCCTCTAAGAGATCTTCAACAGAGCCATTGGGCAGAACAAATTCAATAGGCAAGCCTCATTTTCTCACCTAGGGCTTAGCTAAATGAAATGACAAACTCCAGAATGGATGAATACAATATTACTTGTTTGTTTCAAGATACACCTCTTTGAGGGAAAAGATGTATATCTAATTTAAAAAAAAAGTATGAAAAAGAAAGGGAAAATGGTCACATTTCAGGCTCTGTCTTCAAAAATTACTCTTTTCTTTTTTCCTTATTTGCTTTTATATGGTTCCATGGAATGTAGACCAAGTAGTGATCACAGGCTACAGGTAATTTTATAACAAATGAAATATTTTCCATCTGTTAAACAGAGAAACATTTCTGGCTTTCTATAATGTTTTCCTAAGGGAGAGACAACAAAAGGTTTCATAACTGAGAATGGAAAAAGAGAAATAAACCACTGCTGAACTAGAAAAGAAAGGAGAAAACAAGCAACCTAACAAGGCATTTACAGGGAAAATAATAGGAAAGCAGAAGATGAATAAACTCTACATACAGAAAGATTAAGGGAGAGACAGTAGCTCTTTTTACTGTTTCTACTTGGATTCCAATCAGAAGGGAAAAAAATAAAACTGGGAAATGTCTACAATCTAATATGTCTGTTTGTCTAGAGGTATTTTTGCTTACAGAAGTGTACTTCATTTTATCACATGAACGCTTTTTTTGAATTAGTAGGTAGAAGCCATAATTAACAGAAGACCAGACTTTGAGCTGACAGGCTCTGGTCTGGCACCATCTTAGGACTAGAAGAGCATCCCAAGGCTAGATCTCTCTGGCTTACTCTGACTAAAAGTGCAAATAATTTCAAGTATGGTGTAGGTGGGAATGCGTACAGTCTATGTCTCATATAAGTAGCCACTTGCTGGATGCATAAAATGTATGAATATGTCTAAATTGTATATTCCTGTGTGCGCATCATTTTATGAAGGACATGGAAGTATCAGTTGCTTGTTACAATCTCAGAACAACGGGTGTCCTTCCACACTGTACATACTGCAAAGAATGGGACAGCCAGCCCAACAGTCACCTGGCACTGAGTCAGGAATTCTCAAGGGCATTGTTAACACCTATTCATTTGGGACATTTTTCCATTTATACCTCTTCCAAACAGCCACGCATGAATTCTTCTGAATGCCAACAGTGTTGCCATGTGAGCTCGTTGCTCCTAAAGTCCTCTCATAGCGCCTTACCTTGGATCTGCCCAGGAAGTGACACCAAGTGGGCCAATACAAAGCATATGGAAAAAAGGTACCCTTGCCACCAGAGAAGAGCAGCCTGGCTGCAACAGAACATAGAGCTGAGTGACAAAAATATCACCGTTTTATCAGAAAAACAAAAAAAATCATTTGCATCCCTCCTCATTTAAGCATTAAAACATTCACCTTTTTTGCTGTTGCTTTCAGCCCTTCGTTTCTCTTGTTTAAATGATTAGTATGAGTCTTTGTTACTCCAGGTACTGCTCTAACTGGGCTCAGGACACAGATACACAGGTTGTACCTGTCCAAAGCACCACTAGGCAGTATTTCACAGATTCTTTGTTATTACTTCCTGATGCTCCGATCTCACCAGTGAGATTTCCCATAACATTATTTTCAGCCTTGACACTGTGCTGCTCTGGCCAGGACTTTACACAGCATCGCATTGGGGTGCTATCACTGTGGGTGGAATTCCTCATGCCACCTTTACTCAGCAATTTTATACCTCGAACTTCATTCTGAATCCTTCCTAAGCTGAGACCTTTGCCTTCTCTCACTTCACCTGTCATTTCTTAAATATTGCTGTGAATCATTATTTCCATATTTCTCGGCCTGGGATTTTGCAGGCCCTGATGTAGATACAACACAGGTGTGTTCATGTCAAACTATGTCTTAGGCCAATTACAATGTGAACGGACCCAGTATGGATATATTTTTAAATGGGATGTAGTCACAGAGAGTCTACTTTCTTTTTTTCCTCTCATTACGCTCTTTATTTCAAAATCATCTAAGCAAGGCTTTAGCATCTACGTAGCTATGCCAATGCAAACCTCTGTCATTTGAAACCAGCTTACAGCACTTGACTTCGAATAACTTTTGATGCTGAAACGGTACATTGCTAGCAGGGTTTTGCAGAACCCAGGGAAGCACCAATGCAACTATTTCTGGTGCAAAAGCTCAAAGGAGTTAAACCCTGAAATAGGCTGGGGGAAATCTGAAAGAATGAAAGCAGACGGCAAATATAGAATTCTGTGTGTGCCCACAGTGAAAGGAATGGGTATCTGGGGTACATAAGCCATTCAGAGTTGTTCTGGTAGTCGTTTTTAGTTTTGGGGGTTTTTTGTGTGTTTTTTTTTTTTGCTGGTGCAATGCACAAATATAGCAAAATATGTTAATAGTAAGCCATAATATTTACAGTTATTGTTAGTATCCATTGAAATCAGTGGGATTTTGTCTAATGCCTTTACCCTGGAGATAATCCATAGAATAGAACATTAATGCATAGTTTAAAAGAAAAATTATGGAAAACAGCACATCTGCATATGCAATACCTTCATTTTAAAGTTACATAATTGAGCTTTTGAAATTAAACAAAAATATAGCAAATAGCCTCAGACCACAACAGCAACTAAGTGACTTTAACATTGTCACTTTAACATTTTAAAACTTGCCTCTTTACTAAGATAAAAAATACTGCCCTAAACCAATACAAAATAAAATAGTTTTCAGCGCAAAGCAAATCCAAATAAACTTTAAGACCTCTGGGAAAATATGATTTTAGAAAATTTCCTCCAAGAGTTCTAAAAGTTTGTTTTGCATGAGGAGATATCTTGTAGACCAAACACAGGCTAATAATTTAAAGGCAACACTTAGATTCTTTATGTCATGCTAGACAAATACTGTTTCTACGACTTCTTTTCACTGTTGGTGACATGGTTAAAAGAAGACTTTGATGCCACTTTAATACAGAATGTTTGTAAATTGCACCCATGTCTTTTGATAGAAGGAACTATAACAGATTGCTACCTATTACTCTAATTGTATTTATCAATGTGAGTTTTCCTGGTAATTTATGGGCTCAAAATCTGAAGTCCTTCCATAGGCAGAGCTCCTACTGAGAGTTTCACTGATAAAAAACAGCAGGATTTGGGCCATTTAGACTTAATCTGCTAAATTCAACCCCGTGGCACTTCAGTGATGCTTAATGAAGGGTACTGGGGATTGGCAAAGAAGGTAGTATTTTGATAAAGAAGGGAAGGAAAATTTATACTCACAGGATTTGATGAGACTTTGGGATGGTCCCTCAAGACAAGAGGCTGCCTAGTAAGGGTGATCTAAGCTATGCTAATTTGGCAACCTGTATTTTTGAAGCAAAACATTCCATGACGAATGACCTTATTTTTTTGTTTTTAAAGCTATGAGGTGCTTATGCAATAGACTCCTAAGGTAGAAAGAGACAGATGCCACGGAATAATAATCAGCCTAATTCTTGCTGAGAAGGTCTGCAAAAATCTTTCTCTTTGCCTCTTCTTTCACAGGTAAGCTCAGTGCTACCTTTCTCACACAACAACATGCAGCAACAATTAGTGGGCCTCTGCATAACTCAGGAATTCTTCCCTTTCTAGACATGGGCTTGGATTTGTTCCCTTTTAAAATCTAGGCTTTTTTTTTTAAAAAAAAAAAAGGGGGGGGAGGGGGGTTAAAGAAAGAAAACCTATCAGTTTTTTAAAAAGTGGACAACAAAAATCAGACTGAACTTTTCTTTAAAATAATTGAGATGCTTCAGTTGTTTTTAATTCCAAGCCCCTTACAGAAGACTGCCCCAGCTGAAAAGAATAGCCAAGTGTCCAAAAGCTCAGGTATTCACTTCTATCCAGGGACTGAGGTGCGTTGGGCTGCAAAAAAACCTCAATCCTGACTCAAAACAACCAAAATCCCTGGGTTGTGTCTGAGGTGAGAAGAGGACCAGCACAAGTACACTGAAAACAAGTACACTGAAACATGCTGCCAGAACCTCCTGTTTTATGAGAGGCAGAGGAAATTCCATTACTGGGCAGTGAGAGCCGGGCACTGCCCGGGTGCCGCTTTAACCCTTGCTTTCAGCCACCGCATCCTGACATGCTAAAATATCCTCTCTGTTCTGTTTAGAGTGGCCATTTTCTGTAGTGAACAGTCAGTTCCTATGTTCTTGGCTAAGAGAAAAAAAATTAGGTAACATTGAATTTCAGGGTTTACATTAGAGGGAAAAACCTGCTCAGGCGCAGGGAGGAAGGAAGAGAGTGCAGATACCTATTCTGTGTAGGTATTAAAGTATTTGTCCCCTGCTGTCACACAAAAGCAAAAATACAACTCTCGGGTTGGCGACCTGGATCATAAGGGATACTGGGCACACTGTCAATAGGTGATGAAAGATTCCCCACCCTCCACCCAAGTTGCCTTTAAGTTAGATTCTGCAGTCTCTTTGATTTCCTTCTAACAGAGATGAGAGGATGAAACCCAGTACATACAATCAGTGGGGGGAAAAGAAGAACCTGCAGGAGTGAGAAATGTAGACTGTCTTGCATCTCTGATATTTCCTTTTCTATACAAAGATTGTGGTTTGCCTAAGCTATAGAAGGAAACAGAAGCAGTCTATTTTAATCTTCCTGAGTGAAGAACACTGCAGGGATTGCTCTGTTATCCCCAGCAGCAGCCCTGACTTTCCACAAAAAGGCTCCAACCATCCATCCATCCATCTATCTGAAATACAAAGATTATCGTATGATATACCAGTGATGAGCTGTGTTCTTAATGCGCTTCTCTTTACGCATTTTGGCATGAAGGAAAAAAAATCTACAATTCTTCTCCCAATCAAACCCCACTGCAAAAAAAGCTCAGATAAGAAGGAGGCATTTAGACTTATGCATAGAAATTGATTCTTCAGTCTCTGTAATGACGTATGTTAGAAACTCTGTTCAGAAGAAAGGAAAGCCCTTGCCGATATGATGTTTCTAACAGAGCCTTCACTGCAGGGATTCACTACTGAAAAAACAATGAGGTTGATTATGCATTTTATATGGGTTTCTTACTGTTTTGACTTCAGTGACTTAAATTATGCAATTCTGGATTTACACCAATCAGCATAAGTTCCGGATCTGGCCCTACATATTTTTAAAACTCCATGTACTGCATGATGAATAAGGGCCAGATTCTGCAAATGCTTACTACCTGTATTAATTCTCTGAGTAGCCTTACTTCCTTTAAGTTGTGATCGCAAAATTGAGTCTCACAGTGCAGTATTTTAGATGTATGGATCTACCTTTTGGGATTCAAGTATGCCTTGATCATACATATTCCTTTAATACTAATTTCTCCACTGATTTTCATAGAATCATACGACAGATGCTTAGCTGTTACTAAGTGGTGTAACTCTACTTACACCATCTGAAAAATCCAGCTCCCTGTTGTAGCTATGCTTGTGTATTCAAAACAAGCATGAGAGAAGGGACCCTTTTATTTCAGTTGTCAAAAGAGACAAGGAAGACGTTTTGGGCTATCCAGTGTGCTGTGTACTTAATTTGTTTTGACATCACTATAACCAACAGAGTTCATTCTAGGAAAGAAATTCTGATCTAGTTTCACTACTTATATTAGCTTCTTTCTTACACAAAAGAAGCCACATCAGAAAATACGGTCCTTCTCCTCCTAACTTCCCCAACTCTGGCTTTCAACCAGAAAACATTCCCCTGCTTTCAAAGTGCCTAAACAAAGGAAATTACAATACTGCCTGCAGCTGTAATTACCAGCTGGTGAACTGATGGCATATACTGGATACATCATCCAAGAAAATGTTACTCTTCAATAGTAGCCTCTTCCACCACCTATAGTGCTGGAATGCTCATCCTTGTTTACTATACATGCATGCACATAGACCATTATCAGTATTCAGTACTAGTAGTCATGCTTGCTCCACTGAAGAGGAAAGACCAGCAAAATCTACTTTGTCCTTTTGAAGAGCTGGATCTGTGTCAGGTGCCACTCACCAAAAAAAGAAGAAAGAAAAAAAAAAAAAAAAAAAGACAGACAACCCACACACAAGTGCAGTAAGCATCCTAAATGTCAAACATATGTACAGCATCTGTATCTCTATGGACATATATACATCACGTGCGGTACAATGCATACCCTAGACTCCTTACATCAAGGCGGGCAGGAAAATCCCAGCTCGTTCCAGGGATGATGTGGGGGTTTTGACAGATACCAGCGACTTCAGGCAAGCCGAAGCTGCCACAACGCTGCCGTCCTTTGCAAAGCCCCTTCCTGCCCGGGCTAAACCGCACTCAGCTTTGACCACAGACTTTGGTCTTGATTTGTTCGTGACAGCCGACGAGGGCACGATGCCGGCTGCGAGCACCGCAGCTGAGCGGCCCCAGCGCGTTCCGACGGGCCACGGGCGCCCGTACGGAACAATGAAAGCGGCGAACGGGCAGGCAGACGCCTCCCGCAAGCGGCAGCGTCCTGGCTCCTCTTCGCACTCCGCCTGCTCCCCCCGAGCACGCACG
>JAVJGI010000060.1:25533105-25547093 GCA_035590275.1 Ibycter americanus
CAGGGGTATGAAGGGGGGAAAAAAGAGGAAATGGAATGTTAGGTCTGAACTCATAGTCCAACTAGAAGCTTTTTCTGCAATGTCAGAGATCAAATACTGTCAAGAAAACAGAAAACACGAACAAACGGTATACATGTATACATTTCAGTTAAGGCTACAATATGCCATTTTTCTGATGAGCAGCTGTTTAAAATATTTATATGTCAACCTAGCTATACTCCACTGAAGTGAAAAAAAACCCCAAAAACAACTAACATTGAAAAAATCTGAAGTATTTGTCCTTACCACATCTCAGCTCTTTATGTTTGATTTATAGAACAAGATATTTTCCATGTGCTTCTGATGTTGTGATATCCCTGTGAATTAACAACTCAACAACCCCAACACGACAGAGGGAATTCACCTTGTTGCAGCTTTCAGTTTAAAGAACGTAGGTAGAACTGCAGACCATGCCACCGGGCTTTTAGGTGCAGGACTAAGGATGAAGATAGCAGAGGACTCCTCCTGGCTTTACTCACTGCTCATCTGAAGCAGAGAGCGCACTTTCTGCTTACAGGCCCTCAGTGGCGTCCTGTTTCACCTTGAAAGCGTGGCTTGTTTAGTCTGTGCTCCTGTTGTGTAACAGGGGTAAGCAGATGCTGACTTCTCAGGGAAAATAAGGCCAGGACAAATCAATAAAGCATCTGGCCTGATGTGCTACATGCCATATAATCTCATGCAGCTTGGAACATGAGTTTAAGAAAAACATATCTCCAGAAATGCCTCTGGTACCACTGTGAAGATAGTAAAAGGTAGAGAATTTGTCTCATTCCTTGACATTTTGTCACTATAGTTAATCTCTGTCATTGTTGACAAGTTGGAATATTTTTCTGAGTTGAATTTATCCTTTTTACTTTCCAGCCATGACTATTTATGCCGTTCTCCACTAGGGTAAAGAGCTCTTCAGTCCTAAAGCTTTTCTCTCCTTGAAGGTGACTGATCAGATCACCTGATGATATTATTTTTAGCAAGCTAAACGGACTGGACTCAACTCTGAATGATGCAGTTGTTTTAAAACTTGAGTCTTTTTTGTGTTTGGTTTTTTTTGCTTTTGAGGTAATCCTTCAGACTTGCTGATACACAGTGTGGTCCAACTAGAGGCAGGACAAATATTTGCTGAAGAGGTCGCTGCTCAGATGTGTTCCTATCTCTTGTTGCTCATTATTTATGGGGTCAGGCTTCTGCTCAGGTTAACCTTTGTCTTCAAATCTGCTTACAGGCAGGATCCCTTGTGCTCAGACATGTTGACTTGTGATAAATATTTCTGTGTTCTATTTTGGTGTCTGAAAGAATTTCAAGGAGCAAATGAAGAGACAAAAAGGATCCTGTGACGCAAAACCAACAGAACTTGCTCCAGACTCTTCTTTGAGGAACCAGCAGAATTGCTTCAGACAGCTACCACCATCCACATCACTGCAACTGACTCCATACGGTAGAACCTGTCTGCAGAGCCTCTGGCAAAGGGCACAAAAGACCACTCTGTTTTGGGAGGCCCAGATGTAAAGAGCAGGAGGTAGGTCAAATGGTGGCAGATCACAGGTCTAGTTTTTGTGTTGCATGCATTAGCTTTACAGAAGGTTAAGCTCTGGGTGCAAGCCATTCTGTCTTGTGAATTTCTTCACAACTGATGAGATTTTGGCAATGGTTGAAGCCAATCTAGTGACAAGGCAAGCAGCTGAAACAGAGTATTTAAGTTGGCCAGAGAGAAATTCCCCGCTGGTTGGCTGGCTAGCTTATTTGTCCATCTCATAAGTAAAAGCAGCCTAGCAGGCCTTTTCAGATAGTGAGCAGAAGTATTTTCTCAAACAACACTACACTCATTTTTAGAAGAGGGAAACAAGAAAAATTCCCAAAAGCTCACAGCAGCACTGCTTCTTCTCTCCATCCTGTGCAGAGATGACAGTTCAGTTACTCCCTCCCTCTGCAGCACTCTGCAGTGCTCACCTGGGGAAGGTGGAGAGAGAAATGGCAAAGGATGAGGGTGCCTTGCCCCTGGAGGAAGGGAGGGCTTAGAAGCCAGAAGCAGTAACAGTGGCTGGATGGTGGGGAAAGAAAACTGGTGTGTGTTGGGAAGCATGATACCTAGGGATACTGGTGAGAATTGACAGGGGTCAGGGGATGGAGGATGCATAGGCTGTTAGTCGCTGGCGTGGGCAGAACGGAGATAGGGGGAAGGCTGATGTTTGTTCTGCAGGCAAGACTGATATGGAAGTTGGAATAGAAGTGAATGTGTAGAAGGAGGCAGAAAGGTGTGAGGACAGGAGGTATCTGAAGTGCTTCTCAATAAACTGAAGAGAATGGATGAATGTTATAAAGACATGAAGACTATGATCAAAAGGAAGACTCAGAACTTGAAAGTTAGGTTGAGGTCCACTGCAGAAGAGTTTAAGAGCGTATAAATAACCAATATCAGCTGCCTAGGAAAGAGAATTACAGTAGGAGCAGCACAAAGTGATACTTTCCCAAAATATGCTTCCAGACTTCCTGAGCCAGAGGTGATACCCTTGCATTAAAAAAAATCCCTCAGTAGTCTTCTGTCAGTTTGTCTGGTCTCACCTTGAACCTGTCTGCATTTTTAGCATTCATATCATCCTGTAGCAGGGAGCATCAGATCTTTGCTCCAGCTGTACTTACCTAACACTCTTTCTGTGCGGAACTGAGCATGTACAAGGCCAGCATCACAAACCTGACTGAGGGTTCAAGGACACATGAGAAACAGAATTCTCTCTCCAAAGATGTCACTGCACAGGAGCACATAGATACCTGGGACTTGGTCAAAAGACAACACGCATCTTTCCATTGACTGTCCTAGTTTCAGGTCTGAATCCTAAAGCAGCCGGAGATATTTGCTGATGTCTTAAGTTATGATTTGTTTAAAAGCTTCCCATCTGTTCAAGTTTGTACTCTGTTTCATAGACATTTAAATTACTGCTGGATGGATGTGGTAGAATGATGATTTTGGAAACATTCTCATTGGTTTTTAATTTCTTATGTGCTGTGTTTTTACAGGGATCAGCATAAAAAGGCAAAACACAACCAACTGTGACAGAATATATAAAACAGCATGAACTGCCTACAGATAAATGAAAACTGTCCAAAATAATAGAGACCAATGTGAATCATGACCAATAAGCATATTTGTAATAACAAACATGTCATCTGTGTCAGATAAATATGTCACAAATATTTATTAAGATAACAAACAGATTATTAATAGAGAGACATCCCAAATTCAGATCATGTCTCTCAGTTCTAGTAGATATGAATTACCAGCCAAATCTGCCAAAATAAATCTGGTGCTCTCACAGAGGTCATCATACCTCACAAATTAAAAAAAAAGAAAAGAAACGAAAGAAAGAAAAAAAAGGAGAGTAAAAACAAGAAGAGAGAAGGCAGGCATTTTTTTCCCCTTCTACTAGTATGACATAGTTTAGAGAGATCAGGCTGCATTAGTGCTGCTAAAGATGATATAAGCATGATGGTGATAAGAAAAAACTGGAGGCATGGTTGAGGGAGAGGCTTCCCCTGGTAGCTGCAGTTCTGACCCCAATCCTATAAGCTGCTCCAGGCAAGCAGGTGCAAGAGGCCTCAGTTTGAAATCAGTGAGTTCAAGCCAAGCAGAAAAATCTGTATAGCTGGAGCATCAGCCTGCAGTTACCATTTACCTCCTTTTGCCAGTCTTTCAGATGTAGATAACACTTTGTTGATATGGCATGAGTTTTGGTGTCGCAAAAAAATGTGACAGAGTATTTATTCTTCAACTCTGGTGGTTGAAGAATGAAGCCAGTCATTTTAAAAAGTCAACCAAAGTTAATTTTCAGGATGAGCTAAACAAAAAGAGTTGTTTCTTAATGCAAACCTGTACTAGTGCATTGTGCAGGTGATGGATGTACAGTCCTGAGCTTCTGGAAACAGAGAGGCTAAGGTTGTAGCAGCAGTGGGAATTCTTCTGTAATGTACATTCTGTATGTTTCACAGCATAGATTTCAGGACCTAAACATTATTATACTAAACTGAAAAACAGGCCTATAAAATACTGAACGTGACCAAGACAGTATTGGTTCTGGAACTATTTTTTTGTATTTCCTTCCCTTCTATGAAAGTAATGGTGCATACCCGACACCAAGATCCTGCTGCTTATATTCAAACAGGGAAAGGAGGCACTCGTAATGTGACAGTCTGCCTGTCCTGGCTTGGTCTTCAAAGAGGAGTAGGAGCAAAAACTACATCATCACTGATAGCGCTAGTTGAGATAAACCCAGGAAGTCATTGTGATGGGACCCGAAGTGGAGATGTTCTGGCAACTGCTGGCATTTTTACCACCCAACATGCTAGTTAACCCTCTTCATCATTGCTGGTACTTCCAGTGGTGTCACTGCTGCTTCAGCTGAACTGGGAGGTAGCCCTGATTGGAACCTGTCTTGCTTAAACCACTATGCTTTAGCTAGCAGACTGTTCAGTGGGCTCCTGAAAGATTAAAACCCTCTCTTACGGGTAAGAGTTGAGCTATGTAAAGCTAAAGGCAAGGGTTCGCTAAGTGCTTCAGAGAGTAAAAGTCCCAGTGACTTTAGTGGCAGCTGAGATTTCACCCTGCATGACATCTATGTTGCTTTTCTAGTGGTTCTGGGGTAGTGGTGAATATGAAATACTTCGTAGTGACAGAGACGGGGTAGAGTATTGTGCCACAGTTTGCATGACTATAGGGAATAAAGCCCAAAATAAAATCAAGAACTCTTGACTGGAAATACCAGTCAGCATAATAAGAGGTAGGTGCTGCCCCTATTCCCCACTGGAGCTAGTGCCATCACTGCCAGGCCAGTGTGAATTTTAAGGAATATTCTTGTAGGTGGTTTGTATTTTCATTTGGCTTCTGATAAGTCCTACTTACTCATTTTGACATACTCCAAAAAAATCCTCATCTTCCTTTATGTTTATATATTTGGATCCTTTCAGATATTCTTTCCCAGCCACAGCAGGTTTTTTTTGTGAAGGTCGTGAGTCCTTTGAGTCTTTTCCTTACAAGCCAGCTTCTTGCTCCTAATGCTGTTTGACTTACCTGTCCTGGCCATCTCTGTGCTTAGCCTACTTCCCTGCATGCCAGAAAGGTCAAGTCTGTAAGTCCCCTGCACTGTACAGGGATGCATCCACAATCACCTGCTTTAAAGGCAGGAGTACCCCAAGGCTTTGCAGGCAGAGGGCACCTGTGCTGTCTCACCATTCAGTGCAGGATGCAGCTTGTCTTTAGCCATCCAGCTCAGCACCTCTGCCTGGCAGCAAAATACTTGGACAAAAATAGATAGAGAGGCCCCCTCAAACAAACAAGGGATTTCTGAGCTCAACCCTGATTCTCTGCATTCAGTGGGAAATTCAAGGACATATTCATGATCCATATAGATCTGAGAACACACCTTTCATTGTTGATTGAAGTTCAGCCTGAGCTGAGAGGTTAGGAACTTGGCTGTGTTTCTGTCTTCCTTCCTGATGAAAATTCTTGGTTCCTGGCTCACATTAATGGATATGCTTACCTACTACTGAAGGCCATGTTGAAATGGATTTCAACGAATTGTTTGTCATAAGTTGTTTATTTGCCAAAATAAATATTCTGTCAATGCAAAATAATTTGTGAATTTCAGGTGCACTCACTGAACATTTTGGACATTTAAAACAACATGGACAACATTATAGGAATGACAAAATGCTTCTTTTCAATGTATTTTCAAACAAATTGTTTAGGTGTCCTAGATGAAGTCATAAGATGGTGGGGACAGAGGAGAATCCTACACCATCACTGAGCTACTGTCCTTCTGTTCAGCAGCTCCCAGTCAGGGTGCTCGCATGGACCACGACAGAATGATCCAATGTCACATGCCACAGGGGTGCACAGATGTAACCCTTTTCTCAGAGAAGAGGCTTTAACATGGGATCATAAGGCACACTCCCTTCCTGCTCTCCAGTTTGTATGAAACTCCCCAGACTTGTGAGTTTTTGAGGGTGGGTTTTTTCTAAACCCTTTGTCTTCTCCCAGGAACAGGGAAGAAATTAAAATCTGGAGTAGTTAGTTATTGATACTTAATTTGACTGTTTTTTAAAGAATGAGCTATGCAGTTTAGCTAGCACATAGAAGTACTGTTAGAAGTATTTATTAAATAAATGCACTGGTTTTATTATGAAACAAAGACAATGATACTGTTAAAAGGGATGTTGTGTTGCACACAGTATTATTTTTGCCTGTTCACATCTCTCTAAAACAGAGGGGAGAATTAAAGGCTGAAGTGGGAGATATATATCCTACTGCTTTGTAAATGAGTAGAAAGATTATAGCTGTAGGTCTTAGAAATAGAATTAAGTAGGGACCTGATGTTATAATACAGATGCAAAACAAATTCATGTTTCTAGAGAAAAATCCTGTGAAATTAACATGGCACCTTGGTATACAGTTATTACAAGGTAGTTAATATGGCATAATTTTAAAGACCACCAGGAAATTTGGCCTGCAGCACAGAGGAATTATAATAGCCTGATATGGTAAGCTTTGAAATGAAATAACTTCATGTGAATACTTAACAGCAATAGAAAGCATTTGAAAGATTGAAATGCAAGAGTAATAACGTCAGTGGAAATGTTTAACATGTATTTCACTGCTTATTCACAAAGAAAATATTTCAGGGAAGAATTTCAAGTTTTCACTAGATTTCCAGTTGAGTAGAAATTGTAAAAACATCTCTGACAGTGATGGCTAGGCTCTCCTATGAATCTAGTCCTTTGCTTTTATTGCATATACCTGGAAAAAAATGGCAGAACTAAAGTTGGTTCAAACCAAACAAATAGCAAAATAATTTACCCTAAAAATATGGAGGTTTTATTATTTACTGAATACACTGAAAACAGTGTTTTAGGGTTGACTTTGGAAAAAAGCAGAGTTTAATTTTTTGGTTCAACAACTGAATCGAATAATCAATTATTCACACAGTCCAGCCATTTGAACACCCACTTAAATCCTAAAATAGGAGCTTGCCATTGACAGCAAAGAGGGTGAGTCTCGTTCCCAAGCAGTATTGATTTCTGTAACTTAGTTTTCATATTTGAAAAGTCATTTCCAGCTTGAAACTAACTCTGCAGGAACAAGCTTTTTTTAAAGGATTTTTTTCAGTGCAAGTTTTTCTTTACCATGTATTACTTCATTTTCTGAAATGTTTCTAGGACACAATGGCAAAAGCATAATTAAATGGTGCAGGACTGAGTCCTAACTGATGGAGACAATAATTAAAATTAATTATTTCATGAAAGCTTTTTTTTGGTGGGGTTTTTTTTTTTGCTTTCACCCCTCATTATTCTGTTTGGAAGCAGACAGTCCTAAAATGTATGGAGTGTCCTGCTGTCACTATTTAGACAAGCATTTGTCAGTAGGTTCTTAATATACACTAATATTTTCAGTAGGCTTTTAATAGAACATCTTTCTCTCTCTCCAGTTACATTTAAGTCTAATCTTTAATGTAGGGTCTTGCATCTCTTCTCATGCTTCTCTTTTTATTAACTTTCCAGATATATTCAGAAATCCTCTCATTTGTATCCAGCAATGACTTATGTCTTGAAGCATTAAAATGTACATTTAAAAACATTGAAGCTAATATAGGTAACTGATAAAATACTATTAAAAGCTCCTGGTTTAAATATACGTGATTTGAAAAATATTAATTTTTAAAAGAGCAATTTTTTAACAAGGAAGAAATGTTCTTTGAAATTTCATCTCTCTCTATTTCTCCCTGCCCCTCTTCTTTTAGGCATTAGAAGTCCAGAAGAATTAAAAAAAAAAAAAAAAAGGCACATCCAAAGCTGGGTAGGGAGTGCAGTGAATTTTCATCAGAATGCTGACATTTATTTGAGCCTTTCAGAATGATAAAAAAATATTAAACTTCAATATTTTTGAAACAATGTCAATATTTAGCACTCGCATTGTTCTAAAGGAACTTAATAGAGGTGGTCACAATCAAAAGAAGAATGATGTTCATGATGACTTACTAACATGGTAGCTGGTAGTGGTAGCTGGCTCCTTTATCCTTGGATTAATGTCCTCTTCACGTGGCAGAGTGGGATTAGTCAGTCCACGACAACTGCTAACTTCATTATAGCAATAGAAGAATGGCCAGCAATGGGGTTCATGTCTGCAACAAAGTGGAGAAGGTTTGGATAGCTGGATTTTGGTTTGAATATGCAATGGTAACTAGGACTGGATGGCAAATAGCTGGGTGACTGAGAGTATTCAAAATTCTATGAGTCTTGTATGTGTTGACTTTTAAATTAAACAAGTAATTTGTGCCTGTAAAGTGGATGCCTTAGAACACTTGTTGCTTTTCTCTTATGACCATGGCTGTTCTTAATACTTCTCCCTTTCCTTTTTTTAAAGGCCTGGAATGGGATGTTTCATCTCTTGCCAGGTAGTCTAGCGGGAATACTCTGTTCAGTTATGCAAGAAGCATGGATTTGATGCCTAACTCCTGTTACCATGCTCTTAGGAATATACAGTTACAAAAATAAAAGCATTAGCCTGCAGCCATATTGCTGTGTGCTATACTCTCGTCAGATCTCACGTGTTCAGCAAGGTCAGCCCTGCTCAGGACTCACAGAGTTGGGGGTGCTGTGGGGATGTGGAAAGGAGCCACAGAATGAAAACATGCATGTGAAACAGTGTCCTCATTTATGCTCTGCTCCAGGGAGTTTCTACTCTCTTGGCTATTTTTTGTTGCCTACCTTTTTTCCCTTGTATGTACAATCATTTCATAAACATGCAAGGTTGGGGTTTTGGGGGTTTTTTTTGTTTGGTTTTTTATTTAGGTCAACAAAGCAATTACCGTGAGTATGCAAAACTGTGTGGATGTAATTCTAAGAATGGCATTTTAGAATTAATAGATAACAGTCTTCCCAGTGACACTTAGGACACAGACCATTGCAATCCAGCCTTCCCTTACAGACCAGTTCAAGGTGCACCAATATGAGACACTAGTTCAGTGCAGCTGTACAAAAAGGCACCATTTTAACCTATGGTAGTAATATACGGGTCATTTGATACTCATGCATACAATGAAGAAGTTGCATTATTATTGTTAATTTTTTTTTCCCCCAGCACTGCCTGAGAAGCAGCCACAGCCTGAGCCCTATGCAAAACATGGCAGCACATTGTGCCCTGGAGAACTTACAGTCCAACCAGCAGTGCAGGTGCAGGATGTCAGAAGGGCTCTGGCACTCATAAAGTATAAGGAATGAGATGCTGGTAAGTGATGTTTAAAGCTGTGAGTCCAGGGCAGAGGAGGAGGCTTGGATGATAGGGAAGAAAGTGCAGAACCAGAAGGGGTTGAGGAAGGGACTTTGATAAGAGTGGCAGAGAAGACAAAGGGAGACAGATAGAGTGCTTCTGTCAACTTCAGGCTCTAGTTTGTTCCACTCCACTGCATCTTACCCCAAAGCCCCATTACTAGGGCAAGAGGAAGGCCACATGTTTGGGGGGAAGTGTGTGCAGAAGTGTCCACAAACCTGAGTCAGAAGAAAGCTTGTGCAGAAAGACAGGTGGCTCTAGGTGGCCCTTATTTTATTCCCCTGCAATAAGAACACCTCAGAGGTAATACAGATATCAATGTTATGCTTAGAACATCTATACCTTGGGGTGGGGGGGAAGTACTTAGCATATTACTTTTGTCTCTCAAGTGACAGAACATTGTTTAGTTATGTCTAGTTTCAACATCCTGTGAGCATATACCAATCGTTAGCATGTACTCAGAGGAGGTGCTAATTGTCACCAGACACAGAACAAGGGACAGATGTTCAAGGAGGATCCTGCCTGTTCTTCTAAGGCAACACTACCAGCAAAACATTAGTCAAATCTGAAGCAAAACTTGAGGTCCAAACACAAGTGTTAGGTGAGCTCAACCCTACATCCAACTGCAGTAGCAAAACATTCCTCAGATCTGAAAAACTGCAAAACAAGAGGGGTGTCTGGAGTAAGACCTGATCTGTTTTCTGGCCCTGTCCTGACCTTGTGCAAAAGCGACTCAGCCAGCTCTGCCTGAATGTTTGATAAACGCTACTCAACAGACTTCAAGAAATTTCCAGCATCTTCAAAACACACAACCACAGCAGCACTCTGTATTCTCCTCACCTTCGCTTTTTACATTTTCCCTTCAGGTTCTGAGTTTTATAAAATTTTGGTGTAAAACATTAGAATAAATAATATGTAGCAACATTTTCCATCCTAAAGATATCCAAGATGGAAAAATATTATTGTTTCCATTTTTCTAGTGAGGGAAGTGAAGCACTAATTACTTGCCCAAGGTGTCTTTGCTCAGTAAAAGATACTGCAGCAAGAGAAAGAGCAAATTAATCTAATGTTTTGAAGGCTGGGTTTGTTGGTTTCCTTTTTTTTCACTTGAGAGAAAGCACTCTGGTGGGAAAATGCAGTTTCAGAAAAGTGAAAATGAGTTCAAATATAATGTGAATCTAAGAAGGTTGGCTCTTGCACATGAATTTGTGGCTGTGACACAACAACAGATGAGTGATCAGTTTGTGTATAGATAATTGCAATGAGTCTAACCTACAGGAAAAAATGTCTTTATGCAAGAGTTCTGGACAGGGAAGAAGTGCTTGAAAGAAAAGGTAACAGACCGAATAAGCACTCCAGACAGTTAGCCAGAGAATGGCGTGCAAAATCACAGAAAACCTGATGTGCCCTGAGCTGCTTTGGATCAGCCAGTTGCTTACAGGATTCTGCCGGCAAGTGACAGCAAAGCAGAGCACGCAAAGCCTCTGTACAGCCCACAAGAAGATTGGTGGAAACATCTGGCTTCATTAATTCAACCTGCCAAGGGCAAAAGCACGTTGTGACTGGGGCGGGAGGACCAGGTCACTACCTTGCCACCGCAGAACAAAGTGACTGAGAGTGGCAGCGCCACCATGCATAAACAGGATCTCTCTGCAGCCCCCCCAGCCAGTGTTTCCCATTGGTATCATCTTGTACAATGGCTCTGGGAAAGCCAGAAGGCACTTTCCAAACCAGCAGTTAGTGTGCTTCCTAACTGCAAAGCTTCTGCCATGCTGTCACGCATCATGACTTAGCACACCTCAAGGCACTGCTTCTTGCAGCCCATGAAAAATCATGTCTTACTGACTGTATGGGAAGAAGGACCTCCGTCTAAATATTCCTGTACTTGGGCAACAGTGGGTAGTAGTGCTCCTTTTGTTAAAGGAGAAAAATACTGTGCATGATTTTAGTTTTGTTGGTTGGAACTTGTCAATGCAAAGCAGCAGCAGGGCGAGCTGGGCAGCCACAGGTGCCAGTTGGTTCCCCCAAAACAGCCTGCTCTTAAGTAAGAGGATCCTTTCCTCAGGACCACTGAAAATGAGCTAGTGAAAGGTTATGAAATGTAGCCAGTGAACATTGTTCTGGACAGAGAAGAAATGGTGTCCATTATTCCACTGGCATGGAGAGAGAAGAAATAGTGTCCACTATTCCACTGGCTGGGAATGGTGTTAATTGGTCTCCACCTGCCAGTTGCGTGGGCTGAGACATGCAGCTGGCCAGAGACTAGTGCCTCTAATTAATGCTGAATTAAACACTGTGTTAAGCAGCTGCTCTCCTGATTTGCCTCCAGACTCTTTCTGTGCTGTTATTCACACCTACTTGTGCCCAGTTAGATAGGTCTTGTCTGCACAGAGAAGACATTTGATATACAACAAGGTTACACAGGAGTTCACTATGATTTACAGCCTTTCACTCACTACTAGGGTCTTCCTGGTGCTTTGTCCAGTCCACTTCTACCCTACTACCACTTCTCACATGGGGCTTACTGTATCCCTGCTGCTCCATCACCTCTCTGCCCACCTGGCCTAAGATTCACTGTCTTCACAGAATCACAGAATGGTCAGGGTTGGAAAGGACCTCTGGAGAACATCTAGTCTAAACCCCTACTAAAGCAGGTTCACCTAGAGCAGGTTGCACAGTCACAGAGTCCAGGCGGGTTTTGAATGTCTCCAGAGAAGGAGACTGCACAGCCTCTCTGGGCAGCCTGTTCCAGTGTTCTGTCACCCCAAAAGTTTTTCCTTGTATTCAGATGGAACTTCCCATGCTGCAGTTTGTGCCCGTTGCCCCTTGTCCTGTCGTTGGGCACCACTGAAAAGAGCCTGGCCCCCTCCTCTTGACACCTGCCCCTATGATATTTGTATGCGTTGCTAAGATCCCCTCTCAGCCTTCTCTTCTCCAGGCTAAACAGGCCCAGATCTCCCAGCCTTTCCTCATAAGGGAGATGCTCCAGTCCCCTCATCATCTTTGTAGCCCTCTGCTGGACCCTCTCCAGTAGTCCCTTGTCCTCTCTTGAACTGGGGAGCCCAGAACTGGACACAGCACTCCAGCTGCAGCCTCACCAGGGCAGAGTAGAGGTGGGGGGGGATGACCTCCCTCGACCTGCTGGCCACGCTCCTCCTAATGCACCCCAGCATACCATTGGCCTTCTTGGCCACACGGGCACACTGCTGGCTCACAGGCAACTTGCTGTCCACCACGACTCCCAGGTCCTTCTCTGCAGAGCTGCCTTCCAGCTGTCTTCCCTTTCGCTCTCTGTGTTAGCTCTCTTTTTGCCTTTCCATGATGGATGTTGCAAACCTGCTGGCTCCTCTTCCGCAGGGTGGCTGGGAGGGGGACATGGGAAGGGGTTGCATCAGTCTGCCATCACCTCTTGCTTTCTTTTGAATTTTATAAATGCATTGAATTGGATTTTCAGCCAAGCAGCAGAAAGCATTTGGAGGGCTTTCTGTCAGCGGTATATAAATATAAATGGATCAGAATAGATTCTGATCTTCTTACATCCGCTTCCCTATTTTGTTTTTGACAGGTCCTGACACCCACACACATGCTCCTTGCTCAGACTCGGCTAGATCTGCTTTTTTATCTGCTTGGAGTTTTTGGCAGGATTTTCCATTCCTTTATAACCTCCTTCCTTTACAGAGAGTTTCAGTAGCTCTCACCCTGGTCCTTAGCTCTTAAGCCTTGTGCCCTTACGCTCTCTGTACTGATGGGTCTTACCAGGCCCCTCATTAAAGCATCACAGGGTGCAAGCACTGCACCCTCCTGCAGGCTCTGAAACAAGGAAGCGGCTGCTGCTGATTGCTGATCTCCTCTGCAACTCCACCAGGCCTAACATCACTCTGACGCTTCAGTCAGCACTTCCCACTGCAAAGGAGTGAAAAGCAAAGAACATGCAACAGGTAATTTATGTAATGGATTTACCCTTTCTCCCTGCGTTGAATATGCATGAGCTGGTCCTGATGTTTTTAAGTGCATTCACTGTTAGAAGTGGCTTGCCTCATTTTTTTCCCTTGTGCACTGTTTTTAATGCTACATATCAGTCATAAATGTTCCCCGTGTGCATTCAAAAGCTGGTATTTGCTATTCAGACAGTGCTAAGTTGTAACTGTTTACTTAAGTCTTGAGAAATTGTTTCTGAGCATAAAGCAGATGAGCATGCCAATACCTGTCATGTGTAGCACATACCTCTTTAAAATGTGGTTTTGATATTTACAGATGCACTCTTGAAATTCATGTTCCATGAGCCTTTGTGCTGGAGGAATTTGGTTGCTTGAATGTGTGCAGAAAGGGGAGTATAAAAGCAACACAAGAACAAACTAGTAGGATGTACTTCAGAAAAAAAAAAAATCACTGTTTTATGAAGTCAATTTTTAAATTGCTCAACTCTGAACATGAGCACTGGAGAGAACGCAAGCCAGCGTGTGACTCAGAGATTCCCCCTTTTGCTTGCCCTGCGCTGTACCAGATACGTGGTAGCAGAAGGCAGCCAGGCGCAGGAGCGGGGCCGCACGCAGCGAGCGGCCAGCAGCTGCGGGGTTTTCTCTCAGGCTGTGGCTCTGCAACCCGTGGGCGGCGGCCGGGCAGAGCCGCGCCAGCCCCC
>JAVJGI010000060.1:25547902-25600973 GCA_035590275.1 Ibycter americanus
GCTGGCGGGGCCCTGTGGGCGCCTACCGGGGGCTGCCGCGGGCCCTGAGGCCTGCCGCCCGCCGGTGACACGCTCCTGGGTGGCCGCAGGCTCTGTCCGTCGGGGACCCCGCCAGGCCTCGGGCAGAAAGGCTTGGTAATGTGCAGTGGGAGCCGTACCGTACCTGTCCGGGTGGGATAACAGGTTTAGAAAATCTTTTATTACACTTCTTACGTGGTGCTTCCGTGCTGAGCCGCGAAATAGGTTGGAAAACCTGCCGGACAGGCACGGCAGGCCGGGCGGGTGATGCCGTTCGGGGCGCTTGGCCTGAGCGTAGCGCCCTGGGGCCTGGGAAGGGCCGTGCCTTCGGCCCTCCCCGCCTGGGGGCTGGGTGCCTCGTAGGGATGGACAGCTAGGTGCGGCAGCCTGAAGGGAGGCGTGAAAAAGGGAAGAAGGTGCCCAAGATAGAAAGTCAGAGGGCTCAGGGATGTGGGATATGTAGGTTTTCCTCAGGAGGTTAGCTAATGGCTTGTAACAGAGTGGGGTGTGTGTGTTTGTACTATTCCAAGTACCGGTTAGTTACTGTTAGCTATCAGCTAATTCAAAGGACACCACAGATCATAAAAACTGTAACTTCTAGTCCATCAGCACATCAACAGTTTGCTACCTGGAGTGCTGGCAAATCAGCTTTAATACGGATTAATTTGCACAAGGGCATGTTCTTCACTGCCAAGTTGTAATGATATGTCAAGTAAGACCACATTGTCGGTGTTTGCAAGGGAACCCAAATGCTGTCGTGATAGGTGCATTTATTGTTACTGTTTTTCTATGTTCAAAATAAAGAATGAGTCAGCCAGCAGTAAAAAGACCACAGAGCTACTAGACCTAGCTGTACACAGGAAGAAAGGCTGCTCATGGATGTAGTGAACATTGTGAATCCACATCCAGTAGTGATGATCATTGTTAGTGCTTATTTTAGTAATCAACAAAAATCCTGTCATGGTGAGGGTCCCGCTCTCCCCCCCTGCACCCCCAGTGCTCAAACGTTGAATGGTTGGACACCACCTGGATTTTCCCAAAGGCCTCTTTCAAAAGAGGAAGCTTTTTGTCCCTGGGGAGAATAGGCTAATTCTTGACTGCTGGCTTCTACAGTGCAGCTTCCAACAAGGAGTGTGGGATAGTGTCAGCTGTGGTTGTGGCATTTCACAGATTCAGGCAAATGTCAGATAGGAGTTTGCTTGAGGTGACCTATTTATTTCATTTAGGTTGTGTGGTCGGTGTTGCTAGCACTGATTTGCAGACAGGTTTGACCTATCCTGGAGCAGATGAGGTAGAAGCTAAAACTGTCTCTATTTCTTGCCCATTCTCTGAAATACAGAGCCTTCCTTGAGCAGTGAAAGGAAGTGGAGCGGAGAGTGCTGCTCTTGCCAGAGGCAAGGGCTGGAAGCAAAGTGACTTTGGCATGTCCTTGTAGAGGCTTCTGCATTTCAGTTTTCTGGGGAATCAGAGATGGTCCAGTCAGCTGTCCCTTCCTTAGACTTTCTTTTAGGAAGGTTAGCTAGGGGCTGATAAGTTCTCCTGATATTTGATTACGTTTGTATTGTCTGAGTAGTAAAGGTGGGATGTAAAGGCTGCCTGATAAACCCTGTATTCCTGGGATGCTTTGGTTGGGGCAAAGCAGCCACAACTCCAAAGAGCCCTCAGGCAGAAAAACACTTGAGGCATTCCCGGCGCGACACAGACTGCTAGTCTTAGCATCTGTCTTTCTTCTATCACTCTGGATATTTAAAGTGAGTTTTTAATCTTCATTTCTTCAGATAAAAAGTGCTGTTCTCTTCTCTCAATTCAAGAGTTCATTGGCAAGAAAACTGAAAGCAGATAATCCCTGGGAACTACTCTGCAGTCTGGGTTCTGGTAATACCAGGTAGCTGTAGTTGCTGCATGCTCAGCCTGAGCAGTAAAAGAGAAGGGTACAAATTGAGGGCTGGGGAAAAATGGGACTGAGATAAGCCTGAAAGCAAGGCAGATTTTTTTAATTTTTTTTTTTTTTTTTTTTTAGATTAAAGGTAGCGTGCAGAAGAAGAGGAGAATTATGTCTGAAATTGTGATGTTCCCTGTGGCTGTGGTGTATGAGCCTGAAGGGAATCATTTTTATCATCAAAAAGCAATTTCTGTAGCTAATCAACTCTGCTGAGACCCCTTCACAAGATAACCTTTGCTAGAAAATAGTTCAGCCAGCAGTTTATTTAGTGGGTTATTGGTTCCCCAGGTGTCATTCTTTTGACCCAGCTTTTTGTCAGCTCCTGTCATCCAGGCCACCCTGTAGGGATATTCCTTCTAGAAAATGTGAACAGGCTTGAAGACACTTCCTCAGAGTGAGTTCCCCTCGTGTCATCTTACAGAAATGCAAGTATTCCCTTTGCTTTTGATTGTATAAAATGGGGAGGAACTGGTCTGGTTGTCAGTTTGATTTGATTGTTGCCTTCATTAAATATCTTGGGATCTGTTACAACGCAGTGCATGTGGAGTGTGGATGCTGTAAAACTCCAGAACTTTGGAGCAGAGGATACTGAATGTGGAGGTGAAAAACGGGACACTGCTATTTAGGGTTTGTGGCAGTGAAATATGGCAGTGGTTAGATCAGCAGCTAAGGTCACTTTGCAGGAGGCTGAAGCTGATTTTGCCTCAGAAAATTAGAGGGGAAAATTAACTAGATTTTTTTTAAAAAAATTTTTTTAGGGAAGTGTTATGTTTTTGGATGTATGTATTTGTTGCTGTGGTCTGATAATAAGATTGAGCAGCTCCTCGTTTTACTGAACCAAACTGCTCTCCAGCAGCATTTCAGCTAGCCTGCTTTTGAAACTCCAGTATTTAGGAGAACTTACTGCAGGGAAATGGCCCTTCAAGGGACAGACTTTTGGCTTAGCCAGTGGCTTCTGTCTGCTTTAGGCGTACAAAACCAACGTACAACGTACCTCCATTTAGGAAATCAAATTAAGAGCTGTGTCTCAATGTTTGGGCTGGGATTCTCAGCATTACTTTTGATGTCTGTATTGCAGGTGTAGCTAAGCTATTTGCTTAGACTTCTTTTATCATAAATAGTGAGAGGAAGGGGAGGCAGGCAATTAGCACAGTGCTTTTGGTCAGTTGTAGATGGCTGCCTTAGAATCAGATCAATTGTTCATTAGGACGCCTGATTATCTGCATTAATGATGAGAGCCAAAGGTGACAGTTGCAGAGTGAATTATCTGATTAACTTTGGATACCAACATCTGTCCATCAAAATGAGCTTTATATATCCAGCTGAAAAAAAAAATAAAATTCAGTCTGTGCTTAGAGGACAGGGCTTTCTCAGCAAGGCGATGCAGCCTGCAACTCAGTGCCTCATGGCAGTGAGGGCTGCTGTCTGTGCTTTGCAAAGCAGAGCTCTTCATTGAGAGGCAAGGTTGTCTTGAAGACAGTAGTAGCTTAGAGGCCATCTTAGCTTGTGGAGCTGAAAGGATTGAAGTGCACATCTAAATTCTTTCAAATCTCTATCTTTCAGATTCTCTTTAAAAAATAATTTGAGGTAATAGCACTCTGTCTTCTGGAGAGTTGATATCTTTTGATTTTACATCATCCATCTTTAAATGTCAGGTATTTTGTGGTTTGCCAAGGAGTTGCCATATGCGATTGTGAAGCTGGGCTCCAAGATCTCAAATTTTGATTCTTTCTCTTTAGCCTAAGTGAAATAGGGCAATGCAGTATGCAACAAACCAACAAATCAAAGTGGCTCTGAGTAGTTTTTAGGGAAAGGGGGCGTCTTCATTTGAGAATGATCACTAAGTCTGTTGATCCATTGGTTCAGACCCATGCTTATTTGATCCAAGAGACAATGCTGCTGGTGGGAAGCCAAATCCTCCAGTTCATGTGCATTTAGTTACCTGCCAGTAATGTCTTTGCCTTAATGTCATATTGCTCATAATTTCGTCTGTCTTTAGTAGCTGCAATAGCTACTGGTTCTTTCACAGCAATGTGTCTGCACTGAAGTTGTTAACAAGCCCTGGCTTCTTGAGAAGGGGCTGCCTTAAATACTGGGCTTGCACTTTCAGAATTAGATTTTTGACAGGCCAGTGCTTTTCCTTTCATAGCTCTGAGTGCTCGAGAAGGGTCACATACGGATAGCCTTTTACTCCAGGAAGAGCAGGATAAGACAAACACATAAGTAGCAATGGGTGTTTGTTGATCTCTGACACAGCCCATGGTCCAAGGAGACATGCTTCTATCAGGCACCTAGATTACAGAAACTGTGTTAGTAAGCCACTCTTGTGTTCCCTCTGCAACTTAGGGAATTAACTGGGGAGGGCGGAGTTTTGGGATTTTAAATGCAAACTTCATACCAGAGTGTCTCTTGCTGTTTTGAAAAGTGAGTAAAAAGCACTCCCTTAACACCTTTTTCTAGTACAACGTTGGCAGTCAGTAGGTTGAGCAAAACATTTCAAGTTGAATGGATCTGGGGTACCTTTCATGCACACCCCAGGGCGTATTGGGTTGAACTACATGGCTATCAGTAATATATAGTTTCAGCTACCAAAAAGGCACCTAGCACTGTAGCTGACATTGTGGTGCAACACAATGTTCTTGTGGTACCTGGATGTGAGGTGAGGCTGTTTCAGTGATGGAATCCACTTTTGCCATTTCCAAGCAGAATATTGGCCCACAAGGCCAGGATGTGCAGTGTGTGAGATGCAGCACAAACCCCTGAGTCCTGCTGAGTATCAGGTCAGGCTCCTCAGTTTCTGCAGGGCTGTGGTGTGATGTGGTAGGCTGTCTCCTTTTGAAAAGCTCTTGTCTGTTCAGACAACCCCATACCAATGAGCAGCTTTTGGATGTATTGGCATGTAGCAGGAGATGCATTGTAGGATTCATTTTCTACACAGACTTCTTTCTGTTGTTGTTCTTCGGCAGTAATGCTATAGTGTAAGGGCAGGCTGAAAGTATGAGGTTGATGTTGCGTAAATATCTCTCTAAAACTGGTGCAGAGGGGCCAAAATGGCTTTTACAGCTGTGGCTAGGTTAACTTTGCAATGTAGATGTGGCCATGATGTGC
Organism: Ibycter americanus; assembly: GCA_035590275.1. Lineage (NCBI taxonomy): Eukaryota > Metazoa > Chordata > Aves > Falconiformes > Falconidae > Ibycter > Ibycter americanus. The sequence continues at coordinate 25,552,971 of JAVJGI010000060.1, forward strand.
TCCTGCTGCGCTCCTGCTGCTTTAAGAGAGACAGAGAGTGATGACTTCTAAAGCTTCTCAGTTTCCTGCACCCCTCTCCAGTCTCTGCCTGGGGAGCACCAGCTGCCCGGTTTAATTCACTCATTGAGAGCGAGCGGGGTGTAATAGCTGGAAGGGGGGGTCTCTCTTGCTGCAGAAATGGTACTGGGAAGTAAAATCCTAACTGATGCCAGGTCCTCCAAAGAGGGAGAAATGACACTCATCATAGCTTTGTCTAAAATAGCTATTAGAGGTCTTGACATCCAAAGCAGTAACATCTACAACAGAGTTTGAGGGTCCTCCTCTAAGAGGCGTCTAGAAACATGAGCACCCTGGTGGAGTACAGCCTGCTACAGGGCCTAATTGTGGCCTTATGAATGTTTACTTTCATCATTACCTTCCAGCCTTCAGATGGCGATTAGACCTATTTATAAGGGTGTTGTGGTTTAACCCCAGCCAGCAGTAAGCACCACACAGCTGCTCGCTCACTCCCCCGCAGCGGGATAGGGGAGAGAATCACAAGAATAAAAGTGAGAAAACTCATGAGTTTAATAAGTAAAGCAAAACACACACACACACACACACACACCCCCCCAAAGCAAAACAAGGAATTCATTCACCACTTCCCATCGGTGGACAAGTGTTCAGCCATCGCCAGGAAAGCAGGGATCCATTGCACTCCATCCTTCCCAGCAGTTACTTGGGGAGGCAATACGCCGTGACTTTGAACATCCCCCCCTTCCTTCTTCTTCCCCCAACTTTATATGCTGAGTATGGTGTCCTATGGCATGGAATATCGCTTTGGTCAGTTGGGGTCAGCTGTCCCAGCTGTGTCCCCTCCCAGCTTCTTGTGCCCCCACAGCCCGCTCGCTGGTGTGATGGGGTGAGGAGCAGAAAAGACCTTGGCTCTGTGTAAGCACTGCTCAGGAGTAATGAAAGCATCCCTGTATAATGAAAGCTGTTTCCAGCACAAATCCAAAACACAGCCCCTAACTAGCTACTGTAAAGCAAGTTAACTCTATCCCAGTCAAAACCAGCACAAGGGACAGAGTTCCTTAATATTCAGCACAGTGCACCTCTTGCCAATGAAATCCGTACCATCTGCATCTTTGATTGCTGCTTAATAACACTGTAGAACGTGGTTAATTAGAAAATATAAATAGACTTTTCATCCTCTTAACTTAGCAAAGTGCTTCTCTCCTCCTCCCTCCCCCCCTCCCCCAAAAGGTAAAGCTGGCTTAGCACAGGGACTGTGGTGAACCTCTCACCTCACTGCTGGAAATACAACCAACTCTCCTACCCAGGGTAGCTGCCTATTGTGTGCTCTGCTGGAGGACTAAATTTCAACCCCTTGAATGTCAATGCAGGGCACAACAATCATTTGCTGCACAATAAAATAGGACTTACATCTAGGCTTTTGTGCTGCATTTACCACCAGAGTGTAAGCAACTTGTAGCTTTCATTTCAGTTGCGTGTCTACATTTGTGTGAGCTCATGTGCACATGCTGCCTTATCCTGTCCCTTAACAGGGGTAATATATGCAATGACACGTTTTGCTTTTCTAGTATTTTAAGTCTCATTTTTAAGTACAGTTCCCTGGCTTTGCAGCTCGTAAACTCCCAGGAGTGTGCTTTATCTGTGGAGGCAAGGTGATACAATTATCTCTTTTTTTTTTTTTTTTTTTTTCCTCCCCATTTTTTCCTTGGAAGAGTTCATTCTGGTATTTTGTTGAATGGCCTCTAGGCAAGTTTCTAGTACCACCAAGGTATGACTTGAATATGCGAGCAGATTTGGTCATGATTTGAAATTCTGTGGGAAGCCTGTGAGGAAAGTAGAGAATGAGGATGTAGTAGTATTTTAAGTACAGTACAGTATGACAGAGTACTGTAGTTAAGTGTACAGTAGTAGAAGTTTATGATGAGATACACAACAGACATTGTAGCAACTGGGAGCTTTCTGAGCTCTAAAAGCCGCATTTAGGTATTGTGAGCAATGTGCTGATGTAGTACGCTAGATTGGAGCAGAGGAAAGTGATAATAACAAAGGTCTGTTATTATCAGCCAGGATTGGAGAACATGTGTCCAGGTAAACATGGTAGAAAGTATTATGTGGAAGAAATCACTGTCGGTGAGGAATTTGGGATGAGTTCTCACTGTGAACCAAGTAATGGATGTGACTTTATCAGAGAAGACAGCACCTTGTGATGAGCTGTGCCCAAAGCCTGTCTCTGCTCCATTTTTTGACTGTGTTTAATCTTAACCTGTAGTTCATTTGTGACTTGGTCTGTTCCACGGTGGAACCATCCTGGTGCTAGTGGTGTAGTGGTTACGTGGTGAAGGATATGCAGACTTGTGTTTTATTGTGTATTGCTGCTCTCTGCATCCTTGCAGTGGCTATAAGGCTTTGATCTTTTATTAGAGTCCTACAAAGGAGAGACATAGGGCTAGAGAGAGCCTGTCACTTGTTCTTGGAGATGTTACTGCACATGCGAATTAAAGGTCTTTAGTTCATGCTGCCTTTCCAGTGCAGTGACAGAAGGAGCAGCACAGTAATTGCTGAAGCAGCCCTTGTATCTTTGAAGAATGCACACTGATTTTTTTTCAAAGTATTTTCTCCCCTGAGCCCTCTTTTCTAATCCCTTGAAGCATGTTAAGGAAGTAAGTGGTGCTGGTGATTTGCTTTATTCTCCTTTTATTTTCATAGCAAAGTACACATCTGGTAAGTGCTTGTATATAGCTTTACAGTCTCTGTCTGTTGAGGGCAGCCAAATTATTTTCTTAATGTTGCCTTTGTTTACATTGCCTTAAAAAATTAAGATATTTTAACATTGTGGGGTTTTTTGGTTTATAGATAATCATCTCAGTGATTGATCCTCCATGGAGAAATGTTTTCCAAAGAACTTAGAGGAGTGTACAGACTCTGTTTGCGGTGTAACAAGTTCTCTTGGGCTTAGCCTTGACATAAGGAGTTTTATTCTTGGGGGGAGGTACCCCAAGAGTACCTCTTTTACTCTAAATAAAATAGAGGTAATTAATTAAAGAAAATAAAATAAATAAAAAGAGGTAAAAATACCTCTTTTACTCTAGTGGAAGGTAATCCAAGAGGTGAGCAAAGTAGGTGGAGTGTTTCTCTACCTATTCAGAGCAGTGAATTGTATATTTTCTTTTCTGGGTTCAGAGCTACGAATCTCTACGTAGTCATCAGAATATTAGATTTGGCTGTGATGATCAAACAGTATGACCAGTTGTTGGTTCCAGATACCTGAAAACCGTGGAGAGCTCAGCCTTTATCTATCCTGCTGTAAGTCTTTTGGAAAAGTGAGACTGTCTGGTGGAGGCTGATTTTGCATTTCGCTCAGCTTTTGCTAGTGTGTATGTTGGAACTGAGAGGGAGGGATCAGCTTTAGGTGCAGACGGATAGCTACCAGCCCTGATGAGCTTGCTACCAGCTTGCTTAAGGTTAAAGCTTAAGACAAAAGTGCAAATCTGAGCAGTTGCTAGCCCTAGTCAGACCTTCCAAATCAGGGTCGAGCACTCGTAAGCAGGTGGTGCAGTGAGAAAACAAAACTTTTTTCTCTTTGTTTGCAGTTTAATAAGGCAAATGAGGTTATTATTATAACACCAGAGCACATTTGTCTTGATTATGAGAGTTGACATAGAAAAACTAATTGAGTAAACAGTGGCTGCAACTCTTTTCCAGAGCCTCTTTGATCACAAAAAATTTGCCATGTTACCATTTCTTCTCCTTGTGTCACCCACAGGTGGTCACACTACTAATGATTCAATCTCCTGGGTGATCTGACATATGCTTTTCTGAATCATACTTGCTTTGGGGTTTTATATGCCCATTTCTCACTGTAGCATCTGAGTATTTCATGTTGGCCATCATAATTCCAGGATGCTGTACTTTCTGCTAAAACATACCTGCTCCCTTTTTAAAATTCTGTAGTGATACTGGAACCAGTTTGTTGCCTTGCAGAAGTCACTTCATGTGTAAGATGTGAGCAGTGTATTTGCACCTTTAGTGTGTATGCTACATGAAGGCTTGGCATGCATTGGGCAGGGTGGGAGAGTTGAGGTATTTCTAATTTGCAGCACACTTATTTTAGGTAATGCCCAATTCAGATAACGGAGCATGGCAAGGAAGTATGCTGCTTCCTTGTCAGTACACTGGAGGTCGAGATAAAGGAAGAGTCAGTCTTCCTGAGTGACATTCAGTCTTTGCTTTCCTTCCTGACTTTTATTGGGAATATTTTGAATTTCCTCTATTAAAATCTTCCTTATTCCTGCAGTCCCTGTCTGTTATGTGAAGCAATTCTGCTTTTATCCTAAGTGTATGGTCAGGCCTTTACTCAGTGTTTGTAAAACTAGCTTGTTTCTCCAGTTAGTTTGGTCACAAGAGTTAATAAATAGCAGCTGTAGCATATGATTTTGCCTGAGTCTAGCCATTCAAAGGCTGTTGCTGGTTTTCTTCTTGCTATAAATCTCTAATTTTGTTAGCTTGCACAGAAAGAATTGCCTCTTCTATCTGTCTCTGACAGCAGTTCCCACAGAGTCTGCCACATTTCTCTAATGTGTTTTTTAAGGAGAGGTGAGAATCTGGAGCTCATTTGAGGGGCTGCATTGAGAACCTGTGAAACTGAAGTTTACTGACAGCCAAACTGTGACAGGGCGAGCAGGAGCACCCGGGGCTTTTCCTGCTTTGCCCTGCTATTATGTGCTCCTCTCTTTGCAAGGAAGCAGTGGGACCTGAAGGACAGTCTGTAGCTTCTGGCTGCAGGGAAGAAAATGGTTTGGTAGTAGCTAGGGGAGTGCTGCTGCTGAGTGTGAGCATCAGTCAGCAGCTGAACTGAACTTGGCTTTAGAAAGGTCACTAAGATAATTAGGATTGGTGAGAGTCTGAGAAATCATACTGGGGCTGTATAATCTCATCTGGCCTCAAGAGATGAAAAGCTTGGCTTTCTCAGTCTGTGGAGCAGGATTACCTTTACACAGTAATGGTTTTGATAGTGAAGCAAGTTTAAGAAGTCCCCTTCCTGCCCCTGCTTCCCACTCTTTCATGACTGGACGATTACAGCTGTTTATCTGGCAGCGGTGAATTGGGTCATTGAACTGATCTGAGTTAAAAATAGGCATCCCAAACATCAGCAGCATTGATGCAACAGAAGAGTTGTGACCAGTGGCAGGGAGGACTGTAAACTCTTTTTGCTGCTGGAGCCAAAGGATGTCCTAACTGCACACTTGCTGTGTTAGCTGGTCTCTGTGTTCTGCGTTGTTAGTCAAACAGTAGATTTGAAAGCAAAAGGGTTCATGCTTCTTTGTGGTCAGCAGATCAGAAAATGCTGTCTCAAAATTAGCTGTACTCCTCTTAGATTAACTTGTATGCTTTACAACTCTAAATAATAATTTCCTGCCTGCTGAATAGGCCCAGTCAAGAAGACTAATCAGTGTGCAAACATTGCTGCTAAAGAGTGGGGATACAGGGTCTGGCTGCCAGTGATGCATGAAGTGAAATAGAATAGGTCTAGGCTTCCTGCTGCACAGCCAGGTCTTCTGATGGCTGGGCTTGATTTTGCAAATCTGTTATCTGCTGAAAGACTCCTGGGTTTCTTCCTCTTTTTACCTCTCATATGATTCATTATTAAACCACCCCCCCCCAAAAAAAATGCCAACCAACCGATCTCACCCTTCACTGCCCACCCCCCCAAAAAAAAAACCCCAAAAACCAACCAAACAAAACCCCAACAAACAAAACACAAACCCACACAACAGCCACATCCCATTTACAGAAAGTCTTTTTTAGCCTGCTGTGTTAGGATCAGAAAGGACAAATTTGGAGGGGGTGGATGGTGTTTCTTAAATGTACGGTAGTGGCTGCAGGCAAGTCTAATCTGATATCTTTTCATTTTGTGAAGCAAGATAGGGAATTTAAAGAATGAAGACCCCCCTAATTTTCACCTATTAAGCTGTTGCTTTATGCTGTAACTATCTCTTCAGGCTCTTGCTTTGTGAATTTCTCCAGATTGGGCTGTGTTTCTATGTTGTTCGCAGCCTGCTCTGCTATACAGGCTGGAATACAGTTTGCACACAGCATGGTTCCCTGGACTAGGCTCCTGCAGACCTCCAAGTACCATGGAGGGAATGTGTTGTGTCCTGAGATATCTCTGTCTGTTTCCAGTACCTTATTTTTTGATCCTCCTTTGTTTTGCTTCTCTTCAGCTTAATGAATATTTTCTTATACAGATCTACAGTGCTCTGCATGATGAAACCCTGTAATGAGCAGCTGCAGACTGTGGCTTTTTACAGTCTGAATGAGCAAGACACTCAGAGAAAACAAGTTTGAAGGGAGTTGTGTAGGCCTAGCAGCAGAGTTTGGGTTAGAAGATTCTATGGACAATCTATTCTGTTCATTAATCAGACTGGCCTAACAGTAATGTATTTGTGACTTTACCATTTCTAATGTGCTCAGAGAAATGGATTTCTTCTCTATAACCTCCTCCGTGTCCTGGGAACGTTGTTATTTTTGTTACTAAAAACATGGGAGGCAGACTCTTTGGGAATTGCTGGGGGAGAGGTGAGCAAGGCTGGCAGGGTGGAAACATGGGTGTTGTATAGCCTTCTCATGGCTGAACTATAGAGCAGTGGTACTGGCTGCATCCAGGAGCATGCATACTGCTCTGGTGCATGTGTTGAACATTACTGGAAGACTTTCAGTGACCATCTAGGTTTTATACATGAAAGGATCCTAAAATAAGGAGGCTGCTTTCAAGATAGTTACTAAGGAAAAATCCAGTCACCAGAAGCAATGAGCAGCTCCTGAGAGTCTCAGAATGGAAGAACCCTTATTAACCTACTTGGAGCAAGGGCGTGTGTGCACATGCATGCCCTGTAATTTCATAGCTGCTGTTCTTGGAATGGAGCAGTGGTTGTGTTTCTTGGAGCAGAAGTGTAAGATGAAATACTGCATTTTGCTAATAGGGTTGAATGACCTGAAATTTATCCATCTGGAATATGAAGATGGGAGGAGGACACAGGGTGATTTCTGATGAGTCTTATCCCCACCCTGAACCAACTTTGCTCCAAAGTGCAGTCTTTGTTTTCAGCACAGTACTGAGCAGAGATTTGTTAAGTAGTATGCTAAAAATAAAATTATAGTTCCCAAGGGCATTTAGATAAGCAAGAGACTCCCACCTCACTGTAGCTGCCTTGGATTTATTAAATATCCAGTATGTCAACCTTACTACTTGTGTCTTTCTCCTTAGTTCACCAGTTCCGTTGGAAACACTTTCCAGAAATAATTAGGGGAGCAGAGAGTGGAAGTCCTTGAATAAAAGCTGTGATAAAATGGAAGTGTGTCTACCATAATGACCTATTTGCTCTTTCCTTTAGGCACAATGGCTACAGTAGCCCAGAAGCACTTTTTGGAAGGGCAGATGTATTCAGTCCCCCTGATCCAACCGGACTTACGCAGGGAGGAGGCTGTTCAGCAGGTGGCGGATGCACTTCAGTATCTGCAAAAGGTGTCGGGAGATATCTTCAACAGGTACGTGCTGTCACATGGGGGTTGGGGGCTTAGCATTCAGCAATACAAAACAGAGTGCTGTGATAAGGTAACAGCGGAGAAAGGGCATTGCATTGACAAGCAGTGGAGGCTCAGAAAAGGGATAAAGGGCCAGATGCACTTCAATAAAAATGCATTGGATTTGGGTCTGTCAAAGTTAAGTATAATGAAGTGGCTGCAGTTAGCCAGAGGCTGTTTGTTATTAATTTTTTATTCATTGACAGACTGCCACAAATTGCATTACTGCTTCTGCTGCAGTTATCCTTTATTCCTTCTTGCTCATGTTTTAAATGGGAGACTTTCTTATGTAGAGTATCTTGAAGATACGTCTTTTTGAGTCATTGTACTTGAAGCAGTGGAGTAGAAAATGTCTCTTTGTTCTGATCTCTGGGACTTATAAACTGTTCTCTTTGGGCTTCTGGTGTTTTGCACTTCTCTTTCTGTACGTTAGGAGGGCTGAGTGCATTAGAGTGTCTGTTCTTCTCACCACAGTCTCATAATCCATCTAAACTGATCTCTTCAGGGATTTGGCCCAGACTTGCCACCCCTTGCATATGGTCATCTTTAGGATTACGTCTTTAAGACTATCTATATAGCAGATCAGAGAGATTCTTGTGTTTGCCTGCAAATGGTGATAGATAGTGTGGTGCTTTTTTTCATCCAACACCATCTTTGATATCTCAGTGCCCTGTGAGATAGTGTGTTGTATCATTGGTATAGAAACAGATCAGCATTTATCTTCTCATAGCCTGATTAGCAAAAGCACTTGTTTTGGTTTCAGTGGGGATCGTGACAACCTAGTTTGATTTATTGTGGTGTGAGTGGGACCATGGCATTTTTTCTTCTTTTGAGGTTTTTTTTTAAGGGCAAATCTAAGTTCTTTGATTTTTGATAGTGATACTTTGAAGGGCAACCTCTGGGGAAAGGGTAGTCACTAAGGCTGAGCTCAGATTGTTGAGGAAAATAAAGGATTTTCACTGGAATAGTCTTTGGGCAAGGGCTCCTGGGCAAGGGCTGTGTGTAGGCTGGATTAGGTTGAACACAAGGTCTCGTTCTTTTGTGCACTTCTTAGTATGGAAATTGTTCGTGATATAAGGCTGGGAGGAGGCTATCTGGAGCTGTCAGAAACATGTGGAAGGCACCTCTCAAACTTGAGACTGGTTGGCAGTGTTGTCTTTCTCTGTGGAGCAAATAAAACTATTGATAAAGCAGGAGTGGTTCTTTCTCTGTCTCCTTTTTTCTTTTTTTTCCTTCCCTCCTACTCACTGCTTTGTAATGCAGTACCCTGTAATTTCCCCAGGGAGACAAGCCTGCTGTTTTGTATGCAAGTCACTCCTGAGTCCTGAAGAGTGACTGTGATGCTGTTCCCTCACTCTTTGGTGCACTCATGACTTTTAATTACCAATTTTTTCCAACAACAGAGGAGGCTCTTTGTTTGCTTTGCCTTTCCTCTGAGGTCTCGGTGCTCTGATATAATTAATAATGATTTAGTAATTATGCAGGCGTCTGATTAAAAGTTCCATGACCTTGGTTGTTCCATGCCAATCAAGGGGCAAAGCTTTCAAGGTGAGAACTTTGCCACTTAGTGAAGAGTGACCTGTTATCTTCCCTTTCCTGCGATAAGGCAGCTCTGTCTTCTATTTCCAGGAAGGAGCTGCCTTATCTGGGGAAGCTGCCTGTTCTGATCTGCAAAACAGCAGCTTGCAGCGTTGATGGAGAGGAATCTTGTTCAGTGTGGCAGACTCAGCTGAGTGTGTCAAACTCATTACTTCAGTACTACAAAGATGCAGATGTTCTGGGGTTGTTTTGTGGGAACAGTTGGATGGGTACAGTGCTTTCAACAGTGGCAAGCCGATTTGTAATTTGTTGAAGGTGGAGTGAAAGAGTCTCTGTCTTTGGAAAGAGGAATCTTTCCACAACCAGATCTTTTTTTCCATGTTAGCTGATCAGAGCTTCTGCTTTGAGTTGTTGCTGACATGAAAATTGAGTGTGGATTCTTAAAATGAACGTGTCTATCCATTGTGCAAGGAAGGTGAGTTTTTTCTCTCTTTATTTGGAAACTGGCTGAAGGGAACCATGGTACTGTTGTGGTTGTAGAAGAACTGTTCCCTGGGCCAGTTAGTGGCTGTGCAGAAGCAGCAGTGGTGATAAGTGCCTGTGGATTGATTCATTCTTAAGGGGACAGAAGAAAGACACATTTGCATTTGGAGAATTGAGAGAAAGAAGATAAGCAGCTTTCCTCCCCGTCCCCCTGTTTTGGGGAATCTGGGAAATAACCCATGAGACAAGTCTCTGCCAAGCTGTCTTCTTTCTAAATGCTCTCAAACAAGCTGACTTGCTATTAACCGTGGCAAAGTACGTGGTGAATGAGGCACTTTGCAGAATTCATTAGTTTGTAGAGAATCAAGGGATGTGCAGGTGCAAAAAAACAGGTAAGCTATGGCTGAGATCCAGAGCAGACCCACTGGGAACAGCCTTGGAGAGTAGGTCTAGCAACCCATAGCAGCTAAACCTCTTCTCTGCCTTGCTAACAGTGCACCTGGACTGCAATCTGGAATCACTAAGAAAGAGCAGAGGGTAGCTTAACATCCCTTTTTGTCATATTCCTAACCCTTGGGAACAGGGACCCATCTGGCCTCTTCCACATGGAGAACAGCAAAGTACCTCATCTGCAGAGAAAGAGCACTGACCTGGGCAGGCTCTTGGCTGCTGGGCAGTACAGGTCGATGTCTTAGGTCAGTACTGTCAACAGTCCCATCCCCTTAGGAAGTCATGTCCTCTTGGTCCTGATACCAGCACTGTGAGTAGATCAAGAGGCTGCACGTACGTTCCAAGGTTCTTTTGTGGAGTAATGGAAGCTTTAACCTTGTATATGTTAACTGAATTCATGTAATTAATCTGCTCTGGAAGCTGCAGTAAAGATCAGATTCATCGCCTGTAGCTACTGAGATTTTAATACATGTCATTACTGCTTAAACATAGATATTCTAATATAGCCAATCCAACATAGTATCTATATGAGTTTAATTCCTGGACTTTTAAGGAGGGCTTTTGATATAGGTCACAGGAGGCAGAGTGACTAATTTAAATACTCAATTAACCAGTAGTCTTTCATGTATTAGTTCCATTGTTACCAGCATTTTCTGGGTGAGGGCTTGTGTTGGAATCACGTGCTGTGGAATTTTTTACAGGAATGTTGTGATGAGTACTTTAGATAGGTGATGGGTTTAGCTTTCCTGAGATGCCCCCCTGGCCAGCTAGGCTTGCCCTTTGGGTTTTCTCAGTTTCTGAGTTTTTGTTGCCAGGAGATGTTAATAATCTCTAATATGTCAGTTCATTATTCAGGAGTGTACACTTTTGTATAACAGATTTGTGGAAAATTGCCTATGCAAGTTATCTTGTGGAGTGTTACAGCAGTAGAAAGAAAACAAAATACTTGGGGTTGGAATGTTGTTATCAAGGTCCTGGTCTCCTTTGCCTGTGATCCAACTACAAGTTGTCCAGTACACAAAATTTCTCATCCTTGTGCTTCTTTTTTTCAGTTTATGGAAGAATTTCCAGGTTGATCTTTTTAAAGATCTTTATTCAGCATCTTTTGCTTGTCTGGAATAGTATTTTGCTAAACAGGCATATCCTTCTTGTTCCTTCCCAGCTGGATTCAAATCAATTTCATATTAGATATTTGAAAAGGGCTTTAATATTAAACAAAGGTTTAACTGAGAGCCGTGCTTCTGAAAGCAGTAGTTCGAAAACAAAAGCACTGTGGAAATGCTGCTAAGCGTGAGGAGGAAGTCTGGTAAGTATGTGATTAAGGAAGGTAAGGAGTAGCTGGTTGGGCAGCAGAGCCTTAAGGGATGTTTGGGACAGGAGCAGTGTTGAGATGTGAGTAGTCCTGAAATTGAAAATACAGACAAAACCTTAACCGTGAGGTGCGTTTGGGTGTTTCCTTCCTTGTTTTAAACTTACTGCTGTGATTAGTCATGATGATCAGTAATGGAAATGGATTCATAAGATTGTACTTGATTTAGGAGGTCTGTGGAAGTTATTATTACACATTTGTGGAAACTTGCAAAGAAGGGTCTTGCTGCAAGCTGTACTGTGTTTGTTGTGTACTGTGGCTCTGGCATGCAGCTTGGAGCTTAGACACTGCTGGCTGTAAGGGTTTGACCTTACTAGGAGGAGGGCTGTCAAGAGGGCTCCATTGTGATGGGTCACCATTTGAGTGAGTTTACATCAGAAGCTGGCTGTAGCACAAGGAATCTTTTTTTCTGCGGTTAATTGGAGAGAGTGATACAGCTCTTGTTAAGCAACAAGTCACCTCATGGTACTTTGAAGTTGTCCCGGAGGTCATCTGAGAGGATTCTAGGTGTAGTTTTGTTTCAGGTACCTCTCTTGAGGAGCTGTAGGAGCAGTCATTCGCTGCCAGGAAAATTATGCAGAAATGGTGAGGTAAATATGAGTGGGTTGTCCTGAAGACATGAGGACATAGAGCATGGGGAAGACATTTTGCGTGCCGATGATTGGTTATTCTTGTAGAGGCATGCCCAAGTAATGTGGATTTTAAAATTTATTTATTTAAGTGTAGCGCACACTTTGTAAGAAACCACTGACTTATTTTAGCTCTCATGGTCCTCTGGAAGCTGAATTTGAAAACTTTGTGAAGATATAGCTTGAGAGAGGTTCCCAGACTGTTGGGAAGACTTTAGGAGGTGACATATGAGGGTCAGATTAGCATGCCTGGAAGGTTGGTGGCAGCTGGCAGTAGCAAGCATCCTATACCCTCAAAAAGAGGTGAAGGGATAGTGACTGTTCTGCAGGAGTCCAGATTACAACTCTTTCTGGATGCTGCTAAAATCCCTAAGCTCAAAATCTTGCAGAATCTGAGGCCCAGGCTCAATTCAGATGCCTTGACAGCCCATGGAGAGGAAGCAGCAGGTGGAAAGGGGTACAGACAGAGCTCTCACAGCTTGAAATAAAATGGGAATAGTAGTAAAGAGGAGACTGAATGGTATTAAGCCATTAGAAGTTTATTCCTTCAACATGAAACAAACATGACGGGGAATTAGCAAGACAGGATTCTTGCTTATCTCAGAAAGTGCTGAAAATCTGTGTCTTTTGGACTTCCACAAATTAAATGTGTCTTTTGAAGGAGAGGAACAGAATGCTAAATTTGATTCTGCAAGCGAAATGCTTTTTATGGCATTGTCATTGAAATATAGTGACAGTTACTTAAGCCCTTGCTCTTAAGTCTACTAACAACTCTTCCACATCAGTTTTATCTATCAGTCTCTTTATCTTTGAATCCCATTCCCCCAAAAGGAGGGTGATCAATCTGTTCTTCCTTAAGTGATTGAAAGGCAGGCTTGAACTTGGTATGAGAGCTGTAGCCTTCTGTACACTAACAAGGCCTTCAGCATTGTTTAAAATGAGCAACTTAAATAATTGAAGTGTTTCACCTGCAATAACCTCCTCCAAGCAGACTTAAACTTTTCAAACCTAATAGCAGATCTGCAAATAGTGGTACATTTTAATGAACAACTAAAAGCCTCCATGCTGGCATTAATGCAACATGTTGCTCAAAGCATGAGATGAGTTTGTGTTAGCTACAGGAAACATTCTGTGGGGAGGAAGGGCTCTTAATGCTTGATTCTATGTCTGAAAAGAAAATGATGGAATGTTGTGTCCAGGATGCTGAAATGGCCATCCAGGAGCACAAATGAAATACAAGCCTTACCCATATCCTCAGTTACTAAAAATAAAATGAGTGGTTTAGATGCCATCATGCTAAACTGCTGATAGATCGATTTGCTGTGAGTAGTAAAAAAGTGAAGGAAAAGGCAAAAGTTGCCAGAGAGGTGTTCTCCCACTTCTGGAATTGGTCTGGGAGCTGCTTAGCAAAAGGAGGCAGGCAACAGTTTCAGACTTAATGGAGCTCTTCAGAGGATTCTCTCTACTCTTACAGGCCCTTTCATGGTAGTGGAATATCTGGTGGAAATGTGGGACAGTTTGATCAAAACAGATGGTATGTGCAATAGGAAGGGCAAACAGTAGGGAGAAACATAGGTAACCGGTACATATGGTTTGTTTCTTTATTTTAGTTTGTGGGTTTTTTAACCTCCACAGGGTAGTTGTTGCCTTGTTGGAGAAAATTCAATATTGAGTAGCATCTTTCAAGTTCTTGTGAGCTAATTCTCTCCCTGGTCCTTAAAGACAGACTCCCTCAAAAAGAAAAGTAGAAAGAAGTGTGAGATGCATCTACCTATGCAAGTGCAATTCGGTAGCTGGAAAAATACCCAGCAGAATATGCATTGTGACTTGACCACCCTGAGGCCTGAATGTGTTCCTTCCTCTCTGGACAACTTTCATTCTGCTTTTGCAATTCTGGGGAGATCAGATCTGTTCTCAGAAGGAGGATTTGCTGCTCCTCAAAGGGTGAAGGAGTGATACCAAAAGAGAACAGAGGGAGGCAAGGTTGCTGTTTGCAGTAAAGGAGGGCTTTGCTTTGAAGTTATTTGGTTTATTTTCTTTGTTTGGTCATGAGCAAGGGGAAATTGCACCTTAGCTTCTAGAGGATTAATTGGGACAATGCCAATCATTTGTAACAGGGATATGGCTGTCTACAACTGTGTGAGTTGGATTTCCTGAAGAGATGTGTCCCAGAAGAGTCTGTGATAAATCTTACATGCTTAATAAAAATAAGTTCTTGATAACATAGGAATGTCTTGCTGTGCAGACTCTGCTCATGCAGCAGAACTTTGCATCCTGAAGAAAATCATTAATCAAAAAAGCATTTGGTCTAATCACATGCAGTTCATAGTGGCTTTCTGACTTAATTGTCTTTGCGTTTTGTTCATATTTTCATGTGTCTGTAGGCTAAAATCAATTTACTACCATCTATAGACTCCCTGTGGCTCAGCAAAACTTTTCTAAAACATTTGAAGAGATAAGATTTTAACGTGGGACGTGCCACGTGTATTAGTTACCATTCTTTATTATTCAGAGACCATGTTCCATAAGAGATGAAGCCAGTTTTGAAACCATCTATGGAATTAAAGTCTGTAGCAGCAAGAGGCAAAAGAAACAAATGTTAGACCTGTTTGTATAGGTGAGAAGTAATTATCTCTATAAGCATTGCTTTCTTTCATCGAGGATTATTTTGAAGTACAGTCAATTCGAGGACAGAGCTGTGACTAAGTGGAAGGATGGATTACTTTGTATACCCCCAACTGCTACAAATTGGTTTAAACTTTTATAACATATCTTGTAACAAAAAGTACAGAGGTGTAATTACCCCTGCTTTTACTGCCTGAAGAAGTGGAAGCCCAGCAGAACCTCTCTTCTATTGACAAGATGTAACTTTTTGCTTACTGAACTGTTTCTGGATTGAAACGGCAGTATGTGAATAGCCCAGAGCCCCAGCACTATGCAATTCCAGTGAAATAGCCTTCTTTGAAGCTGAGTGCAGCAGAGTCTGAACCAGCTGTTGCTTGTGAAGGCTTATGGACTTCAGAAATACTGTCTGATGCATTATACAGTGAGGTTTTAAATGGCTGAAAGTTGTAATATCCTAGAGCATGAGAGTAACGTATCCAGAAATAATAGTGATGTTGTATCCATAATGATCTAAAGGTTTGTGAGAAGAGAATTCCACACTGAACCCTAAAGCAGGCTATTTATTCTACATAGCAAGAGCACTGAGAGCCCTTTGAGAAAGAAGTAAAAAGAAGTGGGAGGGGGTGGAAGTGGTGGGGATCTGTCCTCCTTACCACGTGCCAAAAAGATTTGTTCCCATGAGCAATACAAGTCTTCACCATGGGACCAAGCATCCACCTTTGCATGTTTATTTTCAGTTAATTCTGAAGCCAGAGCTGCGTGGGCGTGTTGACACCTTTTCTAGGCTCATCTCTTGAATGTTGTTTCAGAGTTTCTACCCAATTCAGACAGATGCTAACATGAGAATCGCTTGTATGTGGTGTTCAGAAGTGTTTGGGGATGCCTTAAGGGTAGCATTGTGTTGGAGGTAGGCAGCAGTTCAGCATCAGCATGGTGGGAAAGTGTGGTAGGGAAATGAGTTTTAGAGAGCAGGGGTGGATGAGTTGGGCTACAGTGCAGCTCTGGCTATGTTTTGCTAACAGCTGTGGTGCTAATCCCATGGTAGGTTAGTGGGATGTCAGTGTCAATTCAGGGTCCAGGCAGTGACCAGGGCCTTGAGGGCTGCCGGGAGAGCAGAGGTGGGACTGACCTCCCAGCCACACCCGTGAGTAACTAATGCAAAGAGGTCTCATGGCATCAGTCCTTTAGCATGGGAGTGTTAAGTGTGCTTCCCTAATGTCTTCCCATAGTTGTGGTGCCCTGAGAAGGTTCTGCAGGGGAACTCTGAAATTCTCCTCATTGAGCAGCTGAATAAACTTTCTTTCCTTGAAGTACGCTGGATGGCTGTGGGTTGGGAGGATTCAGATTCACTTGATGGGAGATGCAGTGGCTGAGATTTTGTTCAGCAATGTCTATAATCTACTAGGGCAGGAGGTGGCTTTTAATTAACAGGTGTTTGGAAAAGGGCTTATGCACTTCCCCATCCAGAGAGGCATTCCTTCCCCCCTACACACACACACCCACACACACACCCACACACACACTGCCCTTACCCCAAGTGGCTGTGGCTGTTACTCTCTGGAAATATCCAAGGAGAAGCAGATCATAACAAGTCATTGTGTGCCTCACAGCAAAAGAGATGTTCCCTTTTTTCTAGTTTCTTAGCCCACAAATTTGGCAATACTGTCAGATTCTGCCACTCCCACTGTTGTTGACACAGTTGCCATGTCATTCTTATACAAAGTGATAGCTCTACCTTCTCAACCAGCTTCAGATGCTGGACTCTCACACTTGTGTTGGAGTAATTTTCTGTTCCTATGGATGAGTTTTGTCTACTCAGTCAGCCCTGGAGGAAGAGATGAAAATAAGTCACTTTGTTTTACAGGCATGACTTCCATCAGGGATCTAGTGTGGAGAAAACTGTCTGGAAAATAACACTGAATGGCTTGAAATGTGTATTACAGGCTCCCTCCTATCTAAGTTGGAGTGTGCACACTGAAGGGACTTGCGAGAGGGAACACCAGTGCCAAAGGACTGTTTTTCACACTTGACTGGTGGATTAAATTCTCTTTCCATGGTCGTCCTTCCTGACTAGCTGTGGTGCTGTTGCTGGGCTTTTCCAAATGGGGTAGGTGAGAATTTGGGTGTAAATGCAACAATTAAGACAGAGCAGTGCTTTTGGAGACAGCAGATCCATTTGCAGATGCTAATGAAGGAGTTCTTGGGTTTCTTCCATCTAAATCCTCCAGACAATCATTTTACTGAGGGAATCTACCATGCTATGCCATTAGGGAGGGGAGGGGATAGAAATTATTTTTGGAGCCAGGAGTGAAGGATTTGGATGGTAAAGTGTGTTGAAGAGAAACCCCAGGTGGGAAATTTAGTATCTTCTGAGTTGGAGTCCATTCTTAATTTATCCAAGAATATGATCATTGTTCTGGATTAATATAAATTTTAAAATGCAAATACCTGGTTTTATTTTACTTCCAGGACTTTTATTTTAGATCTACCATCAAAGCTGAGTAAGAAGACATGCTTGATGGGCTTAAGAGGCATAATAGGAAATTCCTTTTAGATGAGGAGGTAATGCTGTTGTACTTCTGCTCTGTGGTAGTGCAGCAGGAATAGGCTTTCTGATTATCTCTGAAATATATAGAACATGCTGGTCGTGCCAGTAGCTCAGCACCAAGAAACTAGAAAGTTCATGGTCTCCACAGTTCAGTTCTGTCACTTTGACCCAATGAGTGGGTTTCTTTGCTTTTGTTTCAACAATACTTTTTTTAAGTAGCATCCTGGATTTTGTTGATTCCAGAACAAATTCAGACTTCGTGTGACTTTTTTGAGGGAGGGAATGTGAGAAGCTCCCAACTCCTGTTGAGTTACTGAGCACCAGGCAGGGTTTTCTTTGTTCTTTCTAGCACATGTATGATTTAGGGGGAAAAAACCAAAACAACCCCACAGCCAAAATCATGCCCTTCATTACTTCATGCTTACTTTTAGCTGGGATGAAAGGTTTAGCTGCTACTCGAGGCATTGGTCCGTGAGAACATTTGTTGTACAAGTATGTCACAGGGTGAGTGGTTAAGCTATTAAAATTTATGAATTTATGGTCCTGGCAGTTGTGGGGTAGGGAAGGAGGTTTGAAAAATATACTGTACAAGTTTTTTCTGGTAATATTGCGAAGCTGCTATTTCCATTCTTAATGAGTCACTGTGTGGGGAAGATGAGTTTTAAAAGGTCAGTGAGGAAAATTAAATTGTATGTCTAGAACTGGTCTAAAGGTGATGTCTGATCACTGATGTGCCACAGACTGTTTCATAGAAATGCAGTCCAAGCAGAGACGCATCTGCTCTTTGATGCTGTTAAAAAAAAATGCCCTGCCTGACACCCGAAGTTTTTTTGGGAAAAGTAACTCAAATTCCCTCAAGAAAGTAAGAAAGTACTGTAATCACTCAGGAAAGGTGTTAGATGGATAATGTGTCATAAAGAGTTACCCTCATTTGTTGAAGAAGCACTTATGCTCAAATTAGCTTGTTGATGGGCATATCATAGAAGGTGCCTTTTGAGATTTGAGTGTCATTGCAATTGATTGTAGGAAAATGAATAAGTAACACTAAACAACCTCTGTTTCTGAAGAGCAAATATTGTGAAATAAAAAGCTCCATTTTCAAAAAATATGGAATGAAATCTTTCCTTTAAGAGAAGCAGACCTGTCTTGAAAGAGAAGGATCTGTTATGAGAAGTTCAAATTAGAAGCATGGGTGAGAAGGGGAAAAGATGTCGCTAGCAATGAGGTTTTGTAACTAGTAAAGGGCTGATAACTGTTTCTGAGAAAGTGTATCTTATATAGGTGAGCTTGTTTTCACTGTAGCAAAATTTCCCTGCGATCTTGGGAATTGGCATTGGTCGTCATAGGATGCTGGGGAGGATCACTGACTGCTGTACTGAAGCAGCGAGTGGCAATATTTGCACGGTCAAAAGTATGTAATTGAAGGAAGAGTGGAAGATAGTAGAAGAAATTTGATTGAGTTGTAAACTGTTGAAAGTACAGTGGTCACTGCAGCAAATATGATGAGCAGAAACACAGTACTGAGAGCAAAACAAAATGACCTGGATATTCCAAGTCATCCTTCAGAAGCTAGTTACCAGATATCTGATGACAACCTCATTAGGTCAGGACAAAGTGAGGAGAGACCACAGAGGCAGACTCTTATTATGTGGTGGAAGTCAAAAAGGAACTAAGAGTTACAAGAAAAGATAAAATGCAGTTGTCTTTGAGGGTTTCACACTTGATGAAACAGATTGCTTTATGATAGCAAGTCCTTTTTCTTAGTTAGGCTTTCCTTCTCCTGAATATGCAAGTCCAATTGTTCAGGACAGTGGGTTTTATAGAGACTGATTTTGGTTGGTGACTGTTGTGTGAGTACTGGCTTGTAAATGGTAGCTCTTGAGTATCTGTTATGGAAAAGGGGACTGAAGGGTTCAACTGGTGGCACACGAGTCAAATTCTGTGTGATTACCATCAGCTGCTGGGAAGTGGGGAAAATTGAAAGTCAATGCAGAAACCTTTACCTTCAAACTGTGACTTAAATGTGGGGAGAGGATATATTTTGAATCCAGAGAAAGAAGTGGTGTAGGAGAGAATAGTCAGTTTTGCGTCAGTGCTTGCTGGCTGTAGTTTATTCTAGAGAATGGCAGTGGGATGGATTGGTGATGGGGAAGCACCAAAGAGCGTAGAAATACTCACACAGGAGGTCTTAAACTCAGTAAAATTGAAAATTAAACAACTACTGACATGTAGATGTTAACTCCTGTGAATTAAAGCAAAAATTGTTCAAACTAGTGAATGACGGACTGAAAATCCAGTCTGCTGGAACTGTACTGTGAATTTCCTGAGGTTTCCTTTGTCATGGGGACATGATTCCACTTGTGGTTTCACAAGCAACTGAGACTTAATTAAGGCTTGGAAATTGCTTAGAGATCTTTGAGTGAAAAGTTATGAAGTTCTAATGATATTTGATTAAATGCAAAAAAGAGCAGTGCTTTCCTTGGAGAATGATTAGAGTTTGAAGCTCTATCACAAGGAATCATTTTTCACTCTGGAGGCGGGTGTGTTTTGATCAGCATTCTTATTCTTGGTGACAATGGCTTGTTTTGGTAGCGGAGATAAGTAGACTAGGAACAGCATTTGTGCTATGTGCCATGTTGATGTAAAAAGCCTCCATCTCAACGAATGAGCATGAGTTCAGCTTACCTGGTACATTCAGCTTTACGTTAGGGCAAGCTGCTTACTAGAACCTTTAGGGATGTTCAGTAAATCAGTTCTTATCACACGTGCACAGTTCAGTGCAACTTACCTTGGTCAAGAAAACTGATTTAAAACCACTGGGAAGGTATGGGGGAAAGCCAGGAATAAAGAGGAACTTCCTGATCTCCTGCTATAGATCAGGCTTGTCCTCTTGTTCTGCAACATTGAGTTGATGTGGACTGCCTTGCCAGTGGGGAGGAAGTCTCTACAAATGTCATGCTTTATTCCCACATTATCATGACGATATACCGAGGCATCTTTGGCTCAAGTGAGGCACAGGCTAAAAGGGCTGGGGAGGCTGCTTGTCAGTGCTAGTCTCCTGCTATTGCTACCTTCAGGTGAAGCTCAGAAGAAACATCAGTTTTGGCTGGTGGCTTATGCATTTGTCTTGCAACCCCAGCTGGGAGAAGGCACAGATCAGACATTTAAATCCAGGCTGATCTGTCTCCTGTGACTACTGCTGATAGGAAATGCAGAGTGTAATGTTGATTAAGAGTGGGTTGTATAACAGAAGCGTTGTTTGTGTAGAATCAGACACAGTTCCCAAATGAAGGCTAAGGAGGAGTTTCTTCTACACTCAGTGATCCAGAGGAATCTGAGACCTTTTTAAAAGCATTAGCTCTCCCTACCCCCAGATATAGTTCACCGCAGGGTCACCTGGGCATTTCTCCACTGCTTATGTTTCCTGTGGCTCTGTGTAGCAATACACATTTTCTGTTCAGTGTGGACAGGGAGGAAGATCTTTTGCTATTCTAAGAAAGGAGTTTTGATGGGAGAAAGAGAAACCTAATGTTTGTGTACACAGTTGATTAATGTAAGGTTACAAGGTGCCAAAACACCTTCTCAAGCTATTTGCCAAATGAGATCCATAGCTTCAAGCAACATGGAAACAAAATTTACTTCTGACAGTCTTGTAAAATTCTGTCCAAACAGGATTGCCTTCCTTTCAAAAATGATTTCAAAAAACCCAAACACTTAAGGCTGGCTATTACTACAAAAGATTGAGCTTCAGTGAGTAAATACTTGTGAGAATTCTGTAAGAATGAGTGAAGACTATATAGATAACAAACCAGTTACTAGTACTTTACTAGTAACTTCTACTAGTTACAGTACTAGTATTAGCTACTACAACACCTCTCCTATGAAGAAAGTCTGAAACAGTTGGGGTTGTTCAGCCTGCAGAAGAGAAGGCTCCTGGGAGACCTTATTGTGGCCTTTCAGTACTTGAAGGGGACTTACAGGAAAGATAGGGACAAACATTTTAGTATGGCCTGTTGTGACAGAACAAGGGGCAATGGTTTTAAACTATGAGAGGGTAGATTTAGACTAGATATAAGGAAGCCATTTTTTACAATGAGGGTGGTGAAACACTAGAACAGATTGCCCAGAGAGGTAGTAGATGCCCCATCCCTGGAAACATTTCAAGGTCAGGTTGGATGGGGCTCTGAGCAAACTGATCTAGTTGAAGATGTCCCTGCTCAATGCAGGGGGGTTGGACTAGATGACCTTTGAAAGGTCCCTTTCAACCCAAATTATTCTGTGATTCTATGATTTTATACTTACAGCATCTGCTGCCTAATATCTCAAGCCTGTTCCTGTGGCTGCTGCTCTGGGAAGCAGTTCTATGGTGGTGGTCATTATCTGCCCCAACACTGCCAGCAGAGGAGCTCAAAAGGTCACCTACAAAACTCTAGTAGTACTGGTAGAAGAACCAGTTTTTTCCTATGACTTCTCTTAGAGCATCCTTCCCAAAAGTTGTCACCATGATGGCGTAGAACTGTTGTGTTTATATATCTAAACACTATTAATGGAGAAGTCATTTCACCAAAAGTAGCTTGTATAGTTTAAATAGAAGATCTAATCGTGTAATTTATTTGCAAACAGACTTTCTACTTAGTATATAGAGACTTTTCACTTAGTAGATATTTCTTCTAAAAAAAGTAAAGCGTGTCTGCTTTCAGATCAGTCAGTGGTGGGAGGCAAGTAAAAAGGTTGGAAGGTTAAAGAAGAACTTGTTTGTGACCTTTTTTTTTTGCAGGGGGTGAGGAGGAAAAACAAAAAAGAAAAGCTGCTTTTCTGGGGAGGAGAACAAGCTGCAGGGGAAGAGGGAAGAGGTTGCTGTGATGATAGGTCAAAATTCTAAGTTTCCAGTTTTACATAAACTTAATTCATGGTAGCAGGAGCACCATGTGAAATGAGAGATTAAAAATCAAAACGAAATTATTTTTGTGTGAGAACATGACCTGTGAAGAGTGATGTATGCCAGATCCTGCTGAGGATAACCTGGCAACCTTGATCACCCTCTAATCTGCAAAGCCGTTCAGCATCACAGGAGCAGGGCAATATGTGAATGCTGAAACACCTGCAAATCAGGCTCAAGGAGCAATCAAAGTATGATAAACATTAATTAGTATAATACCCAAACCCTTAATGGAGGAAGGAACGTTGATTACACTGTCTCACTTGGGATTTCTTTCTGTCAGAGATGGTGTATGATGACAGTTTCTGATTACACTTACTCAGACATGAAGTAAGACTTTTAAAACTGTTTAAATATGGAGAGAGAAGAGCAGAAAGCAAACAAGTTGATCTTTCTTTGAGTGGTTGAACATATTTGGCTTTTTATGAAAGCATGCTTTTTTGCTTTTGCCTTTCAAACTTTTGAGGTGAATTGGCTTGGTGAACTGGCTTTGAGTGCTTCCCTGGTTCACTGTAAACCGTAAATGTCTTAGCAGCCTTTCCTTTGCTCTTTCCATCTTGATCCTGCAATGTTGCCAGCTGCCGGGGCAGAGGCACTGCATGGGAGTGGGGAGAGTGGGACTTGGGCTTCTCACATTCTGTTTCTGACTGTGCTGGTCATTGCTGCATGAGCTGGCCCACTGCAGTGTGTAGGAACATCCATATACGGTGAGGCTGTTTGTAAAGCACACTCTAGTGGCTCATAAAACATTATTCTTTGTTAGCTAGCCAGAACATGCTTAGATATTCTAGCCTAGCTCTCTAGGCCTGCTTCAGTCTAGTGGATTGTGCATCAAAGCCTTGAGTTATGGGTACCAGGGGCAATGTATTGATGTTTCCCCATCACTTCAGCAGCCTGAGGAGCCGTAAAAGCCCGTGGTCTTTTTTCAAGATTCTTGGACAAATTAAAACTTGATATTGAGATTTTCTTCTTCTCTGCAGCATACAAGTGGAAGAGAACAGTGATGTGTCTCAGGAAAGAAGTGGGTGAGGAAGGGACTCAGTAGCCTGAGAAGAAAGGTGGGCATTTAGCTCCCCCAGCACCACGTTCTGCTGCTGTTTTCATCATGGGATGATGCCTCCTCTCCCCTGGGAGGTAATCTCTTCTCACCTCAGCAGTGGTTCTCTCACTTTTGGAAAGCCACTGAAACTTGTCCTAGAGGTTTAGTGGTATCATTCATGAGTAATGGTATCATACTGGTTTTGGCACTGGTGCTGTGGAAGGATGAATGGCAGCCAGCACTGTTATCTTCTCTTGTTAACCTGCTCCAGCACCAGCCACTTGGAGAGTCTGGGGATGTAATAAAATACAAGAACCATAAACTCCATCCCTTCTAATTCATGCCTCCTGCAGTAAGGGAGGAATTTAATAAAAGCATGCATTGTTGAAAAAAAGCAGCTTGACTTTTAGGCAAAAAGCCAAGGGTTTATAGAACAAATTTACTGTATGTACCCTGAAGTTTAGAACAGCAATGCCAAGCATCCCCCTGCTATCTCTCAGGACTTGAGCTTGGGCTGGGAGGAGACCAGAAGCCTGACTTGCTGTGATGTATACAGTCCTCATTTAAGGAAAAAGTCATTTAATACTTCAGCTGTCTTATTCTCCTGTGCGACTTCATTTCTCATTCTGCTCCATAATGTTCTTTCTTCGTGGCTGATTGCTTACTTTTGCACTTCAGACATGAAATTGAAGTTCTTTGGTATTCTAGAGATGTTTGCGCCCAGCCTCTGCTTCCTTGCCTTTCTTGTTCACCTTGGTGGGGAGCTTGCCTCTTCTCTCTCCCACTTCCCAAATTTTGTCATCCCTGTCACTTTTGGGTGTTGTGTACAGTCAACATAGACAACAGAGGGTCTCCTGCTGCTGTGATGCTTCCTTCTAGCTGAATTCTCTCATGCTAGGCTAGCTTTCTGGGAATGTCAGCCTGTCTTTGAACCTGCTCTGATAATAAACTTTTTTCTGATGCTGTCTGATCCCTAGAAATATAGATGATAAAAATCACAATTCTTTTTTTGGCACCGTGGAGTTCTTGGAGACCCTCATAGAAATACAGTAGTATTGCTACTGCTGAGAACTGACAGGCAGTGTCCAGTGTCTTGGATTCCTAATGCCTCAAATATTTTTCCTATGTGAATAAGAGAGCAGTTATTTTACCCCCCTTAAGCAGACAGAGATGCAGCAGAAGAGGTCTTTCAGTAGCTGCCTGAATGTGAGTGTTATCAGAGGAGTTATAAGGAAATAATGTGGAGTGATCTGCACTGCATGGCTGCAGGTGGGACAGAGGATGTGGGGCTAGCAAGGGAGGCAGTGAGTTGGGAGGAAGTACTCCTGGGACCTGCTGTGGGTGTTGGAGAGAATTGCCTCTCTCCAGGAGGATGTCTCTCATCCAGCAGGATGAGGGCTTTATGAGAAAGGAGAAACAAGATCTAAGTTGGGTGTAAGGTGCAGGAGGTTTGACTGCAAAAAGATTTCAGAGGAACAAGAGGAAGTGAAAGCTTGAATCAAAGCAGCTGAAAGATTGGCTTTAATATCTGCTTAGATCAAAAATAAAAATCTGTATGGATTAAGAGATAATCCACTAGATAGATTTAATCTGCCACATGTATTACTTCCCCAAAGAAAAGCATTGGGAGGGGAAGGTTGATTTGGCTCAGTGCTCAGGATTTGAAAGCAGGTGATGTATTCTTTCCTCAGCAGGCCCCCTTTTCATTTGTCCCAAAGCTTGCATCCTGCCTAAAGGGAGAGGCCGTTGCTGTACATCTCCTGCTTCTTTGCAACTCCGAAGTCACATTGAATCTAACTGAAGGGGTTTCTCAAGCAGAAAAGAGCACCAAGAGCAAAATAACACAGCAATGACTAATAGGATAGGCACAGGGTAGGTTCAGATGCTGATAGTGGTTTTGGCTGGCTGAGCGCAGGGTTCTGAGGGGCAGTAATGGGTCATTTTACTAACACTTACCCTTCCTGTCCTGATTGCAGTTGCCTTTCAAACAAACACCACTCAGTAACACACTCCTCCTCAAATGAATATTGAGGTCTGAATGCCACCTTGCTTCAAACACTTTGCCCTTGAAACCCTTGGCAGCAACCCTCTCTATCCCTTCCTGTTTCCTTTCTTCACAAACACCAGTTGAATCCGTGGGGTAAGTTCAGTTTCCACAGCAGTAGAAATACTAAAGTTGCTGGAGGATACTTGAACATGAGGGTTTTTTCCCATGTATTTTTCCAGTATCAATATGGTATATTGTCTCTTTTGACTAACATATGCAACTGTATCTTGAACTGTACAGGCCTAACAGTCATGCACTTTTAGGAGCCTATACATGTGATGGAATTTGGATTAGTTGGATTGAGGGAGTTTAATAATTTTTTTCATAGTTATCTTGCTCAGCAACAAATGAATTAATTCTGTAGACTGGTGTGTATTCCTTCTGTGTTGTGGTTCTGCATCTACACCGCCTCAGGTGAAGGCTTTTGGCAGATCTCCTAAGGTCAGTGGGATTTGGCCTGTCAAATCCCAGAGTAGGGAATCACAGGGGAAAGTACAGGTGCCTCAGAGAAGATGCCATCATGGTTTGAAACACCCGAGTTGGCACTGGACAACTTCCCCAGCTTGTGCTGGGAGCAGGCCATCTGCCAGATACTGTTCTTTTATGGGTGAATGTAATCACCCAGTTATATTTGGTGGGCAGTAGGGATGGATCAAGCTGTAGATGTCTTCCCTCTTTCCCTTCTGGATGCACCATTACTGTTGCAGCTAGGACACAGTAATTGCCAGTCATGTTCTGTTTTTAGGGATGCTTCCTTTTTAAAAGAGGTTCCTGCAAACCTTAAATGAGAAAGATGTATGCAGCACTGTAGGCTGAGAGGTGCTTTGCTTTCTGTTCTTCCCCTGATGTTGTCCCTGTGCTACAGGAGCTGTTAGTACTCTAGCACCAAGAAGCACTTTGTAATAACCAATGCACTACCTGTGTTTGGTGAGGGTGTAAAGGGAGCTGTGGCACCCTTCCTTTCCTAAACTGCGTGTCTTAGAGGATGGACGTTAAATGTGGAAGTGGTTAAGGGTGAAAGGTAAGGATAACTGGGATTCCTTAGAAGCTCCTTTGCTTCTTCATAGCTAGCAAAAGGGTGAGTGTGGGAGTGGAGAGGAAGAAGTTGATACCTGGTGAAGCACTGGGGATAACGTGGGGCAGTGAGGGAACCATTTGACTGTCTCACTTGACCCACTCACATTCATGGGAAGGGAGGAGAATGGTTGCTGGTTTCCAGGCCTGAGCTTGCACAACTATTTGCTTAACACTTCCTTCTGGGAGAGAAACATGTGCCTTGTCAGCCCCTGAGAATTGTGTCTGGGAGTCAGCAGGGTGCTAGCTTAAAAGCAGGTGATACCTTGCTTTTATTTGGAGCTTCAGGAAGGCTTTGTTGAGTTCTTCTAGGAGAGGGGTCTGCTCACAGGTGAGAGGGAAAATTGCATCATTGATTTGAGGGAGAGTGGCCAAGCAGAAATAAATGACCAATTTTTTCAGCTTTGAAGGAAGTGAAAATAGTCAGATGCCCCCAGGAGCAGTACTGGAAATAGCATCCATCAATACAATTATGAAACATCTAGAAAAGAGGTGAACTGTGAGGTGGGAAAATTTGCTGGGGAGACCATTTAGGGAAGACTTAGGTCTTTCAGAAGCATCTCACACTTATAACAAAGCAAGGCAATGGGACAGCCCTATGACACATGAAATTTGCTGCGGACAAGTGCTAGGAAATGCACACTGAAAGGAGCAAGAGAAACTACTTTGAGAACCTATCAAGTGTGTAAGTGATGTGGACTTACTCCACTGAGACAGGGGGAGGGTGTGGGA
Organism: Ibycter americanus; assembly: GCA_035590275.1. Taxonomy (NCBI): domain Eukaryota; kingdom Metazoa; phylum Chordata; class Aves; order Falconiformes; family Falconidae; genus Ibycter; species Ibycter americanus. The sequence goes on from JAVJGI010000060.1 coordinate 25,580,041, forward strand.
AGGAAATCATGAACAGATTTGTACGTAGTGTTGGTACAAAATACAAGCTGTTAGTCTGTGTTTAAAATAAAAGGATGAGAAAATGGAGAATATTTCCGAGAGGGAGAATCTCATGAGGTTGTTTTGCTCATCTCCCACTCCAGAAAGAACAAAGTAGAAACAGGCTGTGTGCTCTCCTGCTAAATGCATAAGGAAGGATTTTCATGCCTCCAGGAAGAGGGGAGCATGGCTATAAACAAGTGTCAGAAACACTTAAAACTGGTTAGAGAAAGAAGTGAGGTTCTTTCAGAGTGATACAAGCTGAATAAGCTGCTTGTACTTGCTGTTTTTTCACTGCCTACAATGCGGGGCGGGGGGGGGCTTTAGTGGAGTCCATTTCTGTTCTGTAATAGGGAATGTGCCGCACAGAGTGAAAATACTTGAAAAGGTGGGTTTCATACAGTTTGAGAATCACGGATCACTGCTGATGTCAAATTTGTTACTAAAAGGAGTTATACAGAGTGGAAAAAAGCATGGCAACTCTCTACTCAAAAGCAAAGAGGGGACTTTTGATGAAATTTAAAGACAATACTTGAGACTGATTTTTACAGGCACAAAATGATCCGATGGAACTCATTACTACAAAACATTGCTGAAGTGGAGTGCTCTCTCTCCTAATGGGTTGCATAGCCATAAAAATATTATTTGCTGGCTTCTTTAGAGGCGTGAAGATTCAGAACAATTTTCAGCTTTTGAGCTCGAAGCCAAGGAGAACCCGCTAGTTATGCATGGGGAAGGAAGGTCTCTTCTGAGAAGGTGACTGCATAGTTACCTGTAGCTGATGCCTGATCCCGATGTCCCTCCTAGCCTCTGGTTGAACCTGTGTGAGTGACAGTTCCTGCAGCATGGCAGTGACTGTTCATGACCTGCTGGCAGTTTCAGTCATGCCCCTGGCTGCAAGGTGTCTGCTATAAGGTGGGAAAGGAATGTGTCTACGTGGTGAATGCAGAGGTACTTAACCAGTGACCACTATCCCCTGCTGCCACAGGTTGCTTTTCACCTCAGTCTCAAAGCATTTTGATGCTGATCTAGTGGGGTTTAACCCCAGCTGCCAATTAAGCACCACACAACTGCTCACTGACTCCCCTTGCCAGCAGGATGTGGGTGGAAGAGAATTGGGAGGGTGAAAGTGACAACCCTAAGAACAGTTCAATAATCAAAATAAAATAAAAATAATTTAAAAAAATATTTTAATAAAAAGGCAAATAAATTTAAAAAGAGAGAAATAAACGCCAAGAAAGACAAATTACGCAGATGAAAAACAATTGCTCACCACCAACTTACTGATGCCCAGCCAGTCCTGGAGCAGCAGCCCCTGGCGAACTTTCCCCCTAGTTTATATACTGAACATGATGTCATGTGGTGTGGAATATCTCTTTGGTCAGTTGGGGTCAGCTGTCCCAGCTGTGTCCCCTCCCAGCTTCTTGTGCACCCCCAGCCCACTCACTGGTGGGGTGGGGTGGGGTGAGAGGCAGAAAAGGTCTTGACTCTGCAAGCGCTAATCAGCATTCCTGTATTATGAAAGCTGTTTCCAGCACAAATTCAAAACATAGCCCCATACTAGCTACTCTGAAGAAAATTAACTCTTATCCCAGACAAAACCAGCACATCTAGTTATGCAAAAATTACGCAGGTTAGCGTGCTTTATTGCACCAAATGAGGACCTAATGTTGTTTAACTGATGCGGAAACCAAATCACAAAGCTGTGAAGCAACATGGAAGAAGTCATGCAACAAACTGCTTGTATAGTAGAGGACAGGATAAGCCTTATGAGTCCTGAGCTCTGCTCATTAGCATGTGTTGCCTTTCATTTGTAACAAGTAATTTTTATGTTAACATAAAAGTATGTTGGCGCTTGATAACTGGCTGTGGCTTTCTTGTCAGCAGTACCTGCAGAGAGGCATAGGGTTTGTGGTAGTCCAGTGTCACAAAAAAGCTGCAGCTCTCCATCTTTCTGCACTGTGCCTCAAACAGCTGCAGGAATGTTGTGCTGTGAGTCATGGACTAGATCTACCTTCATGTTGGAGTACATAAAGCTCTCAATGGGACTGAGACAAGCATATCTGAACCAGCACTATTTTGCCCTATGAAACAATCCAGTCCTCTGAGATTCACATCCTTCCCTGAGGGCCTGGGCACTGGCTGTTGCCAAAAAATCTCTGGCTCTGTATTCTTCATTTTTAGAAAGGTGCTTGCCTCCTAGGATCTCTCAGCGGGTGGAGGCCAGCCGGGCGCAGCTTCAGGCAATCAGTGAGAGAGTCACGCTTGCCCAAGTGAAGATTGAGAAGATAAAAGGCAGCAAGAAGGCTATTAAGGTAGCAACTTCAGTGAAGGCTGCATGGCCTCCCTTCTTTCTTCTACCTTCTCTCTTTACTCCTGCTGTAAGCTCTGGAGAAGAGCAGGTGCTTGGCTGCTGCACGCTCACCTCTCCATGCCCTGCAGCTGAGCAGGGTTGTGATAAGAATCCCCTTCCTGACTCAGCCAAGTAATGATTTTTAGACCCGTGAGCCACACAGCTCTAGGCCTTAGGAGGCCTATATAGGTTGCTCCCGCAGCTGCTTTCTGAGAAAGAAAAAAGGCATGTGCTGAGCTAAGCCCCACACCCTCGCGCTTCAGGCCCGTAGACACTTTGGCTATTTGAAAGCTGCTGTTAGAGAGCCCCCAATTAGTGCATCTTAATCCCGTTGAGCCACATAAAACTGGTCCAAATCCTTCTTTCCCCATTCTTGCTCCATTTTATACAGTATTTCCAACTCCCTCCCTGCCAGTGGAAGCCTTTTTGACAATGATCTCCTAGTACTTACACACAGAGAGAAGCTCTGGCATTTCCCATTTCAGAAGTGACAGCCCATGCATGGCTGGGTCTGTGCAGATAGCCCTTAGGAGCCTGTTGACTCCAGGGCTGTCCATTGCCACTGGCAGCACAGACTGTGTGCTTATTCCACTCCATGTCTTTCTGTATTGTAGGATTGCCTCGTTGTTGGGATTTTTTAGTCCCTCCTTGTTTGTCCACAGGTATTTTCCAGTGCCAAGTATCCAGCCCCTGAACGGCTACAGGAGTACAGTTCAATTTTTGCTGGTGCAGAAGACCCAGCTAAACAGAAATGGCCAAGACACAAGATTCAGAGCAAACACCGAATGCTGGATGAGAAAGCTCTGCAGGTAAGGAGTAGGAGAACAGACCTTGAGATGAATAAGCAAAGAGAAGCCGGGAGGCTGTTAGTCTCTTTGATGAAGTAGACCAGGGTGTAGGATATAGGCTGGGCGCAGAAAATCTTTTCAGCTTGGCTCGTTGGTGGAGGTATGTGAGATCAGGCTGGGAAGCTTGCAGAGCCACCAGTTTGGGAGGGCCACATCAGTACAAGACCTTGGCTGGGTGGTTGAATGCTCTGGGTGGTGGCTGCCAACTCTCCAGAGTAGTTCCGTTTCCTGAAATGCTGCTGTTTCCAGCAGCAGTGCTGGTGAGTGCTGCTGGCTGGGCTCTAGGCTTCAGCTATGCTTAGCAAGGCAGCTGGGATCAGGGTCATAACTGTTTGAAAAACAGTTTCTGAAGGCTCTAGTATAAGTGATGATGAGAAGAAAAAGGTAAAAGTGCCTGTGAGTGCGTCATTAGAAAAAAGAGTCATTAGAGCATTTTTCTGTCCCAGGAAAGCATCACACTTAGGTATTATCTCTCCCTGATTCCCAGTGAAGTTTTACATCTTGGTGAGGGAAGATCATTTTGTTTCTTTACGTCTTTGCACTTCTCCTTTGCCTTGCATTCAGCTATTGTAGGTTGCAGGCCCTTCGGAGGGGCTGAATCTCTCAAAACCCGGCACAGTTGGGACTTCCAGGTGTACCCATAGCACAGAAGTCTGCAGCTGGTGGTGTTGAAGGAGGTCCTGAAGTATTGAGTTCCGTTTTAGCCTGTGGATTGAGTGGCAGAGAGGGGCTTTCTTAAGGAGCTCTGAGGAGTGGTGGGTTTGGCAGGAAATGCTTGCAAAGGATTCTCCAACAATCTGGGTAAACATCCCTGAGTTGGACGGAGAGGAGGAAGAGCTGCTGTACTTAAAGTTTAAAAGCATGCGCTGAGCCAGGAGTGGCAGATGTACTCGTCCTGGCTAGGTTAGGGATCAACCTACAATTTCCCTGCTCTCCACCCCTAAAGAGACTTCCTTCCTCTTCCTTGTGTGCCTTGGCCCAAGAATAAAGCTGTCACTGAATAATTTATCATCCTAAACTTTCCTGAGTAGTAATGGAGTTGAGACCTCACACAGTGAGTTAGTTATGAATATTTCAGGCAGGCCAAGGAAGCAGGATTGCTGGCTGAATGGACAGCTGGCAAACTTGTGCAGGGTTCATGCTTCCTTTGAGCTCTGGCAGTAGCACAGGGCAGAGCTGCATGGGACCTGCTGCTGGCCGGCCAGGGGAGGCCAGCTATGGTTGTACTGTCTGGCTGGTGGCCCCATCCCATCAGAGTGTGGTGGGGAGCAGAGGCAGGCAGTGGGTGGACGGGAAGGATACTCTCCCAGCCTGAAGGGCTGGTGCCAATATACAGCCCCTCGCACAAGGAGGGGATTGAGAAGAGCATGAGCTGGTAAAAAGCAGTGTCCCACAAAGAGCAAATGCTGTGCTTATTTGACTGGCCTGCTGGTTCCAGTAAGCTCTGCATGCCCTTCCCCACAGCCCCTGCCATCTGCCTGTGATGCCACCACTTCTGTCTCCCAGACAGTCTCTGTACCATTGCCACATTCTGCCTTTTGTGACCAAGGCTGCCATCACCACAGGGACTTTGCTGCAGGCCCTGGGGGATGTTTGTATTTGTCCCTCCCCTCCTGTGACCCATCTTCTGATCCTCCTTTGAGGTTGTTGATCTTTCTCTGGCTTTGCTGACCCTATCTCATGCGGTGGTCTTGTTACTCTTGCTCAAGCTCACAGACGCTAGCTCCTGCAGTCCTTCTGTGGGGTGGGGGGACGCTGCTGTGCTGGCAAGTGGCTGTCAACTGATGAACAGTGGAGGGGCCTGCACCAGGAGCAGCTGGTGTGCTGAGTGGGGCTCGGTGTGGCCGAGCTCTGACCACATTCCAGAAGGACAGGCCCTTCTCAGCTATAGCTGAGCACGGAGCCTAATGTGCCTTGCAGTAATGAAATGTGACAGAGGGAAGTCTAATGTTTGCATTTATGCCCTCCTCAATTATTCAGGGCTTTCAGCAGAGGCTCACTGCCTGTTTTCACTTCTAATAAGGGCCTCTTTGCTGGGAGCAGTTGCAGTGGCCTTTGGTAACTTCACTCACACTCGCACACGGTCACCCCACCAGGAAAGCAAGCTCTGCTCATGTCAGTTTGAGGGTAAGTGGTGGCAGCCTGTGCTCAATGTTTAGGGCTTGTGCTTTGCGGGGGAAAGCAGTTGAGTTGGAAATACGCGTGGTTCTGCAGTTTATTTAAAAATGCTTCCCTCCTGGGAAATTTTCCTTTCCCCTCCACACCCCAAGTGCGAGGACACTGTTTATGTTGGTAGGGTAAGCACTGATGGAAACAAAGTCTTTGTGGTAAGCCTGGAAAGCCACTTGCTTTGTACATTGCTGCGGTAGCAGCGAAGCAGGGTCCAACAGTGAGTTGACTGCAGCCCTGTGGGGCTTCTCAGGCACTGGGCATTGCCTTTGCAGTGGGAGCTGTGTCTGGGTGCTGCAAGTGCCCCTCAGGAGACTGGAAAATTGGGTGGGAGACATGGTCTGCCTGGGCTTGGGAAGAGGTCCAAGCAAAAGTTACAGTCTGCTGCTGGAGTCACCATATTAGCCTTCAAAAATGTCAGTAACTTGGCATGTCCTTGTGAGTTCTGCCTCTCTCCGAGTCCACCGTGGGCATGGGGAGACTAAACCAGGTTTTTAGCACTTGCTCGTCTTCAAGTGCTTTTCGAGCTAGCCTCAGCACTCCATTGCCATGGGGGGAATGGGGTTTCTGGTGTATCACGCCAATGCCCTTTGTAATAGTGTGTGCTGAATTAAACTTAAGAACCAGGGTGAATTTATATATTTTTAACGGTAGGCTCTTAGGGAGAAAAATGCCTGGAAATGCAGCATCCTTAGTGGTGTGATCCTGTCAGGTTCCAAACCCCAGGTTGGGGTGTTTTGAGCATTCAAGCACCCCCCATGACTTCAGTATGTCGAGGCTACGGAACCTTTGGCTTAAGGCCTTAATGTCCCTATAAGAAAACTAATTTTTCAATGGCATGTTACGTGTGGAATTCACAGTTGCAGGATATTATTGGCAGTATGTAGATGTTCTAAATTTCAAAACAGATCTAGGTACTTGAATAAGACTAGCACGTTGGTGGCATTTAAATTAAAAGGATTATGTAGAGCCTCACGTTTCAAAGTAATATGGTTAGTGCTTTTATAACTGCCTTAGATGAGACTTAGAAGTAAATGTAGGTAGTGGTTGGTTTCTCACTACACCCTTAAAGTGATGCACAGTCTTCCAGTGCTAATTGAAATCTACAAAGAGAGAATTAAAAGAATATATATATATGACTTGAGGGCTAAGTGTGTGAATAGTTCTAGCAAAAACATCATTACTCCCTCATGCTTAAAAAATTAAACATTGGGAAATGAATATTAATGATCAAAAGAACCTTTATTTTTGAATCTCTGCTTCTACAGTCTCTAAAAAACAATTTTTATATTTTTGCCTACTTCTGTAAACATTCAAGATGTTTATTTCAGTGTATTTTTCACAAGTTGGAATGTATTATTTGGGAAGGGGGGGAATTAAAACTTCTCAAGTCTTTTCGTAGAGCATTTTATAGACTCAGAGCATCATACAAACTCTTAGTGGATTAACTGAGCTGTGACTAAGCCATTTCCCAGGATTTCTGGTTACTAAATCCAAGACTGAAATTTCAATCAGCAGGAACTGCTTGTGTTGCTGAGATGTGGTCTTAGAACTGAACCAATGGTGGCCTCCATTTCCCCCATACAAATACAAAGAGGGAGGAAGTACTCAGAGAATGGGATAGAGCAGGGATGCGGAAAGTAGTGAGGCAGTAGGAAGCTGTGGACAGTATTTGCAGTGATCATCTTCTGGTGACAGAAGAAAACCACAAGAGTGTGGCCAATTATTTACCCTGACAAACTGTCCTGGTTAGTGCTCTAATTTCTTCTGGTATGAACACTTATGACCTCGTAGCTGCCAGACTGCTGCTTGTCCTAGTTTGTGAAGAAAGAACAGGAGTTGGGAAGGGGCTGAGGAGAGGTATGAGGAGGGGTCTGGAGTGGAAGTTTGTCCATCTCAGGCTCTCTCAGGGTCCAGGAGCTGATGCCTTTTCTCCCTCTACAGCAAAGTATGCTATGGGCACTGAGCTTCATCCCCCAGAGGATGTGGCAGCGGGCGCTGTCACGCTAGCTGAAACACTGGTCTGATCTGGGATGGCAATTCCCGTGCTTTATAAAAGTCAAGCAGTTCAGATGTAGTAAGTCCTTTTCTAAAGGGAGCTCTATATATTATGCATGAAGTTTTAGAACCAAGAAAGAGGAGATTTCAGTTCATTAGAGTTGAAAACTCCTGCAAATCCCTCAGGCTTTGCAAAACCATCTGGCACACGTTCCACCCTGCACGCTCCCTTCTGCCTGATCTCTTGCCTAGTGCAGGCAGTCTGGTTTTTTCTAACCTCTTTTTCCTTTGCCTTCCCTGCATTCCCCACCACTGGGATCACCTCTCTTAAAACATCAGCTGAAGGCAGCAGAGGGGAGGTAATAGAGATGTTTGGGGGACTCTGCGTGCACGAAAATGTCTAATTGTTGGAGACCCTGTAACAAATACCTTTTAGACTGCAGTGCTTGATCCCTGCCTCTGTAGATCCAGAGTGGTGGTTTTATTTTGGTGGATCCTTGCCACAGCAGCATCTGTTCAATATGACCCATCCATGGCACCAAAAGCAAATGCCATGAGTCTGAACTGCTGAGATTCAGCATGAGTGTGGGATTGCAATGTTGTCTACGTGCTTCCTTGCTCAAAGGGAGGTGGAGAGGGAGCAGTAGGGTTCCCAGACCATGCAGGGGATTCAGCAGCGTTGGTTGTGGTGGAGAGGGAGAGATGTCTCAGCAGCTGTGGTTTTAGTGTCTTACCACCTGTTATCTGTCTTGCAGGAGAAGCTCAAGTACTTCCCTGTGTGCGTGAGCACAAAAGTTCACCAGGAGGATGACGCAGAAGAAGGCCTTGGCAGCCTCCCCAGGAACATCAGCTCCCTCAGCTCCCTACTGCTGTTCAACACCACTGAGAACCTGTGAGAGCTGGAGTAGTGCTGTGCTGTTCTCCTGCCCCTGCTTTTCCTCAGAGGAGCTTTCCCTTCCCTGGGGGCAGCAGTAACTGCTTGATTTCCTGGGGGTCTTACATATCAGGCTCCTGATAGGACAGGGTTTGGTACCTCTCCACTGGCTTCCAGCTAGCAACCCTTTCCTCCCTGCTCTTTCCCTTAGGTGGAAGGAGTTGTTTTGTCTGCATCAGATCCTCCACTCACCTGCTTTCAACCCAGTTTCGCACTTCCCTTCCCTGATTTAAGTTTTTCCTGTCATTCTCCTGTAATTTCTCTCTGGCCTTGAGAGCTGCCTTCACTTCTGCCCTTTTCTGCCCCATGTGCCAGCCTAGATACCGCCTCTTCTCCTGATGATTCCTCACAGCAACACTCCACCGCTCTCGCTGCTTTAATATCTCCACTCCTCAATGCAGTTCTCTTTCCCATTGGGCTTTGCCTCCTGGTTCCTCCTTCTGTTCATATTGAAGAGCTTCTTTAAGCCCTCCTTGAGCTTTCAGCTGCTGAACCTCCTCTTTCTTCTCGTGAGCCATTGACTACTTCCACTTGCTTTCCTCCTGGACCTTGAGTGACGTGTCACCAGGAAAGACTGGTGTCCTGCTGCAGGCTGTAGGATGGTTTCAGGCCAGGTGGTAGGGAGAGCTTGGTAATGATGGCAGTGCAGTGGGGCTTTGTTTTAGGATGAATGTGGAGGCTGCACTGGCTGGATGAGGAGCTGATTGCCTCCTGGTTGTGGAAGGAAATGCAGGAAAATGGGGCTAAAAGACTGAAATTGGAAAGCCTAACATGTTCCACCTTCATGAGTCAGGAGGTCTCCACCTCCAAGGCCTTCTTGGGTACACTGGTTCTTCTGGCCTTGGCTCTCGAGGTGGCATCACTGAAATACTCGTCCTCTACCCTTAGGTACAAGAAGTATGTTTTCCTGGATCCTCTGGCTGGAGCAGTGACCAAGACCCATGTAGCTCTGGAAACAGAGACAGAAGAGAAGCTCTTTGATGCTCCTCTTTCCATCACCAAAAGGGGACAGCTGGACCGACAGGTGAGATGCAGAGGATTGCGCTCGGTTCTGAGAGGAGAGGGCTCCTGTACGGGTGGAGAGGCTCCTGCAACTCATGGGACTGCAGAGTATTATCTCACTTATCAGAAGGACCTTGCCTGGTTTTGTGCTTGAAGTCCTGGTGTGAGCTTGATGGGTGAGACAAAACCCTCAAACTTGGCAGGTGTTTCTGCTCAAGTGTTTGCTGAGTGGTGTGAGAAATGTGATATTGACTCACCTTGCTGCTTGACCTCAGGGCTGTAGAGAAGTTGTTTGGAGGCCCCATCACCTGATCATCCCTCTTGTGCTGACTCCTGAGCCTCATGAGGAGTCTGAGGGTGAGGTACCACTGCTAGAAGGTGCCTGGGAGGGGGTCTGATCCCTGTCATTCCTGCTGGGAAGGGGTGCCTGCTGGTGCAAACAGAAGGGCCGGCCAGCCTGAGTGAAGGGTTTGTGCTTGGCGTGGGCATGGGGCAGGCAGTGCACCAACCCAGCTGCCCCAGCACATGACTGGTCTTGTACCTGACATCTTTTAGAGGCTGTACCTGGAGCTTTGCTGGTACGTGGTTGAATATGTAGTTTGGGGCTGGGGAAAGGAGCCTGGAAGCCATTTGCTCATCGTGTTGGACCAGAGGAGATAGCAGTGTATACCGTAAACAAACAAAACCCTTTATTCACAGTGCACCTTCAGTCCTGTTTTGCCAGTGTGTTAAACACAAAACCAAACCTCTGTAACTACTTGGTTGTGCTTCTCCTGCATCTTAATCTCAGGAACTGTTCAGGCACCATTCTTTTCTGGAGGAGAAGGGGCAGGCTTATGTAGGCTGCAAAAGGTTGTTGCATGAAACCTTTAGGAGAAGAGAGTCCACTTGCAAGAAATGAGGAAGAGTCCAGCAACTCTTCCTCCTTCTGCAGCCTGCCTTTTCTGAGCCTGGTCTGCCAGAGGTAGCCTCTGAGTATGGGGAGCTGCCACAGGACAAGAACACAGAGTTGTAGGGGTAGCTGATGAGCAGCCACTGTACCAAGGTACACAAGCCAAGCTCTGACTGCCACTCAGGCTGTTGCCTGCCGTGCCCCTGTTTGCTGCAAGGGAAAGCAAGTGCATAGTCACTGCCTTATCTTTTTGGTTTGGGTTTCTTTTAGGTAGCTGAAAATTACTTCTACGTGCCAGATCTGGGCCAGGTCCCTGAGATTGATGTGCCATCCTACCTGCCAGACCTGCCTGGCATTGCTGCAGATCTCATGTACAGTGCTGATCTGGGCCCCGGCATCGCACCATCTGCCCCTAGCAGTGCTATTCCAGAGCTGCCCACTTTCAACACTGAGTCGGTGGAGCCTTTGCAACCAGGTATTTCCAATTCCTGATCCCAGGACACTGTGAAAGAGGAAGGCAGGGGTTGCTAGAAGATGGAGACAAGGCAGAAAGTCCCTTGGCAGAGATTTTGAGATGGATGTTGGAGATACCTCTGGCTTGTGCTTGGGCCCAAGTCAAAGCTGCAACCTGCTCAAGTACTGGCCAGACTTCCTGGGCTCCTTACATCCCTCACCCTCTGCATGGCTAGGGATGAGAGAGCGCGGTGTGCAGAGACTGGCCTCGTGGCAGCCTGGCGGGATGCCCTTGTGCAAGTGGGATGAAGCTGAGGAGGGAAGAGTAGGGAAGTCTCAAACTGCCTTGGCCCTGCCTGCTGTTAAGAGATGCTGCACAGGGTGGGAGTGCTCTGCTGCGTGGTTTGTGCTGAGGACTCTGATCTGTTGCCACTGCGGCATGCAAAGCTCTGAGCTGAAGTGCTGTCCTCTGGGACTCTTCAGATGCAACTTCTTTCATCTTTCAGATCTTCAAGATGCTGAGCTACTGCCCCCTCCTCCACCACCGCCACCACCACCGCCTCCTGTTATGCCAACCACTGTGCCGCCGCCGCCGCCCCTGCCCCAGCCCACAGCCCTCTCTGAGCCAGCCCAGACAGCGAGCGAAGACAGCAGCAATGCAGTGCCTGCAGGTAAGGGCTGGACATCTCCACAGCTTCACCAGCGGAATCTGACTCCTTGGCTTCAGCCCATGTCCTTGGTTGGTTCCCTGTGGTTTCCCAGCCTCTCGGCAGAGCAGGGAGGCTGTGGTGGGAGGGGAAGCTGCCTCTGCCTGCCTGGGAGCTGCAAGGCTTCAGTTTCCCCTTGGCAGGGCTGAGCGCAAGCCTGTCACTGAGAGGTGGCTGGGCCTGGCTCACTGCCCTGAGCAGAAGCTGGCAGGGTATCGGAGCAGCCATTTTCACAGGGATTTGGCTGGGCCTGTAGCTGGTGCACTGACCTATGACTGCTGCTGCTTGTCCTTCCTGTCCCTGCAGCTTCAGTCCAGGGAGCCCCGAAGGAGGTGGTGAACCCCTCTACTGGACGTGCCAGTCTCCTGGAGTCTATCCGCCAGGCTGGTGGCATTGGCAAGGCCAACCTCCGCAGTGTCAAGGAGAGGAAGCTGGAGAAGAAGAAGCAGAAGGAACAAGAACAAGGTGCTGAGGCTCTTCAGCAGAACTGATCTTCCTTTGTCTCTGCCCCAGGCTAGGGAGGTGTGGGTCTGGGGGCAGAAGGGCAAGCCAGGAGCACAGTGGACATACAGAGTGCAAGGTGGTGTCTCTCCTCACAGGCTGGTGTAGGTCTCAGGTGTTTCCCATTCAGTCAGAACTCTGTAAATTTGCTAAACCCCAGCTGCCAGAACAGCATTCATGTTCTTGATGGAGACCTGCTTTGTCTCAGGGCACAGGTAGAAGTTTCATGTGTGCTGGGTGGGGGCAGACACACAAAGAAACCCTGGGGCCAAAAGGGACAGGGCTGAGCCAGTTTGAGCAGGTTGGTTTGGGTAGCTGGGGGGGGAGGGATTGATGGAGCTGGTTCAGCAACATGAGACTGCAAATGCCCAGTCTCTTCTGCCCCTCAAGGAATTCTGCTCTTGGATTTCCCCAGAAGATGCTGTTACCCTGCAGTGCCTGGTGTTTTCCTGACCTGAAACTGAACTATAGTGGGAGAGATTAGGAGTGTGATACAAGATTAGAAGATTGGGTTTTCGTCTTTAAACTGAAGGCAGTATTGCAGGAGAATGCTTTCACTGTATTGCTAAATTCAGACTGATGCTTCTTCTTGTCTGACTTGTTTTGCTCTGTTTCAGTGAGAGCTACAGGACAAGGTGGAGATTTGATGTCAGACCTCTTCAACAAACTGGTGCTGAGGCGCAAAGGTACTGTCCTGCAGGGTGGGCTGCTCCTTCCACCTAGGCAAGAGGGAGAGCACTTTCTGGCATCTCCATTGGGTCAGCCATAGCCCTAGAAACAGGAACAGAGACACTTCCCTGAGTGTCTTTACAGAGGGGGAGCAGAGGAATCTCTGCCTCAAGTCCAGCTGGAGGCACTGGAGGAGCTGTGTCTGAGGCGGAGGGTGGACTCTGAAAGCTACCTGTGAGGAAGGGACAGCAGTGTCTTAATTCAGTGCTGGGGCAGCCGGGCCCCTCATCCATGGGGGACCTGAGTTGCCCTGAGGCCTTAGCAGGTACCTGGGGCATTTAGGGCCAGTGTCCCCCCTCAGCACCTGGCACTGGGCAGAGGAAGGCATGGACTTGTTCAGGTGGAGTTTTAGTTAAAATGAGCCCGTGACATAGGGCTGTGGCAGCATTTAAGCATGTTGCCTGTTCTGCTTGCCTGTGTCACCTGAGTGCTGGGAGCAGCAGTACAAGGTGCGGTTTTCCCCCTATGTCTATGTTCTCTAGTCCCTGGGTGTTACTCACTGTTGATTTTACTTCCCTCACAGGTATTTCAGGAAAAGGGCCAGGAGCCTCTGGAAATCCTGATGCTCCTGGAAGTCCAGCTGGTGCCTTTGCTCGTATGTCAGACTCAATACCACCCCTCCCACCCCCACAGCAGCCCACGGGTGAGGAGGATGAGGATGACTGGGAGTCATAGAGAGGTCAGTTGAGCATCAGTGTGAATCCCAGGACTCTTGAAATAAGGACCTTTGAGAGACACCAGCCTGTGAAAGTACCTTTGAGAGGATGGGTACTGGCATGGCACAGGGATCCTGTAGTTTCTTTTTGAAGAGAAGCAGGAGCAACAGGAGCCAACTGCTGCTGAAGTTCTAGTTACCAATGAGGGTTTCTCTTCTGCTCTCTGCTGTTCTCCACCCTAAATACTACTGCATTCCATCTCGAATGCTGCAGTGGCTCATGCTGGTGCAATAAATCCTGCCTCAGCTGGCAGGCAGTGGGGCAGCCTGTGCTTCAGAGGATCAGAACTAGCATTGCTCCTGATTTAAAGGGCCCTCAGTTTTTCCTAATGTGACTGTTGATGGTTGCAAAACCATCTCTTGCAGGCAAACAGCCCTTGCCTCATTTGTCTCCATGCTTGCTGAAGCTCCTGTTTGCTTCGTTGTTGCTAGAAGAGAGAATGAGAGTGTGTGTGTGTCCCTTCACAGAGGTCTAATTCCTGGTGCCTCTGCACTCAATGGTTTCTTTCTCTACCTGGCTTATGGTAATTCTTTGCCTGTTGTTGTCAGAAAAATTTCAGTAAAGTTGAAGGAAGCAGGTCTTTGCAGCCTTCACTTTCATAAAAGCAGGAAGCATGCTCAATTAAGAGTGCATTAAGGGAAAGCCCAGCTATTCTCATCTCAGGCAGGGTCTAGCCTTACATCCCAGCACCACCAGCCACAGGGCTGGAGGGCACCAGCTGTTACAAGCAGGTGCTCCCTACTGCTGAAGGCAGAGCTTGTGCCAGACACTGGGGTTTGCACCCACTGAAGGGGCAGGAGACTCACAACAGAAGTTTCTCAGAAGCAGCTGCTTCTTTCCCTGTGGGGCTAATTAACAATAGGGAGCAGGCACCAGCTTTGTGTCTAATTATAAGTGCTTTCTTCATTGTGAAGAGCCTTGAGAGTTAGCATCCAGCTGCTGAAACTGGCAAGGAGGCAAAAGAAGCTCTTGGAAAGAGGCTTGCTTCTGATGACAGAAAGTGCTGAGGACAGCTGTGGGATTACACAGCTGTCCCTGTTATTGCTGCCCTCCAGCACTGACCCACAACCTAGGAAAGAAGCCCAGGAAGGTTACACTTTAAAAAACCAAACTTTTGCTTCCCATTTTCCACAGAAAGTTACTTTGAATTAAAAAAACCTAGGCAGTAAAAAGAGCAGAGCAAGCATGTGCTTAACATTGTTCAAAGGGGAAGTGCTGTGCTATATTATGCCTGTATCTTTATTACCCTTGAAAGAATGAAACCCTCCTTGAATCTACTGACTGCCTGAAAGCAAGGTAGAAAGAAGGGGACAAGAAATATTACCCATAGTTGCCCCAGTCAGACTGGCAAGTCTGACTGTCTAATTTTGACATGACACAAACTAATGGCCTGATAGTTTACAATTCTTGTGAAAAGCTCTATGTTTTCATTAGCCATCAAGCCCCCTACACTTGGTGGCTGATGGGAAAAGGCAGATGTGTTCAGTCAAAATAATGATACTCCCCATACTTAAGTATTTGGGTTGAAAATATTTAATCAATTTAAATAAAACTTTAACAGCTGTGAACAAATAGGAACTGTCTTTACCTGCCTCAGACCTACAACCAGTTTCCCTCCTGGTTGTGTTGCTGAAGGCTTGTCTCACCTTCACAAAGCTCAGTTACTGAACAGCAAACATCTACAGAGGAGGCAGGAAGCGGAGATTCACAAACTCTTTGGTACAGAAAAGCAGAAACGGGTGTTGCTTCAGGTGTTCTTCAGAGGTGCAGCTCACAGAGTTGACCTACAGCCTGTTCTCTGGTCCACATCACAAAGCATCCAACTTCCCTCGATGGAACTAGGAACACACAAAACCAGTTTGTTCCTGGCCTTACTCTAAAGTGAAGGTCTGAGAAAAGTACAGATGGGTACAGTGGGAAACAGTTTTGGTAGCAGCACATAAGATACAAGTTCTGACCTTTCTTATCTCAGCAAACGCTGATCCAAAGGCAGATTTCACCTGGGTTCTCTCCCTGATCCACTGCGGCAGTTTGTTAAAGGTGGCAGGGCGTGCGTACCTGTGGTCCAGGAGCAGGATGCTTGCAAAGTCCTTCTGATGGCGAATGGCTCTGCCTGTACAGTGTACAACCACATTAAAATGGCCCAGTCAAGTGTTTGTTCTCAGACAAGGAAACTCATTCCTGTCATCTGTACTTAGACTGATTTGTAACATGTCCTTTTTCCCACCCTCCTACTCCAGTGCAGTCACATTTCGTATCCCCCAACCTGTCCAAGGAAGGATGAATTACCTATCGACTGGTTTACTGCCTTCATGCACAGGTTTTCAATCAGCACTCTGCTAGGTGCCTGGCCGGCAGCTCTGGGCTGGAAAGGAGAAATAGGTAAGACTGAACATGAGGCAGATGTAAAGCAAAACAGAGAGTCTTAATGACAAAGAGACGCAAATGCTTTTACCCCTGCAGAGTGAGCGGGTGGCCCAGCAGTCCCCACGCTGAGAGTAAGGAGCAACAGAAGAAAGGCTGCAGTCAGAAAACTATGTTGAGCATTCACAAAAAGCCAGCCCAAGGCCCCCTTAAAGGCAGAAAACTTGTCCCCAGCTGCCCAGGAACAGCATCTCCAGTGGACAGTGAGAAAGAATGAGTGAGTCGAGAGGACTTCTACCACCCTACCACCTCCTGGGGTGAAGGGATCTTGCTCCCTTTGGAACTCAAAGCGTTCCCAGCAAGCCCCACTGATGTTTCCCTCCACTGAGCTTCTTCCCTGTGTTTAGAGCCACCTGCACATGTGCAGTGTGGAGAAGGCTGTGCTGTCAGTACCACACAGAGGGCAAGCTCAAAGAAAAAAAAAAAATCTTCGAAGGCAGCCCTGGGACTTGTGTGCTGGGAGGGAAGTTAATACTAAAAAGCAGAAGTGAAACAGGCAGAAGTGTAAGTATCTCTGTTACCATTGTTCTGTCAAGCCAAGTCATTTTTTCCTGGAGCTCTGGAGATTTAATGTTGGGGTAAGGCATTCCCACCATAATCACACACCTGCAAGGGGCAAGGGAGGACTGCATTATTCTTCATGTCTCATCCTAGAGCACTCTGCCAATAGACTGATAAATTAGAGGTCACTGCATCCCTGAAAGACAGCCAGCCCTGGAAACCAAAGGCAGCAATTAAAGCACAGCAGTCTGACAAGCATGTTCTGAATGGAAAGCTGTAGAGGGATTCAGGTTGCCAGAACAAGGGATTATCTAGCACAGCAAGCCTAACTGCATCACTCACATGAAAAGTAGTCTGGTCAAGCTCAGTTTTACACCACCCAGCAGACTTGGTCCCATTGGTTTAAGCATCAGCTGAGGCCATGTGGTCCCCAGCATTTTCTATCTATGCAAGTACTGATGCATCCATCCTGCTTGGAGTCACCACATCACAAGCCTGGTGCTCACCTTCCAAGGAACAGCCACCTTACCTTCCCAGGTCATCGGAGAAGTTGATCCCTTCGCTCATTTTGCCTCCAACTACAGAAAGCAGCAGGGCCCCCGTCATCTGTCCTCCTGCCTGGCTGCAGCGCTGCAGGAGAGGGACCAGCAACTTAAACCAGAGTAGGGAAGATTTCTGTGCTTCAGAAACACTCCCACACCTGGGCTAGAGTCCTCTTCCCTTATTAAAAGCTGCAATGCCCTCTTTAGCAGCACTCCATATGCAGTTGGGATGCCACACTCCCACCAGCCTGTCAGCTCAGCTTACCTTTATGCACTTGGCATACTCCACCAGCACCTGCTCCACCTGGCTGGCTTTCTTAGGCTCCTGAAAGATCTGTCACAAGCACAGCGTGTCAGTTGCAGCAACAGGGAAGCAGTTTAAGGAAAGCAAATCATTCTACTCCCATGCCATTAAATGGCACATGGAACTAAGATCAGAGAAGGACAAATTGCCTGAAAAAACAACTTAACCAGCACCTCTCCCCTCCACCCTGGAAACACGCTGCATGCTCACTACAGCACTTTTCAGCCAGGCTCTGAACGGAGTAGCAGCTGCTCCTGCCCCTCCAACATTCCCTTTCAGCTTTGCCAGACTTGTCTAAATTATGCAAGAAGTTACAAGTCATCTGAGAGCTGAAAGGCAGGAAAGCAATGTGCACCTCTTCCACTTATGCATAAACATCCAGTGGGATGAGGAGACCCTCCAGCTGCAAGATCCTGGAGGACAGTGACAAGACCAATCAATTCAAATCACCAATTCACTCCATGTCATAGGTCCCCTTGCCCAGTGAATAAACTAGTTTTCTATGCAAAGCATACATAAAGTAGTATTTCTTTATGTTATTCTAGCATGCCTAATTAGTTCCTGAAAGCCCCTGCAGTTAATTAAGCAGCATTTTGATACATGCTGCACCTTGGCCTAAATCACAAGTTGTTTTCCTTGTAAACAAGAGGTGCAACATCTGTCTTTTCTGTGATGGTAAAGAACTGAAAGGATGTGTTTTGTCTTGGTTAACAAGAAGTACTATTAAATTTTACCAGCCAGAATGAGTCTTTCATTAGAAAAATAATTGGCAATCACAAATATAAGCCAGAACTATTTAACTTATTGTAACAGTAGCTAGTTAATCCTCTTATTTAAATTAATTTTCCCTGCGTAATTTATATATAATCTCAGTGTGATCTCATCACAGTCACCTCAGGAAAAACTTTAACCTTCCTCTGCTATGATATGATCTTGTGTGTGGGCAGCTGAAAGTCACACTTGCTGCACTTCAACCAAATTGCCTTGCTAACGCATATCCAATTTGCTGCAGACTGCAAAGGCCGAACAAGAACAAAACAGAGTTGAAAGGCAGAGCAAGCTGTGTGGCACAAAGCCTAGGAGGCACAGGCAGACTGTTGGGACCCTGACAACGCACCTGAAAGGCACTATGAGTGTTAGCTGTACGAACACATGGAGAAGCTGAAGCATAATGCTTCCACCACAAAAACCTACAGGCAGACCCAGGTGCCAGAATGCCTGCACCAAGGCTGTAAAATACCTGGGTCTGTGCTCTCCTAATCCACATGGGAAGCTTCTTAGCTTTTGGTACACAGAATTCACAACCAGGGTGTAGGTAATTCTTTTTTCTTCCCCTGGCACATGATCCAAGATCCCTGCCCCACACCCTGAGACAGACTGCCTGACCTTCAAAACCCAACTTTCAAATACTTGTGAGAGTCATTGAAAAGATTTTATATTTTCAGTGATCTCCCTATTTAATGTTTCTTATCACTTCTTCAATGGGAGTCACCACTGCTAGTCTTTCAATTCTCGTCTCTGCACTTCTACCAGAAAAAAACCCCACCATTTGTCCTATGAATTGCAGTCTGGTCCCACTCTGCCTAGCCCTTAGTTGGGCTGGTCTGTGTTCAAGGCACACAAGCTGAGCCTGGGAAAAACAAATTCCCTGTAAGAGCTCAACCTGAACAGTCTCTCAACCATATAGGAAAAATCTCCCTGGTTATGGAAAGCGAGGATTGTCTCCCACCATGGCCACTACACAGACTGCGCGCTTAAAAGAATCTATAGCTGCATTTAATCTAATTTAGATCCCAGCTCAGTGATCAGCCGCCCGGGAAGTATCATTTATTCATTACTGGAGGGATTGGCTAGATAAACATCCGCTCTGCTCTGCTGTGCAGAGTATGAGAACAACTCAGCAAGAGAGGTCTGTAATGCATAGATAATTGTTTGATTTTTGAAGCCTCCATTTAAAGTACCAACTGCCCCTGGCTGCATAACTACCTTCTTCTTAGCTGCCAGGCGGGTGAGCAGCCCTGTCTTTTCCCAGTGTGCATACACCTGCTTCTCATATTCGTAGGAGGGGAAGAAGCACACCACACCTCCTGGGACCACGTTGCACAGGTTGCAAAGGATACGACCCGTCTCCTCCATCTGTAAGAGAGACAAGAGCATATTGCAGCTGACAGGAGCTCCCACTAATGCTGCTCCAATTCTGTGCTCAATCCCAGGATCCCATCTCCCCTGTGACATACCTTAGGGGAGGAAAAATGTGGGAAATATGCCAGGTCTAAGAGAACTCTCTAGGGGAGCTGGGCATCATGAAAAAGCTCTTCACTGCTTGGCCTCTCTGCCTAATCCAGGATTTCTGTTACTGCTTTGGAACAGTGGTCATTCAGGAAAGGAGGGTTTATGTCCGCTATCCCAGTGGATGGGACCTGTCACACTAGAACAGATGTGGAGAGCTAGGTAGCACATCTGGTGGAGATTCAGCAGGGGCAGAGCAGATCTAGAATCTGACCTTGGGTGCTTACTGACCCACCAAAGGAAGAGGGAAAAAGTGTAGAAACATCTGCTGCTGCCCCTATGGTTTGGGCTGCACTCTGCAAGGCTGCCACACTCCACTGTCACTGAGCCCTTCAAACTGCAAAGCACAGTCACAAATGTCCTTCTGCTACCCAGCACACAAATGCAGGACCCGAGCACAGCCAAACAGGAGTTGCTAGCATTCCTCATCTCCAACAGCTACCTCTGAGCAGGCAGCTCAAAACCCCTTTTACTGCTACTCTTTCCCAATTACTTGGCAACACACCTGCCCCAAATCCTATGGATTTCCCTTGCCATGGCTTTTGATCTGCTCACCTTTCAAACAGAGAGCACGCTATCCTACAAAACATAAGCATGTGAGGCAAAAAAAAAGAGATACCAAGGAAGGGAACAAACGAAAGACTGACCATCTGGGGCAGGTCTCTCATCTGGTAGGTGAACTCCAGCTGCTGGTTGGAAGGACCACTGCAGAGGATTATGGGTAAAATGTTTTCTGGAGGAATCACATGTCCTGGAGACAAGAACAAGTAGTAAGAGTCAACATTGCTGCTGTTGGCACAAACCCCACTAGCTGAAGAGCTTTATCTGCATGCAGCAACAGAGGCACGTGTTTCCCTGGCTAAGCAAAGTGCCTAAGTCACTCTGCTGCTCTGACTTCCATTCCCTGAGCCCCTGGGAAGAAGTCACAGCACACTGCCTGCTGATACTGGCCAAGACCACTGAGGAAGCTCAGAGTGGAAGGGAACTAACACCCCTTTGTTGCCCTGATTTCTAGGACAGATGCCACGTTGCTTAGAGTGCTGACAAAATAGCATCAAGGACAAACTGCCACTCTTGGGTCTTGCAGAGACAGATCACATCTCCCTGCCATCCCCGCACACTCACCACAAGAGAACTCCACAATACGTGCAGGGTCCACACCAGCACAGGACAGCAACTGCTCTCGGAAATCGGCCACCTATGAACCACAAGCCAAAGAGGGGTAAAGTACCAGCATCCCTAAAGATGCTACATCAGCAACACCGGTACTGCTCCTTGAGCACCAGTGTCGAGGGAGAGCTTATCGGCTCCATGCGGTGGGTTGCTGGCACTGGGGAGATGATTTGTGCATCACGGAGGGTGCCCCAAGAGCATGGGAATGCTGAGCGCACAAGCCAGGGCTGGGAGGCGTGCTGGAGACCACGGCACGCAGGAGAAAGGGCCTGCGCCGATCCCGCAAGGTCAGCCACGGCCCGCAGCCGCTGCCGTGCGGAGAGCGCACCCGCCTCCGCGGCCCCGAGCAGGGCAGCTGC
>JAVJGI010000060.1:25601073-25617491 GCA_035590275.1 Ibycter americanus
GGCTGCAGCCGGGGGCTCTGCCTCAGCACGTTCTGCACCCCGTGCCGTGCCGGGGAGGGCAGGCGGTATGGCACCGCGGCCCCGGTGCCAGGCTGGGGTGCAGGCAGGCACATGTGCACACGCCCGTGCCGGCAGCGTGCACGGCCATGTGCCGGTCGAGGTGTGAGGATGGGGTCCCCAGGGGGTGCAGGGGCACAGCTGTGCTGCTGGGGGAGGTGCACACGCCGGCAGCTCGCGCCGTGCAGGGATGCATGTGTGTGCATGTGTGTGCATGCATGTGCATGCGTGTGCAGCCCTGCCTGGCACCACCGGCCATGCCAAGGATGAGCTGGGGCTGGGGGGGGTCCATGCAGGCAGGGAGGGGGCCTGGCCCGCAGGGAGCTGCACACCCAACGCCTGCGTATGTACAGCCGTGCCCTCGCCGTGTCCCTCCCCAGACATGGGAGTCTGCGTGGTCCGAGGTGTCTGGGGTGGGGGTCCCCATCCCACAGTGATGGGGGGGCCCTGCCTGGAAAGCGGGAGGCTCCTCCCGGTAACGAACACCACCGTTTCCACAGCAACCTTAAAGGCCTACAGCTGCCATCTCTACTAACGAACCTGCGCTGGTAGCATTCCCAGGGGATGCCGAGCCCCATCCCAGTGCCCATCACCCCAGCTTCGGAGCAGGGCACCCTCGCCCCCCAGCTGCCAGCCCCCAACCCATCTCCCCTGGCTAGCATCAGGGCTCACCTGCAGCCCCCTTCCCTGCACCAAGACCCCCAAAAGACGCAGACCCCTTGCACCAAGAGGGATGGGCACCCCCAAACCACCCCTGCTCCAGCCCGGACAGGCGCGAGGAGCCAGCGGTGACCTACAAACGTCAGGCTGATGGGTTGATTAATTTCCTTCTTCCTCAGGCCGTTATCAGATGGAATAAGACGTCACCTGAGACTGTTAATTGGGCTAATTATTCCAGTTTCAGATTTTAAATAATTAGTTACTGTTGTCTCCAGCCTTACTTCCACAGTTTTCTAAAAAGGTCAGGTGGTTCCCAGCTCCTGAGACCCATGAGATGGGGCGGAGGGGCTGCGGCGGGGGCTCAAACACACCCAGACCCCCACATCAGCTGGGGACACTGGGGACAGCACGGTGGGAACCTGCCTCGTGCTCACACTGGAGCTGGCAGGAGAGGGACGTCTCTGCCTTGATGGCAACGGAAGGAAACCAGGAGAGGGAAGGGGAGATGAAAGCGCAAGGTGAAGGATGAGGGGCCAGGAGGAGCCCTCCCCAGCCCCCTCCTCCCTCCCTACACCGAAACTGTGACGCCTGCTTCAGGCTGAGCTCCCCCCGCCAGACTGAGCCACTGTCACACCCCCAGAGGTGCCCAGGTCCCCTGGGTGCCTAACTCCTCCTTGTTTGAGGTCAGACTCCCCAAGGGGGAAATCTCAGCCTGGCATTTTCAGCAAATGCAATTTTCCCACGGGGTTTCCCAGCGGTTCAGCACAGAGACAGGCAGCATCGGCACAGGACGCCGGGCAGGAGCGCGGGCACATCGGCAGCACCCGCCCCGCCAAGGGTCATGGTGGCCAAAGCCACAAAGCGATACCTGGTGTCCATGGGGTCCCCACAGGGACCACCCGGCATCCCGCGCGGGGCATCGGCAGAGGGGTGGGTGCCTGCCGGGGGGACACATGCAGGGCAGAGGGCCAAGCAGAGCCAGCTCAGCCCCCAGCCTCATCCTATCAAGGAACACCGTGCTTTCTCGCAGCCTCATCCCCCGCTATTAATAGCCTTCACTAGCCTCCTCGGGAGCCATTTGCATATTTGATTGCAACTCTGAGGCGGGGCAGGGCCCTTCAATCAGCCGCTCCCGCAGTCTCATTTGCATGGTTTGACATTTTGTTCTGGGAGCACTGACACCGGCACTGTGGTGGGGGTCACAGCTCCGGGGGGGGTGGGCACAGTGTCCCCAGGCAGCGGTGCTGCCCCGGGCGCCACATGGGCCACCCTGCGCCCACCTGGGGACACCGAGCAGAGCCGGTGGCACCTCTCCAGCCTGCCCCAAATCTGGCAGGGTGTGACGGAGCCTTGGTGGCCCATGTCCCCAGGTGCCCTGCTCTGCCCTGCCCCGCTCGCCAGCCCGACTGGCGGTGCCCTGTCCCCGTCCGACCTGTGCAGCGGGACAATTAGCCGTGCCCAGCCTGGCAGGCAGGGCCGGGGGGGCTGCCCGTCCTGCCAGCCCTGTCTGGAGCTGCTGCACATCAAAGGCCAGCGTCAGGCCGGGACGTCCCCAGGGGAGGGGGGACCCCGAGCCCCAGCGCGCCCATTGGCACCCCCACGGGGAGCTGGGGGGGACGCGCTGCGGGTCCCCGGCTGGCCACGCAGCGGGGGGCGATCAGCACCGCGGACAGCGCCCG
The DNA here is from genome assembly GCA_035590275.1 of Ibycter americanus. NCBI lineage: Eukaryota > Metazoa > Chordata > Aves > Falconiformes > Falconidae > Ibycter > Ibycter americanus. The sequence goes on from JAVJGI010000060.1 coordinate 25,603,470, forward strand.
CCCGCCGCCGCCACGGCCACCATGGCCACCACTGCCACCGCCATGGCCACTATGGCCACCACTGCCACCATGGCCACCACTGCCAAAGCCACCATGGCCACCACTGCCACCGCCATGGCCACTATGGCCACCACTGCCACAGCCACCATGGCTACCACGGCCACCACGGCCACTGCCATGGCCACTCTGGCCACCACTGCCACCATGGCCACTGCCATGGCCACTATGGCCACCACTGCCACAGCCACCATGGCCACCACTGCCACCGCCATAGCCACTATGGCCACCACTGCCACCATGGCCACTATGGCCACCACTGCCACAGCCACCATGGCCACCACAGCCAACATGGCCACCACAGCCACTGCCATGGCCACTATGGCTACCACTGCCACAGCCAACATGGCCACCACTGCCACGGCCACCACTGCCACAGCCACCATAGCCACCACAGCCACTGCCATGGCCACTATGGCCACCACTGCCACCACCACCACCACTGACACCACTGACGTGGCCACCACAGCCACCATGGCCACCACTGACACCACCGCCACCACTGACCCCATGGCCACTGCCACAGCCACCATGGCCACCACTGACACCACAGGCAGCCACCCTGCAGCCCTGCTGCCAGCACCTCTTGCAGCCCCAGGCCAGGGACGCACCAGATGGCAGCAGGAGGAGCCGGGTGGCTCCAGGGCCCTGGGGCAGACATGGCCGGGAGCTGTGTCCCGGGACAGCCTTGCTTCTCCCCAGCTCTTGGCATCACTCAGCAGGAAAAAACAACCCAGCGTGAGGCGTGGGATTGAGCCTGAGGATGATGGGGATCAGGGGAGGGCTCTGCTCCTTCCCTCCCTCCTGCCTCAGTTTCCCCTCTAATAAAACACACCAGAGAGTACAGGTTTGTCTCATGGAGAGGCAAGGTGGTGGGGGAAAACCATGGAGAGGTACAGGAGGACCCAACTGCCAGCATGATCGTGCCAAGGAGCGAACCGAAGACAGGCAGGGCTCACAGCACAGATGTTGGCACCAGCTGTGCCACTCCCTGGCAGCGGGGCCATCTGGCAGGCAGGCAGATCCGGGGATCCCTGGCTCCATCCATGAGCCAACGCAGAGGGGACCCTGACCCACTCCGGGACACGCTTGGTCTGGCCGCCCTGGGACTCAGCTCCCTGCTCTGCTCCCTGGAAAGCCACGGGCAGGCAAACCAACACCCGCCCCAGGCGGGGCTCAGGGGAGGCCAGCATGTCCCCCCCAGCTCTGAGCACGCAGCAAAGCCTCCCCCACCCACAGCCTGCGCCCTCCTCGCCCCCGCAGCCAGCCACAGACCCCAGTGCTGCACGGTTCGGGGACCGCTGGGCCTGGGGCAAGGGGGTCTCACCTCCCTCATCCTGAGCAAATACCCGCGCTGAGACCACCGTGTCCCCAGGGCTGAGCGCACCACGTCCCCAAGCTCAGGCACAGCCCAGGCTGCCACCCACAGCACGCACAGAGCCCCAGCGCACGCAGCCCCCAGCCCCAATGTGCACAGCCCCTGGCCCCCAGCTCCGGCACACCCCCCGCAAGGCGCACAGCCCGCAGCCCCGGCAGACACAGCCCCCGGCCCAGCGCAGGGCTGCAGGGAAAGGCAGGAGAGACCCCGGGGCTGGGAACTCCCCCTCCCGGCCGGCCAAGCACAGCAGGCGCGTGTAGGTGGGGGCGGCCTCCCCTGTCGGTGCCCGTGGTCCTGAGCCTTGCCGGGGCCCTGCTGCACCGGGCAGGTCCCCTGCCTGGAACCACCCCACCTCTCTGGTGCCCCACACGCTCCAATTTCAGACTTCCCCAGGCCCAAAAACCCGGTACCTGGACCTCCGAGCACCGCACAGAGCACAGCTCGGGCTGCAACTCCATCTGCTCTCCCAGCTGCAGCCTGAAGGGCTCAAAGTTGGAACGGTGGCCTTCCTAAAAGGAGGTCCTGCACTTCACAACCCCCTTCCCTCATCACCACAAGGACAAAGAGGAAATCCCAGGACACTTGTGCCCAGGAACAGGATAAATGTCACTAACGGGGGGTATCTGGCACACCCCACGGCACCCGTACCACACAAACACACTGCCTCTTAGACACTAAAGCAATGAGAAAAGGGTGATAAGCAGCCTGGCACCATACCAATACTGAAGTCTTGATTTTTTCTGAAAGATCCCCCGTGGGATGGTCCCTGTGGGATCCCTGTCCCTTTAGAAGGTCAGATGGTTTTACAAGGTCCTCTGACTGCTGTCCATGCTAGTTCCAACCTGCCATGAGCTCAGCCTCAGCCTGTATCATCTTGAGGACAAGAAAGGCTGACAAGGGTAATCCTGCCCTTGCACCTACAACTTTTTGCATCAACAGGCAGTGTGCCCATGTCACGCAGGGAGACCGTACCAGGGAGATAAAAGTGTAGGCAGGAGAGGTTTTTTCCCCACACACACCATTGGAAGTGAGAAGAGCACATTCCAGAGGGCCAAGCTGCTATCCTTCCACATCTGCTTGCAGATAGCACCACAGACCTCCTGAGACCTCAGCATAGCATCTTTATTCCCTTACCGGCTGCATGGTGCCCCCAGCGATGATTACAGCACGGCATTCTTCCACCACCTTGGCAAAGTGGACAGCTGGATTCAACAAGAGGAATTTGAGGCTGCTCTGACCAACTGTGCCTGGGAAAAGAAGAGAAACAGCATCAGGAGCTAGCTGTGACACACACTCAGGGATATGAGAGATTCTCCCTTCTGCCCTGGGCACAGTGGCAGGTCACCACCTCTCAAAGCAATAACTTGTTACTCAGCACTGCCAGAGGCAGCAGCAGGTAACACAAACTTGGAAGGCACCTGCTGCTTCCTAATCTTCCTGGAGCTGTAGAAGAGATGCAGTAATTTGCAGGACAAAAATTGACATCCAAAGTGGGAACAGAGCTCTGCAAACCCTGGCCCCACCATCCTTGGTTAAGAATCCGTTTAGGTTCATGAGCATCCTCAGACAGACCAAGCCAGCCAGCCCGCATCATGGATGGCAGATACGTTGCTGCAGGCTCCCCCCAAGCCCAGTATCTCCTCCCTCCCTGCCAGTGAAGCACCCTGCTTGCAACTCATGCAACCTCTCCCCAGCTCGCCCTTTCCAGTACCTTGCCTGTTGAGAATGACTCTACCATCTTGGTTTGCATTCGTAAGGGCTGACAGAAATCCTTCAATCTGCATCAGTGGAGAGGCAGTTCGGAGCTGGTCACTCTCAGCCTCCACGGGAGGGCTCTGGGGAGTACCTGCTGGCCCCAAGAGAAAAAGGATAGGCAGGCAACTTAGGCCACTCTTCTGAACACAGGGACTAAGAACGAAATACAGATGGGTCCTTCCCACAGGAACATACTTGGTCTACATATGCAGGCAGAGAGCAAAGACCCAATAAAGGACAGAAATCAAATTCTGTCTCATTGCTGGGGGCGGGCAGGGTGGAATCTGTTTTTTGTAGCTGGCATCACTGAGTGTATGCAGTGTAGACATGGAATTGCATCATCATTCAGCCTGGAAGGGACCTCAGGAGATCTTCTAATCACATTTATCTTTGCCTAGGTCATCTAGTTAGATACGTTAAAAAACACCTGTGCAGGACAGCTTCTGCAGTCTCTCATTCTTCAAATCTGCCTCCCCCCTTTCTTCATGCAGATAGATGCAGGTTCCACACCCTCACTTTGTCTGCAGATGCACGAGTGGAAGATGTCTGAACTCACCCTCTTTATCAGGTCCCTGCTGCAGAGTCAGAAGAAAGTTCTGCAAACCAGCCAATTTCTGGTTCTCCTTGTTGGTCTTCACAGCTGTGGCAGGGCCTCCATATCGCTCCACAAACCCAAAAAGCTGCCAAGCAGAAGCCAGAAAGACTAATATTACCAACAGCAGGAATCAGACAAGATAAAAACAGGTTTGCTGGCCTGCCAGAGATAAAGTTCCCTGGTAGGTGTTCACAAACCAGCTCAATCACAATCTATCAGCACAGCCCGAAGCTCCCATTACTTTCCTCTACCCACTGAATCAAAACCAAAACAAGTCTCTGATGCTTGTTCCTCCAGTGTGGTGCAGCCTACCAGGCCAGCAGTTTTGAGGCCAAGCTGCACAGTATCAGCACCCACTGGAAAACTGTGGTACACCATGTTGCATATTTCTTTGCTGTATAGGCAAAAGGTAATCTGCCTATATAGTGCTTTTTGCAGGAACCATTTTGTTTGCAGAGCAGGGTGGAGAAGACAGGGTGGAGAACACCCAGCTGCTGCATCTTCCACTTCAAACTCAATGTGTGAAACTGCATTTGAAAACTGTTAACCACAAAGCCTCAGGGGCAGTACCTTCCTACTGATGAGGCTCTTCTCGCAGTAACGCTGAACCTGTTGGAAGACAGAAAAATGAACTGGCATTCAGCACCCCTTCTCCCATCCTGCTGTCCTTGATCCCTGTCCAGCAGGGATGTCACCTGCTGTTCTTGCTGTGCTCTTGGGGAGGGGTGCACCATTCTTTGTTGAGCATTGCCTCCCAGACAACAGTTTATTACAAAGGCATTGCTTCCAGAGTGGAAACACACAGTGTTAAGATGCTGTGTTTGGAGGTTCAAGGGATGGGTTAAGGTTATTGGAGTAGTACAGTTTCCTCATCCTCAACCCTTACAGTTTAGCTTTGCCTACAAACACCCTATGCACTCGTACATGTTTAATTGCTTGCTTCCCTCTACCCCAAGACCACCTACCCAGCTTTAATGCACTGTTATCCAGACAGCAGCAAAAGAGATCTACCCACTGGGGAGGTGGGGAGAATCTGCTAGAAAGCAGATTCGACCAAGTGGGCCCTGGCTCTACTTCCAGCTCTCACACATGCTTCCTGATAAGCTTGAACAAGTCACCACCACCTAGGAGTGCCCTAGCAGACGACAACATTTGCATTACCTTGAAGAGGTTGATATTGTCAATCTGGCTCTGAAATAGAAAGTCATTGATAGATTTTAGCACTGTCCCTGAAAGAAAAGGGGGAAACAAAAAGAAAAATTACTAGCTGCTAGGCCTGCAGCCCCTTACTGCCCACACCCGTGTCCCTGACTGATGGCTGCGTACCCCAGGTGTTCGCTCCAATCTTACCTGTTTGTGAAACTGCCTGACAGCTAGGATTTTGGTTCACATTACCTGTAAAACATGAAACCGATTCAAGGAAGCTTACAATGAGCCCGTCTTAAAACAAAGCAAGAAACTAACAGCTGAGCTGAAACGGACACCACACCAGGACAAAATCCAAGAAATAACTGTACATCTGCAAAATGCAGCTATTACAGACAAAACATCAGTTCTTGCTCAGTCTTCATTTCCCCTGTACGGCAGTCCTGCATTGTAGGACAAGTGTGCTGCTGCATCCTAAGAAACACCACCTACATTCCTTCTGAAGCAGGAGGCAGCAGGTAGGGTGGGTGCATACAAATGCTCACACACTACGTAGTCATCATGCTGCAAAGATGGAAGGGACAGGGACTGCAATGCATCCCTGACCCCTCCTCAACGCAGCAGCAGGGAGCTGGGAGGCGCATAGGCTGGCAGGAGACTGGGAAGAAGGGAAAAGCTGCAGCCAGCTCCACACCCAGACCCCAACAGCCAGACCATTTTATGCCCTAGCATTTAACACCCACTCACACCTCATTTTGCAGCCTCAATCATGAAGCTGTACACAAGCTGCATTTTCTAATGAAAGCACTTAACTGAGTGTGGAGAAGAGAACAGGGGCAGAAACAGAGCAGGAAGAAAAGTATGTTTGAGAGAAAGGCAGAAAGTACCACCAGGCCCCTGCCCCAAAGAGCTGCATTTTCCCTGAGCAAGGCGGAAGTTCTTTATGAACTTATGACAGGCTCTCCTCAAGACACACTGAGGTCTAGCAAACAGGTCATTAGAGGAAAGGAGCCCTGCAAATCCCACTAGATTTAAAAATCACAGCAAAGCAATATTTTCTCACAAAGGAAAGGCACCACTCAAGAAAGATTCATTCTGCAGAGGCATGCCTGACAGATAGAGGCCTTGCTACCTGATGACCCAGGAGATTTATTCTGTGCAGCTCTTACGCCATCTGATCACTGTAATACATTTGCTGTATTCCTCACTTACCATCCTACCTCATCCCCACTGAGATCAGATCTGAAAACCACACAGGAGAGGGAAACTGTCTCTATCAATTTATGATGTCACCTGCTGCTCCTCAGCTAATCAAAGAGAGGGGTTCAGGCATACACCAGTCAACATCCCCATGTTAGAAAACAGCCTGAGAAATAAAATCGATGGCATCTGAACCTATACATGAGCAACACTTCCCCAGAGTCTCTGCAGAGGTGGAATGGGGACAGAGCCTGAGGAAGCACCAGCTAGCTCAGAGACTAACAGCACCCCTAGAGATAGGTTTGCTTACCTCCCAGCACGGCCACAAACCGCTCCAGCAAATACAGGATCTGCTTAATGTACATCAAGTTCTTTGCTTTCAAACGCTTCCTGTGAAAAACAAGACAGGTATTAGGCCCCAAAATGCCTTTAGGGACTAAAGCAGCTGAGCTGCAGAAGCAAGCATCTGAACTCCCTTTAATTCTGGGGAGACAGGAACGAAGAATGATTTCCCCCAGGCTCACTCTCCCTATTTGTGACAGGGCGTGGACCTCTGGATACCCTGCCTAAGGTCACCCCAGAGCGCTCACCCACGCACCTCATACTGTTCCTACCATTGCCGTTCTCCTCACACATTAATTACAGTTTGTTTATTACAATGGCAGTGACGTCTCAAGTCCCTGTTGCAATAATGCCCCACAAATTCAAATTTATTAGCATTGAGCACAATAATCAACCACTGCAGGGATGACGATGTAGAGCCAAAAACCACATATAGCTTCCTCCTCCTCAGAGCTCACTGCCTCAGCCATAATGCCAGTCAGCACATGAAAGACGAAGGTCTGGGAGAGACATGAAAGACCGAATCTTTTGAAAGTCTGCATCACAAAGCAGGCGCGATTAGAGGGAGATACTGGGAAAGGAACTGACAGTATAAGGGAAAGCCAGAATCCTCAGGGTATCCCCCCTTCTCACTGCTTAATACCAGCCCCAGGAGTCTGGCTTAGACGGATTCTAGACAGAGATAATAAAGCAAGTGGCTTTTCAACTGCAGAAGTATTAACACAAATAACTTTCCACTGGGGAAAAGCAAGAAAGACCCTGCAGACATGAGACAAGCCATGGCATCCACACTGCCTGCCACTGTTGTGCCATTTGCCTCTGAGATCCTCACCTGTATCGCTCCATGTACTGCAACAGCTGGGAGTGGGCACAGCACAGCTACATGAACAAAAAAAAGGAGCTGTTATGATGCAGGAGTCAAGAAAGGGTGTTCTGCTGGATGCAGAGCTGCTCACTTACGATTAACAGGCCAGGCTATGACTCACCTGAGAGCCACTGACCTCCGCACTATGGATACAGGTGATGGTGTCTATGAGGTTGTGGGCCTCGTCAATGATTACAACCTGGTCCTTCAGCTTGATCCCAGCAGCGCTCCTGGTAGGCTCATGCAAGAGCATCTGGTAGGGCAGCACCACCAGCTACAGAAGAAGCACACACTGCCCTGATTTTAGCTCTCATCCTTACAAACAGCGCACTCCCCAACCACTCATTAAAGGCCCAAATCAGATGGCCTCACAGAATTCAGTCAAGTGACTTACTCTTATGGCAAAGGTAGGAAGAGAGACAGGAGCACATGCTTGAGAGGGGCACTGGGATTTAAGCTGAAGGTAAATTATTATGCTACAATTGCCTATTGGCTCAGGTTACCTTCTGACTCTCCTTCAAAGCACTGAAAGCATGTCTTCTGATAAGAGAACTAAGCAATGAAGAGGAGCGTTGGCAAGAAGTAAGACTACACCCACGTGCCAGTACTGCCTCAGAGTTACTGAGCCTTTCAAGTATTTCAGAATGCTGAGACATACTCACAACCTCCCTGTTAACTTCATACGGGTTTTCTCATTTTCCTTTGCTTTCTCAGTAGAACTACAGCTGACAGAAATACAGCCTGTTTACAAATTCTGGCAATATTGATTAACAGTGCTGGAGGGAGCAGGCAACTGGTTTATTCTTAGAGCCCCTGGCATTAATTCCGCTAAAACTGTGTACACCTTACCTGAGCAGCAGGAATGGCGTATCGACTCCCAAAATAGGGGCAGGCTTTGGTCTCCTTTCCCAAAGCCACCAACTGCTCAATATCCTTCACTTCCACTAGAACTTCATCACGGAGAAACTGCATTTGCTCATAGGAATAAAATGGGCATACAGCGCGACTCACACGTCTCTTCTTCCCTTCATTCTCTTCATGATTCTTCTTTTCTAACAGCAGAAATCAAAGAAAGCTATGAGCAACACACACTAGCTTAAAACAACCACTTTGCAGAACCTTCTGGATTTCAAAGCAGGCTTTGTCATGTATATTTTTGACTTATCATCTATTTCAAAATTATTCAGCAGTAACATTTGCATCTCCACAGTGGACACTACTCTTACCAGTTAGATTTAGCCATGTGACATTTTCCAGCGTTTCTAGTAGTGAGTTACAAAGACAAGTATCCTTCCATTGCAGAAGGCCTGACCAACTTAAGACACTCAGAAAATATATACAGGTACCAGCATCCTATACTGGAGGTCAAGAAAAGTAAAAGCATTGAGGATCTCTAGCTCTGCTCCTCCAGCCTCCCATTTTCAGGCTCCTACCACTCTCTTGCTAAAACCGACTGGCAGCGCGCACTGTCTCCAGACTCTCATACCAGTTCTATCAGCGATTGCTTCCCCAGGCCAGAAGTGTTCCTACCATGTTTATTCTTTTGCATCTCCATGCAGCGGTCATTGATGAGCTGGAGAGCCCCCAAGCGTCGCACCTCCTCATTCACACACAGGTTCTTTAACATGCAAAGAGAGGAAGTGGTAGGGGGTCAATTAAGAACTGAGTGCCCCTTAGCTGTAAAAGAAAGTATTTTTTCAAAGCAATCTCAGAAATGGAAAAGTCTATCCGTCAGATATTGTGCATACTAACTGCTACAAATATGCTTGAAACCCATAAAAACTTAGCAGGGAGAATAAATGGGAAAAGGTGCACTGAGATGGCTCACTGCTACACAATAGCTTCTAAAAAATGCTGCCAGAAGTAATACCAAGAGGAGCACCTTCCCAGTAACCCAGACGCCTGTAATATTCCACATCAGAAAAGGTAAAAAAAAAAGCAAACAGGTTTTTTGCATTTACACCAAAGGTTAAATGGCCAAAACACAGTTCACAGAAAAACGTACATAACACAGATCTGTGTCACAACCCATGACTGCTTTAGTTTTTCAATGGGAGATTCAGTCAGTCCCTGAGATGCCTTCTGTGGTGTCAAAACCATACACCTCGCAAAGTCTCTCCCATCAACTTTAACATGCAGTCTGGGTCACTTGTGAACAATACCACATACCTGCCTGGATCCCAAGGAGACCAGACGTGTCTCTTTCCCAAAAGGACTTTTTTGCACCTCATGCACAAACTGAGACAGCTGGGAGTGAGTGCGGCTGCAGTAGTAAATCTACAATAAGGAAGAACAAAAGGAAGAGTAGAAGAACATGAAAACCAATCCCCTACCTACAACGAATCCTGCAAGGAATCAGCCAAGCACTTCAACAAGGCAGATCTTGCCCAAGCCTTCAAAAACACAAGGGAAGGCACATTTTTGAGTGTCATCTTACAACTGCTGAGGCCAACAGCCTTATCTTTGTTTTCTCCTATGCATTTGCCTTTGTTTACATTTAATTTTCCAAGGTGCCTATTAAAAAAACAAGAAGGGACTTGCCATTGGAGAGTAATAAAAAACTGTTTCTTGTGGTGTGCTTTTGCAGCAAGCCACAGCAAAATTTCAGCAGTGCTAGCAGAGCAAGCTGCTTAGGCAACCAGTGCAGTCCAGAAGGAGATGAGCACAGCAGAACTGGTTGCTATTATCAACAAATTTGGCAGTTCCTGGATGCCAGTTCCTAAATCCTTCTTTACTGCATGACTCTGGGAAGGGTGCAAGGAAGCCATAATTCTGCTCACTCCTATGCTGTTTTATGAGCTGGCACTACTTACTTTCCTCATCTCACCTTAGTCACATGCTCTTCTTCCAAATCATCATCGTCAGCTTCCAGCCTAAGAAAAGAGAAAGCTCACAGTTTCCTTTCAGCAGATCACTGACAGTTAGAATCAAATGATGCTCTACTACAAGAGAGAGGCCTCAAGAGAGATGGTTATGTCATCTCAAGAGCCTCAGATCTTAACTCAGGAGGTAAAAGAAAAATTGACTTTTTAAAAATAGTGCAAGCGTGCACAATCAAGTCAAGCCTTGCTCTTTAAAAGAAAAATATCCGTAGGGCTGTGTCTTTAGCAACTTCAAGATTTTTTTAATTTTTATTTTTTAAATCTGGGGCTTCTAAGCCCTGGGCATAAGCTAATCAGTGCTATACTATTCTTCGGTGAGCTTATTTATCTATTTTTGTAAAACTTTCCCTTTAGAGACAATTTACCACCCTCAAGCTGTTGCATACAGAAAAGCTTCAGGAAGATATTTAGCTGCCATAGAGTTCCTCAAAGGCAACAGCAGTTTAATGTTTGATAAACTACATATAAACGAAGTAGTTAAGTGTTTTGCAATTTTTAAGGCAGGAGGATCTGTCTAGATACTAATTAGTAAATCTGTATTTTAAATGTATTTGATTTTTCATGCTGAAGTATGGCTTCTGGCTTTCTGCATAAAGCAAATGTATGAAAGAGAAAAGTGTGCACAGGGGTTTTGTGCTGAGGCTTGGTCTTTAGAAATATGAACACCTCTCCCTTTAGAGTATCAAAAGTTGCCAGTGCCAAGCCGCAGGACAGAGAGCTTCCTATGATGCCCTGAGTTCCATTTCACTTTTCTAATGTAAGGAACTTGATCTCAATTCATTCACTCAGCATCCAGAAGCGTTCTTTGGGAAACCGGGCATGGATAAAGGCAGGGCATTGCCACACATTTTAAGAAAGATGCACTTTCTCAGAAAACACTTCAGGACACTCTGTTCAGTCTAACAAAAATTTAGAAAACAAACAAAACAAAATAAAATCCCTCGCAAACACCAAACCAACCAATTAAACAAACACCCAGAACAACCACTACTTTACACAGCTTGAATGGGGGAGAAACTCCAGATCTGCACAACCACAGGTGAAATCTCTTTAATCAAGGCAAGCCAAGAACGATACATAAAATGTTCCCTTGGCATGGAACCCTCTCAGTCCCTGACCTTACCCAGATACCACTTTCTTTTCTTCATCACTCTCATATTCAGCAAGAATCAGCTCCTCCTCATTGTGATCCAGCTGCTCTAGAACACCCACTCCATCTCCCTCTGAAAGAACCTCCTTGCTGAGCTGAAGAAGGCGCTTTGTCTCATCCTCCTCAGACCTCTGAAAGGAATACGTGACCACATTATTTGTCATACAGAAAGAGAGGTAGCACGCCCATTGCTTTATGCCATGGACAGGCCAGAAGACAGCACAGTCCCTCACAAGTAGCTAAGGGAATGGCTCGCTGGGTTAAACCCACAGCAGGACAAGAAATGCACCAAGGGTGTCTGAAGCTGTTCAGCCCTACAGAACGCAGCTGTTACCAACAACCGAAGACTTGCCCTCACAGACATATAAAAAGGGGAAACAAGAAGAACCTTCTATGCAAAAGGCCCACTGAACTAATAGATCTTGAAATGACAATATCCATGTAATCCAGTATTACTTGCTTGAAGTGGCCCATAAAAGACGTCTGCCTGAGAAAAAATAGCATGTAAACAAACAAACATATAAGGACATAATCAAACACTGTCCACACTTAACTCAAAGCCAGGATAAACTCAGCACCTGTTCTAGAATGCAGAGCACCAGACTTTTGCTGTTTTTTCTCCAGTTACGCAGTTCTTGTTCCAACACAGGTCTACCCCTCTACAAAAATTCCATTAAAATGTTGAAGATTAGATTTCTGATTAACTTTGTGTTCTGATAGAGAAAAGTTCATTTTTTCAATCTGAAAACAGTATCTTCCAATGTCAATGAGCATTTTTTTACCACGGCATTATGAAGAAATGCAGTTAATGAGCAATAGGGGAAAAGAATCAGTTGCTTTTCCAAGTCTTTATAACATTTCTCACACTTGCTTTCTAGCTTTTTATCATGCTTTCATCTCACGTGATCTTCATCCTTCTTTAAGAGACAAAAGTTCTTTGTTCCATTTGTTTTTATTTGCCATTCACTGTTGCTATTTCTGCCATATCCTTTTGACAGGAGTTGACCAAAACATAGCACAGCACTTGAGATGGAGCACACTAAAAACTAATAGCTTGGCAGCCTAATAAATCTGCCCGTTTGGGGACCTGAAGTATGTATTTCTGGGAAGTCTGCCTCATACCAGCTTAGAGCTCTTAGAGGCAAGAGTACTGAGACCAGGTCACCCATCTAAATATCGGGAAAAGATATCTGTGAACTTCTTATATGTAGAATTTTTATATGTAGAAAAGTGACATTTCTGAATAATACAATCACATTTGCTATGAGAATAAACAAAATACACTCATTCCCTAGTGGTGAGCAAAGCACAACCAAAACCTGACCTGGCTTTTTTGTGGGGGTCTTCTGTTCCCATCATCTTAAATTTAATCATAGTTCTACAGGTTTCAGTACAGTAGTACAGTGTGTTCACATATGCTCATAAAACAGAGAGCCTTCAAAATAATAAATCCAAGTATTAAAGCTGTTAAAACAAAAGCAGAAGGTCAGAAGGCCATCAGAACATACCACCTTTCTATCCACACAAACATTGTCACAGAAAATTCTCTATGCACAAATTGTTTTTCATATCTAACCAAAAACTTTGGATGGCCAATTTCAGCAACCTAATACACAGAGCTCCCCAAACAGACAGGTTAGAAAATTCAGTGTGAAGTCGCAGATAAAAGCAAGTGTGAAAAACACCTGAGGTAACCAAACCAGAAAGCTCTAATCTCTGCAGGATAACTCACCTTCCTCTTTGCTGTGTATTTTAACTGCACATTATGGCGAATTTTCTCAAGACGTTCTTCTCGTTTTTTCCTCCTGATCTGCTCTTCCTAAAATAAAGGGAAGGTGAAGGAAGGATGAAGTGTATTTAGTCTTAAATCCTGGGGGTAATTACTTTCCTATGCCCCAGGTATAGTAAAAAATTAACTCTGAAACAAAATTGTCAGTACACTGTCCCTTTCTCCTGGATGCATGCCTATTATATGTTATGATGTTCAGAGCGATGTAGTTTCCTATCTTAGGCAACTTGCAAGGCAATGCCTTGTCCCTCATAACTGAGACAAAGTCCTGTGAAAGACAAAGACCACCACCAAAGTGTGCCTCGTGTCTTCCCATCATCACCCAGGATATCAGCCTTTCTGATCCTCATACCTCGCTGTTTTACCCATCCCTACACATGAGCATTTCTCAACCTTCAGCCTGTCCACCAAGTGCTGCTCTTCTTTCTTCTGCACAAATGCCGTGACCCAGTCCGGCTCCCCGGCGGCGCCGCTGCTCTGGGGAGGCCCCGGCCCGGCTGATGCCGGCTGCTCCTTCCCCTCCTGCCCGCTGGCCTCAGGTGCCAGCATTCTCGCCTCCTCCTGCTGCTTCTTCTCCTCAAAGTCTCGGAGCCAGGACAGAGCCCCGCAGATGAGACTCAGGGATTTTCCCTGACAGAAAAAATGAACAGGACGAGTGAGGACCCGCAGGTGGCAGCCCTGTGGCCGCTGAGGGCTCCACAGGGACAGCCCGCTCGGTGCCAGCCCCCCACTTCCGAGCGGGCCCAGGCCCAGGCCCAGGCCCCCTCCCCGGGTACCGCCGCCCCTCCCGCGCCTGAGGGGCTCCCGCCGGCGGCCGGCCCCTTCCCGCCGCCCCGGCCTCCCGGGCTGCCTCACCGTGCCCG
>JAVJGI010000060.1:25618070-25630078 GCA_035590275.1 Ibycter americanus
CTTGGCCCCGCGGCTGCGCCCCGACCTCCCCCCGGCCCCACCGCCCTTGGCGACCGCGGGCCACAGGCTCCGTGGGGCTGGCCCCCTGCGCGACTCCGCTCCCACCAGCTGCAAGGACAGAAAGCGGGAATATGTGGAGAAAAAAAGGGTTTACTCAGGAGGGAAACACATAGCTAGTAATAAAACATAGCAATATAGAGGAGGTTTGTGTAATATACAGTCAGTAGCATAGTAATAAATGCAAATATAGCATTCCTAACTGTTAACGCTGAACTTTGTATGTTAACACTTCACAATAGTGAGCTAAACAAGAGTACTCCATCATTAAAAGGGCTACAAAATTGCAAACAGTCTCTGGACTACCAGTAGAAACTCATCATGTACCAGTTCACACTACAACATCGGGGGCAGTGGGGGGGAGATATTTTTTTTGGTTAGATAAGGTAAGGCCACGTTTTTGCCCATATTTTATTGATGTCCCAAGTTGGAAGGTGTTTCAAACCAGCAAGGACAAATTTGGGAGAAGCCGCCACAGAGAATGGGCAGCATTCCAACTGGAAGTGCTTGCGCATCCATGTTTTCTGTGAACAGCCACAACAGTTTTGCATTACTCAGCTATCATGTCACTCAGGCTTTGTGTGCTGAGGTAGGAATTCATTGTCCCATCTAACATTTGGAAAAAGCAAGAAGAGACATGTAGATTGAAGTTCAGCTCCAAAGTCTTAGACTCAAAAGATTTAGAAGCACCTTGTCAAACACTGGGTAAACTTACTACATTCATGAAAAATAAGGGAAGGTAATAAAAAGAGAGTTCCTAAGACCACTACAGTGTCTAACAAGCCAAAGTTTTGAGTCAGAATCAACCTGGAATTTTTTATTTTGATCTTCTCTGTAGCTGTAGAGTTACTTTACAAACCTCATTCTCCCAATTGTTACTCTACTACAAATTCATAATCCCCGATGTACCCAGAAGCTGGTGCCCATTCCTCAGGCTCTCGGCACTCTTCCTAAACGACCAGCGCTCGGCTCTTAGGACTAGCTCCCTGCTTCCAGACCTCCTAGTGGTTTTTGTGCCACTAAGGTTAAGCCCTGACACCCAGAGTTACTGTGTCTCCAGTCAGTCTCTTTCCACCATGGTTCTCATCACCCACCTTTTTCAGGTACCTCCAAACACTGCTTTTGTTTCCTGCTCTGAACATCCATTCTAGCCCTTACGGCAGAAGTGAGCAGGATGTGAGCATTCTCCTACCCACCGTACATTTATAAGGTTTCTTGTCCACATGGATTTTCAAATGCATTTTAAGTGTTGAGCTTTTCCGGAAGCTTTTCCCACACTCGCTGCACTCATAGGGCTTGGCTCCTGCATGGATCCTCAGGTGGGCACCGAGGGCTGAGCTGTGCCTGAATGTTTTTCCGCACTCCTCGCACTTGTAGGGTCTCTCCCCACGGTGGATCCTCAGGTGCACGTTGAGAGCCGAGCTCCGCCGGAAGCTGTCCCCGCACTCCACGCAGATGTAGGGCCGTTCCTCGGTGTGCGTGGTCTGGTGCTTGGCCAGAGTGGAGTGGTCGCTGCACCTCCGGCCACACTCAGTGCACTGGTAGGGGTTGGGCAGGAGGCCGCCATGGTACATGGGCAATACCTTCCCCCCATGGATCCGGCGATGAGTGGTGAGCGCCGAGCTCTGGCTAAAGCCCTTCCCACACACAGGGCACTTGTAGGGCTTCTCACCCGTGTGCGTTCGCATGTGGGTCACCAGCGAGGAGCTCTGCCGGAAGGTTTTCCCGCACTCGGTACACTCGTATGGCTTCTCTCCTGTGTGGATTCTCTGATGTCGAATGATGGCCGAGCTGTCCCGGAAACGCTTCCCACACTCTTGGCACTTGTGGGGCTTCTCTCCGGTGTGGACTCTCCGGTGTATGATCAGGGAGGAGCGGTCACTGAAGCTCTTCTCACACCGGGGGCAATTAAAGGGTTTCTCACCCTTGTGGCTTCGCTGGTGGACAATGAGATGCGAGTTCTGGCTGAAGCTCTTCCCACATTCATTGCACTGGTAGTGTCTCTCTCCTGTGTGAGTCCGCTGGTGCCTGATCACATTGGACCTCTGGCTGAAGGTCTTCTCACATTCATTGCACTGGTAGGGTTTCTCGCCAGTGTGGATCCGCTGATGTTTGATCAGGTCCGAGTTGCGGGTGAAACTCTTCCCACATTCGGAGCAGCTGAAGGGTTTCTCTGCCAGGTGGATCCTCTGGTGCTGGCTCAGGTATGAGCTCCGGCTGAAGCTCTTTCCACACTCAGGACACTCGTAGGTTTTCTCTCCCACCTGCTGAGTCCAAATGGCACCATTCCTACACAGGGCCGGTGGCTTGTCCCCAGCAAGGATAACCTTGCTGATGTGGGCTCTACCACTGTCCTCGCACTCCCAGACTTCCATTCCACAGGGAGTTACCATTCCTTGTCTCTTTCTAAAAGATGTCTCCACCTCACTTTCTGTCTCCAGCTCCTGCTTGTCCTGTCTTTGGTCAGTGTCCTGGAGGGTATCTCCTTTGAGCTTTCTGGAGGGGAACAGATGCAGTTCAGCTGTCATAGGACTTTCCAGATGAAGCTTGCCCTTCTGTGTGTCGCCCATGGTCCTGTCACCTGCTGGAACAAACAGAGGAACTAGCAATGAATAACCCACTCTGCTTCTCTGAGGGAGAAGTCCAAACAGGGCAGCTGCAGAGACCTGCTGCACATCACCCACCATTAGCTAACAGCACAGGACCCAGCCCCTCAGTATGTTCTCTGGGCAGAGTGAGGGCATGGAGACTGAGGAGTGTGGGAAGGTAGTGTGACCCGAGGATGGGCAGCCACTGTGGCACAGATTGCAAAGAGGGTCACCTATCATAAAGTTACAGCCCTAAAGGACAAACCTTGTCACTTGCTTGTCCTCAAAGTTCCTACATCTAAGCGAGGTTAGAGGAGCACCATCACCGCTCTCCTCAACAACCCCCTGTAGCTGCTTCTTTTCCTATTGCCTGTGAATCACTGCTCTTCTTCCAGTATTCCCATGCTTGATCAAGGAAGGAAGCAGCCAACACCACAGGAACATCCACCCCTACCAAGTAGACTATTTTTTTTCTTTCTTCCAGTCATAGCCCTTTCCCTTAAAAAGAAAGCCCTACATATTCTGCAGAAAATTGTGTCTAGGTTTTGTCTACAGAACAGATAGGTGACTGGAAAGATAAACTCTTTTATTAGTCAAGCGTGGAAATGAACATTTAGACTGAAACATTTAGAGGATCCTGATTTTTATGTTATACTCATGGAGAAGACACCTTGGAAATGGTTGCTGGAGTGTGAGGTTAGCCAGTTAGCTAGATGGCACTGCTCACAGAGTTAACATCGTCCTCTTATGTGTAGGAGGTCAGAATATGAGGTAGATGCAGCAGGATAAATCCTTCAGGTTTTCTTTCAGGTGATCTGCAGATTTTGGAAGACACCACTGCACTGGTTATACCGATTGGTAAAGTTGTGTTTACAACACCAGGGCTAAAAACATATGTAGTACAAATAAAGATATAGCACTGGTCCAAGGCGTGCACCTCAAGGCAGTGAACTGACCAGTAAAACATTAAAAATGTTGTCAGTGTGAAAGGAAGAAAAAGCCACACTCTGGTTAGTTATGCTGCTAACTTTCTGAGTATAATCTTTCCTGAAAAATACTCAGGATTTAATTTCATTTTGGATAGGGTCTTTTTGAAAGGGTATTAGGTACCCCAGGAGTGTGTTTTATCTTTATCATATCCTACCTATGCATCTTCCTGAAAGCAGAATCTATATAGTACAGGAGCAGAAGAGGCAGGGTGAGTGTGGGGCGTGCAACACAGTACACACCAAATTTTCAGCATTCAGCTCTTCCCTTCCCAGACATGCTCTATTCAATTTCTCACCTTGTGAGCAATCTCTCTACTGTCTTGGTGTTTAGCTGCTTCTGGCCACAAAGCTGTTTCTCTTCACTCCATCCAGGAGGTTAAAGCCATGTCAGGCACTGCAGATCCTGATCAGAGGAAAGAAAACAGGTGTAATAAATATCCATCATAGTAGCGGTGTTGTAGAGTAAGATTACAGGATTCTAAGTATTTAGGAGACGAAAGCAACCTCGACCAGAGGAAAATGATACCCAGAAACATGAGTCAGGGTCACTACTGTCTGTTCCGCCATGCACACCGTGACACCACTGTTTGGGTCCAATAACCAGCTCACGTAGCGAAGATGAGGTCAACTACACGTGCTGTGGAGAGCTGCCTGCCAGCTTGCTGCCTACTCACAAGTGTCTGGATGTTCCTCTTGCTGTACTTGCACACCAAAAATGCCTCCTACTGAGTTTTGTATAAGAAAAATATTGATTCCTCAAACCATTTTCCCTCCATTGCCTTTCTTCCTAGTGAACTAAATGAGACCATGATGTAGTTAATGCAATTCTGTTCTGCAGCCGGAAGAAAAATGCCACCTTCACAACTGGACTGTTTTCTGCTTCGGTCTAGAGTCCCATTTATTGCCTTTACTGAAGGAGTATTTTGCTTGGTTGCTCTCAGTGGCTCAGCTAGGCACGCACAGGTCTGGGCAAGAGAAGAGATTTTGCTCTGCTCACACATTATTGACAGAAGCAGTCCAAAGGCAGAATTTCCTGTCCTGTGCTCCAGAAAACTGGCAATTTGGCTGCCTCATTCCAAATGGAGTTTACAGGACCGGTAGTGAGCAGAAAAAAAAGTCACACACAGCCATTTATGCAGGAACACTGAGATGATTTAGTCTGGCCAGTTTTGACAGCCAACATGCAACTCCACCTCTCAGGGATCACTTTTCCAAGCAGAAGTACACCGTGCAGGAGAGATTTTTGAGGGATAGAAAATTAGGTCACCCATTTTTAGCTTTAGCACTACATTTGTGCAGTGGTATTTGTACAGAGGCATTTTAAGATGCTGAGGGCTCAGTGACGTCCTAGAAATGTACAGGTTACACAAAGAAAATGCTTAAAACCTGCATATGTGAATGCCAGCTCTGCAATGGTGTTGCACCATTGCGGTCACATGGATTTCCACCATGCCACTAGGAATGAAGGTAAAATTATTCGTGACTGGGTGTTCATAAGAAAAAGAAATGTAAACCAGCATCTTTTCCTTTCAAAATGAGAAACAAACTGAACTGGCTGCGCAGTGGTGTACCAGAGGAGAGTATTGCAATAGACGTCAGTTGCCAGACCCTCCCGAGGACAGAGGGAAGATTTCCCTGGCTGCGTAATGCTACCACGATAAAAGAAAGCCCCTGATAAAATGGAAAGCTGACATTTTGTTGGCTCTGCCTCAGCCTGGAGTCATGTCCTTGCTGCTTCCCACCGCCTCCTCCACAGTGAATTTGGTGGGCATCACCCCTTGGGGAGAGGGTATTTCCACTCCTCCCAGCAGCAGGCGGCAGCTGCAGGTGCTGATCCCAAGTAAGAGGCAGGGAAGCCTGAGGTCTCCCTCCCCAGACAACCCTCATCCACCTACAAGGCAGTGCCACTCTGTAGGTAAGCCTGACCCTGCTGAACCATCCTTCTAATTTTAGGAGAGAAATGTCCTTCTGGTTCAGTGCCTTCCTGCTGTTGTTCGAGAGCCACTGTAAGCACATGGTCAACACGCACCCTAAAATGGTGGGTGAGCACCTACAGAAGGCAGAAAATGGATGCAGGAGACTTGCACAGAGCCAGGCAAGTTGTGGGATACGACAGAAAAGCGTGTTGTGCAACGGGTAGTAAAGATCTGTCCCTAAACAAGATGGGAAACCTGGAACACCCCCGAGCAGCAGACAGGGACAAGGTGCCAGCCTGCAGAGCAGCCACGTTTGGACAAAGCCAAGTCCCCAGGCAGTGTCCTGGCTGACGAGGTAACCCGGTCCTTGTGAGGCCGAATGAGGAACAGGAGAGGTGACCAGCAGCACAGGGAGGTGACGAGCCGTGCTGAGCTCCCGTGACGACGGCCAGATGGAGGCCCCAGAGGGGCTGCCCCACGAAGGACGTGGCTGGCCAGGGGTGGACGAGCCACCATTGAGACCAGAAGCCTTGAGGAGGGAGGAGAGACATGGAGAACAGAAAGCTGCAGTGGATGTCACCCCGGGGAAACTGAACTCAGAGAAATCTGAGTTTGGACCCAGTGGCACTGTGAGGAGGGCAGACCCCACTGACGCAGGGGATGGCCTGTGTCCAAGCTCAGCCTCAGGCAGGCGGCCACTGCTGCCTCCACCAACACAAACCCAGCGGGCAGCGCACAGGGCAGGAGGGGAGGGGAACGGCTGGAACAGAGGCGTCTGTGACACCATCAGCAATGCCACCGCCCCCTCCCCCCGCTCTCCTTGGAAACCTGATGGGGCAGGAGGAGGACACAGGCAGGGCAAGCAGCGGAGGTGACACCTCCGGCAGTGCAGGGGATCCCAGGCTGTTACAGGCACCGCACACGGCGTGATGTCGGCCAAGTGGGCTTGTCTGGTTTTGTCTGGTGAGTAGGAAACCTCTTTCCTTCAAGCCAGGCTGTGAGGAAGGGCAGCCGACCTGGCTGCTCTTTACCCCTCCGCATCGCCCCTCAGCTTTGGCAGTCTGGACACAAGGGGAAGAGACAGGAGCACCCTCGAACACCTCAGGTGGAAAGATCTGGGATGTTTAAAATTTTGCCAGTTCTCACCCATTGCAGCTGGTATTTTATTCATGGAGGAGGGCCAGGGAGGAGGACTCAAGCTGACCAGACATGAGCACAAAGGCAGAGATCTAGACTTGACCTGCAAGGCCAGAAGGGAAGAGCTGGCCAGGTGAAGCAACAGGGGTGGCAGCAGGAAGGGATCTGACAGAGGACCTTGGTTAAAGACAAACAGAAAGGGATATAGCTGACAGAAATAGATAGAAAGGCCAGGCTGCTCTGGCCACATCCTAGCAGGAGGCAACGGAGGGGTCTCACATCTTGCAGTCTCCTCGTTTCCCTGCTTTCTGCAAACCCCCACCCGCAGTCACCTGGCAAAGCGGTGTGCTCTCCTCTCCTACTGCCTCACTGAGCGCTCAACAACCCCTGGTGTCCCCTTGGGAGGAAAGTTACATGCTTTTTTTTAACCCTGCTGCATCTACAGATAGATAGGTGTTAATAAAATGGCATAGATGTTAACCAGATATATGCCACAAGGAAGTTTCTGGGTTTTTTTATTTAAAAAAAGACATTACAGGTTAAGAGACTGTTACAGAAGTTGCAAAGTCAAACTTGGAGCCTGCCTGAACCACAGTCACTTTGGAACCTTAGATTTGTTCCCCCAGTGTATGGACATAGTAACGCAGCACTTTACCTGGCTTCACTGTTTTCACATGGGTTTTATCTTCTTTAGTCTCTGGATGGACACCACCTTTCTAATGAGCAGCTTATTCAGTATGTTATGTCACCCTTATTGTTCAGTGTTTGACTCTCCAATTTATTTATTGATCCCACCTGAACTCTGCTATAGACAGAATGACTCGTTTCCTCACGAACTTTTTACATACTCTATGTTTTAGAGCTTCACAGCTATTAATTGGTTTATAGGGATTTTACAAATGGCAAAATGAGGGCACTGAGGGATTAAAGTCAAAAACATCCACTACTTCTAGAATCTCAGTTTGAGATATCTCAGCCCTGGCTTCTCAGAGTACATATGCTAATGTAGCACTTACTTGCCATTCAAAATACACCACATGCAGACTCCAAAACTGCAAGAGAGCTCAGCCTTCCTATAAATGGCAACCCACAAGGTAAGGAAAATGCCATTAATAACATGCTAAGAAACCTGGTACTCGTCTAGCATCATACAGGAGCCTCTGTGGTGTAGCCAAAAATAAAACCTACTTATTGGAAGAGTATCCACAAAACTATCCTTGCCCTTCCAGCATCTGCCTGATTCATTCTTCCATACACCTTCCAAGCTGTGGGAAATGAGGCAGATGTCCTGAATATAAGTGCCTAACCTGGGAAACTGATTCCCTGCCAGAGTAGGTCTAGTCTCTACACTGAAAGAGCTGCCAAGTCTTTAGGAAAGAAGAGTAGGTTGCTGTGTATTAAAAAAATGTATAAAAAGCATATGCAAGAGGAGGTGAAATTAAGATTGCACATGAAGCTTTTATTTGGGCACATCTAACCTCCAAAGGTTTGATTTCACAAGCTTTCATAATGTACAGGGAAGAACTGGCTTGAAGTTTTGCATAAGGGTTCAGTGAATGCTTGGACCATTGTAAGGGCATACACATGTCCACTGGAGCATGCTCCATTAACTCAAGGGGTCTGGACCCACTTACCCAGAGGAACAGGACCTG
The DNA here is from genome assembly GCA_035590275.1 of Ibycter americanus. Lineage (NCBI taxonomy): Eukaryota > Metazoa > Chordata > Aves > Falconiformes > Falconidae > Ibycter > Ibycter americanus. The sequence goes on from JAVJGI010000060.1 coordinate 25,626,410, forward strand.
CAGAGGCTAAAATCTTGAAAGGAAACAGTCTCCTTGATCCAGCCCCGACAGCAGAGGTACATTTGCAGTTTCAGCCATGACTTCCAAGACATTTCTCCCAGTTCAAGATCTTAATCTCCAGAGCTTTGGTGAAGGTCCCTCACCCATGTATTGTCCCCAAAATACTACACCCTTTCAACATGGGTGGAGCAGGTTTTCCCAAGGTCTAGACCCCCTGTCTTGAGCCTGTTACTGCATTTCCCCTGTGCTGGACCCTGCACCCTGAGAAAGCAACAGAGATCTAGGTTCAGCCCTCCAGCTCTTCTGAGTGTGCCATGGTTAGCATTTCCTTCTCCCTCTGACTCCTTGAATTTTATTTTTCACCAGTGCTCTTGGGTTGGGGCTGCACAGCCGGCCCTTGGGGCACGACGGCGCAGCAGCCAGGAACACCACTCTCTGATGAGGAGTACCGTGAGTTCTTTAGGTCCCTCCGGGCTGCCCGCCACGCCAGCACTGCCTGCCTCCTTCGTGCACTGTACGGCTGCCAGAACCCCCTGGTCCAGAGACTGGACAAGTATGAAAACCACGGAGTCATCCCTGAGGGTAAAGCCGATTGCGACTTCGAAGGGCAGGCAAGATGGATGGGGGTCCTGCATGGCCAGCACTGGACCTGATCACTGGGAGGGGACGGAGACTCAGGAGCTGGTGGGGGAGAGAGGTGGGTAGGAATCCTGCAGTAAGGAGAAGACACCTCTGCTCATGAGCATCCTCTCTCACACTTGATTGCATCCACATGCGTCCCTAGGACCAGCCTCCTCTCACGCCTTGGGTCATGAAGATGACCAAGCAGCAGTGGAGTTTCTCACCAAGGTTCAGGGAGGCACCCAAATGGCATGGGGGTTTTCATGGAGGGATGTCATTCGACAGTGAGGTTATTGCTGAGGGCCGGTGGGACCCCAACACTAGAGTTTATCACCAAGTTTGTGTCTTTATTTGCCTCTCTCTAGGACCCATATGCTCTGAACTGCCAAGAACTCCTTCCTTCCCTGACTTCTGCACCTTTTCTTTTTATCGCTGTACTAGGAAAAGATATTTCATTAAGGTGAGTTATTCAGCTGTTTCCTGAAGACCATGGTGTGCTCTGGGCAAGTAACAGGCAAAAGGGAGAACCCTGAAAATGAGGAAGTGGGAAAAGAGTAGGCTGAAACACAGAGAGGATAGAAGAGAGTCATGGGCAACCTGCCTTCTGGGGCACTCACTAAGCTGACTAGCTTACACAGATGGCAGCTGCAGCCACTTGCCAAAAAGGAGACTTTGCAGAGGTATTCTTCAAGAAAATGAACCTTTGAGGATCACCTCAACCCTCATCTCCAACTCTTATTCCCAAACAAGTTGAGACAATCTAGGTTACTGCAGGAGAAAGGGTGATTCATGCAGGCTAGAAGAAAAGGAAAGTAAAGAGAAAGACAACTGGGAGTCACAGGAGATGACTTACGACTTATGGGAGACTTGACAAGGAAAGAAGGTTTCTTTCCTTTCTTGGGCTCATATTTGTAGAGTGGGAAAGATGGGATTGCACAGTGAGTGCTAACCCCACAGAACAGGATGGGGGTGCCTGCTCCTGAAGCCCACTCACTCTACAGGGGTGTGTTTTCTCCTCCACAGAGGATTGCATGCCCAGGAGAGAGCAAAGCCAAGCTGGGCAGCACACGAACCTTCAATGACATGACCACCAGCAGTGATGCATCGTTGTCCAGCATCTTCGGAAACCAGCCCCTTTTCCCCACATCTCCCACAACCACCCAGCCAGGCCGCTCCAGCCCTGACACGGGAGTAACTGTGATCTCCACCTCCTTACCTAAGGGCACGCCACAATCGAGAAGCATGCAACTAGATCCTTCTGACCCACATGCCACGGAGGTGACAGCCAGTGGCCAGCAGCAAGAACAGCTGTCCACCAGCGACATCCAAGATATCCTCCTGAGGCTACAAGATACCCACGTGCAGAGTTCACTGCAGACACTTCAGCAACTGTTGTCCATGGGGAAGGCAGCACGGGACGAAGAGTTGCAGGCTGCTTCCCTGAAGCTGCTGATGGCCTTGAACAGTGCAAATGTGTCTCAGTGGACAACCAGCGCTGATACAGGGCACAGAAGAGAGAAGTGAGCAGCAAAGGAGGATCAACCGTTGTGGCTCTTCTACATGGTGTCGAGTCAGATGCACTTTCAGAGGGGATGTATGGGAAGATGGAAACAAGAGAAGGAGTCCTCCTTCCTAGGCCTGAGGCACTGTCAAAGTTGACAGTGCTTCCCCATGCCAACAGTACGGGAAACAAGGGGAAAACCCATCTTTTCCAAGTGCATGAGACAACCTAGGTACCTGAAATAGTATTGCTTAGGATTCAATGAGAAAAATGTTATCCTCTTGGAAATAACTGCATTGAAAAAGATACTGCCCTCTTCCATAAAAACTGTTCACTTGCTATTCAATTTGGGAAATGGCTATTCTTGAACAAGGCAAAATGGAAAAATAATCCATTTTTCCTGCTTGTGGTTGTGTCACCATGACTAGCTCTCTGTCCTGGGCAGAGAGATGGGGTTTGTTGTGTCATTCCATGAATGTCAAGGGAGAACGCTGGCCTTTCTTCATCAAAAAGAGGTGTTTCTGCTCAGAAGCATTAAGGGAATAATCTTCTTTGGGAATATATGTGTGAATATATATACACATATACACAAGGCATGCTTTCTAAATGCAGGAAGGCCTTACCCTGCAATGGAACTACTCGTCTAGCGTTCTCCTTGTATTGGTGTTTGCACATGGTTGTCATCTACTTCTGAAATGATGCTATGAAACACACAGGATAAATATTCACATTAGGAACCTCCTCTTGTCTCTCTCAGAAAATCAGAGAGTCTGATTTATGGGAACTTTGGCTGAAGTGCTGTTCCTTTTATAAACACTGGACATACCTGTAAGTAAAACAGTGCGAAGCTACCTGGAGGCAGCACTTGCTGCTAAAAGCAAAGTGGGAGCTCTTCAGGAACCAGCTCTCGTTTTCTAAATCTCCACTCAGAATTAATTAGAGCTACCTGAAACCTGCTCTAAACTCCAGTGGTTGGTTTTGGCTTTCAGGAGACCACCGTTAAAAGTGAAAATCCCCTATTCACCTTTCCTCCCGCAAGCCTCCTCAGAATCTGTTCTGCCCAGGGCTGTGAGGAGACGGGGGCCAAAGGCAGCTCTCCTCAAGGATGCACCACACCAAGCACATCCCTGTGGAGACCACTGGGGACGCCTGTTCCCTTTACGCTGCCTAAGTGACACAAACACAACTGAGCGAAAATATAGGCTCTGTCTTTATCCATTGAAGGAAATCCTTAGGAGAGCTACTTGGAAGGTGATCTCAAAATTACAGGTCTTCCATTTGTCCTGGGAAGCGTAACCTTTCCCAAGGCTGAAGGCAGGTAACACACGGGAAACGTGCAAGCCCTTGAGCAAGAGTGCTTGCTTGCTGTCGTGTAGGACTACCCAGGGCACAGTCCTTGCTGGGTGGGATCCCTAACAGAACGCAGGCTGCTCCAGCCTCACCCTGGCACACCAGCTCGGTCCCTTCTCCCTACAAAGCACCCCGAGCGGCCAGATCCCCGCCGGAGGCACCAGGGCCCCGCGTCCCCTCCGGCCGCCGGGCAGCGA
>JAVJGI010000060.1:25630885-25658266 GCA_035590275.1 Ibycter americanus
GCGGAGACCCGCCCCCGGTGGCCGGGGGGCTGCGAGGCCCGGCCGGGACCGCCAGGTCGCCGTCACCCTCCGGTGCCCGGGGCTCCCGCCGGGAGGAACAGGCCAGGCCCGCGGAGGGAGGTGGCTGGACGCGGGCTTGCATCCTGCTGGGGCCGAGGGCATTGCCGCTGCCGCGCTGGACGCGCTCGGGTCCCGCCTCGTACCTGCCCGGTAGCAGCAAGACGACCCAGACCGCGGGGAGCCACGCACCCCGGGCTTGCAGTGCGCATCGCCCGCGTTCCCCAGCACTGGCTGCGTGTTACCGTGCCTGCAGCCCCCGGCACGGAGGGGGGCATCAATGCTACAGCCCAGAGCTGCTTTCTTGGTGACAGGGGGGTATTTTCTCCCCTGGGGGCACGTTCCTTCAGGTGAGGAGGCTTCACTCTGCTACTGTGCCGAAGGTTTTTCTGAGGTGCTGGTTGCCACGGCACCTCTTGCTGTTTGGGTACAGCACAGCACAGCCCAGGGCATACAGGGGTACAGCTTATGCCACAGGAAAGGATCCATCCACCCCAGGCAAAATTTACCTGTTACCGCACATCCTGCCAGTGCTGCCGATGCACAGGCGTTTAGCCAGGTATTTTTCCCCCTGGGGAATGCAGGAGTGGCTGTTGCCTTTGAATGAGATACAGCAGTAAGGAAGGGGCTGAGGTACGAGGCAATGACTTTCTAGTAATGATTATAACATTTTCTACAGGCTTTTCAGAGGAATGGTGGGAAAGTGTTTACCAAGCCCTCCACGCACGCAGCTGAAGAAAAAGTTTATCATTTTTCAGGGGGTGACTTCTCAGTGGTTCATGGGTGGTTTGCCAACCTCTGCAGAAGCACAAATCATACAAGCAGAGAACAGCAACAACGTGCCACATAGATAATTTCAAGAAAATTAACTTTATGGTTCAGGAACTGGGTAAATCCTGGGCCATTTCTTTGTTTCTAATTGCCCTTGGCAACACTGAAGAAGATTCTTGTCTCCAACTTAACAAGACCCCAACTGTCTTCCCTTCCTACCCATTGATAGCAGCTTTTCCAAAGGCAGAGAGAGCACAGTAATTCCTAGATACCAAGTCTGGCCTGAGCAATGCAGCTGCAGACTCCAAAGGTATTAGACAGACACGGAGCTCGAGCAAATCTAGACTTTGCACAAAGGGAAGGACTTTGCACAGATCACGCATTCTTTCTCGTGAGCCCTGCCCCAGCTCCCTCTGCCTTTCTTTTGAAGAAGACACTCTCCTTTGTAGGCTAGGCAAGTAAAATTAATACCACTGGTAGTGGAAACCAAACCAGTTGTGCAAAGAGTCCAGCTACCAGAACATAGGTCCAAACAGTGAGAGGTAAAGCAGGGAAGGGAAAGCATTTCTGATGGGTGGGCAGGGCAAGATCTCCTCTGCCTTTAGTTGTTGAGAGTGCTGTGAAAGGCCACACACAGCCCAGCCCTGACAGGAAACTTTAAGGGACATGGGGGAAAATCTGTTTCAACAACAGTTTGTACTGAAAGCAAATTATGAAAGAGCTAAGTTGTGACTTAATACTTTGTGCTAATGGGTATTCCACAGTAAGAGCATTGGTATTATCAGAGTTTGGCACATGATTTATGAACCGAAGTGCAGTTATCACCTGTGGCCTCTGTTGCAATGTGCCACCCTGTCTACGTTTGTCTGGCTCCTGAAGCATACATCAGTCAGTGTCCTGTACCTGACTGGCTTGTGTCTTAAGTAGAACTGGCAGCTGAATTTTCCAAAGTAGTACCAGAGCACTGGCTAAATATCCTTGACTAGTTTAAACACCACTCAGAAAACCTCTGTTTTTGAACTCAAATTAAGGACCCAATGGTCCTGCCTCTTACTGTTCATCTGTTGCCCCAGTGTGCCCTGTAAACCTGGTTTCATACTAAATCAGTTGCACAATTTTTTTGGCAGCTGTATCGTCAGCAGCCCAGTGTAGCAGGTCCCTTCCACAGACATTACCCACATGATGTGAATGACACTGCATGCATACATGAAAGCAGAAATTGTGAAAATATGAGTCATCCCACTCACTAGCCCCATGAAACTGCACCTCTTTCCCCACAGATGATGCTGTCTACAAATGAATGTTAAGGCCCACCAAACTCACTGCATAATAAAGAAATTTTGCCACCTGTTTGGGCAGAGAATGAGTCCACATGTTTTCAACACGATTTCCAGCAGCAGTCCCACTGGGGACGCATAACCACAGGTCCCACCAGAGTGCAGCCCAACAAAGCAGGTTTCATGACATCTTTATCAATCTGCTGCTGCTCCATCCCCTGCACAGGTAACAGCCGGTTGCACTAGGCAGAGATTTTCTTCACTGGGGATTCAAAAGCAGCTACTGCTGCGCTTTCTCCACGTGCCATTTATGGAACATTAAGCTTAAGTAGGGGTTTAATTATCTCTGCTTTCTCTAACTCCTTCCTCTGCACTGAGACACCTGTGACCAAGAAAAGTAGAGTTCACCATCAGACAACAGAAAATGGCTTTTCTGAGCCACACTACCTCTCATTCCCTCTACTTTTATCACAAATCAAGTCTTAAAATATTTTCTCTGAAACTGAGGGCAAGGGCTATTAATTCCAGATAAAAGTGTATCACACATCAGCCTTCACTGATTTTGTCTGCCTGAAGGTTAATAACAACAGCAACTGTATTACGATATATAGTAATGAAAAAAAAGGAAACATTACAAATTCCAATTTAAATGTAAAGGAAACTGGAATCAATGAAGAAGGTTAACAAGCCTTGCTTTGCTTCGTGACTGTACAAAAATGTCCAGATCAGTCTCCTTGGATTGCATTTCACAGCCTCGCCATACAAGTCCTCACCCTCATTTTTTTTTTTTTAATCTCAGTGGTAATAGAGTCACTGTTTTCTACTTTCCTTGATGGTTATGACCTTTGGCAGTCTCACCCATCTTAAGAGTATATTCCTTCAGTTAAGGACTCAAGTCCTTAAAAAAATCATCTTTGTTAACTAAGAAGTGAAAAAGCCCGGCCCACTATATACTTGAAAGGAATACCTTAAATAACTCTGAAAACTCAAACATGAAACCAGAATCGACAATTCCAGATTCAGTGAGTCCAATTTAATTTTCTTTTTTTGCCAGTATTCTGAAACAACTGTTTAAGTTTTTCAAAGCAGACTAAAGTTTAGTCAGTTATTCCAGCTCCCATGAAATGAACAGTTTTGTGGCTCAAGTTGGCTGGAAATCTTAATTACTTGTTTGCCCATTAGGCACAGCCTTTCAAAGCAAATAAGATCTGACTTTGTAATTATAGGTATGTTACCTGAGATATTTTCAGAAAACCAAGAGATACGTGAAAGAAACAACAAGAAACTGGTTTCTTTGCAGGTAACTTTCAAAGAAAACAAAGCATTAAAACACTGAAATACACAGTAAAAAAGTCTCCCAAAGACTTTACTGTGCTCCCAGAGCAATGTTTGAGGACTGGGAGAAAGTCAGGTTTATTTTTCCTTAGCCTTAAAATAAACAAGCTTGTTTTTCCTGACTTCCATTTGTGTAGCTGAGGAGTTTCATTACATTCACAAGTAATAGAAAAGTAAATCTCTGACTTGTCTATGAGACATTTATGTTCTGCCGCTGGGTGACCATGGATCCCTGATTATAGAGGTGTCTGCAGCCAACTAGGCAGCAATTCCTCCTACATGCATGGCTCTGAAGTCATACAGGTGAGAGAAAATGGTGCTGAAAGGCAACCTGTCAACACAAAAGCAGTAAACCCAAAGACCTGCGATTTATATTCACGTGTAACTGTAACCTGCAATTATTTTTGCCTTCTTTAATTTGAAGATAAAGATGAAAAGGTGTGAGAACAAGTCTCAGATGCAAAGATCCACCTAGTCAAGCATGTTGTCTCTAGCTAGTGGTCAGTAAGCTGTTTGTAGGAGGAATATGACACGCATGGGTACATGCTGCAAGTGTCCTAAAAGTGTTGCAGAAGAGTTTTAAGGGCAAGAGGGCAGTAGGAAAGAGGGAAAAAAATGCTTTCTTTTGAAGTGTTCACATCTGTAAGTGCAGCTGTTCCAGAAAAGCTTAGAAACAACTGACAGGCAGGGCAGAGGTTCCTGAGGTCCCACGTCGGGGTGTGATGGGTACCTTCAGCATTGCAGTGTAACCACTCCAAAGCTAAGGAAGAGAAGCCACAAGACAGAAGGGGGAGTTGAACACTCTAGTATAGTTGCACATCTAACACAGCAAAAACCCCATTTATCCCCATTTTGTTCATCTCTCGTAGAGTTAATCTCTCAGCACTACCAAACAAGGGTACCCTTTGAGTGTATTTCCTTGAAATACAGTCTGGTACAAGTGGACATAGTTTCTTTTCTCTGTAGACGTTCTCCAAAGTGAAATAAGATCAGAGATGCTGCTGAAGTCTCATCAGGTTCAATACACACTTGGCATTCAGTTTTCTGACCATGAGAATCCTCATCAAATTCCTTCTGTCTCCTCATCCAGAAAGACTCACCCTTTCTCACCTCAACATCACCTCTGCATGAACTGCTTTACTGGTACATGAAAACAGGTGCTATAAACAAAGCCACCATTCAGTCACAGCCAAAGATGAGACAACAAAATCAGGCTAAATTTAAATGTTTTCCCAGCATTACAGTAAGCAGACAGTTCACTAAGACTTTTGTACCCTAACACCTTGCCACAGAAGCCAAAACATTGGTCCTTTTATTTTACCAAGATGACACATTTGTGCTGTGCATAACCCAATGCAACACCTATCTGCTCCTTCCAGAGCTTGCCTACCCACTGTGTCTGCTTGCTTCAGCACCCCCAAGCAGCCTTGTCTTTGTAGGAGAGCTCTGTTGGTTCTTTGAGCTGTGTGGGCAGAAAGGTGGGAGTCCTGGAAGTGGAAATGGCCAGGGAAGGTGAAACGGGTGATAGCCATGGAGGAAGGGTGTGGCTGGAGATGATGGAAGGGTTTGCTAGTAATCACCACCCTCTTCTGGGCGGGGGAGATCAATGTGACATGGGCTTTCCCTGCAACAGGCAGCGTGAGCAGCAGAGGGTACCCAGTGATCCTAAACAGGTGGCTCCCAAAGGTCTGGGGCATTTGCTCATGAGTGCATGTGAGCTCACAAGCATGGTGAAACTCCAGCTGGAGAAATGGGGCTTAGAGTCAGTCACACACCCACTGGGACAGACACTTGAGAGCTGTTGTCCTCCACTTGGTAGGGCAGGAGCTCTGGTGAAGACAGTGCTTGTGCCAGCTGAAGAGCACAACTGCTGTGGCTGGAGATGCATTAGTGACACTGACAGAAGTGGAAAGATACAGGCTTGCAAACACTTGTGAAGTTGCTTTTAGCTGCCCTTTAAACCCTTGAACCACAGCTTAAACAAACAAACAGGAAAAACAGACCAAGAGCACCCAACCGTACAAGTTCAAAATGCCATGTGTTTCTTGGGGGGCAGACCTCAAGTAGGGTTTATGGTAGGGAACGTTAATACAAATGTATAATACAGTAGGCAAGTATAAGTACCAGAATGGGCCTCTCTGCCCCAGTTTCTCTCAAGTCTGATCCTCTCAGAGCAGTTCTCACTGATCCTCTCAATAATAGCACACATTACACCTCCCTCTTCCTTTTTCGTTTTTTTTCTCCTGCTACGGTTCTTATAAAGAATAAAAAAATAAAATGTCATTAGCTGCTCTAACAGCATGCAAAATATCTTTCAGGAGCTCCTACTGCTCTCTGCTTGATTTCAGCAGAGTCTTTTAAGACGCTACATCTCCAGGCTTCATCTCCATATTCTTCTTGTCTCCCCAGAGCCTGTCCTTCAGGCATTTATACTCTGAAGGAGAAAGAAGCAATCTCCTTGGCAGGCAGAGCTCTGTGAGTCCACAAAGTCTTGTTTTTGTATGCAGGCTGCATCTCCTTGCACTTTAGTATCCTTGTTCGCCATAAAATAGTATGACTCTTGCATATCTTCAACCATATTTATAAGCACCCAGATTAGTCCTGTGCTAGTAAGTCTGGTTCTCAACCACCTTTTAAAATAAAGGGAGACTGACTATGTTTTGAAGTCAGTCTCTCAAGCTCATCAGCAAAAGAATCTGTTTTAGAGCCAGTAGCTTTTTAAAGAAATCTCAAGTATCTTAAATCTATTTTTCAGTAGACCTTTCAATACAGGATATCTGGGACTAGATGTTACACAGTGGAATCTCCCCTGTCAGCCCTTGGAAATAGTTGAAAATCCTGTTCTTTGAACCATGGCTCATTACTCAGCCCCCTTCTGTGGTTCTCTGCCTGGCAAATGCAGATATGATGGGCGTTATGAGATGCTCTAATGCTACATTCCCTATAGCACAACCACAGTGAAATGCAAATAACGATCCAACACTGCAATGTAGTCTCTGCCAGAAAAGCAAAGTATAAATATATCTACACTTACTTCAAACCATGGCTGTAATGTGTCCTAATCTATCAGCATGAGTTCTATTCTTTTCTAGGTTGATATTTTGAAGAAATAGCTCATTTTTACAATTTTCTTTATCTCTGAGGTTTTATGAAGCTGCTACATGTACACAGCTCATGCTTACCATTTACATTTTTCTATACCTATATAAACCTGCTGAATTCTCCAAAGAGTATGAGATTTCAATGCACTTTGCACTGCTATTCAGTTACCTCTAAAGACCAGGCCATTCTTCACAGCAAACTCCAGTATGAATTGGTAATGTGAGCTTGCTGTAATTCCCTGACTCCTTTATAGTGACAGCTCTAATGCCTTTTTATAATCTCTCATTTTTTACTGTGCCTCTGCAAATTTATTCCACATTTCTGAGAGCAAGCAATTCCCTCTTCTCGTATTTATGTGCATTGTATTTCTGGGTTCCCTTATCTTATATAAGTCATGTTTTCAAACCTAATACTGGCTCTTTGTTTCCAGCAGCTGTAACAAACTAAATATATAACAAAGAGCATAAGACCAGGACAAGTATATATATCTGTGCCTAACTTGCTTAGACCTGCTCTCACTGCTCCTCTGAAGGAGGCAATGTCATCTTCTTTACAGCCCTTCTAATCTCTTTGTCCCCAGCACACCCTTCAAAACTCCTTCCTCAGCCCCTCTATATGCATATATATTGAATAAAAACATAATTTTCCCATTTCTGAAAGCTGAGATTCTTGTGTAAAATCACATAATTTTAGACACAGAGGACTGAAGAAGAACCTAAGGTCTCACAAGTAAAAAGAATCCCGAAAGTCAGAAGCAGTGCTTCTCCATCCCACACGACCAGCTGCTTGTAACGCCATCCTTTCTTTCAGTCACATCCCCCTGCAGCACATTACTTCATATGGTGAAAAGCTGGTCCCCTCAGAGACTTACCATAACTCCATGGACTGAAGAAGACCGATATGGGAACATGCAGGACAGGGGAGGTGCAGAGGCTGGATCCAGCTGTGAGCCAGATAGCTTTTTTTTTGGAGGCGAACAACAGCTATGAATATAGGTTCATAACTGCACATTCAGATATGCATTGTTTCACTATTACAATGCAGCAAGACACATGGCAATAACCTGTAGCACATTTCTATAAAGCAGCAGCATGAATGCTTTGGAAGTCACCAGTGTCTGAGGGAAGTTCAGTCCTTGACTTCTGCTGATGGAGAACACGCTTTTCTTAAAACCAAAGTCATGGGTTCATATATCTTACGTACCCTCATGTGGACCACTTACAACACCTAAGGTGCCACAGCACACTGTTACAGAAAGGTCTGTTTAAGAGGCCTGAAAAAACATCGACTTTTGAACCGTTTGTGGTTCCTGCCTCTTAGGTCACCATCTAACGAGCCAGGGTCCAAACTAACACTGAGCCGTACCCACCCCTTGGGGTAGGGAGGCAGTATCTCAAACACTGCTTTTCCTAAACCTTTGTTGTAAAAACCCCAGTTATTTTATATGGCATTGCAGGTCTGATATATAATTTACCTATGCAACAGTTGACATCAATGTAATTATTTGAAATGCAGATATTATTACAGCTGGGTGCAAGATTAAACTTAATGTCCTGGTTGTTAGGAGGACTATCCTAAAAATATTTCCCCTCAGGAATTCTGTGAATATTTAGGATTGCACACAATATTCTAAATCTGAATTCTTACCAAGCTGAATGGTTGAACTAGCAGTTAGGCTCTTACTCTTAAAGCATTTAATTAAGTCTCATGCATAGCTTGGTGAGACATTAATTATTTCACTGACTTGGAACTAATCCATAACTCTAAGGAGTTCACAGGTATATTCAGTAATACAACCTCTATAAATTCCCAAGGACAAAGTGGAATGAATCATTTTATTTTCTCATTCACATGTTAGATATGCCTTATATACAGTATCAAATCTGGGCTGAACAGAGAACTACAAGTAGAAACGCCCAGACCACATCGCTAAGGGTGCAAAGTCCACTGTACAGTTGTAAAAATGTTGTAAAAATGTGTACAGTGAGTTGGCGTCTGTGATACAGCCATGCATTGGGAACCTCTCTACAGTCTCCAAACTGATATATTCAGTAAGCCCCATCTATGTAATTAAAACCACTGCCACCACGTATGTTCCAGGTATTGCAAGTATACAGTCAGATTTTCCTTTTCCATGCCAGCATCAAGTATGATATCCATCTTTTTTCCTTCAGTTTGGTATCTATGATGTAATTTGACACACAAGTCCTGCTTGCACTCTGCTCCCAAAATATGTCCCCAATGCTGCGTTTCTAGGGTGAACTTGGGTATAAATCCCTCTGATAGTTACCGATCCTGATCCAGAGTTTTTTCCAAGTTAGGGGGCACATCTCTAGTCTTTCCCAGCAGCTTCTAATACTAAATCACACAAGAGTGACACTTGGACCGAAGCAAAAAATACCATTGCAGGAGTGCAATGTTCTGATTCTTATTTGTATATACCATAGCATCCGCATTTTCTCTTCATGGTTATTCAATGGCCTATGCTAGTGGTTTACTGCCTGCTGGGTAATGGTTCCTTTCTAATCAATTTTAGATTATTTTTCTCCATATTTACTCCTATCTTCCTTCACAGCCCTTTTAAACCAAAATCAGTTTCACTTTTGCCTCAAATAGCCCTCCTGGCTGTGCAAGGATAGATTCTCGAACTTCATTCCTGGAATCCAAATTAGTGTCTGCACTGTATTAATCCCGGTCTTAAACAGAGAAGCACACACACATTTAGGTCTTCTGTGATCCTGGCCAAGGCACACAGTAACCATCCACAATTTAGTTCACAACTACTATGTCTGCACAGGGATCCCAAACAACTCTGAAGTTCAGCTTTATGTTTCAAGCATCCTAAGCCTGCATTCACCCCCAACATGGTAAGTGCATCCCCACGTGCTCCTCCAGTGCTAACAGCAGCTCTGCACCCAGTTAGCACGTGCAGCGCCACGCAAAGCACTGTTGTATAGCAATACCTCACTCTACTCAAAACACACTTACACCTACCCTGCCTTTACATTGCACTGAAAAAGAGCTACACACAGTTTTTTGGTGGCCGGCACTTACTCCACAGAAAGAGAGCAGTGAAAGAACAATGTCCTTTACTGCTGCGCATCCTTAGTTAAGCTCCTCATCCGCAGTCATCTCCCATCAGCTTGCTGACTACCCTCCGTGCTCTGCTACAACAATACGGCAGACTGGATCTCTCCGTGCACACAGGTGCCTTTGCCCTGTGGCTGCAGGTAGCAGGACCCACCCTACTGCCCCTGCATCCCCAAAGTGATAAGGTTCACCTGGAGCACAGGTGAAAAAGAGTGGGTCTCAGGAGGGAGGAGAGGGCATCTGGCCTATGGGGGAACAGCAAGAGAAGGAGGGGTGGATGCATACATATGCTGCAGAGTAGAAGAGGTTTTTACTCTGAAAGGAGGGAGCAATCTTGAGCCTGCCATGTGGTGATATTGTAGAGCCATGTGCTCTCCCAGGAGATACCTTCTACAAAAGGTCCTGAGTCCAACCCTTCTTGCAGCAACATCTGACATGAAGACCTTCACATGAGAGATGAGCAAAATAAAACATGAGCCGTGGGGAAGGAGTCAGCACGGAGATGTGCGTGCCCACGGTGCTGCACATGCCTTCTGCAGGGTGCGTGTGTCTGTGTCTATTGCTGAAGCCCAGGGAAGGGGGGGGGAGGGGGGCTGTTGTAGAGCGATTCCTACCTGTGTTAGGGCATCAATCACTCCCCCGTTCCCTCACCTCTCTCTGCAGTGCCTGCACCCACCTAGCTGTGATGCCACACAGGTGAGGGCACTCAGGGCTGTGGAAAGCTGCGTGAGGAGGAGCTGCTCTGCAGCATCCAGCGACAGCTGGGGGGGACTCTGGAGTACAGTAAAGCACTGCCCAGCACGTGGACCTTGGGAGCCCTCAGGGGGTCACTGCTCACAGAAACCAAAAGGGGAGAGGATACAGATAGGTTGGGCGCAAAGTGCAACACGGGAAGTTCCATCTGAATATGAGGAAGAACTTCTTTACTTTGAGGGAGACAGAGCACTGGAACAGGCTGCCCAGGGAGGTGGTGAAGTCTCCTTCTCTGGAGACATTCAAAACCCGCCTGGATGTGATTCTGTGCAACCTGCTCTGGGTGAGCCTGCTTTAGCAGCGGGTTGGACTAGATGACCTCCAGAGGTCCCTTCCAACCCTGATGATTCTGTGAAATACCTGCAGAAGTGAGGGAGTCTGAGGAAATGGAATTGAGGTCTTCTGCTTGTGCAAAGGCCACCACAACAGCTCACAGACCATAATGGTGAGGAAAAGCAGGCCAAGAGACAGTAGTAAGGAAATACACCCTGCAGAAGGGCATATGTGGTATCTTCAGAGGAGCTCTGCAGTTCAGTGTCATTATTCTTTCTTCTTTTCTGAGTCCAGGAGGAGGAGAAGGGACCATAACGCACCCATCTGCAGCAGTACCTCCTGCACGTGCAACCATCACTGCATTGCAGAGAAGCTGCTCTGCTATTCACCGCCTGGAGGCACCATGAGAGGAGGGGTTGTGGGGGCCCCACGTTCCCACAAAGTGGGCAGATTTTTGAGTCAACAAGAAAAGTCGAATTTATCCTCCCCAAAACTATAGAAACATTCTTAAGGACTAATTCACACCCAAGGCAACAGTTCACAAACCTAATCAGTCTCAACTCTTACCTTTTGTATTTAAGGCACTCTCATTAGTGTATATCTACACTAATGCAGCCTCTAACTTACCTATGGACTCTCAGCGGTGTGGCGCGGTGTTGTATGACATTCGAGTGAGTTGCGTTCCCATATAGGAGCAGTGCTTTTTTGGAGGGCACAAGTCTTTAGATGAAGCAGGAGAAAAACCTAAAAATCTGAGTTGCAGATCCTAATGATTAGGAGCTCCTGGATGTCTCAGTGCTGGAGTTCCTTCCAAATGAAAACCACTTTCTTCTCTGCAATAGGGAAGTTAAAAGAAGTAACCAGCAGGTGAGGGAAAAAAACACTGTTGTAATGAAAGATGAAAGACACAGTCTAGACACCAAAGCCAACGCAGAGAGAAATAAGGCAGATTTCAGATAAAGGATGGGGAAGAGAGAAAGGAAAGAAAGCAAAATCTTCAGAGGTCTGAAAAAGTTAGTAGCAGAAATAGTCTTGATGTTTATGCAGGTAAATCCTGTTCTTTTCCTCCATCAGCAATTTAATGCAACAAATTAGAGGAAATGGCTGATAACATTTAAAAGCGCAGATACTTGATATCCCTGGTTCTTTTTCCTGGCTAGGCATAAAGCTGTCTTCCTCCTGAGACAATGAAGAGATTAACTGGTTTGAAGATGAGAAAATATTTAATGCTGACTTTGCATCTAAGCGCCTTACCCACCACCAGGCCAGCCTGAGAGCCTGTAAAACCTGAGAGTTCCTTTCGGGACCCCATTCAGGACTCCCATTTGAGTGAGGGAGCAGAAGATCAGAAGTGTCCTTAGATGGTGCAGTGATTAGTATGGGTGGGGAGTGATGCTACAAAAATACTGTGGGTGCATGTGGAACCCCAAAACTTACCCTGAGAGCAGCCAGTCTTAAGAAAAACCCTGTCACCCATTCAAAGCAGGGGCAATGTGAGAGTCCCCAGTTGGCTGAGCTGATGTCTCCCTGGGATGGTGTTTCCCATATCTTTTAAACACACCCCTCCTTTCACCTTTTTTTTTTTTTTTTTTGCTTCACCTGTTTTTATGCGATCTTCTTAAGTGCTTACACCATGGCTAGACTTTCAAGATCAGATTCCACATAGCTTGACTATGCCCCTTAACATTACTAAATCAGGATCATTTCATTTTATTACTTGTTTTATAGATTTTTTCATTTTTTTAATGAAAGCTTAAAAATAATCTGTGGAAAGGGTGCTTTGCAGAAGAGAAAAGCATAAGAAAAACTTTTCTTAGAAGTATGATGCAGTCATAAATTTGTGTGTATAAAACTGTAGAGATCATCTCTCTAAGGGGCCGTTCTGTGCTTGTTTAGACAATATCTTTTGAGGCAGCCAGCAGGTTTTCATTAAAAAAGAAGTATGATGGGGGGAGATAAGCCCAAGTTAGTGGTGCTCAGGTGGGTGCCTGTTTGTTTAAGCATCTTTTCATGTTATGGCTCCTTGGAGAGGAAAAGGGGTCATATTTAAGAATAAGAACAACTATGTGAGTGTAGTGCCCAGTGTGAGGAAAAATCCTGTACGAGAGCTTTAAACCTGACTTCTCTGTGGGAGTTCTTTTTTGAATGGCTGGATGTCATCTTTCACCTGAGGAAAAGACAAAGAAAAGAGAAGAGAACCCAAAGAGATAGAGAGAGAGAGATGAGAAATCAAAGACAGAAACTGAAATTGTGTAGATGCAGGAGGAAAAGAACAGGAGAAAAATCAGAGAAGTATTTTAGATAGGAAAACAACAAAAAATGGAGGCAGAAAATGGGTAAAAGATGAGAAAAGGAAGATCAGCTTCCCAGGATGAGGAGGAAGGTGGCCAATATCTTTACGAGACCACTCCAATCACCATCAAATATCTTGGAGATTGGGGAGGTTCCTGGCGACTGGAAAAAGACAAGTGTCATACTCATTGTCAAGAAGTGCAGGAAGGACGATCCAGGGACAGACAGATCAGTCAGACAACCTCCATCCCTGAGAAGATGGCTAAGCAAATCTCAGCACATGAATAATAAGGTGATTAGACCTTGGACTTACCAAAGCTGACCATGTCTATGATTGCTGCCTGCGATGCAGTGACCGGCTTCTTTGGATGTAGAGTGTGGTTGATGCTGTTCCCTTGACTGTAGCAGAGCTTTCAACAAGGTCCTCTCTAGCAACCTTACAGCAAAACTGGTAAGATATGGCCTCAATAAGCAGACTGCAAGTTGAATAGAAAATCATCTGGGCCACTGTGCTGAAAGGAGTAAGATAACCTGGTCCAAAATCGAGCTGCTAATCAGTTACTAGTGGTAGCATATTCCCTGCAGGAGGGCAGGGCTGCCACTCAGAGGAACATGCTCAGGCTGGAGAAACATGCCATCAGGAACCACATGAAGTTCAACAAAAGCAAATGAAGTCCTGGACCTGGGCAGGGGTAACCCCATGCACCAGCACAGCCTAGGGCTGACGGGCTGGGAATCAGCTCTGGAGAACAGGTCCTGGGGGCCTGGTGAACAAACTGGCCATGAGCCAGCAGTGCATCCTTGCAGCAAAGGTGGTCAACAGACTCCCAGGCTGTGTTAGGAAGAGCCTTGCCAGTGGGCATAATCCTTCCCCTCTAATACAATGCCTGTGAGGCCACTTCTGGGTACTGTGTCCAGCATTGGTCTCCCCATTGCAAGACAAACATAGCCATACCTGGCAAGTCCAATGCAGGGCCACCAAGATGGCCAGGGGGCTGAAGCCCCTGTGGCATGAGGGGTGGCTGAGCAAGCCGTGTCTGCGCAGACTGGAGAAAAAAAGGCTCAGAGGTGACTTCAGTGCTGGCTGCAGCTGCCTGGTTGGAGGATACAGAGAAGACAGAGCCAGGCTCTTCTTGGAGGTGCACGGTGACAGGATGAGAGGCAATGGACAAGTTGGGATGTGGGAAGTTCTGCTTGTTCTGCTTAGATGTAATGAAGAAAAACACCACCATGATGGTGGTCAGACACAGGAGAAGGTTGCCCAGAGATGATGGAGACTCTCCATCCTTAGAGAAATTCAAAAGCTGGTTTGGCAGTCTGATCTAGTTGGACCTGTCCTTCTAGTGGGTAGAAGAGAGGCATTTCAAAATGGAAGTGGCAGATGACAGGAAGACAAGAGGCAGAAAAAAGACTTGTGAAATGAAGGAACAACAGAATATAGAAAAGGAAAAGAGAGACAGAAAAAAGAAACAAACATACAAAACAAGCCTGGTAGAAAATGATAGAAGGTAGCACAGATGCCAAAAACGGACACACAAAATGGTGACTTTACAGAGCAAGGTAGCAGAAGGAAAGTTTCCTGGAAATGACTGACAGCAAGTGAAGGGTCTCTGTTACTTTGCTACTCAAGGAAAATGAGGGCAGAAAAGGCAGCTTAAAGCAAAACCTAGATTTGCAGATGCCAGAACATGGCTCAGGATAAATAGAAAATAAATCTAAATTATCTGATCCACTTCCTTTCTTCTGGAAACGTAGCAACTTCTGTCAGCTGAAATGGCACCCCAAGGGCCACTGACACAAACAGCAAGCACCTGTGAAAGCACAGCTAATGAAGCTGAGTTTCCCATTCGGTCACATCATTCCCATTCCTTTCTCTTCCCATATGCTCCTTCTAACCCTGTCATATCTCCTAACGTCCCTCACAGCACCCTTTGCTCCCTCCTCTTTCCTGCTATTCTTCTAGCCTTTCCTTCCTTCCTTTCTGGGCTAGAAACCACGCTTGCTGGGGGTGGTTTGAGCTGGGCTGAACGGCTTATATATCGGTAGCTAATGACTAGCAGCAAAATGTAAGCCTTTCCCTCAGTGGTGGCACTCATTTGGATCTATCAGAAGTACTATCATTATGTCACCCAGTGACACAGCCACCAAAACCTACAACTTCATATCCTCTGTACCACCCTCCCCCAGTCAAATCTGGTTAAATGAGTAAACAAGCTGACAAATGATGAGGGAGTAGCTGGTAAAGTGCCAGCAAACGTGGACAGACAAAAGTGTTGTGCTTGGAAAAGCTTTGTTTCCTTTGGAAACCAGACTTAAATCCACTCTGCATTGAATGTTCTTCCTTCTCTCTGAGAAGTTCTCATTTAGGCAGGGTCTGGTGGACCATACAGGATTCCCAATGCCCAGCGCCATGTTTTACTGAGACCATCATGCTTTTTCCCAGCAAAGCCATACAGCCCTCCAGATGTGTGCATGACACCTGATGCACAACCAAGCCACCCCATCCTGTTTGCAGGTCACACCTGTCCCCATTCACATCCCCCCTACCAATGTCGGGTTACACAGATGCCATCCAGTAGCTGGCACTCTTCTTTTGTACCTTAAACGGAACAGTCTTGAGAAGGTCTCAGCTCTTGATTTCTTAGAAGGACCTAGGTTTGCATTCCACTGCCTGGCAGATTTTTGGCCTCTGGATTGCTGAGAGCCAAGTGTTGACCCTCATGCCCCTGAGTATGTTGTATGCAGCTGAGTGCTGTTCTTGCTCAGGTGAGAAGAGTTCTGGATAACTAGGGAGTGAAATACTATTGTAAAATATTTGGCCTCCACACATGGTTAATAAATCATGTTTTATAGGGTGATTTTTACCGCATATTTGAAAAGCACCATATATTTATAATAGCAGTGGTTCTGAGAAAGGTTAAGTGTCACTGCTAAAGAAAACGTATTACAAACCTGATATTGCTGGAAGGGCAAGTGCTCTTTTGCAAGAAACCAAAAACAAACTAAGGTGTTGAAAAACGACAGGCAGGAGCAGGGCTTTCACAGCTTTGTCCCTAGATGGCATAAATGAATTTGAAGAGAAACAGAATTACTGTTTCAGATGTGGATGTACAAAAGCAGGCTGGGTTGGCCAGTCCTCAGACCATTACAGCAGCAGTAGCAGCTCTGTCTAAATATGCCTGAGCTGAGCTCTTTAGCTAAATGGCAAGATGCACTGAGTTGCCACTACTTAGGCAGGTTCCATTTTTGCATGTCTCAGAATTACAGTTCCATTAGGATTAAAAAAATTGTAAACAAGTCTTCAACCAAAATGCCCAAACATCTCATTCACCACTTTGCTACTGATAATGAAGTCAAAGCTGACGCTGTAAAGCAATTTAACAGCACTTTAAAATCTAGGATGCAGAGGTATTTTACAACCCACAATACTTCTTGCTGCATGGATGTGTTAGCAATGTTTACATACCAGAGCTAACTGCAGCTCTCACAGGAATGTATTACAGCAGCCTTGAGTGTGCTACTACCTCGTACTTCCAGAAGGCTTGGTAAACTATTTATAGAAAGTTGTTTCTTTTTTTTTAAAAAAAAGATACGCTGTCTTCTTAACAAAAGAGACCATCTGAAAGTATCTAAATCCAAAGGAACCATCAAGTAAGTTTATGGACAGTTGTTCACTGATGACATTTTCACAGTGACTGAAAGCATAAACCCGCCACAGAGAATCACTTATCAAACAAAAGACTACAAAGGTGGGGTGATTCGTGGTTATTTTTACACTGAAGAAGTACAAAGCACTCATGCCAAACAGCATGTTCGCTGGACTGATAGAGTTGTACCTCTAGAAACAGAAAGGGGAGGAGGCAGTGGTTATTGCTGAGTTGATTGGAATGGCTTCCTAAATCCCATACGTGGGAGGGTATTTCCCATGTCTGCAACTCTCGGATGTGATGCTTTCCAGAACAAACATGTAACAGGGAGGTTTCCATCACTTTTCCCAGCAAAGTCAGCACCTAGGTATTCCAACAAAATGTCAAATCTGCTTTTCCAGTGCAGTTAGTTACACCCTTGGATCTCTTGGGAAGCAAGTGTAATGGAAACACACCAGCCCTATGACTGGAAAACAGTTTTTCAAAATCTCTTATATGGGTAAGAAATAGTCATGTCAGGGATTACTTCTCCAGTGTTTAACACAGCAGCCCATAACTTCTGAGCTCATCATCTGACAGATTATTTGCTTAGAGAGAAACTAACTTGAAAGCTTTGGATAGCACTTGGGCATTTTTAATCTATGTGTCATCCAATGGACACCACTGCAGCACAAAATCCTTTATATTCCTTTTTATGCAGATGTTTCCAAAGGATTCAGCTTTTTGAAACCATAAACAGGCACTGCAGAATACCAGTGTTTGAGGGGCCCTCTGCACTGGTGTTGCATTGCACACTTATCCAGGACAAAAAAGTCAATGAATTTGTTACCACTGCTTATGACTATCTACATTATATTCTTGTTAGTAGGCATCCTACTGGCACCAGTTCTCTGCAGTAATTTCAGATCAGAACCAAGATCTTTAATTTTTATTTTGGCCAACATGATGATTGAACTCTCTCCACAAAGCTCTGCAGAATTTTTTTAAAAAAACCAACACACCCTAGATCAGTAAATATTGTGATAGTGAAGATTATGAAAATAGTGAAGATCCTAAGCAATCGTGTAGCCTGGATGGGATATTTCTCCTTAGTATATGGTATTGTCTGTGATCTATGAAGACAGGGCTATTGTCCTTTGAAAAACTGCAGTTTGGGGAGAAGAAGAGGTAGAGACTACTAAGCAAGTGCTGTATTAAAACAGTCCCATAAAACATTGCCAAAGGTATTGTAGGTTATGTCTTCAAAACTGTTTTCAATAGTGGGGCGAATCTGCTATGCGGAGGATTTCAAGAAGTCTTAAGAAATGCATGTTACCACAATACACAGAATACTTCTAAGTCTCTCAGAAGAAAAGCTGTGAAACATCTAGTCTGCCAGAGATGAAAACCTTAGGAGAAGCTAGAAAGAAAGACAAAGAACTTTCCTGAGGGTGAAAGAGATGGTTAAAGATGGCTTTTCTCACTGCCTGTCTGAAGAGTATACTAAACTGAAAGCAGATCTGTTCCTAATAACTCCCATACAGACCAGGAGAGAGAGAAAAAGCTATGCATTGAGGTGCCAGTAATCAGAAAGACAGCAAAATTTAACTTTAGTCCAGCATACCTCCCATTATTTCACCAGCTGTTTTAAAAGAATACCTTTTATTACTCATGCTTTTTATGAGGGTCTTTTTTTTAGCAGCCTTGTCAAAAGCATGTTTTCTTTTAAGATGCTGAAGGTTGTTTTTGAAATGGCTGCTACTAAATTGTCTAAGGCAGAACAGAATATAGCTTTCTTCTGTCGGGGGCTGAGCAGCTTTAAGAAGGTCATATTTCTCTTAATGCAGCTGGACAGGCTTTCTTTGAGCAGGAGCAGACTTTAAAAAGTGTTTGTTGCTATATCACCTTATTTTATACTCAGAGATTGATTTTCAGAAAATATAAAGTAGTAGGCAATACAGAAGGAAAAGTCTAAAACTCTGGGGTATAAAAGCATTTAACACCAATAGTGGATATTTGCAAGGTTTCCTGTTAGCATCCTCAAAATCTTCTAGAAGGAACAGAATGACGCAGGTTGTATTCCCATGAATAGTGACTCTCCTAGTCAAGGGAACAGTTATGATACAGATTGCAGAGGTGGACACATCTAGTAAAGGCTGAAGTATGTTTCCAATCAATGTTACTAATGAGTTGCATAGTGAGATCTCAAGATCTAAGGAAAACAGCTAGTGAAAGAGTTCATCAGGATCTCCCACATCAGCTGGGTTAGAAGCTTTATCCTTCAGCCAGATTTTCCTCTCAGAGAGGAAGCAGCATGGCTTCCAACAGCAAACTCGTTTTCTTGTCCTTGATCTGTGCACTACATGGGACAACGCACAGCTCCTAGAAGAAGTGTGTTTTTAATTTTTACCCTCCAGACGGAGGCCAGTTCCTAGCAGCAGACCCCAGGGGTTCATAGTGGGACCAATAGTTTTTGACATCTTCATTACTGACCTGGACGAGGAGGCAGAGTGCACCCTCAGATGATCCAAAGCTGAGAGGAGTGGTTGATTTGCCAGAGGATCATGCTGCCATCCAGAGGGACCTCAACAGGCTGGAGAAATGGGCTGACAGGAACCTCGTGAAGTTCAGCAAGGGGAAGTTCAAAGTCCAGCACCTGAGGAGGAACAACTCCAAGCACCAGTACAACCAGGAGAAGAAAAGACTCAGTGAGATCTTATTCATGTGGATAAATATTTGATAGGAGTCAGTAAAGAAGACAGAGCCAGGCAATTCTCAGTGGTGCCTACTGGAAGGATGAGAAGCAATGGGCACTAACTGAAACACAGGAAATCCCAATTAAACAGAAGCAAAAGCTTTTTTACCGTGAGAGTGGTCAGACACTGGAACAGGCTGCCCAGAGTTGGGGAGTCTCCATCCTTGGAGATATTCAAAACCTGACTAGACACAGCCCTTGGCAACCTGCTTGAGGTGACCCTGCTCTGAGCAGGGGTTGGACTGGAGACCTCCAGAGGTGCCTTCACACCTGGGTGAAGGCACTGAGGTGTGTTTCACGTTCTGCAGTTCTGGGCTGATAATGGTCAGCCAGATGCACCAGGCTCACTCTCAAGGCATTTTCCAAGGCAGTCATGGACACAGGTCTTTTTAGAGCATTCCTGTGACAGATGTTAGCCCAGGGCTGAAACCAAGGTTAGCCCTAGAACAGCAAGGAAACCTTGGGTAGGTCTTTGATGCACCTATTTTTGCTCATCTTAATTCTACCTTCAAGATAAGTCAGAGCTGGAAGTTTTGCTGAATTCTAGGATAGGATGTCTCTGAAAACCAAAAGAACTCTGAATGCTTTATGACTTTATTCTGTCGACCAGTAGAGGGAGGAAAGAGAGAGAAAATGGAAAGAGTCATTCTTGATTCTCCAAGGCTGAATAGCAATTCTCTTTCATATTGTCACCTGGACTCCACAGCCCCGAGGCCAAACTTTGCTCTGTCAGAGCTATTGTAATGGATAAAACCACATGAGATTTAGTTATTATTTTAGATACTGTAACCACACTGAACATCCTGCTGTGTGGCTAATATAAAGGACTGAATCTGGCTGTGATCTGTCCTGGCAGCTGACATATCACTGTGGACAGGTGGACTCAGCACAGCTTTCCATACACCTAGAATTGCATTTGATGCATATAAAGTCTGTGTCTCATTTAAACTTCTTTCCCCTAGCAAGACTGTAAAGTGATCAAATGAGACTACTCCAGCCGGTCACAAGGCTGTTCTGTAATACAAAGTAAGGAGAAAACATTCTCAGATGTTTACTTCCAGCAACTACCTCTGAACTGCATCCTGGACTGAAAGGGGACAGGGAAGAAGATCAGCCCCCCACCCCAATCTACGTATTGCTTTTCAACATTTCATCGCTGAGGGAAAGGGTACTGTTCTTTTTCCTTCTGATACCCTATCACTAGGGAAAGTAAGGACTTGCTGAGTGTTCTGCTCATGCTAATGCTGAAGCAAGTTAACCTCACAAAAGCTAAAGTTCAGGACCTGCCCCAGCATGATGCCACCACTACCAACAGAGTTGTATTTATATGCTGCTTTTTTATATTGCAGCAGATAACGAACTATTAATTTAATGCTGAAGGTTATGGATGGAGAAATATAGGAAAGTAAGTTATAGTTTGATCTAAAGTTTGATCATCCTTGTCTGTGTCCAAATTCCAATACAGTTATCCACTTGGGTCTGGCCTGAGTAAGCCCCAAAGTGAACAGGATCCAGGCTGCACTGTTGTACCAATGCTGTTCCATCATTAAACTGTATGAGCTGCTCCAGACATCTTCATTAGTCTCTCTTCTTCTCCAGAACTCTATGTTGGCAGTTTTAATAGAGTTCTGCACTCAAAATAGTATTTCCAGGAGTGCATAAATGGTGTCAAGTCCCAAGTGAAATTTTCAGAGCTGAATGTATGGCACGTAAAAGCCAGTCAATCAATCCTCAGTGACACAGATTCTTCTGCATATAATTGCCTCATAAACAGCCCTTTGGAAAAATTTTGCTCAGGCTTGAGCCTGGCTTTTGATTGAGATATCTGTGAAACTTCTGAGATCTGTTACTTGCTATGCACACTCAATTACCCTACATAACCTTTTCTAGAGTGTGAAAAATGCATACCCTTTGGAAGGCTTTCAGTAGAACAATGGGACAGAAAAACATGATAGAGGTTTTCTCTCCTTGTTTTGTTATTTTGAAGTGTCAAATACCTTCCAGCTGAATTTGACAGCAAATGAAGAAACATGTTTATACAGTTTAAAAACTGCAATACAAGCAAGGGTGGAGTATATTATTCTCAAAGATTAATACAAACCTTAAATGAATACAGGGACATGTCCATGTGGTGGCAGCAGAGGAGGAAAGTGAGGAAATATCTACAGGAAGCCTGAAGATAAACATCAGTGACATGAGCTGGAACATTTCTTATTGAAGTGTACACTGAAGTGCATGCATCTTCAAAATCAGGACTGTGACCTAATGCACCGAGCAGCTGTGACCACCCAAATCCAGCCAGCAGACCAAAGTGTACACACCATTGCAATGACAAGCATGTTGTCACCTGGCACTGCTTGGGAGTGAAGCTGCTCTGAAGAGGAACAGCAGACATCTAACCATACAGCACACTGTGCCACGGACCATAAAGACACATTTTTCCTTCCTGTGCCTCACAGATTCTCTCAACACCCAGCAGCACCTAGAAGCAAGGAGCAGATTTCATCAGCTGGAAACAGCAGCAAGAGCAGGCAGAGGGCAGCAAGAACTGGCAGGGTTTCCCTCTGTACTGCAGAGGTACAGAGACATTGCAGTGTGCAGACTGTCATGTACATTAGCAATGTGACATCCACCCGTAAGGAGTCTTTCACTATTGTTTGTAACTCTGGGAAATAAAAATCTCAGCTTTAATGAAACCTGCAGCTCACTTGACTTTAGTCAAAGCAGGATGGAAGAGCTGGGGGGGGGGGGGATGGCCGGGGAGGGATGGCGGGTGAGGGATGCGGGGTGAGGGATGCAGGTGTGGGATGCGGGGTGAGGGATGTGGGTGTGGGATGCATCATGAGGGATGCGTTGTGAGGGATGTGGGGTGAGGGATGCAGGGTGAGGGATGCAGGGTGAGTGATGTGGGGTGTGGGATGCGGGGTGAGGGATGTGGGGTGAGGGATGTGGGGTGAGGGATGCAAGGTGAGGGATGCGGGGTGAGGGATGCGGGTGAGGGATGCGGGTGAGGGATGCGGGGCAGAGGGTTTAGGATGTAGGGGCAGGACGCTGGGTGGGGGATTTGGGGTGCGGGTGCAGGAAAGGGGGTGCAGAAGCTGGGGTTAGGCTGCAGGTGCGTTCAGGATGCAGATAGAGAATTTAGCAGGAAAAAGCCCCAGGATTTAGGGAAAAAATAATACAGAATTTAGGTTGCCGACATGGGATGTGGGATGGAGGATTTAGGCTGCAGACACAGGTTCCCAGACGGAGGATGCAGGACATGGGCCCAGAACACAGGTTGGGGGATGCAGAAGTGGGATGGAGGATTTAGGATGCAGGATGGAGGATTTAGGATGCGGGATGGTTTCCAGACACGGGATACAGGAGAGGGGCTGCAGAAGCAGGATGGTGGGTGCAGATGTGGCATGCAGGACATGGCACGGGGTGAAAGGGCAGATGCAGGATTTGGGATGCAAAACGTGGGATGCAGAAGCAGGATTTAGGATGCAGAGACAGGATACAGGACAGGTGACGTGAGAAATGGGATTTAAGATGCAAATGAAGGATGCCAGGTACAGGGCATGGAACACAGAAGCGGGATGTGGGATGCAGAGGTGGGATGCAGGATGTAGGACATAGGAGGCGGGATGCAGATATGGGACATGGGATGCAGAACTGGGATTTAGGATATGGAAGAAGGATTTAGGGTAGACATATGGGTTATAGGATGTGAGGTGGGAAACACAGGACGTCGGATGCAGAAGCAGGATTTAGGATGCAGATACGGGATGGAGGTGCAGGACAAGGGATGGTCCAGCCCCGGAGCATCACGACGCAGCCCAGCCGTGCACAGGGATCTCGCAGCACCCCCAGAGATGGGGCATGTGTGCAACAAGCCAGGAAATGCAAATTTCCAAGGAAAAATTACAGCTTTTGAATCCCATACAGGGATTTTGCCGCTCGTCCCCCATCTGGGAGGCAGAGCCTGGCTGCGTGGCCACATCTGCCCGCCAGATGTGCCGGGATGATGATTCGGGGAGGGGAATGGAGCCCCTGTGGATGGGGAAACCTCCCCGCTCCCACCCCCTGCGCGGGCCAGTTTGGGAATGGTGCTCTCCCATATCACACCTGCTCCAGAGAAACGCCTGAATGGGACCAGGAATGAGCTAGAAGGAAGGACTGGATGGGACCAGTCCGGCCTTGCAAATGATTTTTAATTGCAATTAAGCTTTTGTGCTGTGGCTGGGGGGATGACGGGCACGAGGCACAGCCAGGATGCATCTATAGGGTCCACAGTCCAGTATGGCCCAGCAAGGACCCTGGGCTGAGTTTATATAGGGTCCCTGGGTGGGGTGGGGGTCCCCAGTGAGGCTGGTTGGACCGTCAGGGTTTGTTAGTGCCCTGAGGGTCCTGGCAATGGGACAGGGGTGCGGATGCGGGATGCAGGAGGTGGGATGGAGGTGTGGGATGCAGTTGGGGGGTTCGGGGTGCAGATGCAGGACACGGGATGGCGCAAGATGTGGGTGCAGGATGGGGAGGCAGGATGAGGGTGCAGATGCAGGACACGGGGTGCAGGATGTGGGGTACAGATGCAGGACTTAGGGTGCAGATGCAGGATTCAGGATGCAGATGTGGGATGCAAGAACTGGGGTGCAGGATGCATTTCCAGGATGTGGGAAGTGCGATGCGTAGTGCAGGATGTGGGACAAAGGGTGCAGATGCAGAATTTGGGATGCAGGATGCAGATCCCGGGGCAGACACGGGATACAGGTGCAGGATGCAGATGTGGGATGCAAAAGCAGAATGTAGCTGCAGGGTGCAGCTCCAGGATGCAAGTGGGGTGCAGGGTGCAGGTGCAGGGTGCAAGATGCAGATGCAGGCTGTGGGGTGCAGCATGCAGCCATGGGATGCAGGATGCAGATGCAGCTCCGGGATGGCAATGCCACACTTTGAGCCGAGAAAAAATGGCAGAAACATTTCCCCATCTGTTTTTTAGGGGCAAATTTGGAATTTTTCCACTAAGATCAGCCTTTTGGGGACAGGCAATCCAACAGGTTTGCTTCTTGCCAAAGCTTTTCTATTTTCTGAACTGCCCCATCAGCTCAGTGTCTCCAGGACAACAAAATATTAATTTAAGAAAAAAAACCCTGAAGCCACAGCAATTCCATCCAAAAGCGCCCAGATCCAGCATTTCCCTTCTTAAATCGGCATCTCCCTCCTTTCTGCTCAGCGTTTCCCTCTCTGGAGGTGCCGGAGGGGCTGGATATTTAACTCAGGAGATGTTTTAGCTCTTGCAAAACCATCGCAGCAGCCTTGGGAAAGCCGCCACATTAATAAAAGCAAAAATGTGGAGGAGTCTGTTAAGGAAACTCCTGCAAAAACCCCTTCCAGAAAACATCGCAGGCAACGTCGGGTTTTCATTTGGGCTTTTTTCCCTGTCTTGTGTCACCAGGGACATGAGTTTTGCAGGTCATCGAGTGCCCGGAGGATGGTGAAAGGTGGGTTTTTGCAGCAGGTTTGCCCCTGGATCCTCCTGTCAGCAGCTGGGAGGGGTTTTGCAGGGGAAAACCTGGAATTTGCAGGTTAAAACTGGAATTTGCAAGTTAAAACATGCAAATAACTCCCAAAATCGGGGGGATTGGCACCGTGGATGCAGCCGGCAGCGATGCCGGGGCTACGGGTGAGGGGCCCCATCGGTGCCTCTCGCCTGGCAGGCAGGAGAGGGAGAAAAATGCTTTAAAAAGGTAAAAAAAAAGCTCCAAACCAGTGAAGCTGAGGTCATTTTTTTGGCGAGGAAGTCGGTTCCTTCGAAATGCCTCCGGGTCGGGTTTAATATCAGCAGAAACATTCTTGGGCAGGGTGGGGAGAAAGCACTGCTCTCAGCATTGAAAGCGGAACCCCAAAATATCCAAAACACCCTAAAAAAACCCAAAGTCCCCCCCAAAAAATCCTCCGGTGCTTTGCAATCCCCGGGCATGGAGCAAGATGAGCGTCGGTGGGGGGAGAAGAGTGAAATCAGCCCATGAAGGTGAAAAAATGCCCCCCCCAGGAGCAGGGAACTGAACCTTTAAGTGGCTTTTGAGCATCATTTGGCCCCTGCCAGGATTTTGGGGGATGCCGAGAGGAAAGCGTGGCGGCCTGGCATGGCAAATGCCATTTTTCCCGTTGTCCTGGAGGGTTTTATCCTGTTGCTTCATTCCCTCCTTGATGTAGCGTCGTCTCGCCGGGCTCAGCACCCACCGACAGCCACCTTCGGGCCAACAAACCTGGTGCAAGGACCATACCCCGCTGGAAAAGATACCAAAAAGGAGGGGGAAAATTAAATTGATTGCATCTGCCATGCTTTGCTGGGAGGGTCGAGCAGCTCAGGGGCCTTTTGGTGTCTCGCTGCGAGCCCTCAGCCGCCCTATGAAGCTGTTCTGGCTTTTCCAGTGATTTAGCACATTAGGAGGGTTATGGTTTGGCCATGTTTGTTTTGCTAAACCTCACAAACCCATAATAGAGCTTAGGGGGGAAAGGAGGAGGCGGGGAGATGCACTGGAAAGTTATTAAAAAAAAAAGAGGGGGGGGAAAAAAACCCAGCAGCTGAAGAGGGAAAATTAGTTTGGGATTGCAGCGGGGCTCTGCATCTGCAGAGCAGCTGCAGGCAGGGATGCGGCGGGTAGCAGGGATGCAGCAGGTAGCAGGGATGCTGTGGGTAGCAGGGATGCTGCGCCTTGCTGGGCACATGCACCCCACCGAAAGAAAGGTGGGGAAATGTTGCACAGGAGGATTGGAGGGGAAAAAAGCATCTGGAGGGGTTCTGATCCTCCCTGCGAGGGAGGCAGCGAGGCGATGCTCCGGCTTGGGAAGGAGATTTCTCCTCCGCACTTGCACATTCCTCCCGTCAGCAGTATTTACATGACAGCACCAGGAGAAATCCCAGGTCGGCCGGACCACCTCCCACCAGTTATCACCCCACTGCCGCGGCCCCACGGTGCCTTGCTGCTTAATCCTAGCTTTTTCTCCCTGATCCCCTTGCCTGCATCCCATAGCCTATGATCCTTCCCACGCAAAAGTCCTGCTCGTGACCCTCCAGAGCGCTCCCCAAGATTTTCCCCAGCCCAGCACCCATAGGTGCCCTGACACAGCCTTTTACAGAGGCAGCGCAGCTGGGAGGGTGGTACCTGCCCCTCTCCAGTGCAAAGTTTGGGATGAACTTTGCTCCATGGGATTGCTCCATCTCCTCCTGCTGTCTTCTCCTGGCAATAGGCGTCAGGAGGTGTTGCAGGGCGCGAGGGTGTTTGCAAATACACGAGGATGTTTGCAATGCAGGGGGATATTTGCAATGCACCAGGATGTTTGCAATGTGTGAGGGTGTTTGCAGCACGTTGGGGTGCTTGCTGGATGCGGCGACGCTCCCAACGCGCAGGGGTGTTAGCAGCAGGCGAGGTTGCGTGCAGCAGCGTGCAGGCGTGCTTGCAGCATGTGGGGATGTTTGCAGCACGCGGGGATATTTGCAGTGCAAGGGAGATATCTGTGTCACACAGGGATGCTTGCAGCCCATGAGGATGTTGCAGTGCACAGGGATATCTGTGTCACACAGGGATGCTTGCAGCCCGTGGGGATGTTGCAGTGTACAGGGATATTTGTGTCACACAGGGATGCTTGCAGCCCATGAGGATGTTGCAGTGCACGGGGATATTTGTGGTGCACAAGGATGCTCGCAGCATGTGGGGATATTTGCAGAATATAGGGATGCTTGCCATGCACAGGGGTGCACGAAGTGACTTTGCAGGAGCAGGCGACACCTGCACCAGCTTCTCAGGCTTTCTGTGCCTCAGTTTCCCCTTCCCTGAGAGCAAGAAGAGCACAAGGGCCCGTCCATTTTCTTGGGGCTTGGCCTTACAGGACACTGTGGCGCTGGGAAACCTGGCCGTGCCGCAGCGGCTTGGCTGGCGGCTTTGCATTCGGCGCTTGGAGGGCAGCCAGGAGGAGCGCTGGGGGCCCGCTGCTCACCAGATGCGATAAGGAGAGGTTTGGCCGAGGCTGGAAAAAGAAAGAAAAAGAGGAGGGGAGGGGGAGAAAG
>JAVJGI010000060.1:25663244-25856722 GCA_035590275.1 Ibycter americanus
AAATAATAAAGGGTTTTTGTGCAGCAACCACAGGACAAGGGTGGTCCACGTTGAACCCAAACTGTACAGCATCCTTCACACAACGAGCTGGCCCAACAGCCATTCCCCAGCTCCTTGCTATGTGCATGCACACACTCATCTTCTCTTTCCCACAAAGACCGTTTCTGCTGTCACAGGTCAGGAGAAAAGAAAAATGAGCTTAATAAAAACAGAGGCAGACAAGAAAATCCCTCAAGCAACTAAATCACGGTTTTCTACTCTGAGAAATACCTGGTATAACAGTCTGTTGCATTTGTTAAGAAGTTAGCTCTTGCAAGCCAGGTGGGTGCATCCTCTCTTCTGCCCCACCACTCTGAAAGGCTCCAATAGCTGAACAAGGCACCCAGCAGCCCTTAGACCCCTGAACAGTACTGGACTGCACTGGTATTTCCAGCCTGGTCACCCCGAGTAGATCTCCCAGGGACCTACAAGGGAAGAGTAGGCTACAGCACATGCTTTTGCTAAACTTAGTGGTTTTACTTCGGTGGGAAAAAACGTACTGAATTCCAGCTGAGCTAGGGAAAGGAGTGGTAGCGTAAGGTGCTCCTCTGGCTTTTCACAAGAACTGTGTTTCCTGAGAAACTGCTGGGAGAGGAGAGGGACAATTACTAAGGAATTCAACTCAAATTGCCCCCATTGAAGGGTTTTAATTTCCTGAATAGCTCCCTCCCAACTGGTTTCATTACCAGATATCCCAGGCAGAGCTGCGCTCACAGCAGCACAAGCTCCTTTTCCGACTCGTACAGTGTCAACAGTAGACCGCCAACAAAGGAAAGGTCCTGGCACCAGTTTCCTGAGCACTTCCAGTTCCTCAGGAAGCAGTGTTTGTCAGTGGTGCCATCACATACAATGGGGAATGTGTTCCAGGGACACAGGACAGCAGAAACCTAGTTCTCCGTAAGGACTGGGGCTAAGCACTGACACTGGCATTTAGGGTAGCTCTGTATCACAAAGATCCAAAATTCAGTTTGAGCACAATATGCAGTTGCCATTAACTAGGATTCCTCTCCATGATCAGGGCAAGAACAAAGGAAATAGCAGTGGTTAGGGACCCTAGGACACCTACCATTGACTGTCTTCTCTAATGACCAACTGTAAGTCTTCAGGACCTAGTTCTGTTCTCCAACCTACTGCTAGGGCTAAAGACCTCTCACTCCCAAATAAAACTTCTGTGCCCTCCACTTCTGGAACCTGCTCTCTTTCTTGCAAGTCTAAACATGGAGACTGTAATGATTTTACAGCATGGTGTGCTCCTGCTGTCAAGCTTACACATATGAGTCCCCATTGTCTGCCTACAGCACACACTCCTCATGCCTCTTCTTTGGGATTATTCACCATACCTTGTGGTGTTCCAGGTCTCCTCTCCCCCTCTAAGTACTAAATCTCATATACAAATGCAAGTTAAATATAGTTTAGGTTTCATGATGTAAACATTTATCTGAAAGCAGTGGAAAGCAGCACATCACTTGCCAGGAGCCTGCCATTACAATTTGCCATGGTGAGCAGATACCTACCCATAACACGCTGATTTCCAGAAGGAAATTCAAGGTGCTTAAATCTAGCACAGCTCTATCCTGCTGGTCAGGGGCAGCAGCAATATCCTGTCTAAACTGCCACAGAGCAGACCTCCCTCGAACAACAATGGGCGTGATATAGGGTGAAGACTTTTCTATGAGATGCCTTAGACAAGGGAGAGAAAGGACCCCCAGCTTCAGACCATGCTTTGGAACCACATGAGAGAAGGACAGCAAGGCTGGACATAGCTTAGTAGAGGACAATTCAAGTAATAACCATATCACTAAGTGCTGTCAATTTTAAAAGATACTTTGAACAGAAGAGAAACCAGTGCCTCCCAGCTCTGCTAAAGCCCCGGCTGATTTCCACCTTATATAATCACCTTTTTCAATAGACTGGATAGAATTTAGTATTTATTAAGCCAGAGACCACTATTCTCTCAAAAATCACATAGTGAAACTATTTATGCTACCCTTGATATGCATGAATTTCAGGACCTGCTAGTCAGCAATAGATTTTTGCTGCT
This sequence comes from Ibycter americanus, assembly GCA_035590275.1. Lineage (NCBI taxonomy): Eukaryota > Metazoa > Chordata > Aves > Falconiformes > Falconidae > Ibycter > Ibycter americanus. The sequence continues at coordinate 25,665,325 of JAVJGI010000060.1, forward strand.
TTTTTAACAGAAATATGGCATTTAATAGGTCCATTCAGGACTAGCAGCCAAGCAACTGTGAGTTCTTGAGCAGGCAGGCCCAGCTAATTTCAAAATGGATTGCTCTGTGAAGGAAGGATATCACTTCCCAGATCACAGAAATGGTTTACTGGCCCAAGTCTTATATAAAATAGTCTCTTGGTGAAGAGCTAAAACAGTTTTAAAAGGTGTCAGAGCAACCATTAGGCAATAAAAATTCACAGAGCAATTTTGCTGGAGAAAAAGCATAAATAAAAAGTGCATCGTTTCTCTCCCAGATTTTCTCACAAGTCAGCTGCATTCAAAGAGATGTGCCACAGCTAGAGCTGAGCTAAAGGCAATTAAAAAGTGTTGGCTGCCTTATGTCAAACTTTCAGCCTGTACTCATGCACTTTAATCAGAAAAGCAGCAATTATATAAACATCACTAAACGAAGGGAGAGTAGAGAGTACAGCAAACATAGATCAAATCCTGTGTGTATCTTGAGAAGAAAAATAGCATCCAATCCCTATTTGTGTGTGGGTGCATTCATTCTGTATCCAAAGAAAACATACACACGAAGAACTGGCCCTTGCAGGGAAATGTAGACACTAAAATGCAGCTTTCAGCCAGTTCAGGTTATTTTGCTTCAAGGATATACTGATCTGCTTTTGAATTTGTAAGTTTTAATGTCAAATGTTACAGATTCTTCTTGGAGGCCTTTCAGCCCATATACAAACGCGACGGGCTACTTAGAGCATTAAAAGGAAGAAATCTGAGCCCCAACATTAAGCCTGAGCTATTCTGGGAAAAAAAGTAATGTAAATGTTGATTTTTGTTTGTGGGTTTTTTTCCTTAAAAAAATACTAACCAAAACTTCACGCCACTCATCTTAATCCAGCACTTGCTAAAATTTAAAAAAACCTTGCTTATAAAATCAGCAGTGTGTTCTTGCTAAACTACTTTTAAGCAAAAAGAAAAAAATCCACAAAGTGAGAACAGCGAACCAGGATAACATCTCCATTGCAATTAAGTAGAACATGCCTCTTTGATAGGACAATCAACTTCGTGCAGTAACTGCTAATAGAATGACATTTCTAGCAGCATGAGGATGTGCTGCGTTCCTGGCTACTTGAGAAATTTTAATGAGAAGCCTCTTTGGGATTTCATAGTCCCATTTCTTCTGTCATAAAAAACTCGCACACTGCATTCACGCACATCCAGCTAGTTTGAGGTAGGAGCCCTCCCTTTCCCTCCAGACCTTCATATCCAAACCCCAGAGCCCATGGAATGAGAAAGCCAGGTTATCTTGAACTGCAGCTTGGGGTGGTGGAGGAGTTGGTGGTCAGAACTTCCCCCTGTGTTGGCATTATAGTCAAATGGCATAGAAGAGCTACAACTGGTGCAGTACACACTTATTGTGCCCTCGTTAAGCAGAAAAACATCAGTGCTGTGGGATTTGTGCACGAGGTATTTCTGAAAGGATGAATCCGGAATAACATTTGCAGTGTGGTAAAGCCGCTGCCCTAGAGAGCAGAGCTATTTCCCCCAAAAGCAATGCTGGGTAGGCTAATTTATGATTTCCTTTTGCTTCAAACAAGTCTAGAACTAGAGAAAAGAGCTCATTAGGGTCCATGCTTTTGGGAATTACTTGTCACACTCTAATTATGCAACTCTACTTTCCCCCATCATCTATGCCTCCTTCTTCAGTATCCCAGTGCCTCTTCCTTCAAAAGGTGCAAATAATTCTTGGTTCTGCTGTTCCCTTTCTCCCAGGGGGTATATTTATAATATAAGAGCCAGACTTGCTTATAAAAAGATGGAGAGGGAAAACTCTGTACAAAGTGCTGCACCTCACCCTGGATTGGGGCTCGCTCTTACCAAATGTCTCTGCATCAAACAGATGGTCCCAAAGGACACCATGCAGCAGATCTCCAGGGACAATGTAAACAGCAGATCCATGCACTGGAAGTCCAAATTATTTTACATGGTGACGCCTTCCTTACCAGGTCAGTAGTTATGCCCCTTAGTACCTGGCTGCCCATTTCTAGGTCAGTAAAGAGGAAATAATGAGATGAACATTAATTGCTGTCCTTCAGCTTTACCAGAAGCTTTCCTGATACTCTTCTCCGAGTGAGATTTAAGGTATAAGACTGCCTGTGGCTGGCCAGGGGTTTCTGTTGCCATCACAAGCATGCCCCAGAGCCTGGGTTCACCCTGCAGCTCTGCCAGTCTCCCAAGGCATGGGCAGGACCATGCCTGGGATGAGGCCGTCACTTCACTGGACAGCACATCCTCTTTCCAGACATAAGAAGTAGTTACTGGCATGTCAAGAGTCCTGGGAACAGGTTTCCTTCTCCCAAGTTCCCTACTACCAAGAGCAGGCATGATGACCCATCCTACCCCCACATCTTTGAAGGTTTCAGTGAGTGTGTTATTCACCTAATGCTGTGCCCATTTTCACAATAGGAAGCCTCCCTGGTCTGTGATACAGCACTGAATTACAAACCCTAAGCTGCTGTATTTGCACAGCTGAAGACACACCAGGGAAATCACATCTTTGAGCTAAAACCCCAACACATTTGCTGTCACAATGGCAGAGCAGTTTTTTAAAGTTAGTTATAACACGACAAGTCAGTCATCAGCAACAGCAGCCTGACAAAATACTGCAATTTACAGCTCTGCTAGTTCAGGGGAACTATTATTTTTGTAAAGATTGACTGATGTTTTCTGAATTGTGCTAGAATATGAGGTTTTCTTTCCACAAGCAGCACAGGGTAGGGATAGGAGAGAGAAGCGTTTCTTTTAAGCAACACAGAGGCTAGTGTTTGGTAAGTCAAAAGATCATGTGTGTAACTTTTGATTTATTAAACTACTGCACCTGAATGACCTGCTGTAAGGGCAGGCTGTGGTTCTTCAGCCATTCTGGCAGCAGATGGCTGCTGAGTTCACTTGGCTAGACAATAGCCACCAAGTTGTTTCATCACAAACATGACTATGTTTGTATTTCTATATTTAAGTGGACTGCAATATATGGCACAGAGGTGGAAAAGAGCCTGGTATCTTCTATTAAAGGATAGACACATATGTACTGCACAACAGTGCTGAAAGGAGAGGAGATGGATGCAGGCAGAGATTTCCTGGCTTGTAATTCACTGATATATGCTGATAGGGCTGAGCATTAAAACCCTTCTTTACAAATACACTTCACTTCCAAGTCTAGGTTTTAGTTACCAGCTAAAGAAAGCTTTAGGTAAGTCAGACACCACCTTTCCCTCCTCCAAGAAAGCATATTTAAACCCTTCCATTTCAATCAGAAAAACAAGCTTCTGGCAAATAGAATCGTGTCAGCATGGCCTTCCTAATATGAAAGACAAGGCTGAAAGCTGGGCATAGACAAATCTCTCCAAAACCTGAAGGTATACTTACAATGGATGAGCCATCACACCAAATTCCAGAACGCTTCCTTTTCAGCAAAGTAACACTGCAGCTGAAGTAGTCCATCTTGGTTATCCATGCTGCTGTAGCAGCTACCTCCCTCTGGTAAATCAGGTTATCTGAGAGTAACAGGGGTACCAATTTTATTTTGACAGATGAGTACCAGCTGTGTAAAGGACTTGACACTAAATGTGCATCCAGACACTGAAGGATAGTATTTCCTAGGCATCTTTCAGGAACTGAATTTATATCAGCGCTACAGCACCACAAACTTTGCTGCAATAAAAAGAGGATTTCTGAAACAGACTGCTCAAGTCTGAGCTTCCAAAGATGAAGGGTTTGGAGGAAGGTGACCTGAATTGCAAACATTTACCCAGTGTACATCACCACCTCTTTACTGAGGAAGAACACACAAAAACCTGAAAAGCTCAGGTTAGCGTTAATCGGATGTTTTGGTTTGTGACTGATGAAATCCAGTGTCTGCAGGCAGAAACCCTGGTGCAGACTGTTGGTGACTCTGGGTGGCACTTGCCACTGCCCCAGCTTGCAATACCAACCAGCGTGCAATGCCTGACAAACACACTGATCAGCAGCCACCGAGTCTCCCTGAAAGAAGGAAAACAGGAAGGGGGGAGAAGGAGAAAGCAATTTCTCACCTGTCAGCAGTGCCAAAAGCATTCACATCCAGCAGGCTTGGGGAGGGCATGGCTTTGGGTCCTGGTTGTGTGCAGCATGGCATTCTCACCCCGTCAGTTACATACTATGCAAAAAGCTGCCCCTGCAGCTCTCCCACAGATGTTGGTCTCTTCAATATTTTGTCCCCAGTAGCTCGCACAGGCCTTGTGGGAAAGGAGAGAGATCTCTGCTTGTTGGAGCCTGGCAGCCAGTTCTTCCTCTGGGAAATGCAACAGGGTTGGGGAGGCTGCAGAGGCAGGAGTCACAGCCCTGTAACCGCTCCTGGTAGCCATTCAATGCACTTTGGGGGCAGACCCCAGCCTGGGAATTACTTCCCTTTGCATGTAAGTTATCCAATATTACACAAAACAGTATTTCATATGCTTCAGGAGAAGGAGTTTCTCTCCAGACAGTTGTATGGAGCCACCTTGGCTTCTGCAGTCAGTGCAGCTTGGAGCTGCCCTCTGAAGCTGGGAGGTGGGCAGATAGCAGGGGAACCAAGTCCATCAGCCAGGAGCAGTAGTAGGGTGGGAGTCACCAGTGTGAGGTGTTCATGACATATTAAGCCCTATAGTTCCCATGCCTCTCCCTAGTCTCTTGCAGGGGTCACCAAAAGAACAGAAGGGTTGGAGCAAACCCGTAAGAGAGAGCAAAGGCAGCACACCACCAGGAGTGAAACCCTCTTGCAGGGCACAGATGAGCACTCACAAACCTTCTGGCAGTACCCCTAAGTCCATCACCACCCCACTGCTTTCCCAGGTTAACCTCCAGCCAGCTAGCAGTGCTTCCTTGCCACTATCTGTGCTAGTCTTTGGCTAAGGGCCGGTCAGACAGGTCGCAGACAATCTCTGCGCCAGCTGCATTCAGACACATGTACCCCATGTCTCCTGGCAGAGGGGCCAGTGGCTATTTTGAATCAGGGGGTGGTACAGCTCTCTTCAATTTGAAGATGGGGTGGGGAGGGAGTTTCTCCTCCCTAGCCACCGAGCTGTCCCAAGGAGACAGTCACCAGGAGGTATCTGACCATGCTGCCAAGCAGCAGGGGTGATGTGAGCTGGAGGCCCCAGGCATTGAGACACCATGAGAGTGATCTCACCTCCCTCAAGTTCATTGCCCTTTGCTTAGCCTCCACTTTGGCTTTGTCTTTCCCCAAGTGGCAGCTTTCCAACAGAAGAGGCAGCCTCGCTCCTATCTGGGAAACATTATGCAAGCTGCAGGCAACATTTAGGAAACAGGGGGAGCCTCACCTGGCACTGCCCCCAGTCTGAGCTGTCACTGTCCCCCATGGGTCATAGGTGCTCTTTCATGTCAGAGTAACCCGTACTTATGGCCAGCTCCCATCTCTCCCCATCCCACTGTTAAGCATCTTGCATCAGTGCTTGCTTTCCTCCTTGCTGCCTGGTAAGCAAGTTAATGCTGCAGAGCTGCCTGTGGTGGAAAGCAAACTCCCATCAACACCAGGTACGGCTTCCCTGCTCTTACTTCTGTCAGCCCCTTGCTTTTCTTGCCTCTTAATTCACTGCTGCATTTCCACCCCTCCCAAATAACCCATAACAAGACTGCAAAACAGATGAGACAGAGTTTTAATAATGTATATGTTCTCTCACTGGATGTCTGAGAGCACTGTTTTAATGAGTCAAATCTGGCTTTCTCCTAATACCTCTGTCTGAGGCCACAGCACAGTCAAACTGAACATCTTTTGAAGGCTGTTTCTAAGATGAGAGAGGAGACCCTGTAATGAGGCATGGATCTAGGATTTGAGGGAAGATGCTTTCCTCAGGCCAGTTTGCCTCAAGACCTCACCCCTTGAGTGCAGAAGCCTCCCATCATCAGTGCACATAGGCAGTTCTTGAAAGGACTGTGGCATTTTCTTTGTGGATACTATTAATAGGACATGACGAGATCCATATGCTTATATAGCCACCTTATTCACATGCTCTGTTCTTGTGCACCAGCTCTATTTAGATGACATTTCTCCACTGCTTAATGTTTGCCTTCAGTTCTTACCCTTTCCTTCCCCCAGGTCCTGCCCCAAGTTGCCCATAACAAACTGGAAGGAGTAACTTCTCTCAGCTCTATCCAAGCTTTGCACTTTATTGTATAAAATCTAAATCATATACTGCATCAAAATATTCCTCTAACAAGAATATTCTCCAGTTTAGACAAAGGGTACAGGCTACTTCAAAGCTTTTTCTTTAAATTTCAACCCCTGCTATTTCAGACATTACTTCGCTACCAGCACAGACGTGCATATCATATTAGTGCTGTGCACACCAATCTTTATGGAGAAAAAAAATAAGAACAGCTCCCTTGGCACATGCATGCTTATTTTTGGCTCATTAACTTTAATGGTCATATTACAGCTGTGACAGGTTGGGAAGACGGTTAGAATAGGTGATCTTTGTTACTCTCTAGATCATGTCTAGCCTACACTTATACCTTAAAGTCACAGGCAAGTCTGCTTGGAGGAGCCCAATTCAAAGCCTGTTGACAACAGCAAAAGCATTCCTAACCCTCATGCTGTATTTTAACCAGATAATAGGAAGCAAGCCTCCCTGAAGGCTCGCTGCTCATGTCACTCTTAGCATCCCTTACTGTGTAAGACACACAAATGCCCTTCCACCACACCTCCCCACACACATACTAAACACTGTGCCCCCATGTCAGAGTCTTATTACAGTCATTAACCCCAGCACAGCTGAATATGATGGGGCTCCAAACAGTACCTGGCTCAACAGGTTTCTGCAGCTCCAGGAGCGCCAGGTCATTTCTGAAAGGAAAACTAACAAAGCCATGGTGTGTGTGCACAGCTTGCATAAGCATGGGGTTGTCATCCTTCACATTTGGCAACAAGTATTTTTTTCCCCAGAACTGTTCTGGCTGAGCACTGGGCAAGGAAGAAGGAAAACAAACACATTTTTCAGTCTTGAAACCCCATAGTTCAGACAACAGGAAGAGTCCAAAGTTCACTTGCAGCGTTTGCTGCCAAGCAACATTCGTGCTTCAAGACTTACAACCTTACATCACAGGGACACCTGTGCGAATCCCGGTTGAGGTATCAGTGCTTTTTGTGCTGTGTGGCCAGAGAACTTTGACTTGTACCTTCAAAGGTTTGCTGCTGTTATGATTAACACAGGGAGTCCAGAGGAGAGTCAGTTGCTCACCTTCTCAGGAACCAGACCCCAACATAGATGGAGCTTTCATCGAAGCTACAGATCTGGGCTATACAATTAGGTTGATGAAACATTCAAGACCTATGCCACCATCATGGGTGTCTACCTACAACAGAGATGAAGGTTCAACAGAAGCATGTGATACCTCAGCCTGAGGCCAATAAATACGTAATGGGGGGCCAGAGACATAATACAGGCATCAGCAGTTAACTACCAGGTACATATCAAAGCCCATACTCATCTCTACTACCACCATTGCTAGCAGCACAGGAGGCTACACAGGAAGGTTTAAGCTGTCGGAGGGCAGCTCTGGATGTATGTAGACACAGGAAAGAGTAACCCTATCTGTATTTGCCAGGACTGACAAGACAGCTTAGAAATTGTCCTGTCTGGAGGCTAGCAGGTCCTCAATGCTCTAGGGTGAGAGGACACTGCCCATCTGAAGTTGCAGTGTGCAGCTGTCAGGACCCATTTTTCATCAGTTAGGAAGCCTCTGCAGAAGTGTTGACCCTGTATGACAGGGCCAGGACACCAGATCAGCCACTTTCATCCATCCTCGGCTTCCTGCATGGGTCCACCAGAAATTCTGTACTTGTTGCAGGCCCCAGCACAAGGAATGGATCCACCACTGGAAATCCATATTTCTCTGGAATTATTTCCTCATTGTTAGTGAGGACTTTTGGGGGCTTGCTTTTCTTGGGTTTTTGGTTTTGGTGGGTTTGTTGGGGTTTTTTTGTTAAAGAAAATTGGTCACAGCTGGGTGAACTGATATGGTCCAACACCAAACAAGCACCAGACTTGTTCTGGACAGCGATGTCCACCAAAGGCTCCACAATAGCTCATTGGTGGGATTAAAGCATCTCTATTGGAGAGAGTTGGGAATTTTCCCGTCAAAAGAACAGAAGTTGTCCATACATGCTATACCAAAAAATAAAGACATCAACTAATATCAGTTGAGGAATGACTTGAATCTTGATGTCCCAGATGTGTACAGACTGGCAACATGTCCTGGGTAAGCAGCTTTCCACAGATTTTTCATGAAGTCACATTCTGCAAGTAAGAAGCATTTCCTAATCCTTTTATTTTTTAGTCAAAATGAAGTGTTTCCATTAGAGTAAGTCTTCATTTTCCAAACTAAAGTGTTCCCAACCATCTCCAGTAACAGCAAATAAAACAGTGCATAAACAACCTATATCCCACCAACAACAAGTTTCACTGCTCATGAGAGCAGTGTTAGCATGAAAAAAGTAAGGAAATAAAAATAGAAGTGAACAGTATTTACCTTCTTCAGAAATTAGTAATACAAAGGATGAGTCTAGGGGGACAAAAAGTTTAACAGAAAATAGGTCCATTAAAAGCTTGTCATTAGTAGAGCTGGTTCAGGGAAACTTAGTGAGAATTTTAAGGGCTGAAGTACAACACATCCTGCTATTTCCCCTCTTTCAGTGGCACCCTGGATCATGCCATGGGAACTAACCTTTTTATAATAGGCTCCCTCTATCCCTTCTGTGTGCCCTGGGAAAAGGCACAATCCTCTAGTAAGAGCAGCCAAGCTCTCAAGCAAAAGCTAGCCCAGATGGATTAAACTGGCTTCTGCTTCCTGTTTATAGTGTCACATTCCAGATAATGGTTATCAATTAATCAGGGGTCATTTACATGCTGAGACCAATCGTTCCTCCCAATAAGCATCTGTTTTAAGCAAAAGCAAGTCAACTATTAAATAAACAGTCATTCCTCAGGAACATTTGGCTTGGTGACAGTGTGAACTGCAGAGATAGGAGGACCACCACCTAGCGTGAAGTGCCTGGGCTGAACACTGAACTAACTTACTGCAGTTTTGGGTACAGCAGAGCATGGAAGAGTATCTTGAAGTGGTGTCAGACAATAGCTTTAGGGAAAGCACATTCAGCAAAAAAAGCTTTAAAAAATGTCCCTGCCTGAAACCTTCAATACTATTTTAACAACAGGATTGCTTTGTGGCATAGGCAGGAAAAGACCCAGAGACAGACTTACGTTGGCTGCTGCCTTCCAGCTCACTTTATGTTGGCTGCTGATACAACACCTCGAGAAGGATTTTGAAGCCTCTGTATCCCACAGATTCATCAGTTTTGAAATGCAGGCTCAGGAAGCTGCTGCTGGAGAACATGCTAAAAGACTTATCTGGCCAACTACGTTTGCTCGTTGGGGGAAGAAAAAAATGCTGCAGTTGTAGTCATCGCCAAGTAGTTCAAGACACAGCCCCTATACTTATTACCAGAGACAGACATTTTAATCCAAGCCATTTGATACTCAAAAATATTAGTGGATGCCAAGATTTCTCTGAGGTCTTTCAAGGGGTACCTCTCTAGTGGCCTGTGCAATATCGCTCCCTACCCCAGGCTGAAGAGGTGAAGCCTAGTGCAATGGCCAAACTGATCTCATGCTCTATACGAGCGCCTCTCATGCTTCAGTGAGACTACTCCGGTAACCAGTTCTCTTGTCTACATACATGGGAGGAGGAAGCAGGGAGGCAGTAAGAGAACTAGGAAGGCATGAAGCCGTTCCAGCGAACATTTCTGTACCCAAAGATCCGGGTGTCTGTACGGCACAAGGCAACTTTGGTACTCACAGCAGCATCTGCTTAAACTATTTCACACACAGAGCAAGGTAAATGCCAAGACACAAAGGTTAAGGAAAAAAGGTTTTAAAAGAAAGATTAATAGAAGTATCCTCTCAGATACAGCCATGATGCTGGGAGTCAAGAGCTGCTGAGTCCAGGCCACTTCCACCGAAGCAGCCCTGGGTGACAGTAGCTGCTCTCAGCGGCTCTCGGGAAGCCTGCTGCCACTTGGCCCTGCCGTGCACCGTGCAGGCACTAATCAATGTTGCCTTCCTCCCTGCCTCCACGCTCCACAACTGAAGGGAATTTGGTCACCTTCTTACAATAAAAGGGGTCAGAAAAGGAAGACAGAAAACGAACATGTAGTTCAGCCTACCCAGGTGCCTTGAAGAGAGACGTAGTCCATTGTAAACACTCAGTCAATCTTTACTTTGAGGGTGACAGAGCACTGGAACAGGCTGCCCAGGGAGGTGGTGAAGTCTCCTTCTCTGGAGACATTCAAAAACCCACCTGGACGCAATCCTGAACAACCTGCTCTGGGTGAGCCTGCTTTAGCAGCGGGTTGGACTAGATGACCTCCAGAGGTCCCTTCCAACCCTGACCATTCTGTGATTCTGTGAAACAATCCCTCGCATCCTCAATTACAAAATCCTTAAGCACAACCTTCAGCTTATTTCCTGAAGTAGAATAAATTGTCCAAGTGCAGTTCAGACATCAGAGTAAATGTCACAGTAATTGGGAGATGTTATTTCAGTGGCTCCAACTGGAATTAGATCAAAGCCTGGGCACTCTTAAAAGAAAAAGGTAAACCAATATCACATCACCAAAAAAAATACTGCTTCTGCATGAATTTCCTTAAGCACGCCTATTAATATTGGAGAAAGCAGAGTTCTTTATGTTGGGTTTTAAGTTCTGCTGGTTAAAGTGAAAATTTGCATGGTTTCAAAGCACAAGTTCTACATGCCACTTACACAGAGAACTGCTCAATGAGGAAAAGGGCTTTAGGCTTGGGAAACTACTTGAACTCTGAAGAGTGATCTTGAGGCCAGACACTGAGATGCTATGTACAGGATCACTTGCAGTAACCTTTCCTAATGAGCCAAATTCAAACTTAAAAACTATCGCTCCTGAAGTGTTTGCGTAGATGTTTCTTTTGCTTGCATTTATAGTTGCTAATCAAAATACAGAATGCCATGTTGTAGGCATGTTAACATTTTATCACACGATTCTGTGGAATAGTCTGCATTGTTTTCAGGAGCTCAATAAATAAAACTGGCTACCCTCACACCCCAGTTTACTGGGGTGAAAGGAGAGCAGGGCTAACAGCATACTTCTTGGGGTGATGAGAGGAGACTAAGCCTGCTGGAAACATGAAAGGTGTAGAAGCTTGATGAGGCTTTTAAACTTCCACCTTGAGGGTCCCTCTGGCTGAACAGCTGGGAACATGCTTCAGGGAGGCTGGTCAACCTGGCTGAAGTTCAAATCCTCATACAAAATGCAGAGAAAAGTTCAAGGATCTTGGATCCAATGTATTTGAGATTGCTAGAATTAGCTACGGTTTGGGTCTTTTTGGTGGGTTTTAGTTTTGTTTTCCTTCAAGTACCCCTGCTTTTCTCCAAGCATACATTGCAGCTCTGGCAGCAGGAATTGAAAGTGAATGCAGCAAAATAAGGATGTGCTGAATGAAGAAAGTACACGTAGTACCAACATGGCTAATGCTGCTGGTGACACTCTCATACCCAAATGTTCACACTCACGCATGACAGAGGTTAAGTCCCAAGCCACAAATACAGAACATGCAGAAAGAGAGGTGGGGGCCCTTTTTTTTAAAAAAAAAAAAAAAAAATTAGCTTTTCACTCCTTGCCTCTCACCAGCCTTACGGAAAGTTAAAACCAGTCTTACCTTTGTCAGCAGCCTTCATCTTTCCAGGTTCCAGACCTGAAAGGAAAGCACTGCCTTACCTGAGGCACACAAATGGAGAGGAGGTTACAGGGCTATTCTGGGAAGGGGAGCCTGAGCCAAGAAGAGTTTTGAGCCAGGCTGCAGGTGAATGGAAAAGACACCTTCTAGTTTTCAGAGCTAGGGCTTGGAGTGCATTTGGGAATGTGCATGTGCACATGAAAAAGCAGACAAATCTCTGTTGATGGTGCTGTAAGTCTGATGAATTTTAATATGAGACATTTAATTGCTGCGATTTACTTCTGAAGATCAACATACTTGCCTGATAGCTAGACAATCAGATGTGCTCTTTCACACAGCAGTAAGGAGCACAGGTAAGAAAGGAAAAAACGGAGTGGGGGAAGGAGATTAAATGTGGCTTTAAGCGTTAGAGTGCCAAACGGCTTGCTTCCATGATAACGAAAGAGTGAGCCTCAATGCATCTCCCTAGCTCCAAGTTTCTTTGATATGAGGCATCAAAGTACTAATGTGCTTAATGGTGCCAGGGCAGTGCTATTCACAGAGGAAACTGTCCATCCATGTCACCAGCCGCACCCCAGCCTGGGAAGCAAGAAAACAAGGGAAGTTTCCTTTGGTCTTTAAGCTTAGAGCCCAATTAACTGTGTAGCTCCCTGGGCATGTAACAGAGGTGAGGTTTTAGGGGGGACCAGTGGTAACAACAGTGCCCAACAGCAGTATTGCCTACTAGATGAAGAAGCAGAAAAGAGATTATAGAAGTAATAACAGACTGATCATGGTGACAGGGGATACTGGTTTTGTAGAACAGAATGGAAAGGGGCATATAGAAAGCAACGACTAAGTATCTGTTTTTTACATGTTTATAGTGGGGAATAAGCACAGTAATTAGATCACTACTTATGCATTTAGTCATCAGCACTCAAGATCACTAGTAGATCTCTTATTCTTAATGGCCGTTTATTTTCAGAACACATCGATTTATTTTTCTTTTTACTAACAGCCATGCTTTAGGCTCTACTTCTCCACTCCCAACCTAAAATTACCAGATGATGCTTCCTGAGTAGAGTAAGTCAAGAGAAAGCCTTTCACAGCTGCCTCAGTTCTGGAAGGGAAGGTCACCACCACCACTGAACTTCAAGATTTTATAGGATAGAAGGAAGCATCACCACAGAAGTGGCCTGCAAAATAGACCAGAATGGGACATGAGCCTTCCACTTTCCCCTTTTTCTCTTGAGGGCTGTAAAGCATTGTCTTTCAAAATGCAGTGTCAGAAAAGATTTCCCTTTCTAAAAGCCTCTTAATACAAAATCCTGATTCATTCAGCTTTGAATTCATACATTAGGCTACAGACATGGCCAGAAGATAACTTGCTATACTTATAACCAGAACGGGGGCCTTCTTCAAAAAGATAAAGACCCCCATTATAGCCACTACAAATCACTAGTGGCAAGTGCCCACTGCCAGGACTGCTCTGGTAGGCAGCCCCCACCTCAGGCTTCTTTGTGTAAGACACTGCAATGCTCACAAGACTGCAGGACAGCCATATTCTCTGGGGAATAAGACACTTAGAGTCTCACATAACTGAAACCTGGCACTGAAGAACTTTGTATCCATAAGTGCTTTATGTGTATTTAAAACAGTTTAAGTTTCCAGTGTATGCTTTCTTTTCCACACACAGAAGATATTTGCACAGCTTCACTTCCCCAGCAATATCATACATAACCAAGCCAATAGCTCCTTAGTCAGGGTGGGCAGGTACCTCGCCTTGCTTAGCAGGGCGGTAGGAAAAGCTTCTCTTCCCTTGGCTCCATCGCTTTGACCTGCTGCCTTGTCTTTGGCACACAGCTTCGGACACACACAGCAAGTGTGGTCATGCTGCAAGTTCAAGCCTGGGAAAGAGCAATCTAGACAGACTCACACTGTTCCAAGGCACAACCATGCCATGATTAGGACCTCATATCCAATAGGTTTGATTACAAAAGTATTTCTAGGAGGGGAAAGATACTGTGCTAGCTGCAGTAGCTCTAAGTATTATCAGACATCCCTCCTGGAGCATGGAAGTGTGCCATCTAAAACTCCCTCCTCTGTCTGCAAAAGAAACTTAGTTCAGCTCGTCTGTTTCTTTCACCCCGGCATTAAGGTGAGCTCTCTCTCACCTATTAACTCTTTGGTTAGTCCAAATCCTTCATACATTATCAGCTGGCCATGACAATTAGACAGATTTCTTTCAGTCCAGAAGTCCAGGACTTCAAGCGGAATAACGGGTTTTAATGGGGTTACAATTCTCTAGTGGCAGCTGCAGCACAAAGCAAAGAACAAAGTGACAATGCCAGCATATTCTATAGCTGGCTCTTATTTCCGAGGGATAGCTATGTGAGCAAAGGCAAAAAGGAGTGTAATGCCTATTAAAAAGGGAAAAGAAAAAAAGTAAAATCAAAGATGGCATACTGGTCCAAATCTATTTCAGTCATAATACTCATTACTTCTGAAGTTAAGCTTTCGAACAGTTTAGAAGTCTATGCTATTGCCATGTGAATGGAAAGTTATCGCCTACCCTAACTAAGTATGATAAGGGAGGAAGAAAAGGAAACAGATGAAAGTGCCAAAAGATTTTTAGTGACATAGTTTAACATCACCATTGTTAACCCCTCAGCCACACTACGTTCAGGTCTCTGACATGCTTTGCTCAGAGGTGTCAGATTTGTCTGCTTTTTGCTGGAAAGAGGGTATTGGTACCCCCCAGCTTTCCTAAGGCTCTTTGAGGAACTTGCCTTGTTTTCTAACAGGCACTGAAGTACCTACAGATTCATTTAAAACCACAGTATAGATATTTGCAGATTTTCATGTAGGAGTTACAAAAGCCAGAAGAACTCGGGTGCTCACCTGGTGGCATTTGTGTCTCTTATGGGATATCCCAGTGACTGGATCATTCCTTCCCAATCTGTAAGGATGACATCTGTGCACTGTGACGACTCCAAGCTCCTCTCCTTGGGATTTTTTTGGGCATTGCCAGGTTTTTGTCCTGGAAAGAGTAAGAATGTAGAGCATTAAATTCAACTTTAATACTAAGTTTTAAAGAGACTTTCACCAGGGACTAGAGCAATTTCTATATGACATGTCACCGCCACAGAAAAGCACGGATCATGGGTGAGAGCCGATCTGAAGAGTAGAACCTTCAAATACTCATTTTAAAAGTTCATCTGGAAAAAAATACGTTCATTTAGAAGACAAACCAATTAGGAAAGCTGCTACATTCCTATTCTACCAGTCAGACCTTGTTCATCATAATCCTACAAACTCAAACTCACTTTAGCCTTGTTTCAAGCTTCAGCATTTTGCATATCAGTCAGTTTTATCCAGGCTAGAGCTTCTGAGAGCTCTGGTTCTTCACATGTTTGGAGAACATGTGTATGTAAAGTCTCCAGAAAGCTCATAAAGACATCTTGAAAACAAGTACATTCTTGAAGCTTCAGTCAAACAAGTCAGTTCATCTTTAGAGAAAAGTGGTTGCATAGCTTGACTATACCTTGGACCCTGAGCATCAAGTATTCAATGCTGAAAGCCACAGGGCCAATGGAGCAGAGCACCATCTTCACCACAAGTCCAGGCCTCTGGAGACTGCACAGTACCACATAGCCCAGCTAGAAGCAGATCCAAGCACCATCACTGTAAAAACACCATTTGAGAAGTCTAGGCAAAAGTGATACAAGTAACTCTGTGGAAAGGCAGAAAAGTGAGGAACTATTCACATTTGAGGGGTGTTCAATGCTGGTAACATGGCTGCTAGGCATTTTATCCTATTTTATCCTATTTCAGTGCCTCATCCCTGATGAGGGAGCAGGGAGCACCTCCAGTCCCTGTCCTTCAACAAGTGCCCTACTGCTGGCCAGCAAGGATTTGCTCAGTTCATTGCACAGTGTCAGCTGCCCCAAGTCTGTCTGTGAGGCTAGGCATTTTGTTTGCTTTATCTGTCCTGAAAAACCACTAGACTACTTAAGGGTTCATTCATGGACTTAAGTAGAAAATGGGATGGGACAGGGAATTTTTGCCATTACTCCACTGATAGGTACTTCCAGTTGTTAAGCACGCTAAATTGTTTTCAGGTTACTTTCTGGTTCTTTGAATTTTCCAGCTTTTTTCTCTCCTGTCATAACATCATCCTGAAGTTCTAGCTCATGCTGACATTAAAGCCCAAATCTATGTTTTAAGTTCCTCGGTAAAAGTAATTTGGTTTAGAGACAGGCACTCACCGACTTCTGTTGTTCACTGGCTCTAGAGAAGGAGGAGGGGCAAAAAGAGAAAACAGGCTGTTTCAATATGTTGGCATATAAATAGACACAGGAATCTAGTTTAATATACCCAACATTGAAAAACTGCCAGCTGTAACAAATGCTATTACATCGCAGTGAGTCTGTGTGTTGGAGGACGCTCCAGGGAGCTATCTATTAGACTCCTATTCAGGCAAAAGTTTGACTGATGGTCCCATTTCTGATATTATTTTCCTCTGTCCTGCATGTAAATAGTTATGATAGCTAAACTGTTATTCTCAGCTGTAATAGACATACTTTTAGAATTTTTTTGTGTGCTTTTATA
Organism: Ibycter americanus; assembly: GCA_035590275.1. Classification (NCBI taxonomy): domain Eukaryota; kingdom Metazoa; phylum Chordata; class Aves; order Falconiformes; family Falconidae; genus Ibycter; species Ibycter americanus. The sequence goes on from JAVJGI010000060.1 coordinate 25,681,718, forward strand.
AATAAGTTCTTGAGGAAAGATAGCTGTGAAGCGCTCTAAGAACTCCTTAGCACATCCTCTATCTTTTTCCTCTCCTCTCCTTCCACTCCCAACTCAGAGTTAACTGACATGCTAAACTTTAGATTTGGTGGGTGGGGCTTTTGCCTTGATGAAAAAAATATTCCTAGCATGTTCCATTACCCTAAATGTCTTCATCTGGAAGCGTTACTACTGTATTTGGTAACAAAGGATGTTCTTGCTCAAGTGTCAGGAAAAAAACAGCTTATTTCCCTTATATGAGAGCTATGATGATCATGCACATAGCCTTCATCTACACCCAGACAGAAGTTAAATGGGGCCTCTTCTCTAGAGCATTAGCCATCACCGCTGGTGTGATGTATGAGGATGAGGGTCTACACAGAATGGCTATTATCCAAAAACTTTCTCCAGAGGCATCACTTAATTTTGAAAATATTTGGAGAACACATACACTAGAATTCACCTGCAGGACACCCAAAGGCTGATGGTGGATTTCTCCACCACACTTTTTCTGCCAGGATATCAGTGTGGGTACCTACCCAGGAGAAATGCTTCTGCATAACTAGTTGATAACAGCTGTAATCACAGTAAATTAAATGTATACAGAGGCAGAATATAGGGGGATGAGGGCGGGGAAGAAAAAAACCACCCACACTGGAGAGCTGGGAGGGGGTGCTGGGGGAAGGATCATCTTCACAGGTAAGAGATCCTTCAGCACACCCAATAAAACCTCTGCAAGATCCAGCCTTCAGGAGTTTTCTCCCACCCTTTCCTATTACTTCCCCCTTTCCCATTTACATTTTGTGCAAACAAATACTAATTAATTCCTTTTGCTTTCAAGTTGCTGTCTGATACTTCCCTTTGATATCCCTACTCCTTACCTTGAAAAAATTAGTGACTAAGCGTTCCTTAGTTACCTTTCCGTGTCATTTATAGCAGTCTGTGAGGCCATTCCGCTTCTCCATGATCTTTTCCAGCCTGTTGAGCCTGTTTAGTCTCTCCCTGTAGAGAGCCAGCCCGACCCCTAGATACCTGTCATGCTCCTCTGTACTTCTAAATCCTGGTCAGAACGAATATGTGCAGGAAGAGGAAGAAGTAAATCAACCCCCCACGCAGTATGAAAAAAATTGGTTCCTCAGGTTTGTACAGTACAGCGTTCTTTACCCCTTCAGACATCGACACCCTGTTTTGTATTTTTCATGGCTATGAACTTGCTCCAGTGACCCTACAATATTTCATTGACAGTACCTAAATTAAAGCCCAGGTACCGCTCGGGTACATAAAGGCATGGGTGTTCTCCCTTCTGTCCTAAGCTTTCAATTCAGTGAAGGCAGAAACTCGTTTTCTTTATATATATAAATGTTTATATACTACACATCTTGTACAGCAGACAAGAAAGTTGGCATTTGACTTGCTGTTTTAAACAGATGTAGATGTTACTGCCCTGCATCTTACCCCTTCCAGTTCTTCTCCTTCCTTCTTTTCCCCTACTCTGTGTACAGAGCCTTTACAACAGGAAATGTAAAGCATTCCTCCATGCATTTTGCAATGGCGTTACCCTGATGCGCTGCTTCTCCCTGCCACACTGCACTCCCAGCTAGATTCTACTTAACGGCAGTGTGCAGTGCACATGAAGACATATAGGCCTCTAGAAACTTAAACTTCCGAGTAAAAAGCATTAAAGCTCTCACTTTCATTTTAATTTAGCTTTCTTTTAATTCTTTTATTGGATTTCACTAGATTGTGTTCATCTACACTAGTGTCTCAGTGCCTGGATTGCACCTCAGCAGGGTCAAAGTGAGGAAGACCATAGCTGTCTGCACAGAAGATAATACATTTTCTGGTATAAAGTGTCACTCCCCTTTTTCCCAGACACTGATGCTTCAGTGTCATTTATTTTACCTCCAAGAGGCAAATAATATGTACCATCATTGCATCTCACGCCATTGCCTCAGAGGGTATGGAGGAAGGAGGGTTGACTTTGAAGAAGAAACTGCCAATACAGGAAGTCATGAGTCACTTATACAGACAACTGTCCATAAGGGTTTGCCCAAATACCACAGCTTATTCCTACACAGCCTCTTTTACCATTCTCTGGTGTCCGAAGAGGGCTGTTCTACTGGGACAGTGCAGCACACTGACCCAGGAATTAAAGTCTTCAGCCAAGCTTACCGCCTGGGCTCTGAAGCTTAACTTCAGGCTGCCACACATCACGGTCACGCAACTGGGGCTGGAAACCCTTTCTGAAACTGGCTCAAGTGAAAGTGAGAAATTTCCAGGGCTGAGTGTCCTCAGCTGGATTTTTTGTTGTTACCTAGCACTTTTCTTCCTCTCTGGCTCTCCTCATAAATCCCAAGAAACTCCTCTTGGCAGTTCAACAATGATGTTATTGACAGTTGCTTTACTGTAATGTTTGCCATGCCCTTCAGAGACAATTGGAGTATCCAAGAGCACTCTGCTTCCTGCATATCCTGACAAGGAAGGAGCAGAGATAAACCCCCAGGGCTCTTCTAACTCCACTTCTGATGCACATTCTGTGGATAAATGTGCACTTCAGTGATAAAAGCATTAAGAAAAGACAGTAAGAGCTTTCTACAAAACCTGCCAGTTCTGTCTGTGATTGAAGATAGTCTAGCAGGTCAATAAAGTTAGTGGGAAATAGTTTTCCAATATTTAGTTTTCTTTTTCTTTTTAAAACTGCTCCCCTGCCCCACCCCAGTATTACTGGACTTGCTGGAAGTCTGAATATCCTGATATCACTGGCAAGAGCACAGCTACTGCAGCCACTGGAAAGGGCAAAATGAGTTAGTTTGATAAAAAGCTTAACCCTGCACAGGGCAGACGTACCAGCACGCGAGCTGGTAAAAGCCTGCAGGTTCTCAAAGCGTACACGGTCGCAAGGCAGCCCTGTCGCCTTAGCCTGAGAGAGCCACAGCACAAAGGAGTAAGCTGCCAGGCCTTAGAGGAAAGCAGACTTGCTTGCAAATCTGCTCTGAGCTGTGCTCTGAATCAATGCCTGGAACACAGATAAACAGATACCAGGCTGGTCAAGTACCTGGGCTAACAGGCCTAACCAACCTCAAATGTAATTATGAAACGTTTTGTTGTTTTTTTTTAATTGACCTTGTGACCAGCCCTTGACAAGAGTTACAAAATCTTATGCTTTTGTCAACGCACGCTCTGGTTCTCCAGAAACACAGGAGGAGAGCAGGCTCAGCCTGTGGCTGCATGCACACACAGTGCAGTCACATTCAACCCTTGTTAAATCAGAGACCAAATCAACAGGGAAATATTTGGAAGCACCTGAGTGTTATAACAGAACAGGAGGAGAGAAAACAAGATCACTAATGAGAACTGTATGTCCCTTTAGTACCAAGCATAATAGGGTTGTTTTGCCTCCCAAGGCAGCGATTTTTAAAGTCATACCCTCTGTAGAACAGCTTAAATTAAGTGTGCTTCCTCCCACACCAAAGTTTATGAGCTTCCTGCTTAAATTGGATGCTGACACCACGCCGCGTCACTGCATACCTGAATGGGATGCTGAGAGCAGAGGGTGGGGAGAGCTGAGCCCTTCCTCTGGGTAGAAATCCTTCAAATCCAGAGGGGAGATGAGGAACATTTGCCTCCTGAGGAAGGTGCTGCCATGTGAACAGCACCGCACAGCAGTGCTTGTTAGAAGGCACACACAGGGAAGCATGACTTGGCTTAACCCACAGTGGAAGAGAGTTTGGCCAAGCTGAGTTATGGGGAGGGTACCCTTTGTCCAGGAGAGCCGGCCTTAAGAAAATAAAACCACCAACAAAACAAAACAAACCCCAACAAACCTCTTCCACCACAGTGTAGGTTGAAAAGCAATGAGTTAATCACACAGCTTTGCACAAGGGCAGGGCAAGGGCTCCTGCAGGTACTCAGCACTGCTGGAGGACACGGGCCACGTGCTTGCACCAGGCGACAGGGAATGGCAGCGCAGTGTGGGTGCAGCGCTCTGGAAGGGGTAAAGCCCAGCAGGCTGAGCCGCAAGAACTTGCCTCTAGGTTCATTTTAAAAATCATTTTTGCATTCAGGATGACACTTCAGTTCAGGTCATTACAGCACCATGTGCTTGCCATGAGTTTGAGCTCACCCAGCTACGAGATGCTCAGCTGAGACAAGCCCACTCCAGTGTGGGCCAGAGCTTCAAGTGTGTTTCCAGTTCCTGCTAACCAGCCCTGGAGCTGCTGTGCTACTGATGTCCCCACGGTCGGCTGTGCTGCACTTTCCTGAGGAGAGAAACCATCCCCACCTCCTGTTGCTTATCACTTTGGAGGACCTATTTTTATCTCAGTGGTGTGATGTCGTGGAGCACCAGCAAGGGTGCCAATGAGGAGGAAAGCACACGCTGCATGCCAACAGCCTGGCTACAGCACAAGTCTGCAAGCAGAGCCGGTAGCACGTCCCCTCCTGAACAGATTGCTTTTTAAAGCCGTGAGCAACAGCATTTTCTTATTTGTTGCCAGAGCTAGTGTCACCCAACAACTCAGGGGTACTTCAGCCTTTTCATCATTCTTCCTCCAACACTGTCACAACATTAGATGTGGAGAAACATTTAAATGCTTAATAGTCAGGAGGAGGCACATCAGTAAGACAGGGCTGTTTGTTGTGCTTTATAAAGCAGCAGCAAGCTGACAATGTCTCACCCAAGACCACAGTTCTGTTTAAGCAAAATACATGCATAAGAGATTAAGTAATTCTCTCCACCTTGAGAAACTCAGTCCAAATCACTGAAGATAAAAAAACCCCGATACCTCAATTCCAAGGATGGTAAAGAGAGAGAGAGAGCAGATTAAGCAACACCCAAGTGCACAGGAAACCTGCAGCATCAGTGTTAATGGACCCTTGCTCCTCTATGCGAGCCCACTGCTTCTAGCTATAAGAGGGTCTTCCTTCCCTTGGCTCTGCTCACCAGCTTCCCTTCCTCTCCTCTCCCTGCACACATACGCACACACCATCTTCCCAGGACAAAATCCAGAGAGCTGTGTCCACTTAACACTGAGATGTCAGGAGACTCAAACTTGTTACTGGGCACTACCCAGGGCTGCTCGCGAACTGAACCAGCTCCACCACCTCCTGCAAACCGAGCGCTGCAGCCTCTGGCACACGACAGCTCCGCGCAGCTCTGCAGTCACCCTGCGTGCACGCCTCCCCCATTAGCTTTGTGGGCAGCTTCGCTGGCTGCTCCTGTGCCGAGATCTCTGGTGCACTGCCGCTTCCCTGCAGCACTCTCCGTTCAGCATCTGAGGAGAGGCACAGCACGCTTAGAGACAGTTTAATACAAAAGTCAGGAACAGTCAGCACAGCCGAGCACTTCCTGCAATAGGAAGGCAATCATATGAAGGTCAGATAAAGGAGCCAGTGGTCAGTATCTGGCTCAAAGAGCCCTGAGGGCTTTGAACCTTTTGCATGAAGGCATATGTAAAAGCTGTATGCAATGCTAAAGCCTTCACCTCTGAGAAAGATTTACAGTGACAGAGCTGAGCAATTCCCTGCAGTTTACTGTCTGGCTCTGAAAGCCGTTACAGCTCTCCACAGAGAGTCAGTGGTCAGCGGCCAGTTGTGTCAGATCCAAGGATATAGAAGATCTCCAGCCAGCTTCCAGTTTATCTGTGGGGATGGTCTGGCTACCACACAAGCGATGACTTGTTTTGTTAACTGGTTTTAGTTTAGAAGAAAGTTCTCCCTTAGTCAGCACCTGTACTAACATTTCTGTTAGGTCAGTGTGGGACTATGAATGATGCCACGAGGGAGAAAGACTGGCAGCTGCAGCACGAAGCAGGAGAGTCCAAGTGCTCATCTGACCTGAGAGTGGACCATTTATCCACAACATGCTCTTTTCTTTAATATATACTTTAATTTCCTGCTCATAACTGCAGCACACTTTATTCAGGATACAGGGAGGGAAAAAAAAAAAAAGATTTATTCCTGTTAGCAGAATTCCTCCATTTTCTGCTGGCAGCAATAGAATAAAAGATGGGCAGAAAAAACATGAAAACTCCGTCCAAGATTAGGTTTTTTCTCTTTCTTAAGAAATGCTGTGGGACAATCACTAAATGGAAGATTACATACTTGGCTGTACATGTGCATATACAGGGAAGGAGGAGGGATAAAGCTCTGGAAGACAAAGGTTTTGCATCAGTGGTTCCCTGGTGCAACTACTTTGAGCCAAAGTGAAACATTTCTCTAGAATGACAAATCAGTTTATTTAACATGGGGGAAAAAAAGACTTGAAGCTATCTGATGGGTCTTTGCAATCTCTCAAATCCCATCAGATTAAACAAGCTGAAGTGGTAGAGTTCTCCATTTGCCTATGGGACTATAAAGCCAAGTTCACCTTGACCTGAGGAGCCTCAGCAGGAAAGAAACTTCTGGGAAAAAAAAGAGAGAGATCTGGTGCAGGGAAGCAGTATGACGATGCTGGGTTCACATGGAGCACCTCAAACAGGCTGGCTCCCCTCATTTCTGTGCATGAGAGCCCCCGAGTTTAAGAACTGGGACCTTTTCTTTTTGTAAGATGCCATCACTTTCACACAATCAGTCCTTATTCACTAGCATATGCTACTCTTTCTCTAGCTCTTTCTCTGGCAAAATTTATCCTGCAGAATTCTGAATGTGGTGTGAATTGTCTCTAGATACGCACACACACAAGTTCAGTTTACAGCATCGTCCCAAAGTGTTCTGCCCATCAAATCATGGTCTGGTAGGCATTTTCACAAGCAGCTGCTTTTTACTGAGAAAAGTATCTGTCCAAAGATTATATTCAATGTGAGAGCCAGAAGTACACAATACAAGTATTATGCTTCTGAAACTCCCATTCTAATTTCCCCTGAGCTTTGTTTAGGGGGAAGGCATGAGGAAGAGGAGGAAGTGGAGACTTTCTGCAGGAAACCACCTGGATATTTTTTCTTCTTCATTTTAAGTTGCCTCAAAAAGTTTACCAGACAAAACCTCAATGCACTTGGTACATTTTATCCAAAGGGGTTATATTCAGGACTCATCTCACTTAGATAAAGAAAACTCACCTTTCATTGGCAGTCTTACCTAGTCCAGGAAAATCCTCACTCTTGAATAGACCCTTGGTTTCTCTGGGCTGGCACAGCCACCCCAGCTGACAACGCCGTAAAGAGTAAACGGCACATTTTCCTTGCTGCAAACCAAGGGGCCACCAGAACCACCCTAGGAGCCAGAAGAAGGAGGACTCGCAGTTATCTTGTTTGGCCTCCGCACTGCTGCAGCTAAGAAGGGAGCTGTCACAGATCAGATTTGCCCAAGAAAAAGCCTCTCGCAGGAACAGGGCACGCAGCCCTAGCCTGCCACGAAGAGACTGATTTAAAGGCTTGCTTATCAGCGTGGAGTGAAGACTGAGCACAGGCTGCAGACAAAATATTGAATAGTGCTCTTTAGTGTTACACAATTTATTAGTCTGCCATAAGACTGTGGTATTGAGCAGAACTCACATTTTAGCTTGCCAGTGCCTCAGTCAAAATTACTTTCCCTTTTATTTACTCAGCTGTTCTTACCTGCTTGCCTATGATTTCAGGAAGATTACTTAGTTCTTTAACAGTGCTCTGAATACAAAAGTTTTATAAAAACAGTAGAAGCCGTCATAGTTTATCTTGACAAAAAGAGTGCCATGAAAAAGAGTTCCAAGCAAGCTACAATGGGAAGCGTTTCACTGGGATAAGAGATGGAACTTGGGAAGTGCAAGGGAAGAACATCCTCTCCTCCACAGGTCTCACAAAGATCACCATCCAGAGAAAGATCATTAAACTCTGTGTTCCCACTTCCAAGCAACACTGTACACTGCATAGATCTCCCATACAGCTCAACTGTGCCTATTACTTTTGTGAGTACTGTCCACTCCAGGGACAGCAAGTTGTTGGAGCTTTGAACTGTCACTTGCTACATGCTGTCCTCCCCGCCGCCCTCCCCAGTCCCTTGCCCTAGATGACCTACAGACATCCATACGCAGACACTTTCAAGAGTGCTCACCTTTAGTTTTACCTCACCTGACAGGAGTCCTGGCCTTCCACAGAAACAAAGCCAGCACAAAGCATCCTGACTATGAACCCTCCGGGCTAACTGAAGTAGTAATTTCTCTCACAAATTTCATTCTCAAGTACAGGCACTTGTGTCTGCTGCAACTGCCTAGCTCAGCTCCCATCTGCTTGGGAAATAAATCTGAGGTTAGATCTGGGCAGAAGTCTAAAATACAAGATGGAAACGTAAGTTCTGCTCTTAACGGGCAAACATGCAAAATGAGAAAACCCACCTTTTTAGATGATCCTCCTCCCCCAGACACAGTGCAGAGGGAAGAGGAGGATACTATCTCTGTGCTGTTGGGCAGACACGCTGGCCTCACAGCAGCATTATACTCCAGAGGGACGTCTAGCTGCATCAGGGCAATGTTGGACTCATAGCTCAGCATGTCAAAGTGGGGATGCACCATGATGGTCTTCACATGTCTCATCTGTGACCAGGGCAGAGGGGTCAGATCAGAGAAGAAACAGCTGCCCTTTAAGGGCATCCTGAAAGCATACTTGTAAAAGAAGGCAAAAATCCCACAAAGGATGACCAAGCTCAAAATAGTTCATTAAAAGAAACAAGGTGCAAAGACTTTGAAGACAAACCCCTCACTTCTCTATTTTTCAGGTGAGAAGATTGCTGGGACAGATCATGTAGACCTCCTGAGCCCAGAGTGAAGGCTGACTGCTTCACTGTGTGAATTCAAGCCACTGAGTTTTTTGCAGAAGACTAGTGTGAGTCACTTGTGCTTCCTTTCTACATGTATTTCTTCCTTTTCCCTGTTAGGAAGAAAGAGTCAGCAAGCTTTTTATAGACAGATATATTGCTCAGCACAAAGAGAGTAAGATGTTGAGGACACTCAGTCACCTCTGTTAGATTTTAAGACTTTACTGCTAGTAATAAGAACCATATATAAAACATACTTCTATAAACTGCAAGTTAGCTGAATGAGACCAGAGTTACTGGATTTCCTTTCTTATTCCTCAACCTGTGCTACATACCAGCCATTTTGCCTTGCTGTCAACACTATTTTATCTGTGCATATAGATCTGCGATGAATCATGGAATCATTTGTAGGGGCAAGTACACCAAAGTCAACATTTTTAATGTTATTGCTGGGTTTTTACCTGTTCTTTTGACTGTCTTAGGGCTCTCTCATGGTCTCCTACTGTCACAGTCCAGTGCAAGGGTTTGTTGCATCTGTATAATGAAAGCAAACAGATTGGAGCTACTTACAGTCAGCCATACAGCTTCCTTATTCAGCAGTCATACAACCCTCTGGCTCTTGTCTAATTAGTCACTTATTCCCAGGACTGCTGAGCAAGAGCTTCTCACCACCACCACGACAAATGTGTTGCATCAGTTTTGGCTTTGCTACAGCTCTAATAGGAGATTGTCCAATTAACTTTAGTGAATCTCCTACAAGGAAGACCAAACTGTTCCCATCTCTAAAACCAGTAATCATGGAGTAAGGGCAGAAGGAAGGTTTCATAGAAGACAAGAAGGTGTGAATATAATTTATAGCTCTCCAGCTGTTTTCACCCCAGTGTGGAGGAGCAGGGGGAGCTCACAGCATGGGGAGAGGAGCAGAGGTGGCCCGGGGACATGCCGGTCATGCTCACAGCTGCACCCAGTGGGCAGCTGTCAGTAGCCACACAGGGCTGATGACAGCCCCATTGCACTGGTAGTCTCCAAGGAGCACCAGGTGGCATGCCATGGCCAACAGTGAGGGCAGACCTCCTCTGCCCCACTAAGATGCTTCAACAGCCACTGGAGAGTAAGTGAGGGAAAGCTACAGGTGTCTGCAAGGGAGCCAGAAAACCAGTCATACTTTCACAGGCAAGTTTCTTGTTTTCCTAGATAACCTCACACAGTGGATACAGTAAGGCCAAAGACGCAGGAAAGGCCAAATTTGTCTGCTCTGCCTGGAAGTGGTGGGGCAAGGGAAAGCAGATACCTGAAAGCTTGAATCCTAAGGAGGTGAGCACTTCAGAGGGCAAATGAGGCTCAGGCACTGAAAATGAGTATCTCCCATCATCCACCCTATGTCCCTGCTCCCAATAGGAAGGGCGTGCAACCAGAATGGAGAGGGTATACCACATATATGGAGAATGAGAGATGGGGCATCTGCCTATCACTCTTCATCCATGCAAGAAGTGCACAAAAAGGGGGTTAGGTCAGAAAGCATCTGCCTCACTGCATAATCCTCTTATATGTTAGAGGAAAGCTCCTCAGACCAGATCAACTGAGCAGAATTTAATTTCTTTAACCTAAGGGGACATACTTCAGAGGCAACATCAGTGCAGTAGTTAAGCCTGAATCTTCTCTTCCTGCCTCCTCTGCAAGAGAAGAAATAAGAGTTAGCTCTAACTTGGGTCAATAGCTCTGGCTTGTCCCCTCAAAAGAAGTCCCCACTCTGGAAGGGAAAAGTTATTCATCCCCTCAAGCAGCAGCTGGCACTCATTCATGAAAGCAAAAAGCAACAACAGCAGACTAGCCCCCAGGATCAAGACTTTCCTCTATAATGAGATTTTCAAGGGGACTATCAGACTGAAAGAATTAACAAGGCTGCTTGTTTCAGGTAACAGAAATTAGTTCTCATTGAACTAACATGAGAAGAAGTTCTCATTTCTCAGTGAGAAAAAAAACAACACACACACACACACACCTTGATTCATTTCCCTTATGCAGGCAAGGGAGCTCTCCCACAAGAGCTATTCTGTTTTAAAGTTACCTTGACAGAATGCAGCAGGATTAGCCTAAAAAAATAAGCTCAGGTGTCTAAGAATAGCTGCAGATGATGCAGACATTGTTAGACACAGCAAGCATCTCTCTGCTAATCTGAACGAACAAAAGCGAGCCAGGCTCTAAACCCTCTGAAGCTGTTGTCCCCATCACTTTCAAAATGTACCAGCATGATATTCCCTGAACTCAGCACTGGTTTGGGGGCTAAGAACCACAGAGATTAGCTGTGGTAGTGAACAAAAATCTGCATTTTTAAAGATGAGGAAATGTCATCCTGTAAGCACTTCTGGCTTTAGCTGATCTACATTTCTAAAAAAAACCCAAACCCTAGAGACTTGGTGACTTCCTAATTAAAACAAGAACTTTTGCTGAAGAGGTGCCTGCAAGGCAATGATAATCAGTGACATCAGTAAGGAATAGCAGCCAGAATTAATCTACTACAGTTATGCTACAGGTACACAAAAGTAATCCCAACTTTCTCATAGTGGAATTAAAAGTAATCTTCAACAGACAGTGTAAATGCCCTCCACTGCACACCACCCCCCCCACACACACGCTTGAGGGGAATTATATTTGCCACCGTTGAGAGGTGCAAGTAAAGTCTCTATTGAATGGTCTACATGTACATAAGGACCTAGAGAGCAGCTGCTAGACTTCCTATTGAGAACACTCAGTTTGCATAGCACCTGGAAGTCCCATAATTGCAGCTGGCTAGGAAGCTTGCACTTATTCCAGAGGAGCTTTCATGTAAGGATCTGAATTTCTAATGGCAAAGCTGTGCTGGAAAGCATCGAGTGAAATGCTCCAGGATGCTGAAAGCTCTCCTCTGAAAGCTTCCAGATCCAAATTTGTCAGCCTTCTTCCCCCCACTTAAATACTCCTTTCCAATGGAAACCAGATTTCTTTTCAAGGGAACTGTAGTTTAATACTTATTCAGCATGAAAGCAAACACATGCAACTAAATTACTGCCACAAAATAGATGGGGAAAAAATAGAAGCAGTTTGCCAAAGATCGCTTGTCAGTGACAAACCCAGGACACAAGGCTCTTACCCAGTTTATTGGTGTAAAGAAAAGAGCACCAGCCCCACATCACTCTACTCTGTCTTTTGGTTGACATACAGGACTGTAAAGAGGTAGCCAGAATCCAGTTCAAGTATCTTCACTTCTGAGCACCAGATTGCTTTTCACCTTAAGAATAGATACCAAGCTCTGCTAAAGTGAGTGTGGTGCCTGGAAGCTGTTTTTTAAGAAGAGATGGGGTGTTACAACATGCTTTCATTTCACCCACGTAGGAGGAACATCTGGAAATATAGATGTTCAAAAAAAAAGAAGGTTAAGAACATTTATTTCACTGAAGTTAAAGATTTTTATATTGATAAAACTGAAGCAGATTTAAAGTGAGGAATTAAAAAATATTTCATTCTGAAAGTGTGGGAAAGCAATGCCTCAGGTTAGCAATTTCTCATTAATGAAATTCCAACAGAATTAGTTCAATTCATAAAGAATTCATATCCATTTCAGTAGAATTAGACACCCATCAACAACTGTTCTTTCACTGTGCCTTACTCTGAACATTTGTCTTTTTCAATGATGCTTAGAGCAAAGTCGCTCTTGCTCGCTCCTTTGATAGAGACGCAGAGCGGAGGCCTGATCCAGCAGCACACACTGGTGTGCTCTGCTGGCTCTGCGGCAGAACATGAGCCATGCTCCTGTATCCAGCCCTGCAACAGCAGCTGGCTCCCCACAGGAAAGCACAGCCTTGGACCAGGATGTGGGATCTCCTGTGCCAATGGTGCACTTGGCCGCATCATGATGGGAAAGACAGATGGGCAAGCCTCAAGGTTGCTGCAGAAGCCCACACATCGCCCTCCCAGTGGTACCAAGTACCATGTTACTGGGGAGAGTGTATTTTGGTGATAAAACATACCTATTTCCACAGGGATTTCAAATTTAAGTCTGAAACTATTAGTGCTCGCCTAACTGGTTTTCTTCTTCATCACTATAAACAGTAACGGCATCATAAATGCAGCCCAGGGTAAGTTCCACAGCAACGTCTTCAAACTCCAGCTGCAAAGCAGACAAGCAAGAGGGAATCATTGACTGAAACACTTAACCTTCTTAATCACAGGCTGGAGAAAAGCTAGATTTTTGAATAATTTGGGCATGGTTTCCCTTGGTGAGTGTGTTACATTTTGCATCAAAACAGTCTGTTGGCAATCTTGGCCTGGCTGCTCCTTCATGTGCCAGGCTGCAGACAGGTCTGCAGAGGGTGAAGCTGGCCTAAGCTTTGCCTTAGGGCATTTCAGCTGTCATCTTGACTGCAGCACTCAACGCCTAGTACTTCTGAAAGGTCAGTGTCCCATATGGGGTGCCCTTTCAAGAGCGTTTCCTTCAAGCATGCCAAGTAGGTGATTTTTCATTTGTTTTGTTTTTAATCCGGGGCACAAGTTCTTGCAACAACAGAGCAACAGCAACACAAGCAACAGGACTGCATACCCTCAAGCACCCCTAAGCTTAACACTGGTTTTCCATCCCTTAGCCAAGGCAGCAGGGGAGGAGTGATGTTGCTGCTTTGAACAATGTAAATGGCAACATGACTCATCGTGGGCTGGGATGAGCTCGGTGGGATACTTGCTGCACACAGCCAGCAACAGGCAATAAAAACAGAGGAATGCTGGCAGTCAGTGGAAACTGTTATCAGACAGCCCAGGCACAACGAGAAGCAGACACCTCGGTATGGGGCTAAGGAATAGCTTGCGGGGTTTTGACACTGCCTTGAGGAAGAGGCTGACTGTCCTCTACCTTCCTCTCTACCTTCCCTTTACTCTGAAATTTGTGCTGGACTTCAAGATAAAGATATCCTGAGATGAGATTGGTGCTTACACACTTCAAGCACTTATAACAGTCAGAGCCCCTCCATACACAAGTTCAGAGGTGACATCTAATTGATAAAATATGCCCTGCAAAGAATCAGTGACCTGAAAACCTTACAATTTACAGCCTTGCATGTCACAGATGTTTCTGGCAGGATTTTATTGAACCGCTCCCCTGAACCATTCTTAGTGCAGAGGTTTAAGTGCAGTTTCTCCTTTTATTACTTTTATGACATACTCTGCTAGACCCTCAATGAGCCAGTGGCACTTTGTGTTCCTGGGATACAAGCCAGGCTAATTAGCAGTATCAATCTTCCCCTCTTCCACTAACATTGTGACACTCCCACAGCCTGAGCCTGCAATACTTAGATGAGAAAGGAGACAATTTAACAGCTGGGATTATACGATACTTTTAATAAACCCAGATCAACAACTTGATTTTTAAGGAACCCAGCACACACCAAGGATAGTTGTTATTTTAAGGGGATCAGGAAGGAGAGGAAAGGAATTTCTACAGCATCACTGAGGTCACCTGCTTCAGAGTCCTTACGGGTGGCCATGAAGGTGGGCTCAAAGCTGCGGCCAGCATTGCTCCCATCACAAACAAATGTTAACAGTGGCCTGGTCCAACTCTCCCAGCAGAGGGGATGGGAAGACATTGCCACAGGATTTACCTGAAGGAGACAAGGAGCTGGTGTAAGGGTGGGCTGAACATACATTTATTCAGGCAAATCTTGCAGTGGTTCACTAGGCTAGATCCCACTGGGAAGGTCTTGTCTCACACTGAGCAGAGAGAATATTCAGCTTTCGTTACCTATAAAATATTTAAAGGTGGTACTGAGAAATGGAGGAGATGGGACTTCATCCAAAACAACCACATGAGCAACCAAATATTCTTAGAGGGTGACTTACCTGGCTAAGGATTAACATTATTATCAACACATCACCATTAGTACTAAGTCAGAGTGCAGAGGTAGCCAGTATTTGCAGGAAATATTTATTCTCTATCGGTTCAGTATTAAGCACACCTTACAGAGAGACAACAGGCCTCGTTTCTTTGTCTCGTCTGTACAGTAACCTAGTAATCTGTATCCTTGTTGTGCCATATAACCAACTTTGAACCAAGGAAGAGTCAGCCTTTGAGCTGCGCCTCCAATGCATGTGACACTGGCTATGCTACCACATCAGAAACTCATCTGGACGTGCACCAGCTAAGCAAGGCTAAGCACTCTGTTTATTCTGTTACCCAGGGTCCATAGGAATGAAACAGGTTTATTGGAGACAAGGCAGAGGGGGCACAGAATTATTACAGTTGAAAGACATTTTGGAGACATCCATTGCACTGCACCAGATGCCAGCACAAACACGAACATGTCCCTCAGTCCCATCTGCCCTGCCCAATTTGGGTTCACAAGCAGAAAAGGCTTCTCAAAAAAAATAAAAAAAAAGTCTCTAGATTTGCTGTTCTTCATGACAATGAATGACAAGGAATTATACCCAGTAACCCTCACTCCTCCAAGGCACCCAGACTTACTGATCAGCTCTCTTCCATTTGAATAGAGAGACACACGCACGGTCACATTCAACTTGGTACTCTACATCTGATTTGGTGGAACGTATCAAGATGATTTTGTCCTCTGGCGCTGTTACATTCCAGATGCACAGGCTAGAAACAAGCAATAGTAAAGGAGTGTATCTGCATGGCTGAGCTTAGCCCTTGTCAGTCCCAGCGCAGGCTGGGAATCTCCAGTGGCTGCTTTCCTGCAAGCACGCACCAGAAGCTGAAAACTGATGTCACCAGCTCCACCTGGTAAATTTAATCATCTCCCCCCTCCACATAAGCCATCTGGGGAGAGAGTTACCGATAGCAGAGGACTGCTGTGACTTTGCTCAGCACCAGGTGGGGACTGACACTTCCTTACAGCAGCGATAGCTTCGTGCTGCACGAGCGACACACAGCCAGCCCAGTCCATCTCATTCCCCTGCCTCGTGCAGGAGCTGAAAGCATCTTTGTGTGAGTTGACATCGATATGGCCAGACTGAAAGATAAAGGGTACAACAGCTCTCCAGCCAGCCACAGCCATTTTGTGAGCGTGGCTTGTACAGGATCTGCATTACAAATAGACTTTGTGTCTTCCTGCCTTCCTCAACAGCATTATCCTGCCCAGCAAGTGTAGCTGGGGATTTGCATTGCAGGAACACACAGCCACTGTAATCCGGACACTGCTGAAAGTGGTGCCCAGGCCAGCGGTGGTCAGGGCTTCTGAACCCTGGGAAACACTTTGGTGGGTGCCCTGAGGAAAATTCAGTGTTTGGCTATTACAGCCAAACTACAGTTACCTGTTGTCAGGGTAATTATCCTCCAAAGCCCGGGTGTACCAAATGCAGCCACTTTCTCAAAGAGCAAGATGCCTTGGGAACTGTACTCCACTGGCGCAGGGAGAGGGCTTGGCACAGCAGCTAGGGAGAGAAAAGGGTTGTATGGGGTATTGCAGTACAAGCATTATTGGTCAAGGCACGGGCTACAACACTGCAATTGTTGCAAACACAAAGCACTTGACGTGCAGCTGAGAGAAGCCTCAGATGAGAGCACAAAATTTCTTTCTCAAAGTCCTGTTTAAAAATTCCCAAACTTTCAGGAGCTGTCCCACCAGCACAGTGTGCTGGCATTCATTCAGCCTGCTAAGAGCTGACACGGCTCTTCCAAGCTCATTTTTAATGAAGCGTCACTTTTATGTTGGCCTTCCCTTCATCTTCTATGGGCATTTGATCTGCATGAATCCCAATAGTGCTGCTTTGCAAAGGGTAATGCACCCACTTTGTAGCCACGTGGCTTCTGCTCCTTGCAGTTACTGCTCCCAATTAAGAGGCACCTTCTTAGCTGCAGACAGTCCCCCTTTGAGAGCATAATCATTAAGGATCCCTAGCAAAACCATAATAGGTTGGGTATTAGTTGATACCAACACCTGAACTTTGATGGCTATGACAGAAATAGCACCACCTCTTTAATAACTTGTATTTTTCTGTATAGATGATTACAGGGCTAATACAAGTGGCTGGCAGGGAGTTGCTAAACCTGTGCCTAGCTATAAAAGGCACTCCTGAAAAGCCACTAAAACTGTGGTACTTAATATAGTGCCCCTCTTCCCGTACATATTCAAAATTGTATTTGATGAAGAGATAACTTCCAATCAATCCTGCAAGCCATTTCAGCACAACAGCAGTTCAGATCTTGAGTTGGCAAGCACTCAAAGCAGGCTTTTATTAGAGCAGGGCTGGTATGCAGCACTCAAGGGACACCTCACAGAGCTGGAAGGGCTGCATTCAGCCAGAAGGAGGGCAGCTTGAGTAGCCTTCTGCTTTTCCTTTAGGGTATACAGGGGTCAGATCTGCTGTTGTAACAGGGTTTCCGAAGGCGGATTTACCCGTTTAAACCTTTGGGTTTGCCATCTCAAATTAAAAGACAATATACCTTGCTGCTGATGCAGCATCTGGAAATTAAACAGACCTGCTGTGGGTGGAGGAAAGCAGCAATAGCAGGGCAATTTGAATCCCTATGGTGGTAAACAGGAGAGTAAAAAAACCTTCCAGTGCTCATACCTACCTGGTGTCACACGCTGGGCCATGAAGCCACGAATGCAGCCACCCAGGAGAAGATGCCTGGTGAGCCCCGGGCCCTGGTGCTTCTGTTGAGGATATCCCATCTTCTCGCACAATCAACACCCAGGACACCACACTGGCCAGAGTCCTGGTGCTACCAGCCCTCAGACACACAACAGGACCTCCAGAGCCACCCTGTCGAAACTCCACTGGGGAGAAAAGGTGACATTTATTCCTGTGCCAGCAGCCCCGACCTTTGACAGGGTTGCATGACCGGCCAGCTTTACTGCAGAAGCCAACAGAACCTCGCTTGCTTCCTTCCAGCCACAGGGGCCTGGCACCGTCCCTGCTCATTCAGCTGTTCCTGTTTAATCTAAAATGCACTACTCTAAGCCCTGTTGTTTCACTCCCTTGATCTGACCCACAGCTTGGCAACCTGCCCTTACCTGTACACAAACCCCTTTTTTTCCACGAAGAATGAAAAACAAAAGCTGTTTCACCAACACCAGCCGCAGCACTGCTTTGAAAAATGTTCACACAGGTATGACAGAGAGCAGGGAGCTCCCCAAGCTACTGCTTGGTTAAAAAAATATTCATGCAAGTACATCCCAAGGAGACTAGTGACAGCCTGGTCAGCAGCCTCCCCTAGGACAGGGCAAGACTGGCCCCACTCACACTGTTAGGGCCAGCAGAGAAGAGTTTGGCACTGAGCAAACTCCTCTGTTGCAGACCATTGCCTAGTGGGACTGCCCGAGCGAAGGTGTCAGAAGGCTTGAGTGTGTGTAAGGGAGCATCAGGGGGGAGGTGGGAACTGCCTTCTTTCCAACCTCCTCGTAGCATTGCCCATTGCCTGCAGTCCCACCACAGAAGGTCACCCCTGGTTTCAGCAGAGGTGGTGGCACTTACAGGCAGAGACGGAGGTCCTGCCATTAGCAATCTCCAGGGCAGGTCTAGGCAAGGGGGGGTTCATGCTTCAGTCTCCTGCGCACATCCTCCCTCCCATCCGCAAAAGACTCCTCCTGCCTTCGTTATCCAGAAGCTGCTTGTAAAGCTAATGCTCAGCAAAGCACCAGCTTCGAACAATCAGGAAGATTGTTAGCTACCTTTAAATGTTAAGTTAAGCAGGAGGATACTTGGGAAGGGGACAAAAGAAGAGGGGGAACAGCATGGCAGGGATGAGAAGACCAGGTTCCATCTGTATCAGTCTCGTATAGTGCAGGAACAGGCCAGTGCTTGTGAGGAACTCTTTACACCATTCTCCCCAAAGACCAGAGCTGATCTGGAGTTACGCAGAACATGAAAAACTCAAAAGATTCAGCTTAGTAGTTTTTCCTTGATATTAGGAGGAAAAATGCATCACAGTTCTTCTTGGCTGTCCTGACAGGGCATTGGCAGCACCAAGCCTTCAGAAGGGCTAAGCAGGGAGTCAGAAACCCTGTGGTTTCCTCAAGGGTTGTCCATACAGCTCAGATGCTGTCAAGCCCAGTTCATGCCTAGAAACGTACCTAGCCACGGAGTACAGGCACACAGGCAGCCCTCAGGAAGCCTTCTTCACGGCACCTGCCAGGATGTCTGAGCCCTGAAAAGACTGTTTCTTGGGTCTTATTTCCCTTATTCCTGCCATTATGGGCAAACCATAACGCTACACCATCTGAGCCAGTGAGCCAGGACATGACAGGGACAGAAGGTTATTTTCTGTTGCCTGATCTGCCATCCGATGGTCACAGGCAGTCACGGCCAGTTGGCTGCAATGCATCATAGCTCTATACAGCTCTGGGAATTGCCTTTGAAAAGCCTAGGACACCAGAGACTTGTGCCACTTCCCTGACTCTGACACCCTAAAATTACCTTCAGAGGCTTTGCCTTTGCCTGCAGAGGTACTTGGCATGAGCAGGTTTTAACCCAGCCTGCTTCTCAGTGGGCAGGACCCTTGCAGCCCACTGCCAGCTAATAGCCCATGGCTATGGCCAAGAGGAAGCTATGGCTTTCCAGCAGCTAGTAGCTAATAGCCCAGGGCTATGGCCGAGAGGAAGCTGATGGCTTTCCAGCAGCCAGCTGAGAGCTAGCGTTGGCACAACTGGGCTGAAGGAAGCCGCACTGGTACAGCTTGTACACGGGGAACACAAGGGCACACAGGAATCTGGTGCACAAAGCATGAGCATAGCCAGAGCACAGACCCTGATGGAGGGGTAAACTTCTGGGACAATTAATCAAAGCCTAGGACAAGAATTAACCCAATTGTGTTACTTTGATAAGAATTAAAGGCATAACTGAGAGGACACTTCTCTAGCATAGAGAGCATGGGAAGGGAAGAGGGGTGTTTTTTCTGGACCAGTGCATCAGATGAGGACTTTGCCCATGCAAAGCACCTTCTTACAGCAGCAGCTCATCCCCTCAGGCTCCCGCTTACTGTACTGGGCTGGGTGCTGCAGGTGCAGCAGAACCACGTTGCAATCCGTGTAGTGCAGCCAGATGAACTGGGATGGATGATGACAGGGATGCTCTGCTCTGCTCCTGTCTCTCCACCCACTGGAGGTGATGCTCCCTCACTGCCACTACCAGGCTCTTCAGGAGTTTCCCGGTGGAAAAAAAAAACCAGTGCCAGGGTCATGAAAGAAGGGGCTGCTGCCACTAAGTAAACCATGACACTGAGTTTGCAACCCCACAATGTGCTCCTGCCCTGGGAACTGGGGCTGGCCTTCGGTAACAGCACTTTCAGCTGGGCTGATTTCACATTAGCAGCAATGCAGAGGATTCCCTGATGTAAAGCTGTAAAAGCTGGATTGACTTTTAAATGGATAAATAGGTTTTTTGTTTCATCTGCTATCCATCAAGCCACTGTTCATACCTGGGCAGCACACAGCTGCCAGAAGTGCCAGCAGATTTCATTGCAGCCAGCTCAGTACAGGGAAAAGGACCGTTTGTCTTTCGTCTTGGGACTCACAGAACCCCTGTGCCATTTTTGGCCTTGAAACATCAACCTCAGCCCTTGTTACTTGCAGTTTGAGATCCTAAAAGGCACATGAGAAGCCTTAAAAGCAAAGAGAACTGATTGCCAAGTCATTTCAGCCTCATAAATCCTCCTTTTTAATTCTGTTATCAGTGCATTTAAGAGATGAGCAGAGGCCTACATCTGAGAGCTTTATGATGATTTTAGGCAGCTACATGTAGTTTAAATTAACACTAGACAAGCATATACCCATTATGGTTTTTCTGCATATTTTATAAGCAATATAATGTCACAGTTAAACTTAAAAGCAATCAGCTCCAGCAGAGTCAAAAAACCATTCAGTATTTCCTTTAGCAATTAAGTAGCTAGCTACATTATCAGATCAGAGTTACCCAATGAATAGATGGGCAGTAGATCCCATCTTTCCCAAACCAGATCTTTAGCAAAGGAGTTTGCTGTCTTTTAGGGACCCAGCAAGTGCTCTGGGGCGCAGGGAGGGACAGCTTTGCACTCAGTGGGAGACATGAACAGGGTTCATCCATCCGCCTGGTGCTGGGCACTGCAAGAGATGCCTACAGGAGCCACACAACTCATCCGTGTTTTGGCTGTCAGTGTTTCCCGTTACCAGCTCACACAGCACAGGGCACAACACAGCAGTGAGCTTGTCTCAAGATCTTTGCAATTAGGGCTGACTAAAGGTCTTCCTGAAGTATTACTGAACCAGGACAAAACCCAGACCTGAAGCAAATGCCTTTTCAAACTATGTTCATTTGGGAGTCCAAGAAACCCCAGTGTCAGACAAGAGCTTTGAAGCCCATTTACCACTGACTTCTAGATTTTAATTTTTTTTAAACCCCTGCCCTCAACCTGTTCCCTAACCCCTATGGGATTGCAGCCCTTCATGAGAGTCCCGCCGCTGTGAATCAGCACCGAGCTATCTCACCCACGGAGCCTTCGGGGGTGGCAGGTCCGGGCAGCCTGGCTCGGGAGGGCTGCTAGGCACACAATTTCTTACAGCTGCCTGCCCTGAAGTGTGGCCCCGAGCATTTTGAATCAGGGTACACTGGGGTTCAAACTGACTCTTTGCTTCAATCCTTTCTAGTAAATTAAGATTTTTTTAATATTTTCCCCCTACTCAGGGAAATGCTTCCTCTAATTTTTTAATTACTTTCAGCCATAAGTAACAGATCCACTGACAGCACAGCTCAGTGTTAATCCCAGGAGGCCGTTTACTGGAACTGGAAAGTGCCGTATTTCCCAGAAATGTCTGACACAGTGATTGCCTGGTAATGCAAATGATGCAGTAATGGGAACATAGGAATAGCACTGGCAGCATAACAGTGGAGAGTAAAAGCTCCACCTAGTTTTGCATAGAATAGAGAAACAAGGAGATGCCTCATTATCAAGGTTAACTTTGCACACTGAAGTTTTTATACCACAGCAACTGTCTTGTTATTCAACATTAGTCCTCAAAAATTATGCTCAAGTTGAGTAAGAAACAGATGCCAAGCTGACTGGTCTGCAATTATGCTATAATGGACTACAAAAGGGCTGCAAAGGGGCCACTTATATCATTTGTCCCTGCCCACGAAGAGGTCTTCAGCACGGCCTGTGAAGCTGGTCTTGCTTTAAAAGTACAGAAGCCAATGTGACTGCTAGGAGTAACGGGACAGTTGCCAGGGCTGCTTTTACCAGCAAGCTGCAGTGCTGCTCCTTCTGCCTCAGAAATACTTCTCTGGATGCTTGCTTAGGTGAGCAGGATCTTTTAAAGACAAAGCTCTTTAGAATTAGTGATTTAGACATTTAGAAGAACCATGGTAGCATGGAGATTTCCCTGATGTCTGCCCCAGGGCTGCCCACACCTCACAGAGCTCCTGAGTGCTGAACATATGAATATGATTTGCAAACTCCCTGATGCCCCAGTGGTGGATGAGAGGAACAAGATCCTGGAGCATCCTGAAACAGAGGGGACCAGACATCTCACTCTCTCTTCGTGCTGCTGCAAGAGCTTCCCCAGGGCTTGATGCTAGCCAGGGGTCCAGAGGATCCACCCCCTGACCCCAGCACCCCACCCTCTCCCTACACCAGCCCCTCCTGTGACTTCCTGCTACAGACATTGTCAAGCTGGTTCATGTGCAGGGAGTGGGGTTTGGGGGTGCGGGGGTAGGGAGAGTTGGCAAATACTGTTTTGCCACAGGTGCCAGTGTTTGCTCTGGCAATGTGCAACCAAGTAGTACTTTTCTAAATAGAGCTGTGCCCTGCTCAGTTACTCGTAAGCATCATCCCACAATTGTTGCTCAACGTTTTTCCTTATGTGAATGCAAGCTGGTAGGCAAGGTGCAGGGGACCAGGGAGGCATCCTCCTGATGCCACTGTATAGATACCACTGTGTATACATTTATGTCGAAGTATTTGTTAAGGGAAGGTTGCATTAAACAAAGCTGTGCACAAAGTTTGGGTCAAGCTGACCCACTCTTTCAAGTACTCACCATCTCAAGTCATCAAAACTGGTGAATGAAAGGACTTCTAACCCAGGGAGTCAGCCTTGGGAAACAAACAACAGATAATAACACCGTTATGTGAATTATGCAGAAAGAAGTCTCCACGTGAAGAAGTTCTGGCCGCAAGAGGAGATAAGCTGATAAGGTGTTGCAATCCTGAGAAAATCAGTTGAAAGCAGGACAAAGGTAATTGTGGTAATGGGGGATCGTGACCTCCAACTCAAATAGCCCCCCAACAGAGGGCCAAACCCTGCTTCAGGAGCATGCGGAGTTAGTAAAAAACTTCAGTAGTGCTATCTGAGGATGCGTACTAGTTTGCATTAGAAGAGAGAAACTCGTAACCAATCCTGTACATGAATGAAAATGAACATGTAATACACTATGAACGTGCAAGTACTGTATAGAATGTCTACCCTCGAGTAACTTGGTGAGCACGTTAGGAGTAAACAGTCTCCTGTGCTCCCAGCACTGTAATAAAGAATGCCCGCCTTCTAAAACTTCAGATCAAGCCTTAGAGGGTTTTTCCCCATGACCAACTTTATGGTATCACTCCCTTCTCACCTCTGCAACCTCTTTCTGTACCATAAACCCAAGGAAATCCTCAGCTGGTGCGTGCCACAAAAGCTCTGCAGCTGCATTAGCTCACACCAGCCAGAGATGTTTTCTTAACCATTCAACCAGCTCGTTCCCTTCCACTTTGGGAGAGGGGTCAGCCTGAGAAGCTGGGCAAGAGGGAATTTTAGTCCAACTTCTGCTCACAAGTAAGCAGCATTCAATGACTTGAGGATGAAAGCGGTGGCTCCTGCCGCTCCTCCCCGTTGCCCAGGAGGAAGGCAGCGCACTGCAACACAGACCTGCCAGGGCTGCCCGCCACGCACCAGTGTCTCCCACCAATAATTCGAGAGAAGAATCCCACCTGCAGAGCTTCCTCTGGGCTCTTCAGGTCAATGGGATGAATTCCACACTTCAGGGATACACAGAAGATGGAAACAAGAGTATCTTGCAGCGAGATAAGGCCCCACATGCTCAAATGCATTATCTCAAGCTCTTCTGGCAAGTAGGGAATTAATGGAACAAATCCAGGTGTCACAGCTTTCCTGATTCCAGCCTGAGCTCCAAGCTGAAGGCAATTATATGAAGATAAATTAAAACACACAGAAATTGCATTTCTTGATAAGAAGCTGATGTGTGTAAAGCTGAGGTCTCCTGTGAAGTACTTTCGTGATGTGTGTGCACAGTCATAAAAAAAAATAAAAAGAAAATTTAGATTTCATCCAGTAGCCTAATTATTCTTAATGAAATGCAACTGGG
This sequence comes from Ibycter americanus, assembly GCA_035590275.1. Lineage (NCBI taxonomy): Eukaryota > Metazoa > Chordata > Aves > Falconiformes > Falconidae > Ibycter > Ibycter americanus. Next base: position 25,705,775 of record JAVJGI010000060.1, read on the forward strand.
GCTTACAAAATTAGGTAACAAGTGCAACAGGTTATAATGATGCCACCAGACTTCATTCAAAGTTTGTTATATCAAAGCTTCCATACCTTAAGTGCCCTGGGGCACTTAAACCTGAGCAAGTCAAGTCATCCTGAAAGATGTTGTCTCTGAACTGAGCTGCCCAGCACCCGGTCTTAGCTTTGGTTGAAACACATGGCAAGCAGACAGAGCTCCCTCACAATGCTTTTGGCACTGATTGTGCCTTACAAACACAGGCAACGAGCACAGGGAAAGTTTGATTTAGGGGTGGCTAGGTCTGGCTAAGTTTTAGATGCTTCATTGAACTTTGCAGTTTGAGATAAATTCATGGCAACCCTCTTTATGTTGTCTAGGGAAAACCCCACCAGTCCTCGCCCAGCAGAGAGTGGTGCACACACTGATGCCTGCTGGGTCCCACGCTGGGCGGAGGAGAAAGGGATGTGCTGCTTCCCCCAGGGCAGCTCCAGAACATGATCACCATAGCAAGGATCACACAAGGGGAGTGATCTTAAATACCTGGGACACAAAGAAAAGGAACTGACTACACCTTCTCATACCAGAGGTCTGCTTCTCCAGGCTGGATGGTTGTGGGAGAGAGGTAGCATCATGGGTAGCATCTCAGCAACTTTGCTGAGAAGAGGACAGCAGCTTCCACTCCTTTCAGCTGGCCCGAGTCTGCACCAGCTAAAAATCACTGTTAATCACTCCTGTCCAATGTGTTTCTCGTGTCAGTAGGAGGGGTCCCCTGCCTCTTCCAAGCCAAGGCTGGGATAAAAGTTCAGTTCCCAGCCATACAAACATAAGCACTATAAAGCTCATGATTTAGGAAGTACTTGCACTGTCTTCACCCTGGTGAGAGCCTGGAACAATTCACCAGAGTCACCAGGAGATCAGGTCTGGATCCCAAATGTTACCATCACAACATCACCCTTACAGCCCTCTCTGACTTGGGGGCTTATGTTCTCTGAGTAGGCTTGAAGACAATGCTACTTGCTTAACCTTCCCATCAAGCTGCCAGCCATTAGGAAGCCCACCAATCTCTCACACCACCTTATCTGAGTGCCAGTGAACTCAGAAGCCCACATCTTTCTCTTCTACCCGGACGGCCAACCACCCCAAGACAAGTGGGGTAACAAGATGAACTCACCACACAGGTTGTGGGGATCCTTGCACAACTCCTGCAGTTGTGCAGGATCCCTGCACAACCCTCACCTGCCTGTAAAGGGGCTAACAGCTACTTGTTGCCCTGTTCAGTCCAGCCTCCCTCTCCCCGCTTTTTATAGCATTTTATCATATTCCCAGGGCACTCTCTGGCCTCAGAGGATTTGACTACTGCAGAAAGCTCAGTCACAAAAATCAGGCACAATTTTCCAAGCCACTGACCTGGACCAAGCTCTCCCTAGCCCTTGCTGCTGACTAGCTTTTCCAACAAGAGACTGTGGTGATTATTGCTATAGCAGCAAGTCTACTAGTGAAGTAGAAAATAAATAGACTTTGTCAGGAAGGTAAATGATGGAGAAAACACCATTCCCTTAGGTGGGGAGAGAAATAATATTAGCAACAGCAGAAGGACTAGCATCATACTGGAGTAGGGTGGGAGGGAGAGCAGTTAGGTGGTTATCCCATCTCTTACCCCAAGTGGGAAGATCTTTTTATCACTTGTTTCATTACTAGGAGCAAGTCACTATGAAGATCACCATGCTACTGCCCAACTTGACCCCCTTTGCAGCCTACCCTGTGCTTATTTCCCTCTCTTACCTAAAGCATCCCTAGGAAGGAAGTTTTCATATGGATGTGGGAGCAAGCCAGACAGGGAGTTATAAATACATTAGCCACTGCAGGAGAAAGCGCAAGAAGGATTTGAGAACACGCTGCCATTCATTACTCTCCTAGACATTTCTCTGACCTGGATGCCCCAGGGTCACCAGTTAGCAAGCTCAATAGGACCAAATTATTTCTCTTTCCTGCACAGCCAAGAGACCACACAGCAGGTGAGCAGCCTGCATGAGGAATGGCTCACCTGCTACAGCAGCCAAGGAGAGGGCTGTGGTGAGCAGCACCTGATGGAGAGGGTAAGAAAGGTTTGTGGTCCCAGCAGAGCTACAGCAAGGGCAGCCCAAAATCACTCACGAGGGGCAAGCACACCAAGCCCTGGCATGATTTGTGAAAATTGACTGCTTACATTCACTGCTTTGGTACCTTAAAAGAGCAGACACCACCAGTGCAAACTGCTGTAGCCCCTGCACCGGGGCACACCTCCCCACAGCCCACACACAAGACTCACCACATGGAGCAAGAAGGGACACCAGCAGCAAGAGCAGTCCGGCTTCCACCATGACCCAGGGAAGGGACCAGAGCTGGAGCCCAGGCTATGCTCTGCTACACCCAGGAAAAAACAACCTACCTCCTCCCAGCTGACAGATCCCTTTAACTGATGAGAGGCCAATCAAGTTTTGGCAGGTGAGGTTGCAGAGCTGCAACTCAGGTGGGCTTGGAGGCTCTCCAGCCATGTCTGGCTGGGGGTCACCAGCTCCCTGGGCTCTCCTATTCGTAGTTTGCTGCCCACTCCCCATGGGGACGGTGGCAGGATCTAATGTCCCCCCTCACTATTGCCACCAGACCTAAGCTGCCTCAGCCCTTGCAGTCTGAAACATCTCATTGCTTTTGTAGAGGAGGGTTAGCATGGGCACAGCAAGTCCAGCCAAGTTCCTCACACTGCGGTCTCTCCTCGCCCAGGCTGGCCAGAGGAGCGTGTTTATAAGGTATGGTGGTATCTTTGCCTCTTCCTTCCCCGAGGACACCAAAAGGGTTGGACACCTCCAGCAGCTTTTCATTTGTGAAGCAATACACGGGGTTTACCGAGAGGCTTAAGTAGCTGCTGTCAGGATGAAAATTATTTGACCTTTTCCACAGGGACAGCCGCTATCTAAATACTGCAGGAGCAACTAAAGCATGGAGCTGCCTGTTGTTCTTGGGCCAGGAACTGCAGAGCCCCCAGGTGCTGTGGTGCTTCCAGGCACACGGGGCCCTGGTGTCACCCACAGCAGAGCAGACACCTCCAGCCCACCTCAGGAGCTGCTGAGCAGCCAGAGCTTGCACAGCCTGGAGGAGGTGAGTGCAGCCCAGCTGTCCCTGCTTCCCGGGCCACTGCCCATCCCTGGGGCACTGCCTGCCCTGTTGGCCAGCTGGCAGCGGGAAAGCCTCTCTCCTGTGATAACAATGCCAAAGGCCAACTGGATCTGCAGGCAGTGGAGGTAGGCAGGACCGTGTGCTGTATTCCTTGCTCTGCTCAAAGGGCTAAACTGCACACTGCTGCATGGGGCAGGATCCAGGCTGTGACCTGGGCATACATCTTATTTCTCCATCAGTACAAATGAGGATGTGGGCAGGTGGGTGTTGGGTAGAAAGCTCCATTAAGAAAACCTGTTTCTGTTGGGATCCGAGAGAACTGCAGGCTGTATGGGCTGACTTCAAAGGGAGTGTGCAATGCCCCTTCATGCTACAGAGGGGTTTGCACACACCAAGATGGCAGGAAAACTATGGCTTGTGTTCAGGGCTTTTGATTCTCTTTCAGGTCCATTTTCAGTGTTCATCGCCACCACAATCCCCTGAGCAAACTCAAGCCCTGGGAGCATGCAGGAGCATCTGGGAATGTCTGCCAGGAAGAAGACAATTAGAACAAAATGAGTTTCTTTTTAATTTCTGCTCTTTCTCTTTCTACTCTGCAGACTTGTTTGACACATTAATGACAGATGTATAAAGCCTGACATGAACAGCTTATGTCAGTATAACATTTTCAATCACCAAGACCATATAAGCACCAGCCCTCATCCTTTCTCATGCTCAGGCTCCAAAAAATGCCTGCTCCAGTATTTTTATATGGCCAGACTTAAATACATGTGCTGCATAGTTGCTCCTACATGAACAATAACCGGGACTCCTTGGGCAGTAAAATGTAAGTGGAATAAGAAACTTTGGCCCTTCCACCTCCAGAAGAACTTGTTCATGGTTGGTCCTAGGGAACAGGCTGACCACATAGCCAAGAGAACAAAACCAGACATGGCACTTACATTTCTTTTCTTACTTTTTATATAAAATAGACATTTACATACATTTTCTTTTGCAAAGACTTAGAGCATAACTCCTTTATGTGAAATCTAGCCATAAATCCCACAGTGAAAAAAGCAAGACTTTGCAAATTCCTGTACCACTGACATACATCCAGCTGCTGCTAAGTATGAATTTATTTTTAGATTTCTAATCCATGGGCTGTTTTCTTGAGTTTTTTTTAAAAGATATGCACAACTGATTTAAAAAAAATTAGATACAGAAATAAGAACCATATGAATAACAGGCAACGCAAATAACTCCCACATGAGAGGAACACACAGTGTGACATCCACTTCAGGCAGAGATTTCTACAGTAATACAGTTGTAGAAGCCGTAACTTTTACAGAGGATACCACTGGGGGTATTTTCCATAAGAAAACATTTTCAGCAAGTCAGTACAAACATGGCAATGAACTTTCGCACAAAGTTATCGAGATTACCTGAAGCAACTTTGCCACATCGTAACACTAGTGAATGCCAAGCGCTTTTTTTTCTTTTACCCCTTTTTTTTTCTTTTTTTTTTCTTTTTTTTTTTTTTTTTACAGCTGGGTTTAAATGTACATGAAAGCAAGATGGTGCATTTCGATACTGCTGCAAGAGACTGAAAGTTGGGGAAAAAACCCTCTAAGGGCTAATTTTTTCCAAAGCTTGTGCAGAATTGCATATATATATATGAAAGATAGAAATTGAGCACTTGGGCAACTTAATCACATACAGACTGAGGAGACTTAAGCATATATCAACTGTTTCACTGAGTTGGAGGAAAAGTGGGGCAAAGGATCATACAACTATATTCCAAATTGCTTAATTATTAAAATTAGAATGACAATTATCTTCTTTCACCAAATATTGCACACAATATCTGGCTTAGTTTCTATAATTGTTAAGAAGCTTTCATAGTTTTTAGATAATTTTAGGGGTATCCAGCTTCCCCTGCAAGTTAGGCTCTTTATTTTGGATTTTTTTGACTTAAGACTTCTTCCACCTACGTGCATGCATGCACACATCCCCATCCTCATCGAGATCTCTGGAATGAAGGCCATTTGCACTGCTGCATTCACTTACTGTTTGGCCAAAACAAGTTGCCTGCACATCTGTAGGAAAATCTAGTCCAAGGAGTCTACGAGAGAGAGAAAATGCCCCCCACTGCATCATCTATCCTGGGGGATGGAAAAGGAATGGAAGCAAAGAATGCTGGACTTTAAATAAGCAATAAAACAAAAGAAAATCCATGAGCTGAAAATATTATTCATGGGGAAAGGAAAAAGCAACACAATTATTAAGTTTTTCATTTAGGATTAAAATGCACAGTGAGTACACAAGCGTCCTGTCTAACCAGCTTTCCGTTAATTCTCCACTTTAATATTGGTGAGCACTGAGGTTTAACCAATGCAACTTGCAGAGAGCGAACTTTCCCCCCCAGGTAGAGCTTCAGCCATTTATTAATTTGTAATCTCTGCTAACCATGCTGAGCACTGGAGTTGACAGAAAACAATGTATTTATAACTCATTATTTTAGAAGCTGTGCAATGCTAGAGGAAGAGGACATTTCCTATGATTAATTAAGATAATATCCAGTTTATCACAAGGTAAGTTCCTTATTTATCATCCACAATAGCATTCCATTTTGGTGGAGGTAACCCATTTCATATCATACTCCACTCTTCTTCTTTGCCTGCAATAAACCTTTCATAAGATTAATGTCCTGAACAAACACAGCGTTTCAGCATGGACGCCAACGAGACAGGGAGTCAGCTCAAAACAGCTTAACTGCTTTGGTAGCTCATGGTCTGAGTCATTCTCCAAATATGCTGCCAGTCTACAGACCATCATCCTGCATAGATGGGGTATAAAGTGCTGGTTCAGGAAAGTGGGGTTCATTACTGAGCCCTCCTCTCTCCATAACTACCATAAACCCAGCTCCAAAATGTGGAGAGTCGGCCCTTCAGCATATAAACACAATCTGGTTCAACTGGGAACCAGATTCTGTGGATATGTTAGCTGCCTAATTCAGGTGAGTGGATGAATGTAAGCCATGCCTTCCAACCAAACCCATGGGGAGGGTGGTCTCATTATTCTGCAAGTAAGACAGTGCTGCAAAAATGGTAATCCTTCTCCAGGATCTGGGAGGGGGGCACCCAAAGCTATATTATACTTTTACATGTATACTAGTTTTAGGAGGTCAAGATGGCTTTGATCAGGTTCTAGGACAAGAATGAGCCAACCATTTCTACCAGGTCTCTCTGAAAAGACAAACTAAGATTTAAGCTGAAGTTAAAACCACAGAACCAAGTCTTCCCCCTCACAAAGCATCGCTATAAAAAATACAAGTTATTTTACATTTGAAAAAATATGTTTCACTGGCCACAATTTAAAGCCACACTGCTGTGAGGCTTGTAGAATATATAGTATTTATTTAATATATCTTTATGAGGCAAAGTTTATAGCTGATACACATTTTTAAATAAGACATATCTCCCCCCACCCCTATCCCCCATGCTTCGGTGAGCTGTCAGAGCACTCTGCAGCTGCCTCCTCTGCAGGGGGCTTTGTGCTGTCGCGGCTGCACCAAACAGCCCTCTGCCAGCCCCCAACCCCACCGCCACAGGGTGGTACCAGGGGCAGCCAGCCAGCCTGGCACACAGGGCTTTGGTGAAGCTGCCCCGCAGGCAGGCTCACCCTGGGGAGAGCCAGAGAGCTTTATGGTCCAGGTACCTCCGAATACCCCAGTAATGAATCATCCACAACTCTGCAATGCACGGTGGGGAAATGACTGCTCTCAAAGGCCGTTTAAGCTTCAGTTTCCCCATCCCATGGGACACTTCTGGTGTGACCCCATCTCCTCCTGGCCATCCTGGCAGTGCCAGGGCTGTGCAAAGCTACTCCATGCACGGCATCCAGCAGAGTGCCTGCACTGGGGACCTGCAGAAATGTCAGGTCAGCAAGTCCACGACCATAAGTCATGTGAAAAGACAAGGGTTGCTGGCCCAGCCCCAGGACCTCAAACCTGCCCTTGACCCTGGAAAGCAGAGTGCTTTGGGCTGAGGGGACAAGAGAAAATACACCAGCAAAAGACTTGCTTATTTTGGTCCCAGCTGCTGCCTTGGGAAACTGGTTCAGAAGGAGAGAGCCCAGAAACGTGTATCACCACCTTCTCCTTGCAATGGTCTCTCCCTCCCAGCTGTAGGCACTGGCTGGGCTCCTTGGCTGATGGAGACCAGTACCTCTCAAGTCCAGTCTTGTCTTGGTGGGCACACAGCCATGGCTCTAGCAGGTCCACAAGCCCTGGCAGGGCAGACACCTGCACCAGTCTGGACTCTCTCTGAGCTCCAAATGCAGTTGGAGTCATGTTAATAATCTGTCAGTAATTTGACGACCAGTAGTGGCTAGACACTGAGCTTTTTAAATGAAGCCAGTGCAGCCACAAGCACACTGCTGTCCCATCACGCTGAGCAAACCTGGAGCTTGCCGAGGTGCCATGGCCAGCACCAACTAAACCTGGGTGCCGCATGGGTCACTGCCACAGAGGCTTTTCCTGACAGATGTGTACCAAGGCATCGCATACCTAATCGGAATTATCCTTTACTAATAATGCCAAACCCTGAGCTGGTCTTCTCCCGGAACTGCCCACAATCTAGCTCAAATGTAACACCTTTTACAGCAGTTTCTTGCTGCAAAAGGAACAAACTGATGACCTACCCTGACATCCAAACCAAAGGCTGTGGCACAAAGCACGACTCCACTAACACTCTCTGTGAACTGGTACAAACCCTGGTGGAAGCAGCAGAAGTGCTGTTATTGCCGTGACAGTATGGTCGAATGTGGTCTGCAGCTATTTGCTTTAGCAACATCATGAAAGTGAGTTATTCAAGTATGCCTCAGTGATACTACATTTTTCTAACTTCAGACAATACAAGTCACAATGCCCAGCCATGTGGCCAGCTGTGAAGGATACTGCCCAATTCATATAAAACAGAGAAAATATATTAATTATTTGATTACTATAAGTTAAATAAATAAAGCTCAAAAATAAAAGCCCCCATTCTGAAGAGAATTTGTTTTCCCACTCCAGTATTTAAAAATATAGATTTATGACTGATCAGCTATAGGTAATTTTCTGTATCTTTTGGGGGAGGGGGTGAGAACACTCTGACAAAGTGTTTTGTCAGTGTTATCACCATGATAAATGGCCTTTGTCCCTGCACACCCATAAAAAAGCCTCTTTAGCACCTTTCCAGGCTAGGAAATCTTCCCTAATCTCTCTGTGGCTTTACTTTGCCTCCTATATTGATCAGATTGGTTGGCTGTTCTTTTTATTGGGGACTGGACAGAAGGACAAGTAATCCTAGAGCTTCCTATTGCCTTTGGATGCTTCCATTGTTTTTCAGAATAGTAATTATTTGGCCTGGAGGGAGAGACCAAAGGGTAAAGCCATATGATATTTGACAGTACTGATGTCATGAACCTGAATTACTACAAAATCACTACCTTATGAGTAAAACATTCAGGTGAGGTTTTCCCTCAAAGGATCATTTGTCCTACTTGTAGAATCATCCTCTAGGGTGATATTCAGATACCATTTTCCCTTTCTTTAGAATAATTTTCCAGTCACATTTAGAGCTGTAAAAGTGGCCACCACTTTCTCAGCATCAACCCCTTGAAACCTTTTCATGTGACTGTTATGACCATCTTTCCTGGCTCAGAAGGACCTGGCAGCACTTGCAATGAAGCCCATCAGTGGTACTTTACATGGACAAGGTGAGCCTGTGTTGAGCAACAGGAGGTGCTACTTCACCCCTGCTGCAATGGATGAGTGCTTTGTCTTCATTGTTTCCCCAGTGATAACCAACATGTGGAAGGTACAAGTCCCACCCACACTCCTGGTGTGATTAAAATGGGTTCAACCTAAACATAGATCTTCATTAAAGGAAGGTTTTCATTCATTCTCCAGCATGTCCCACAGGAGCCAAGTGTCTCCTGTAACTTTGGTCAAAGACAAGCATGCATTCAAAATTTGCCTTTCATAATTCTGAGTCCTATCAAAGTTCCTTCAGCATCACTTCAAGCAATAGGCTTTCACCATACTCTTCTCCAAGGGGCATGGGGTTTCTTTTCACTGGTGACTGAATGCTATGTTTGGTCTTTCTCCTGGACTTCCTGAAACCGTTTCTCCAAGCGATCCAGTTTGGCCAGATTCTCCTTCAGCAACTTGCTGTTTGGAACCAGCTGTAAGGCTTTCTCATAGTAGCCACGGGCAGTGACGTATCTCCCCTATAAAGAAAATGAGTGACAGATCTCATCTGCATTCCCTGACATAAAAAGTTCATTCCTTGGGAATGGTGAAGACCATAATACAAAGGAAAAAGAGTTTATCAAACTTAATATTGTTAGATAACAGGAATACTTCTTCATTATGAAATAGATCAGCAGGTGCCATTAGCCTAAATTTGAGCAAACTCACATGGCAAGAAGTACATTTACATTTTTCCATTATGTTGTACCAGAAGAGTTAATTCTACTCAGTGATAGGACAGCTTGAGAATATCACACAATATGACTCCTTAAGACCCAAATCATAATGATATGCTAAAGTATTCAAACAGATAAGCAACCACAGGGCGCGCTGTCTATTTCCATAATTTCATGCCAGTATTCTGCATTAGACATCTTTATTAAATTAATTAGGTAAAGAGGAATCTTAAAAGGTGACTCACAGTGACATTTTTCTAAAGTAGGTCAGCAACTGAAGCAGGAAAACTTTAGAGATGGGCAGGTTGTTCCTTGAAGCCTGCCCTCTTAAAATGCGAGCTTTATATTACAGGATACATATTCCCAAGCAACCTGGTTGGGAAAATCTAGCTGGGGTGGACAGACTTTCCTCCTATTTAGATAAAATATGTCAGGGACACTCATTGTTTACAAACATGCAGCTCCTGGCAGTCTGAAACAAATTTAGCTTTCTGTCCTGAGCAGTAGTCTCTGCACTTGACAGCTTAAGGGAAAGCAAAATTCTCATACCTTGATGTGCTCAATGCCTCCCATATTCATCCAGGCCTGAGCTTGGTCCGGGTTGAGCTCCACCGCCCGCTTATAGCTCTACATAAATATGAAACGGTTTTAGGTTATGAGGCTGACCTTTCAAACAAAACCAGTGATGGAGGGGAAAGGGAAACAAAGTTTTCTCTCCTGAATCCATTTAAAATAGAATTTCAAATCCTTCTCGTATAAAATTTATAAGCTGAAATTCAGTTTCTTCACAGCAGAGGCAATGTAATATACTGCTTCACCGCTGAGCTCATCTCTCCCTGCCCACAGCACCCTATGAAGAGCCACACCAACCCCTGCGACCCTCTCCCTGCCACCCTGCACCACTGGGGTCTCCTGCATGTCAGGGTCATTTCCTTGGGCAGGCGCCTGCCAACCACAAGCCATGTATGGGCTGTGATACTCCTTATCCGCCAGGCTGCAACTTGGAGCTGGCAGCAGACCACGGTACAGCCACTTGTGTGGAGGTTTCACAAGGACCTGAGGGCAGTGCTATCCCTCCCCACTGCTTCTGCCACTGTGCGTGGCAGAAGCAGCAACAAGAACTCTGTCAAACAGTACCATTTTTTACGGTGTCACAACAGGAAAGGATTCAAATTGGGATTAGACATCTTTAGGGATACTGAGAATATTCACAACTGACCCAATAATATTCTGTGTTATTATTTAAGGCTAACAATTTCTGAGCTATCAAGTCTCCTGCTCCACAGGATAAGCCAATCTCTCAGCTATTAGGTAATGAGGTGAGGTATAACAACATGGTGGGCTCTTACAGGTCCCCAAGCTTCCAGCTGAGCTACCTGGAGTTGGCCATCACCAGCAAGAGGGGCTGGGGCTGGACGAAACAAGGGTCTGGTCAATGAGAAAATGCCTAGGCTTCTCCAAAACCCCACCTCAACTCTGTACTTAACCTCTCAGAGCAGGGAGCTGTATTTCCACACAGGAATGAGGAAAGAAGTTGCAGCTAAGTCTGGCAAAGTTAAAGCTTTAGCTTTAGCTGCCCCACAGCTTTAGCTACACCGCTGGTGAACTGCTGAGCTCCCAAGGGCAACACCCAGAGTGTGTGCACCAGGGCGTATTAGATGCAATGAGCTCACTCTAACTTTTAACCTATAGAACTATCACTAGGGCTTAGAGCAGTCATACCTCAAAAGCCTTGTCAAGGAGATTCTGTTCTCTTAGCTGGTTTCCTTTAGTGAAAAAGAGCTCTGATATGACTTTTGGATCCTTTGGTTTTAGCTGAAGAGCTTTTTCTATAGCTTCAAGTGCCTGTGAAAAAGCAAGAGAACATTATGTTACTGTATTCTGCGCCTTTCCACGTCTCATGTTCTCCTTGCCACTAGGGCCTCCCAGCATAAGAGTCATCTTCCTCCTTCCCTTGTTTGCCCCACACCATTAACACATATGGAAATGGGTTTTTTAAATGCCTGTGGCTGATGGGCTGTGGGGCTGACAGCTGCTGGAGCAGTAAGTGATAAGAAAACCATACTGCTTAGCTTCAGTCCCAGTACCTAAATAAAGAGAAGGTTTTAGTGAAAAAATAAATCTACTGGATGTGTGGTAAGGTATGTGACATGTCTCTGGAGAGATGGAATGTAAAATTCAGCCTGAGCTCTGTGTGTTAGCCCTTGGGACAAAGGTATCCCATGGCCACAGTACCTTGGTATAGTGCTCCTGCTTGCTGTAGATGGCTGACAGAAGGCGGTAGCACTCCAGACACTCCGCATCCTCATTGAGTATATGGTTTGTCATCTTTTCAGCTTCCTTCGTCCGCCCCATCATTGCTAAAACCTGAGCCTAGGGAGCCACATTGTAAAGGGTTACGATCTTAAAAAGCTCAACCCTCCTTAATACACGATGCTGCACCCAGCAGCTGGTGATCCACTTCCACGGCCCTGCCCTGGCCAAGCTTGCCCCACACTCACCAGTGCCAACCGGATCTCTTTGTTCACAGGCTGCAATGATGCCGCTTCTCTGTAAACCTGCAATGCTTCTTCATACCGCCCTGTGTTGTAATACAGAGCCCCCAGTGGGGACAGGATTTCAGCCTTCCGAGATACCTTCAGGGCCCTGGGATTTGGGAAAAAGAGGTGGTGTGAGGCTCAAAGCAGACGAGCGAGGTGTGGCTTGTGGTGGGATGGAGCAGTGAAGCCCTGCACTGGGCTCATCCCACCATGGGAAGCACAGACTTAAGGTCCCAAGGAGGGATGAGCGTACCCACAGTAGCAATCCCTCTGGCCACCTGAGAAGGGGAGAGGGGCACCTCCAAAGTGCACGTGATCATGCCACAGGGGTGGGGATGGCTGATGGTGGCAGAACCTGGGGAGTGTGAGCACAAATCTGCGAGGCAAAAAACCTAAACAGTCCACCCTGTTGCACACTGATAGTCAGAGCCTGCCTACTGGCACATTGCTGTGAAGGGCTGGAGTTACTGATGGTGCCAAGGTTTTGGTGCTGGGCTGTGCAGCAGTTATGGCTGTTACTGGTGTGGCACCCACAGACCAGCTTTGGGCAGGGTGGGAGTTGTGCTAATAACCTGCTCATGCCACCAAGAAAGCTCTGACTTTATCATTAGAGCATCCCCCAGCCAAAAGCAGCAGTGTGTACATCCTGGGGGCTTGGGAACAGTCCAGAGAAGTCAACACTGCCTAAGTCTGTGCTGCCTCTCCCAAAAAAAGCCAAATAAGCAAAGGTAAATCTGGTTTCAAATGGATGGAGAAGGAAGAGAGGAAAACCAAAACATGCACTGACAGATTCATGTATCAGAGGCTCTTTAGCAGAGGCAAGCTGTACAGGGGAAGAGGGAAACTTCTGTCTCCCATCACAAATTCTTACCGCTTGTACCACACTTCAGCCTCTTTGTTCTGTGCCAGGGAGCGGTGAAGCCTCCCCAGGTTCACCATGGCCACATGGTGAGCAGGGCTCAGGCGGATGGCCTCCCTGTAGTGGGACACGGCTCGCTCTGGAGCTCCTGGAGAGGAAAGCAGCTATTAAACTGGTGCATCAGAAAAATCCTGCCACAAATTCAACACTCAGTAATGCTCTGGGTTTCCTTTAATCTATTGGTCTATGCATGGAAACCATTTTGAGAAAGAAATCCTGCCTCAGCCTTTTTAGATTAAGTGTAAGGAAAATTGCTGTCCAAACTAAGATTTAGGCTCCAATATTCAGAGACAATCCTGAGAAATAGATTTTCTAGGGGTGGGGGTTTGCAGGTCAAGGGTACAGTTACCAGAAGAAGACTCCTGACTGAAAGCACCCTCCAATCATACTGCAGGGTGGTCGCACCCATGTGCTAAGGACAGAGCCCACCTGAACCATCTCCTGGTAGAGCATTCTTCCACCCTGGCCCACTGGAGAGATGGGCAATGGAGACACAGAACAAGCCACCCAGTATTCCTCATAACCCCACCAGAGCTGCAAATATTTACAGTTTTTTCCAAACAGAGACTATTCCCTCCACCTCTGTTGCGCTGGCCTTGCTCAGTCTCTGTGCCTTGCTCAACAGGACTGGGAGCAGCTGCCAGTGACCAGCTAATTCCCACCTCGGGACAATAAATCCCAGACCAGAGGTGTCCAGGTGCCTATTTCGGAGCAGGTAGGTACCATCTCTGTGTTGCAGAGGAGCCATTGGGTGGCACTGCTTCGCTGTGCAAAAATGTCTACCGGTGCAAGGTCCCGCAGTCCATGACATCACAACAAAATACAACACCGTGCAAAAAGAAACGTGCCAGGCCACTAGCCCAAAAGCCTCAAGTTCTGTTTCTAATCGTATATTTTTATTTAGCTAAATAATGTCTTTCCTCAAGAAGGATCTTGCAGTGCTTTCCTCAGGCAGGGCTTGCTGACTACCTACTAAATAAATCAATGGAGCACAGTATAAAGTTCCAGCATTCCAGCAATGTGAATTTTGTATTTTTAATGCCAGTGCTCATTTAATTGGTTTGCACACTCTAGACCAGATAATCTCCTGATGAAAACCAATACTCATGGAGCTTTGTCCACCAACAAAGCTTTCGAGCATTGGCATTTTTTAAGCCAAATCACTTCACAATGTATTTAATTCCTTTTCCAGCTGGAAGCAGAACTTGAAAACAGCTTGTACGTGCTGGGGCACGGGACATATGCTGCCATGGGAATTTTATTTTCATAGCTTTTCAGATCTAGTTCGGTTTTCCTGAGACTTATCTATGCAACATAAAACTAACACTGATACTTCTTGGTGTCTCCTTTCCAGGACAGGGGAGGGGCATCTGTAGGGAGATTTAGAAGCACTTAAGATTCATCCAAGGCCAATGACTTATCTCAAAACTTTCTCAAAACATCCAGCAGCACCTCGATGTAGATGTTTTTGAAAATCACATCTACAAAACACATTGGGAAGCAGCTGGGCATGCACCTCAGTCTGTAAGTCAGTCAGTGTTCCCCCTGCTCAGCACACGGGGGTGATGTGCATCGTTAAGGGAGACACATTGAGAGTCTATGACCACTTCAGAGCTGTCTAGAGTTATGGCTCTCCAGAGCTGATACTTGCTGGAGGCTTGTTGCACAAAATCCTGCAATTGGTGTGGCGCTTTACAGCATCTCCCCATGCCCGCCGGGGAAGAGCGCAGCCTGTGATGGGCTCGCTACCAGTCACTTTATTCACGCCTTGTCATGTCTCCAGAAGGGTTATTTACACATCATGCCTGAAGTATCAAAAGTCAGTGGGTTTTTTTCCTGTTGTTTGTGTGTAGGGAAGTGTAGGAGTAAACCAGGAAAAGTTAGTTTTGACTTTGGCAGAATACACAAGTGCAAAAAATAGAAAGTGCACTGTACTGTGTTTGAACCAGAATTTTTGGCAGGAACAGGACAGTTTATCTGGGTTAGCAAGCAAAGATGAGTACGTCGTCAGAGTGAAATTACTGAGGAATTCTCATTATTTGCAAACTTGAATTTTGCCAGGGCACAAATTCAGAACCTCAGCCTCTGTCGTTAAATGCCATGAAGCCTTTTTTGATTATGAATTTTGGCTTCATATTTATTTCACACAAGTACTACAGAAAAGCGATGGCTGAGCGTCAGCTCAGAGGTAGGACAGCTAGCTGCAGGCTGATGGACACCATCGCCCTTTCTTCCTAAGCATCACTTGAGCTGGGCACAGTGTGAAAGGGACAGAACGGGTAGCAACCACACACTTCAAGCCTGCAATATTTCATCACTGAGTCTCACCTCTGTTCTGGGGGACTGGAGTGAGACAGCAGTTTGGTTTCCACTAGTCATTTGTCAAACTTGGCCTTGCTTATAAAGCTGTCGATAACAGGCAGCAATTACAGCAGCATTTTTTGTTGTTATGTGGATGCCAGGAAGTGCCTGAGTCCAGGGAAGTTGGATAGGAACCAGGAGCCCAGAAAAGAAAGGCTTTGGACGTCATTACGGAGCTTCTGAGAAATCAATTTACCCCACAGTATCTTATGTTTTGTTTTCACAGATGATTGCGGTTTAAAAGCCATGTTTGCGTTTATAGCCGTGGCACTCAACCTTTACAGTCAAAGAGCTGCTTTGTCACCAAGTAGAGCTGCAAGTGCTCCAAACACCGCAACAATCCACTTGTGTGCCTGGGATTTGGTTCAATGTGGCCATGCTTTCCTAGAAAACGGCAGTATTGTCAGGGTGCTGCCCAGCTTAAATTTAAGAGGACAACTGGCTGTGCAAATATGGTGAGAAACACTGAAGGAAACAGCAGGGCTGAATGCCACTGCCGCATAGTGCCTGCATTGATTACAAATTTCAGTAGGCTGTGCCATCTCAGCAGCGCAGGGATATTTATTTCCAAGCTACAGTGGAGGCACACCTATTGATTTGGATGCTTTTGACACCCTTTTAGATATATACTGCTGAATAAAACAAATCAAAGCAAATAAGGTAGAGAAGGAAAATTCCTTGCTCCTTCTCACTTACCAGTATCAACTAAGAAAACACCATAGTTGTTATGCAGATCGGAGCTCTCCGGACAGTTCTCTATGCCAGCCTTATAGACCTCCTCTGCTTCCTTAAGCCGCTCCTTAAAAGAGAAGACTTCTTAGCCATGGCAGAACGGGTGTCAGCACCATTTGCTGCACACCTCCATTTTGTGACAACTCCCTTGCTGCACAGGGAGCTCTGGGTGCTAGCCCACCCCACTGTCCAGCAGACCAAAATTTTACCCCATGGCATGGATGCAATATAGCTGCCATCTGGTACCCTAGAGCAATTCAGACAGCTTTCCCCCATACATTTGCAATTGCAGCTATCTGTGAAACAAAAATAACAGCTGGAAAAGGTGGCTTCTGCGCAACATCAGCGAGTCCCAGCTGGGCATGCACCCATCCAGGAAACACACAGTGACAGGGGTTGTGTTGGTTCTGTTGAGAAATATCTGTCATCTGGGAGCTGATATATTTTAATTTATTTGTTTAACAAGCATCTCGCTGGCTAACTTTTTTCCCTCTGGAGCTCTGCTGTTTGTTCCCTACACAGCAGGGAAAATACAAGGAATGAAAGCTTGGCGTGTGTGATGTCTGGGGGACAGGGAGCTCATGCAGGGGGATGAAGGAAGCTGGATGAGGATGGGGGGCAATGAAAGAATGGGGAAGATCTGACAGATTCAGATTAAAACCAGGCGTTGCCAACACATGAGATGTAGCTCACTGGGACTAACAGGATGTACCACCACGCTGATTCCCAGATGCACTGAGCCTTTATACTTCATAGAGGTCTGTTGGTGCTGAACATTTCTGGAAAATACAGATATTTTTTTGGGGAACACCCTGCCTACAGAAAGTGTCCCACTAGCTGGGCTCTGTCTAGCCTCAGCTACCAGCAGCTCGGTCCTGAAATGAAAATAATGTGTCTCATTTAGATCATACAGCAACTTAATAAGGTTTCCATTTCCTTCTGGCCCACCAGTGCGTGCCCACTGCCTGCATGCTTGCTAGCACAGGTTATCATGGTCTTCCTCCCCCTCTAACCTCAGAGCTTTGCTGTTGGGTGTATTTATGGAAGGAGGCTGCGAACAGCAGAGACAAGCATGGTGCAGAGGGCTGTCAGGCAAGCTTCCAGCACCAAAGACACTTTTTTCAATTCTTCTGCTTCTGTTGAGCGGCACAGCCCTACAGTGACAAACTCCACAGCCTCCTGATGATGCTCCCAAGTGAAATCAGCCATCCAGGTCTCTACTGAGGAAGGCCTGGGGCCACCAAGGCAGACCTCTTGGCTGGGAGCTGAATCCATGTTGAAATAAGAGGTTGGTCCATTCCCAGCTATGGACTCTCTTCTCCTCAAGCCCTGCAAATCCTGGAGCCTTCAGGGCTTTCTCTGGATTTAAAGGGTGTACCTGATGGCAGCTTTTGCTCTGTAGCTGCTTAAATGTGTGGACTCCTTTCTCACCTCCTATTTCAGAACTGCAGAGCTGGAATTAATTGCATTGGAAGAGTATGACTTGATGAAAGCACATGGTTTGCCATGGTTAAGTACTTTCACATTTACGTGATAAAGGTCAGCCAGCAGAAAAGACAGTGTGTAACAAAACACAGAAACACATTTTTAAAAAGTGCTTAAGTTTGGACATTTTGGATACATTTATGTAAATTTGACATCATTATCCTGCGAGGTCAGGAAAAGTGTAGCGATCATCAGAATTGACTAAAATGAAGAGCAATTTTTTGAGAAAGCATCTGTGTCACCAAGATATTAACAAGCATATTTTCAAAGATTTCTGTATTAGTTACTTTTCTTCCAATTTTGATTTTCAGCCAAGGAATGTGGCTTTGTGTGCACATATGTCAGTTTTCTTCATTTTATTTACTGATCATAAACCCAACCTTTAAAGCATGGAAGGGCTGTGTTAAACTGGATTAGCTGTGTCCCATGTCAAAACATTCATGCTCACTGACATTGAGCACTTTTTGCTTTTTTGTCATAGTTGCATTGCTTTTTTGGCACCTAACATCCTGACCCTGCATGCCTCAGGCTCAGCACAAAGTCTGGGATGATTTCTCTAACAAAGTGTTTGCATCAAGTGCAGTCAGAAATTGGGAAGGCTGGGACCAGCTTTTTGTGCCAGAGCTTTCTCCCCCACAGCCTCTCCTCTTCAGGGAGAAATGCTCTAAGTTCATCAAGGCTTGATTCTCATTAACACATAATAATGCCACTCCCAGACCTTCATGAAACATTAATCAACCTCCCCAAATTCAGAAGATTGGCTTAAAAAATGTATGAGATTTTTATGATATTAAAAAAATTATGCATGTGAGGATCTTTCAGTTGAACTCCAGGGTTTTTAAGACTTTCTTTTATGTCTCAGTTTTTCAGTCTGGTTATGCCTGAGTAGGCTCTCCTCTGCAGCTAAGTGGGTTAAAAAGTTTCTTTTTCTTACTGTAGGCTAATATTATTACACACGCACACACAAAATCACCTGAATCCAGAAACTGGGGCCTGAAAAGAGTCATCAAGTAGCACAAGATGGCTGATGAAAACCGCAAGAGCTGGGAAGAAGGTGCTGTTCAAGTGCATCAGAGTAAAGCTTGAGGAACTAGCGTTACAGGAGCATTGTGAAAACAGTGAACAAAAATGTTTGATTTCTGATGTTAGCACCACTGCAGTGATCATGGAAAATAAGCAAAACAACAATACACTGCGGACATGTTACAGAAGCAAGCAGAAAGAGCAGTAAGAAGGGCAAGCATTTATAAAAGGCACAAACAAGCCAAACTGTTCTATACAATATGGTGGTGTTCTTTTGCGTGTCAGCTCTGGCTTCAGAATCAACTATCAAGGAAAGAAAGGGGCAATTACATCACGTTACAGGCTAATTCCTTGGTACCTAAGACATTCCTCTTAGGAGCATTTTTTACCACTGTAGGAAGAAGGACCCAAAAGCTCTACTTTGGATTCATTGCCTTTAAGATAGCAGGAACATGCTGTGCAAGACCAACCAAGGCAATCCTGGCACTCTTTCACTGAGTCACATCCACCCATTTTCCCCCTTCTTAGCCTCAGTGCAAAGCTGAAGGAGCCGCAGTTTGTCATGGGCATGGTCACCTCATTTTAGCGTGCCACTTATGGCCCTTCAGCCCCTTTTTATCACATCCCAGTGAGAAGGGGGCCAGTTTGTGCTCCCTTCCCCAAAGCTCCACAGAGATGTCGTCCATGCAGCCTATTGCATACTGCCTGGCATCACAGATACGGCTACAGCTGTGAGACAGACTCTGGGCCACAAGTAGACAGAAAAACGGTCTTGTAACTTTTAGCTATTTTGGACGCTGTTGCTTGGACTAAAGAGGAAAACCAAAAATTGAAAAATGGGGTCCCACCATTATCCTTTGGGCTGAAGATGCCAAAACTTCTGTCCGTGCTCCTCCAGGAAGCACATAGCACTAGGGTGCAATTCTGCAGCCCACAGCCACGGGTACCAGCATGTATTTGTGGGACAGCCCCTACTGTGGTCCCTAGGATGGGTGTGTGAGGCAGGAGCAGTATTATCAGGTAGTCATCTGCTGTGACTGAACATAAGAAGGTGTTAAAAGCCTGCAGGAAAGTGTTCTTTTCTGAGGAAATTGTACTATCTTTTTTCCCTACTACTTACTCAAGTCACAAGAGGATGAGCAATCTATACGTAAGAGTAGATGAATTATTGCTGGAGTAACTAATGGCATTTGCTCTGGGCAGAAGGCCTTGGGACTCTATACTGGTTTTATTACTCTGTTGACCTTACAATCAATGGTTCTAATTAATAATTTCAATTAATATTAAAAGCAGGTATTACTGCGGAGGACTCATTTCCTATACTTGCAGGAGACTCTTCATTGACGGGCTTATTCAAAACACAGTTCCCATTCAACAAGGCTCTTCTTTCAATTCATACACTATATTTCTAGGTCCCTGTAGCTGATACTGATAATATTGAAATATTTGAAAGTCTCTTAAAAGGAAAAATAGACTATCACATCTTTCAGTAATCCACATATACCATAGGTGAGTTTTGCAGAGTGCCTAATTAAAGAAGCCTAAACCGGAACAAGACCTCTGCTTATAGTTTTGCTGAAATTTATCTACTTCTCTTACAGAGAAAAGATTTCACCAACCAAATCAAGGGAAATCAGTGAAAGATTTTTGCTCTTTTGTTCTGTCTGTATTTGCATTTGTCAACCTTTTAAGAAAGCTTTAGCACCATGTGCTATGGAACAGTTAGATCTGAAACTCGGGAAAGAAAAAAATCAGTTTTCAAAATGTTTGTGGAGGTGTGCTGGAGCTGTGCAGTTATGAGGACCTTGTCACAGACCACCATAGCTCTCAGACTGGGACCACTGATTGTGGCTGCAGTCCATGTGAGCAACGCCTGAAGCACAGCATCCCTCATCTGCTTCTGCAGGCATGGAAAAAAGCAGGGCTTGGTGGTCTCAGCGTGGACACCCATGCTTCATGGCTTCTTCTGAACTCAAGCATTGTGTGCCTCAGTTTCCCTTTTCCTCTGTGGGGACAATGCTTCACCTCACAGAGACCCTGTAGAAATAAATTATCTAACTACAGAGAGCAGGGACAGCTCTGAGTAACGAGCATGGGGAACAAGCCCGAGAAGAAATGAGTAATCCTGCCTCCAGAGTGCAGCCTGGGCCATGCGCAGTAAATAAGGCCTGGGCACATACTGAACAATGAGGTTAAATAAAATACTGAACAGCTCCTCATTAAGAGCAACATAAGGCTGGTGAGCCTTCCCACTCCCTGTATGTGATCAGCTACCACAGTAATTAAGGGCCATATCCTGATGCGTGCATGCAAAGGGAAGAATTCAGGCTGCAGAGGCCACCTTGTTTGTGGGATTTCCTAGCTTTGGAGTGATTTATTATGAAATCTCAAGGTTATCTATGTAGGCGTATGAGTCTGAGGGGGAAGCGCTCACCTATTCTGCTGTCACAACATTCAAGGTGCAATGGATTAAGACTTTGCCATAGATGCAGGGAGCTGCAGAGAGGGTGTTTACTCACAGCTCCAACAGTGATTTAATTCAGAGCTACACCATGGGGCTGCAATTATTCGCTGCAAAGGAGTTGCCTCCCATCCTGAAAAAGTCACTTCTGAAGCAGCCTGAGAGACCTCTGCAGACAGCTGTGGACCCGCGCCTGCCACCGCATGCGTGCAAGGCAAGGGTGCTCCACTGGGATGTGCAGGAGGTGTTGCGGCTGCAGCAGCAGTGCATACACATGCACAGAAAGCACAAGAGCTCCAGCGATGGCCGTTACCTGTTCAGCTAGCAGCGAGGCCAGGCTTGAGTAAGCATCTGCAAACTCTGGGCCGTACTTAATGGAGTCCCGCAGTAAGATTACAGCTTCCTCCTTCTTCCCTTGGGACCTGCAGGACAGCGAAGGAGGGAAAAAAAGGAAGAAACATTCCTTTAAACACATTTAGGTCATCCCATTAACTACTTTAAAGAGATGTGAAAGTCCCTGGCTTGACCTCTTCAACAAAATCTAAATGATTCACTCATGCCTCCTCTCCACAGTGTGTGTACCCAGCATCTCCTCAGCCCATCACTGTTTCCATAGGTTATTCTCAGGAGTTGGTAGGACATAGGCTTTAATGAATCTGCAGTTTGGTCTGCTATTCTGGTGACTGTCATACTGAGCACTATGCAGTGGTCCCAGTGAGGACAAAACACCCCCAAAACAGTGCATTCCTCAACCCCACACACTGAAGAGCAAAAAGTATTTTATTTTGGCTATCAGGCAAGCATGCTCTGTCTGTTGAGTCATAACCACTAGATTTTGTAAAATTCTCCAGTTCTACCATACATCTCCACTCAGTATTTCTCTTTATGGCAAATACATCAAATTCTGCCCTATTCATCCCATCAGGAACTGAAGACACATGAAGGACAAGATAGCAAAAGTGTCCCCAGGCATGAAGTACTGCACAAGACCTTCCCAGCGATGTTCTTGGGAAGTCGCATGCCCTATGGGAAAGGATGCTGTCACGGTAACACAGGGTTTGCAGTCAGCTCCTGGATGTCTGGCCCTAATCATGTCCCAGGTCACATGACTGACCTGGGAACAGGACATTTGCTCTCACCAACCCTGCTCTCACATCAGTAAGTTGGAGACACCAAAACATTTGCATATCCTTACAAAACCCCCCAGAGTCTTTGCATGTTCCTCGACGAGTGCTGTTATAGATCTACTTATGACTTAGTTAAATTAATAGTTTGAAATTAAAATATTTCTAAGTTAAATCTGCCTGGGATCTCTAAATAATTCCTTAGCAAGTCAATCATTAGGCTAGAGGAGTCTGTTCTTCAGATCCTAAGGATCAACAGAGATAACTGAGAGATGGCTATGCTGATGAGCTAGGTTTTTTCCCAGCATTGCTTTGCATTTACTGCCACAGAAAACAGAAAAGGTTTCCTGAACAAAAACCTAAGGATATTTATTTATTTGAGCTATAATTTCTCCAGTATCACTCTGTATTTCTTTCCTTGGAAAAATGAGAAGGTTTCCTGAACAGACATCTAAGAATGCTTAGCTGGACTGGAAAAACATTTTCCTTGTGTTGGGTGTACAAAGAATATGAATAGCAGCGCTTACAAAAAGAAACAAAGGGCTCTGGGACACAGAAAATATGTGAACACCTTGCCGCTTTGGCCTTAGATTTCATCTGAGTGACATGGTCAAGTAACCAGATCTTGTTTATAAGGTGCAAATTTCAGCTGATAATGTATGTGGCTTTGCAGATTTTTTCCCTTTCTAGTTGTGTAACTGGAAGAATATTTTGCCTGTGCATTAAGCTAAGTAAAACCAGTTGTGCTAGTCTTTTTCTTCTTCCAGTGGTGTTCCATATAAATCACATGAATGAAGCAAAAACAAATAAAGAACCACTTTTCTCCTACACTAATTAAAGACTAGCTAGCTTGTCAATTTATAAAACTTTTGGGTCCCTTGGCTGGAGTTTCATGACACATTTTTATAAATCAAAAACAGATGACTGCTTTATAAAGGTATTGATGTTTGGCAAAAAAAATGTAGGAAATGCCAGCTACAGAAATAAAAGGATTAAGTGATCCACTCAGCAGCAGTAAAAGTTCCCATTAACCACAAGCATGCACTCTGAACATGGGGCAGCCCTGTTAATTACTCTTTTTTTCAAAATGGCCTTTTTTTCCCATTTGATCCAAGAACAATGTTTGTCTCCTGAAAGTGAGGGTAAGGGAGGGAAAGATTATGGTGTCTTTTTACGTGACAGACTGAATTACATTAAAAAAAAGTAGATCCAGTAGTTTCTCAGAGGGTTTAGGCCTATAAGATACCAAGCGCTCTGGCCAAGCACTTAAATGCGTACTTAACTTTTATGTATGCAAGTTGAAAATTAATTACTGGCTGAAGTGCTTTCCTGGATCAAGGCCAATACTTTGCAGGATAGAGGCCGTCGTTTATACAAATCTCCTGCAATTTGGGAGAGCACAGAGCATTGGAAGAACAGTCTGATACACTGATTTACCATAAACTGGGGATCTGGAGCAGGAAAAGCTAGGTAATGTATACCTTTGCTATGACAAAGAGAAGAACAAATTCAACTGACACGAGGAGTCTATGATCACCTAATCCAATTTTCCCCCAAATTACCTTGCCTTACAATGCCCTCTCCTGACTCCCTCTTCCACTCGAGCTCCCAGCGTCCCCTCTATAGCCAGTGCGCTTGAGCCAAGAGCAAGGAACAGCTCTTTCTACTGGGAGCATCTCTTCCATATTTTCACAAGTGCTCCATCAGAAGATGGAGCAGCATCAGCTTAAACCACCTCGCAGCAGCCTGGCGACGCACAGGGCTGTGTGTGGGCCTTTAGCACTGGAGCAAATTTCATTTATAACAGAAAAAGCTACCTAGAAATTAAGTGTCTAGAGCACTTTTTAACCTTCAAGATTTGTTTTATTTTGTGAAGTTAGCTTGACTGCATTAAAGCCAGAAACTCAGAACTCAACAAGGGCTCCACAACCATTCGGAACATCTCATCTTGGTTTCACACCATAATCCATGAGGAGCTTGTAGTGTCTAACTCTGCCTGTCTGAAAAGAAGCTTCTAAGCCTGTTCAACTCCCTGGTTTAAAACTCGTTCAGATAATTTAGATGCACTTCTTTGTCATTCATCTGTACTACATAGGTGACACCAAAGTGAGGGAGCAGGCTGCTTTTCAGAGGGACCACGTCTGACAGGAACCTTATGAAGTTCAACAAAGGCAAATGCAGTTCCTGTACCCAGAGTGAGATAACCCCGTGCACAAGCACAGGTTGGGTCCTGGCAGCCAGCAATCTGACCACAGGCCAGCAACGTACCCTACATAGCAAAGAAGGCCAACAGTGGGTCCAGGGAAGTGATTCTTCCCCTTCATGTGACACTTGTGAGACCACATCTGGAGCAATGTCTGTCCAGAGTTGGGCTCCCCAGTCCAAGGAAGGCATGGACTTACTGAAGCAAGCCCAACAGAGGGCCACTAAAGAAGGTCAGGGCTAGAGCACCCACTGCATTGAGGAAAGGCTGAGCAAGCTGTGTCTGTGCAGCCTAGAGAAGGTTCAGGGATGACTTCAGTGCTGCCTGCAACTACCTGGTCAGAGGATACAGAGAAGCCAGAGCCAAACTCTTCTCAGAGGTACATGGTGACAGGACAAGAGGCAACAGACATGAGTAGGAACATGGGAAATTTTGATTAGATATAAGGAAAAATGTTTTCCACCATGAGGGTGGTCAAACACTGGAACAGGTTGCACAGTTAGTTCGTGGCATCTCTGTCCTTGGAGGTGTTCAAGATTCAGCTGGACACAGCCCTGAGCAACCCAAACCAATTAGACTTGCTCTAAGCAGTGGGCTTCACCAAATGATCTCCAGAGGTCCATTCCAACCTAAGTTATTTTTTTAATCTACTGTATATTTGACACTGCCAGAATTTGTTGGGGTTTTTTTACATAAACAGATTACAATGCATATGTGATACTGACAGATAACTACAGGAACATAAGAGTATCCTAACCAGAGACCATCCATAAAGTCAGATGCAGCATCACTGAACATTATCACTCAGTTTGCTTCTTTGAATGGAAAGGAGGAATGTTTCACTCTCTAAAAGATCTTAAAATCCCAAAACATGTAATACCTGTTTGATGTTTTTCACCATCTTCAAACAGTTACACAAGCCCGTGTCAGCACATTCACATACATTCCTATCCAGAAGCCTGTATCAGAGAGGGCAGACAGCAGACAGTCCTCCTTCCTCTGAATAAATGGAAAGGCTAAACATGGACTAAATCATAACAACACACACAGAGGACACTGTGTGTTACTCTACATTCAGGAGACAATCAGTCCCTTGAATAAACTCAGGATTTCAGTGGACATTATTTCTAGGCATTTCACTTTCCCCTTGAAAATGAAGCCATAACACTCAAAGCACATAAGAGTTATGAGGCTTTTCTTCGTAAGAAATAGTGTACTGAATATTGGAGTGCTTTAGGTATGGATAGATACAGTACTGCAAATAAGAAGTTCTCTCCCATTCTTCCTGCAACAGAAAGCCAAGATAAATATTTACTCCAAATGTTCATAATATTTTATTTCTTGTCTTTTTACAGAATATCCCACAGGCTACAAATCTGTGAGGTATTCTGATTGATATTTATCTCGGGTTTTCAAGCTGTATCTCAACAAAAATGAGTCTATCTAGAGGAGCTAAATATTTATATAATGGAAAACTTCAAAACAAAACATAAGAAAGCATCGGGCTGCTCTGTGTCACTGATCACGGACCACAAAAGCGGAGAGATTTCTCACTGTTAGGTAGGCCATGTTTTCGGTATATTTTAACTAAGAAATGTGTTGGCATTGTTTAATTATCTATTCTCCAATATTTATATTAGGCCAGAAAATTATGACATACAACTTTATTTTAGGACATGTAAACAAAACCAGAGGCTTATTCAGCCATTACCCTGCAATGCTTCCTGAGAACATTCATCTTCTGGCACATAGCTGTCTTCATTATGTGCAAACAGAAAACGGAAACATCCATTTTCATCTAGGACTTTTGCAGAAAAACCTTACAAATTCCACCCTGTGGTCCTCAAAACAGATTTTTACTCAAGCTTAAATCACAAGCAATGGATGCTTAAATAGAGAGCTTATTTACCGGGAATAACGAGTGGCAGATTCCCACATGGGAACAGCAAACTCATCCTTCCAAAATCCTGCAGTTCCTCTTTCTCAGCGCTCCAGAGGAGGCGAAATCTAACACCCACCATCAGATTTCCATGCTATGAGCAGGGGTGGGCATAACAAACTCAGCAGAATTCAACTGGGAATTCCCCATGCCAGATGGTTTCGTTATGTGTCCCAGTACAAGTAGTGCTGTTATTGGACATGCTTAAGTGCTGCAGATCTGGCTCTTCCTGATCTGCACCCTGCACTGAAGCCTCTGCAAAGAGGACAGAAAATGCTTTTATGGCTTGACCACTTATCCTCTCTCTGCCATATGTTTAAAAATGAAAACACTCTTCATAATGTCTCACAGCACAGCCAGAAAGTAGTATCTGCCTGTAATACTCTGCAGATCTTCATTTATTATCTAGATTATACTAGCATTTAGTGTCTGCAGAATACTGGTTGCCTATATAAATATATATGAAAGAATAATTTGGAGACCCAGGTAGGAAACATAAAGACAAAGTTCTAGGAAGAGGGAGCTTGAAATCTCTGCCTCATTCCTGTCTGGTCATCTTGCAAGTCACTTCATGCTCCAGTATGGCTGATGAACTCTGCTAAGCTGATAGATGATCCAGGAAAGGTGCCGGCCAAAGGGTTAGGGCTAGCATTTCAGGGGAGACATTCATATAGGATCTGCCCACACAGCATCTGCTTCACATATGTGCTAATCCCTCCACTGTGAACTCTACCTATTTTTCAGCAGGTTTTTAAAAGCTGAACAGGGAGATGAGGACACCCAGCTTCCATTATAATTAATACTACTGGTGTGTCCAGATGCACTAGGTTGTTTTGGAAGCCTAAAGAAAGTTTAGAAAAAGGGAGCAAATGAGTGTGGGGAAAGGGCAAGTGGAACCCAAATGCTTTCTTTTAACAAGTTTAGCACAAGCAGCACACACCTTTAACATACCGCAATATATGGCACCACAGAAGGATGCAGAGCACACAGAATCATAGAAGGGTTTGGTTTGGAAGGGACCTTAAAGATCATCTAGATCCAACCCCTCTGCCGTAGGCAGGGACACCTTCCACTAGACCAGGTTGCTCAAAGTCACATTCAACCTGGCCTTGAACGCTTCCAGCAATGGGGCATCCACAACTTCTCTGGACAACCTGTTCCTGTGCCTCACCACCCACACAGTAAAGAATTTCTTCCTAATACCTAATCTAAACCTATCTTCTTCCAGCTTAAAGCCATTACCCCTCGTCCTGTTACTACATGTCCCTGTAAAAAGTCCCTCTCCAGCTTTCTTGTAGGCCTCCTTTAGGTACAGAAATGCAATCCAACAGGACACACAATATCTTAACTATCACATTAGGAAAAACATAACATATTGCACACAAAACAAACAGCAGTTCTAAGAGATTTTCCCACATGTCTCCTTTGTGCTTTGCCAGTGCAACAAATCCAGTTTCTATCCATCTGCTGGGTCGTAACAGCCTATCAACAGGCCAGATTTAAGTATTACTGACATGGGACATCCTCGTGCTGCTTCTGGCTTATTTCCTTTTGTATTAATATTTGATATTAAAAAAAAAAAATCACAGAGAATAACTAAGCCAAACATGATGGATTAAAAGGACAATATGTATTTTTAAACACCATTGCCACCTAAGATTAATTTCAATCAACCCAATCTGATGAATAATATAAAGACCTTCCATCTCTCTTGTAGTAAGACTGCCTTTACCATTTTCCTTTCTTGTGTTTCCAGTAAAGCACTCACCTACTTCCTATTTAAGAATTACTCATCTGCCATATTCTAGCCTCAAACCATCAGGTTTACTTGTAACATTATTCTAACATCTCTGCTACTGAATGGACCAGGCAGAACTTCAGCAATCCATTTAATATCCTTCATATAAACTCACATTCAAAGTAACATTTCAGAACCAGAAAGATCAAGTACATTTTGATGAGACAGTGCCACTTTAAAAGTAGTCCAACACTAAAGCCCAATCTGCTCTAAAAGATGTACCAGAGACCTATTACCAGCAAAATAGGTGGTTTACATCAGCAAAAATGTACTTTTACTGCTGTAGTTTCTGTAGTTCTGTCAGCAAATAACACGCTATCCTCACAAAAACAAGGGGTTTTTTGCTAGTGCAAAATAGTAATGCAGGAATAGAGATGTTTTCTTTCTGTAATTGTACGCCCAGCAGATCTTATCACACTGGCAAAGCTTTTTGTGTAGATCTAAGTTCAGTCTTTAGATATGGTTAGTCAAATTAATTTGCATGATTATGATCATCTGCTACTCTCCTTGCTGAAGCCTCACACTCTAAATAACAATGAGTGAAATTACGAGCCAACTGACTTGCCTTCTTGCTTGGCAGAGTAACCATATAGGGAGGCAACCCAGCTTTTCCCCTCAGACTCACTCACTCTACAATGGGATGAGCCTTCTGCTGCTCTGAGCATCTCTGAGTTAGGTGCTTATGCCTAAACTATGCACTGACCTTTCATACAGCTAATGAGGAGAAGTGGGAACTTGCAGAGAGTGACTTGTTGGATCTGTTATTTATTAGATCTGCATCAGATGCCTGCCTTTGAAGTACGTGGCTTGCTCCACTGGAAAGGCTTATACCTCTCCACCAAGACTGAAATCTCAGGTGACTAGCTGGGTTTAGGCACCTCATTTCTGATGCCAGATTTGAAATACAATTGTAAACAGCACCTGAAGTGACGTGGCAGACAGCATAAGGATATTCGAACTAAGCCTCACCATTGCACCAGCACTTTTGGCTGGCACTAAGAAATAATACCATTCCTTCACCAGCTGCAGAAAAAACTAGTTTGGTGATCTGTACAGAGAGAATGTGAATTTCCTTGGTGCCAGTTCTGCGTTCAACTTACTTGAGCAGGTTGCCAAGATTGAAGAGAGCTCGATTGTGCTGAGGGTTTAACTGAAGGGCCCGTCTGTAGTAGTCCTTTGCCTCCACCACGTCTTTGGTCAATGTCCCCAAGTTGTTGAGAGCACTTGCGTGACGAGGGTACAGTCTAGGAAAAACGAAATATCAAGTTAAAGACACTCATTTATTGACAAATAAAGTGGAGGTCACTAATGCTGCCACCACTTCTGTTCAGCACTTGGTAAAGAGAAGGATGTCAGCTAGCAAACACTTTTCCCTTCATTTGCTGCAGGTCCTGATGGGATCCTGAGGAACCTTTTCAACTCCTAAAGAGACTGCAAATCAGATCTTCTCCTACAGTTTCTGTATGCCTCCAGGGCAAAGAGGACCGCTGAACAGCTTTGAAAGCCTATTTTACCCTCCAAGCAAAAGGCAAAGTGACTAAAGCAGCTTGAACATTTTTATTCAAAATGTTTTTCAAACGAGCAAGAACTGCTTTGTCAAAAATATGTTTCCAATGGAAATATGTTTTGACATATACAGAAATCAACACAACACTGTTTAGATCTATGTTTTGGTTTTGTTTTTAAATCAGTTTTCCAAAATAAAAGTGATAATAAATTACAAAAGGAAACTTGAAACCAGCTGCTGAACAATGTTTTCAGGACCAAGCAAAATGACAAAAAAAAGCTGGAAACAGACTGCTTAACAGTATGAATTCCCTACACTTCTAGTTGTATTTTTTTACCGCTTACCTCAGTTCTCATTTTAACTGATATGTTGATCTTAACATCTACCTGTTTCAGTTATAATACTACATACTGGGCCAAGTACATCTCTGTTAAAATTCTCCATGAATTAAGCAGCATGTTACGGCCTATTCAGCTGGTTAAATTCTCAAAGTTGTGCTCCTACATTAATATTTTGGTTTGTAGGTCTTTCACCAGAAAACTCTAGAGGTGAAAGTGATCCAGGGCAAGATTTATCACCAAGGACCCTTTGTGTGACAGATGGGTGAAGACTGATGTTCATTGTGATAAAGAAAGAAATCTGTGATGGTAGCCCACCGAGGTCCCAGGCAAGCTGGGAGACCAGCTGTGCAAGAAGGTCTGATGCTCTGGTATGAAACAGCGTACATGTGCTTGCCCACTGAACTCCTCCAAATGATCATTTCATTCATGACAGGGAGGAAGTGGGTTAAGATGGTCAAGGCTTCAGTTTGAGAAGACCTAGTTGCAAATCCCGCTGCCACTGCAGATTTTCTATTTTGGATGAGGACAAGCCATCTGACATTTCTGTGCCTTAGGTCACTGTTCATGGGAAAGTGATGTGGATAATGACATTAAAAGTAGTTGGCTATGACAGCCCGGGGTACAGCATGAGGAGGGGCATTTGAAGGGAGAAGGGATTAAGACTCTATAATATAGTCTGACTCTAAAGTTTGCAACTGTTTTTAATCTAAGACTTTCCATGGTGATTTTTTTTTGCCTGGAGTTTTTCATTATGTCAGTTCAGCCTTGGGATTTTCTGTGCTTAAGTACCATGAATAATTTAGCATTTTATACACTGCTGCAACATCTGTATCAGTCACATTTTGCTTCACAGCACATAAGTGATTTGGGCAAGGTCTTACTTGGGGGTGAAGCTGGGAGTGCATGAGGGAATTCCAGGAGAAACAGACATGCATCAGTAACACACCCAGAACGCTTCCTACAACTAAGAGAAGAGCCCAAAGTCCTTTTTCCACCCAACAAAAAGACTAGCAGACAAGGACTGCAAAGCCACATAGTTGAGGAGAAATCATTCTAAGGATGCAGTCACATACGTTTTTTAAAACTTAGCCTACTATAAATGACAAAAGATAAATGTAGTGACTACCACTTACAGTAACTAATGACTGCAGACTCTGTCCAGGTCCCTCCCATACAGATCAGCATCCCATCTCTCTGAGGTAACCCCTTCTCCTGCTGCAAGCCCTCAGGTGCACTGCCCAGTGTCTCCATTCATCCACGCTATCTGCATTTGCTGCTCCAGTGATTTTTGAAGAGTTCCCTAACTGACCTTGTCGCAGAGGAGCAAAGAGTAGAAAATTCATGGTGAGACTGCAGTTAGCATAGAAATAGCATCATGTTCTATCACTGAAGCTACCCAGTGAGCCTGATGCATTCTGGGATGTGAGAGGCTGCCTGCACTTGCAGAAGCATCAGCAAAGGACAAGATGGTGGTGATAAGGGTATAGTGTTGAGTCTTTACCTTGGCCCAGAAATCCACTGGTCATCAAGGCTAAGCCTCCCCCAGCTGAAGCAGGGTGGAAGAAATGCTTTCCACAGGAACAGCAGGGGAGCAATGGAAAGGACCAAGCTTGCTTGCTCTTGAGCACTTGAGATGCAGCTCTGTGTGATACCTTAACCAGGATCTTGAGTAAAGAATGTCCTGTCTACCTTAGGGCAAACGACTGAGGGCTCAGGCTTGTTTCCCATTTCTTCCATGGGATTTTGACATTGCTTTGGACCAGAAAAAGGTCTGGGAGTTATGCTCTTGATGCTTTTTTTCCAGTTGACTATGATAAAAGCTGTGCACTACTTCTGTCAGCACTCACACATAAAACCAGCTCTAATGCCTGATATGAAGTCACTTGAGTTATGAGTGAGCATTTCAGACAATTCTTGGTAAAGTCAGAAACAGATTAACATTTTACAGCCCTAAATCTTATGGGTTTGCTCTCAAACTTTCAGAAATTAATTCTGTTCTTGGCCCCCAGTGCTCCCATGACATTTTAGGCCCAGGAGATTTGCTTGCACCAATTTGGAGAGCAATGAAAACTCAAGATTAAAAAAGAGAACTGATTTCACCTTTAAATTGCACAGTTCTGACCAGCAGCTCCATAAATACACTTCTGAGCTTAGTGCTAAAACCTCTCGACAGCAAATCACAGGATGCAAGCACATCTCCCATGTATCCTGGGCACTATTTCTTGTGTTTTACATTTATTCATTACATCCCATTGCCCTTTCCAAGAAATGTAAGTGAAAAATCAGAACCTCAGCTAGCACAAATTGTCAGCTTAAGCCTGCTTAGCATCTGGCCTGAAGAACTTCCGACATTGCAGTTTTACATATCTGAACAAACACGAAGAGAAAAATCTGAGCACAGCGAGATAAGGCAGTGGTGTTGGGCTTTGCTGTTAGGGTTGAGTCCTTTACAGTTTTATTTGGAATATTACTTTATTACAGCAGTAGAGCACGATGACACTCAACTGAGTTCAGCAGAGAGCATAATCAAGCCCTAAGACAGCATCACCTCTAGTAAAGTAACCAGAGCCAGAGCCTGAGCCCATTGACCATCCAAGCTGTCATACTGTTAACAAGATCCCTAACAGTTCCACATCACCCTCAAATAGTTGCCAGGAGTGGTTCAGTGCTGAGCCCAGACCAGGGTTTGGTCACAGATGACACCTTGGGCTCAGGGACTGTCTCTCAGAGGATACAAACACTTACTTGCAGGTATTTTTACTGAATACTTGCAGGTCAATCTACGCCAGTTGGCCTCAGGACTAGAGAATGGGGACCAGATCCTTTTTTATTTATTAATATGGATGTTGACTAAAGGACTAATGGCCTTATTCCAACTACCCTCTGTTCATGCACACCCACCGCTGTTAATAACAACTTCCTGGGAATAAAAACAGAGTAGAACAAAGTCTTGTGGCTGGATTTACAGAACAGCATAAAATTTGACCGCAGGTGACTAATCAAAGCAACATTTACTCAAGAAGTCTCAGAATGTTTCTGCAAAATTTGCAGATGCACCATTTGCAAACTGGTTTGCTTTTTGCTGTATGTGACCTATTGTTTTAATGAATAGAGGCACATCTACATTTCCCCCCCCGATTTTTACGTTATCAGGAGGTTTGTGTTGTTTTTCAAGACTTTTGGAATTGGTCCCAATGATTCCCAATGTCTACTTTACTTATTTTGACTGTAAGCTCTCTAATGCAAAGATTGTCTCTTCCCCACATGTATTTATTTCTGGAAGGGTCAGAAACACATTACCAGGGCAAGAAGGTCTCCTGTTAACCTGGAGTCTCTTTGTGCCACAGTAATGATAATACTCAGAAGTCAGGCCTTGTTTTACAAATAGTCAGGACACTCTGAGACAGAAGGAATCTGTTGTTGGTACATATATACCTTGCTTTGCAACTTCTCTTAAGAAACAAAGCTTCCTATCTGGACACACACGGAGCTGTATTTTCCTTGCCACCACCATTGATAATGGCAACAGTCTGCAGGCAATATCCTTCTTGCTATGCATCTGATTAGGTAGAAATTCCTCCAGGCTTCACCTAATCAAATGCAAGTGCTGCATTATTTATGAAAGAGAGCTGAATTTCATTAAACTTATTCTACAAGAAGCAGTTCATGTAAAAAAATCCATTTCTCCTTTTTCTTTTAGAAATCAGAATAATTTTCTTTAAAAACTTGTATTCACAGGTAATTATAATAGAAGTCTTGAAACAGGAAAATTACTTTAAAAAAAGAAAACCAACCCTAAAAAGTATATTTTAAATCAGACTGGGATTTCATTTCTAAAGAGAAGACAAGTGGGATGTTTCCTCGTTGCAGAATGAATAATTCAAATGATTCCTCCAGTGCTGTATCTGCAATTGTCAGAATAAATTTAAGCAGCTTTCTCTTTAACTGTTACAGGTATACGCTGCACAAGAACTCCTGTCAGTAATTATCCCCACTTTTTTTTAGGCCAGCAAAATTCCCTCTAATACCAATGAACAAAAGCCTTATTGACTTGCACAGTCAAGAGATTCCCAGTTTCACAGGAAGATACCAGGCATAGAACATACAGTCATCAAACTGCTGATGACCATTTATTTTGCTTTTTAATTTAATGCTATTACCTGAAACATCAGTTAAAAAAAAAAAAATAAATCAAGGGGTTCTGTTTGGCACCATATCTGAACTACAAAACAATTTCAGCAAAAAGAAAAAGGGAGGGAATTTGTTGTCTTGACTACAACATATAAACCACCAAGAATTTTAATTATTTTAATTCAGATCGAGAGAGACCACTTAAACAACTGGCAAGCTCTGCTCGCAGTCCTCCCTTTAAACTGCCCTTGGTATGGTGCCAGAGGTATTCAGGGGGCAAAATGCATTAGTGTGACAACTCCCCACTCACTCTTAAGAGCGTTATGTGGTTTTTGCACAGCCATCACTATGCCGGGGCAGAGAGCAAGAGGGGATGGGGCCAGACTAACATGCAATTAGCCTGGAAAACTACACAATCAGCATGGAAAAGGCTGCAATGCTGGCTTTCAGGGGTCTGGGCAGCCCCCCACAGCCACCACTTGACAAAAGAGGTTATTGACATTAGTCCAGAGACACCTCTCAGGGCTGGGACAGCTCTGAGATGTCGTGCACCTGGTTGACTCTCCCTGATGCCCCAGCCGAGTGCCCATCCCCCTGCCACCCTCCCCTCCAAGCATTGATGATAAGCCTGTGGAAAGTGCATTCCCAGTGACTTGAAACGTGAGTCCTTAAAGCCATTACAAAAGCTGTAGGCAACACTGGCCACCATTAATCTAACAGCCATGCCATGGCAGCAGCAGCAAGAAAAAACATGCCTGCATCATCTTGCACAATATTCAAAGGGGCTCCAAGTGTACTAATTTCTGCTAGAAAGAAAAATCAGCAATGGATTCAGCTGGGGAGACCTAGCACACCTCTTTTTTGTTAATGCATCTTTTGATTAAAGCATGCGTTCAAACTTAGCACTCGCAGGGAATGTTCGACCTCTGAAGCAGCTGTGATTAATTACCACTGCTATGATGCTGCCATGAGAAAACAGGTTATGTTACCTCTCTCATGGTAAGAGGAGAAGAGGGGCTGAAGAGCCCTGGGACAAACCTCCTCTCACCAGACACCTCCCTGCTACCTGCTCTCAGCTATCCCAGTGCCTGTGCAACCCTCCCGCAACGCTCAACATCCGTGAGGCTCACTTCAGCCTGATTAAGTATACAGAGTCAGGCCTTAATTACCCAAGACCAATTACTTGCTGGCAGCATGGCAACTTGTTTTTAAGGCATGTTTTGCCCCATTCCAACACATACCATAATATTTCATTGGCATCATCTTGCCAACAGAAGTAAGAATTTTATGTGGATAATGTTTCATCTGTGCCAAATTTTTATACTGCCCATTTTGTATTTACTCTAGTATACTATTTCAAGCGAATTTTCCAATTTTAATATTACATCACACTCATGTATTTACCTAAGTTCTCAATAAAGCTGTATGTCCGTTTGAATTAAAACTTGACTTGATGTAATTCCAAGACCAGTCATTCTACAGGGAACTATCCTTCACTGGCAACAGCGTGGGCCATGGCCTCATGACAGCGTGGCACCTTGCTCTGAGAGCTGCTCCACATCACGTGGAAATGAGTAGGTCACAGAGCCAGGCCCTATCTCTTTCTCAAAAAGACTTTAAATTTGCAGCATTTGAATTCCTTTTATAGAGGGAGAGATGATCCTGCAATTTTAAGCAGCAGTTGGTTTTCTCTTCAAGAGTTTTAGCAGTTGCATCAATAATTCCTCAAAGGTAACACCCTTCAGCTTGGCAGAAGGTCTGTCGCAGGCTGGGATTTTTTTGTATTTTTTTTTAAAAAAAGACTGGAAGTCCTGTTGAAAGTTGAGATATCTAATGCCTTTAGGTTCCTTTGAAAGCCTCAGGCACAACCTTCTTCAGTGAAAGCATGACAAAGCAGTCACACTGCTGGCTGCACACAGCATGGCCCGGCGTTGGGTACTGCATCACATCCTTTTCCACGTACTCAGAAGTGAGGTGGTCCAGCTCAGGGCCTCACAAAACACTAGGAGTAACACAGGGAGCGATCCCACCCCAGCATGGTGCTGGTGACTCTCAGAGCATCCCTGAGCAGCTCTGCAGGCCCTGTTAGGGTCCTCACTGGTGTTACACGGACCAGCCCAGGACCTGATGGAGGTCCTGCTCAAGAAGTCAGTAGAGGGAGGTGTGCTTAATCACCAGTGCCTACAACTACTTCAGATACCCACCCAGGGTGCCCTTCCCCTGCTGCTGCTGAAGGGTGGGGGGGTCCCCCACAGATGCCTTGGGTACCCCAGCCCACCTCAAATGCCTTCTATCTTCTAGTGGGCAGAAGTCACCCACATTTTGGCACTAAGCACCTACAACATGAGCACTGAGAGACAGTGCTTATCCCTGCCATGTCTCCCACGTGGCCTCGGACAACTCTGTCTCTCAGGGTCACCATGCCCCATCACCAGAGCGACAACAACAAAACTCCCCTGCCCTGTACTATGGCCTCTCCACTCACAACACAAGCCCGCTGCAGTGATGACAGCCTCCAGCTACAGTCAGTGGCCGGCACAGCAGGATCCTGATCTCAGCTGGGATCTCCAGAGGCCAATTCAGTATAACTAGGAAGTGCTGAACTGCAGCCAGGGATCCGTGGAAGGAGGAAAGGTCCTGGCTGTACAGCTTCTTCCCCCACCAGGCAGCCCAGCCGGCAGGAACAGCAGCCCACAGGCACTCTGCCACCACCACCAAACTCTTGCAACAGCGTGAGCCTCCAAGGCTGATGGGCAGAGCACAGGGGACAGCAGCCATGCTGTACCCTAATATCTAGGGAAACCTCTGCAGGACAGAAATGTGAGAAAAAGGGAAACTGAATAGATTCAATCTGTAAATTGACAAAAGCCCCATGAAGTCTTTGAGCCTGGCATCCATTAAGAAAAAAACCCCCAAACAACACATCCAGAAGCTTGCCATTTAAAAAACAAACCTGTAGCACATTAAACAGTATTACCATTTACGATTTTTCATTACATTTTCGAACTTGGGCAGGGGTAGAAGCTTAAGAGTCAAAGCTGAGGAGAAAAAAAAGGATTTTAAGCCAAACAACATCGCAGCTAAATACAAATAAATAAATAAATAAAACATTTCCTGCTAAACTCACATGTTCCCTGCAGTGCCAAGGTAACATGAGGTTATCAAACTGGGCTGCCTGTTTACATTTTCACATAAAGAATTCATGCAGGATCCATGTAAGTCCTGAAAATCCCAGAAACCACTCAAGCCCAACAAAGGACTAGTAATTCATGACATGCCTGACTTACAGATAGCACAAACACAGGCACCCCCACAGAATCCACAGAAGCCAGAGGGACACCCCAGCAAATGGGACCATCAGGTGAGTTCTTCAACCAAACCATTACATGAGGGGATGAAATAGCAACATATATCTCATCTAAGCAGATGGGGTGAAATCACGCCTGTCATCTCCCAAGGTTCACAGGTGCCAGAGGAAGCTGTACGGCCCCATACTGTCACCCGTGATGACAACTGCCTCTGCGATGCCTGGGGGTTGCCTCAGTCTTTGGTATAAATCAGAGCAGCCCCATTCCAGCATCACTCAAATTGCTTGAAGGGGCCATTCAAAAGCCTGGGGATAAGCAGAGCGCCTCAACTACTCCTGCCAAGCCTTCACAGAAAGGCTCAAGGTTACCCTTGACAGACGTGCGCTGGGAACCAATTTTTCTGCTAACCCTTGGTAAGGACCAGCGAAGGCAAGTCTTTGATGATTTAGCACAACAATAATCAGTGCGACCTGGTCAATCTTTGAGCAAAGTTTTCATAAAGACAAGGACAGAAGGCTAGCAAAAAAGAAATGGCTGTGGGAACAAGTAATTAGCCCTTGGACTTGTGGTTCTCATTAGCCAAAAGCGAAAAACAGATTTGAACACCTGCAAAATACAGCCATAGGTTTCTCTCTGCATAGCCCACATAAAAGACGAAATAGATGCCTTGTCCCAATAAGACAACAGCTTTGCAGCTTCATTAGAGAAGCATTTTCCATTCCTCAGATTGTTAGCATCAGCCCCCTATATGTAAGTAGCCAGAGCAATGATGCAGTGTCCAAGGAACACTACAAAGCAGTCATTCTCACAGCTGATGGGGGTTCTTCTCCAAGATGATGTGTTAGAAAAGCCAGCAAGTCCCTGAAGGACAGTGTAGAAGGACCTGCACCCACAACAGAAGCCATGGTCTAGGAAGGGACCCTGCCTGTAAATACCAGTGTCCAGGGGTGAGTTACACATACATCTGTCCATCCCAGCAGACACATCAGCTTCCATTGCTGTCAATACAGTTACAAGGCACATATACTGCCTCTGCATCAGGGCTCATGGTTACACTTACACCAGTTTAGGTTTTGAGTAAATAACAGCACATGCCTTGATTGATATTTGGTCACTAAAAAGCAGAAAAACTAAGCAGAGGTGGAGCACACTCCAAAACAGGCAGGGATTAGCACTTTACAGAGAACAGGTTCAAAAATACATTATACCAGCTGAAATAATTTGGCCATCATCCCATGCACTGTGTTGTAAAGGCCATTAGGTCTCCAATTCAAATTATCAGGCAGCCCTTTCAGCCATCAATTACTATTAAATCCCTCAACAATTTTGTCTAGCTTCAGGACAGCCACCATATACGTACACAAGAGCACCAATTACCCCAAAAGCCTATTGTTGAAGTGCGATTCAGAAGAACACGGTGCAAAGATGTTTCTGACTGCTTGGACGTGATCTGCCTCAGTAACACAGGGTATTATGTGAAGTCTCTATGAAGTTGTTTCATCAAATGCCTAACCAGAGGGCTTGCTCCAAGGGCCTAAGTAACCTAAGTAACACTAAGTGTCAGAAGGGCACTCACGGTTTCAGGAGCAAATGCAGCCCTGGCAGTCACAGCAAAGCAGCGCTACACATTTTTGACTCACTGTAAAAACAGGCTAACAAATGGTGCTGGTATTTTAATTCTTTCCAGAAATAAATCACAGATGGTATCCAAGGCCACCTGCAGTCCATGCTGAGAGGCATTTTCAAGGCATACACAGAGACACACACACACACACAAAGGGCTGTATGAACACAATTTTTTTACTGCACGAAGAGTGCAATTTAACTGAATTTAAACAACCCCAAATACTGTTGATTTAAGATATATAAAAACCCAGTGGGAAGGTGTGTGGGAAAGCTTAGCAAGAAACCTGAATCTCCCTTACAGCATTAGGGCTTTATTTCTAAAGTGGAGTGAGGAAAAAGAGCAGCCTCACTTGCTCCTTTTCTACCTATTTCAGCGATGTTATGAACCAATTTTATTCCCTCAGTGAGGGATATGGATATGGCACCTAAACAGCTTCCTCCTCCCTCCTCCTCCATCTAGCCTGCATTTGAGTACCAAGTGTACATAAGCATGATCTCATGACAGTTCTTGATGCCACAAACCACCATTCCCAGTCTCCATGCTGTGAGCAATGCCCTAAGCTGTATTATTTGCAAGCTCTGCAAGAGCCAGACCACACATGCTGCAGCACCGCGCATTTTCATACTGGTTCATCTGTCTTCTGGCCCACTCTCTCCTCCCTCTCAAGGCTGAGCACCAGAGCAGCTCCCTGAGCCACAAAGTAAGCCAGCCTGAGAGTTCCTGCTTGCTGCCCAGAGGCTCTCTTTGGAAGACGTCACAGGGGAGAATCAAGGTTTCTGCATGGCAGGCTGGTCCCCTTCCTGCTCTGGTCAGCAGCATTTGACAAAGAAAGTCCAAGGGGTGCTTGTGACTATGACGTTGTTGATGTACGCATGCACAGGCACACTGCAGATGTGTGTGCACTCTCATATACACACACCAGTGCATTTACATACATAAACTCACAGTATTACATATATGGTGGATACTTCCTGCAGGACTCTACTATCAGGTATTACACTGATGGTAAGAGTCAGTTCACACACTTGCCCATGCCTCCCTTGGGAGGGAGCAGCACTCCAGAGAGCAGCTCCAGGTTGCCCTGCAGTCCCTGATGCTTGCAGGGCCAGCCTGAGTCTCTCTCTCTCCTCCCTCGGCCCTACTGGCTGTATTTTTTTCTTTCCAGCACTTTTCCTTCTTTAGTCCCCCAATCCCAGTTCATTTCTGTGACTTTCATCCAGAAAAAAAGCAGCTATGAAGAAATAATTCATTTATGATTTGATTATTTTGTATCATTTGATGGTCAGAGTATCTGCCTTCACACAAAGACAACTTTCTCCCCCACCATTAACTTAAACACAATACTCTACTGACATTTTTTAATTAAAGGCAAATCTGTATGTTTTTATATCCAAAGTGCAAACATGAATTTTTAATGTTGACCTTTTGCCAGACACAGAAATGTAGCTTGAATAGCACAAAACTATTATTAGCCCATTTATTCACCCAACGCCAGCAAGAAACCTAGCAATCTCCTTCAGCCTCACTTGCTGTCGCTCACACTGATGTGCCATCCACAGGAAGCATGACCCTGGCAACAAACACGGAGATAGATGGTAAGACAGAGCTGCTTCGGGAATTAAAATTTTGAAGGAATGCAATTGTAGCAGGGAAGGTGAATCCCACCCGCCTCTATTGTTAAAAAGGTTATTAAAGATGTAACAAATGTTCATCAAATGGGTTTTAAGGCTCTACTGGTTTTCTCTCTCTGCATGTTAGCTCATGTGTGTTCCTGAGGAGCAATAAAACAGTCATAACAGCAACATCAAGCAAACAAGGCTGGGGGGAAGCAGGACAAAAGCTTGGTAGCTATCAACAATAGCAAAAATATCTTCATTACTACATGAGAGTTGCTCTTCATATTTACGTGAGGTTGCATGACCTTATATTCTCACTCACAAACATGAGAGTGATGAGACAAGTATTATCTCAGATAAGACCAGCACTGTTTGATCTCCAGGAGCAGGGGGTCTCTGAAATTTCTAGCAGGAGCTGCAAATCTGCAGCAGAAGCGGCAGCAAGATTGTTAAGGCCAGCTTTCAGAGTAGCCATGGTCAACTCACATCTCTGACAGAGTATTTCTGGCCTTTATTTAACAGGAAAAAAAACCAAGTATCTCCTGGGGTCACTACCGTGTGTCAGGCAAACCAGCAAAGCAGTGTAATCCAGCAGTGTTTGTGTTGTTTTACTGAAGACAAGATGAAAGGTTTATAAGCCACTGCTACAACTGTAGAACACCAGCTGTTCATCAGGTCTGCTTTATGGATAACTCATCTTGCATCCCCAATGGACTCTGCTTCCATTCCCCTTTTAGGAACCCAACGTACAGGAGGAGCTTCTCCCACATACACAGAATGTTTTTTCTTTTCATTCTTCCCCTCTCCAATTCCAATGTTGTTCTCCATTTTTGCATTTCATTTCCGTTTTCATTTCCCCTGCTCTTGGACAGCATAATTAGACTGCACTAATTACCTAAGCCTGGCTCCGTCAGGGTGTTGTGTCACTGGCCGCTGGGCTGGGGTGAGGAATCAGTTTTTTGACAGGCCACCTGCAATGGCATCAACATGTGGCTGTCAGGATCAATTGCCAAGTTTGCCTTGGAAACCTGCCCTGCAGTTTCACTGTCAGAGAAAATGCATTCTTCTCCACCACTTATCTGCCCTGAAGTTAACAGAGATATACCAACATGTGCCAGCAGAGAATCCCGCCTGTCTTCGAAAGTGGGAATGGGAGCAATTGATTAAAGCACCGGGGATCAATTTTCCCAGGATTTAGTCTCAATTGCTATTATTTCACTACGTAACCTGTGTGCACTTCAACATCTTTTCCCACAGCTATAGCTACAACCTCACCTGCCTGTTCCCCAGGAGCAATGCTTCGCTAAATAGCTACATGGCAACCGACGCTTCTGGCAGAGCAGCAGCACGTGGATACGCATCATTACGTTGGTGGAATGGTAATTGCAAGCAGTTCAAGCCGTTGACTGCAGACTGACAGGATCACTTTTGTTTAGCAAACAGTTAAACTCAAGTCACCAGAGATCAAGCAGACCTACACTGTAATTTGGCACAAGCTTTAGAAGTGAGCTGGAACAGTGGATACGCCATCACCCACGTGCCTCAGACAGAGCTGGTATGAGGCAATGCCGCTTTCCCTTTCCTACTTCCCAGGAGCTCCCGGGTGGTGACAGCGGCAGTTTGTGTCCTTATTGACTCCATTTCCTTATTAATTGTCTTATTGATCTGCTCACTGCACACTAGGCAGATATGATACTTTGATCTTCCATACTTCTGACAGTGCTGCCACTGGATTACGAAGCCTGTTGAGAAGCTTGTACTTTCTTCTGTAATCTGCAGAGTGTAGATCCACCTGGACTCTCCCGGAGAGAGGACACCCAGTGAGGGGTACCTGGGGGAAACCAGGG
The DNA here is from genome assembly GCA_035590275.1 of Ibycter americanus. Classification (NCBI taxonomy): domain Eukaryota; kingdom Metazoa; phylum Chordata; class Aves; order Falconiformes; family Falconidae; genus Ibycter; species Ibycter americanus. The sequence continues at coordinate 25,748,334 of JAVJGI010000060.1, forward strand.
AAGCTTGTTGTGTTAGCACCTGAGCTGCTGGTCTGCCTATTCTCTGATGAGGAAAGTCACGCAGTGAGTGGCAATTCAGCTTCCCAGCTGTTCTTCCATTTTCAGGTCAGGCCAGTAGCCAAAAATACTCTGAACCATCAAAATGTGGTCAGGACACTACAGCTACTACATCCTTCTCTCTAATTGTAGAGTAATCGGTCTACAATCAGAGCAGCAGTTGCACAGCTGGAGTCTGTGAGAATGGGTAATCAGCTTGGACATGAAATTTCTTTTTATCTGTAATCCCTGTCTAGGGTCTTCCACTACATCCACCATCGTGCTGCCTGTCCCACATCCATCGCTTTCTCCACTGCTTCAACGCAGCCATCACGTGTAGGTACCTAGTGGAGGCTGCAAGACCTACACACAACCCCAGCCATTTCAGAAGGGTACGTCTGAGGGGAAAACACTGAATGTAATTCTCAACAGGAGAACACACTATACTTTCTACTTACACTGTTTTATTGCTTATTACACAGGCCCCAAATAATTTCCCTGTGACAGGGGTGGGAAGAAGGGGTAAAAAATAAGAAAAGTGTAAGTGCAGAGAGATGAGGTGGCAGGACCAAGTAATGCAGCTTCCCAATGATGGAGCTGGCAGAAGACTCCCAACTTCTGGTCTGCACTGCCGTGTCAGATAGCGAACATGCAAGGTGGGAACAAGGCCTTGCTTTTCAAAAGCGCCAGCTAATCCTGAAACTACTGAAGCAAATAGAGCACTAGCACTGGTGCCACTGAGACACCAAGCACATACAGAAAAGCGTGGTTGGTTCTGTGTGGCTCCAAGCCCTGACAAGGCTTCAGATGCTCTATAAACAGTACCACCAGCACAAACCACGCAATCTAATAAAGTTGAGGAAATGTTTGCAATCAGTTCTCGAAACAGACCCTTTCATAATAGAAACACTGCAGAGCAGAAGACAGCATTATAATTATAATAAATGGGTGCTGCTGAGTTAGAGAAGAGCAAAATCTTTTGTCTGCAAATCCCATTTACACAAGCAGAGGCAATGTTGGTAGGAGCAGTTCAGTTACTCTCTGTACTAGCACATACACTGCAGGGCTTGGATAATTTTTCTTAGTCCCACTTCTTTTTACATTGCAATGGGCTTTTCTGGTAAGTTGGAGAAAGTTCAGAGACTAGCTATAAGTATGACTGAAGGAGTGCAAAAACTCACATAACACTGAAAACGCTGGCAGCTACATCAGTGGGTTGCATCGAGCAGCAGGTTAAGGAAGAAGTTGATCACTCTATGGAAAACAGACTTCTGGTAATGGAATCTTCAGTGTGGCACTTAAAGGTGTAAACAAATCCAATGACTGGAAGCTGATGTTAAACAAAGACTAAAAATAAAGGACATTTTCAACAGCCAAAGTAATTAACCTTCAGTACGATTTATTGATGGTTGTGCTAGATTTTCCATTCCTGGAAACATTAAAAAATAGGATGGAGGTTTTTCTAAATTACTTCCTAAATGCTCAGCATGGTAAAACAGAACAGGATGCTGCTCAAAAAAGCTAAAAATCACCTTCATCCAGGTTCAGGCCCTTCTCAGTGACAATGAAATCCTGTTCTCTCAGCTTAACCTGGGTGAGTTAGGAGCCCTTGGAGAGCCTTTGTTATAACCCTGTCAGCTGGCCAGAAGACAAAATATAAATGTAATTTCTGGAGTTTCCTGCCACACCACGTGTTGGGAAAGAACATTTCTTGCACCTCCTGACATGCCCTACGGAACTGAGCTCTGCCCTTGCTGTCCATCAGAGCCACTCCTCACCTTGTCTGTCCTTCCCACGTATGCTTTTATTCCTGGAGACATTATCTGCACCCTACCTGTCTGCTTTGCCTTGCCGCTCCCCCCACTGTCCTTTTCCCTGCACTCATTTCCCTGAGCAGCTTGTCCCTTCTGCCAAACCTCCAGGATTAGAGGGGAGAGGTTTGGGGAACTGGGGTGACCTGCTTGCTGCACCGAGCACTGCCTGGGCAGTGGGGAGCAGCTGAGGCCCTGGCCAAGCTGCACTAACAGTACCGGCAAGAGTGTCAAGAGGGATGCTGCTCACAGGGAGTCACCCCTTCCGCGTGTGGTCAGGAAGGTCCTTCAGAGATACCATAGGAGATGTCCCGTATTACAGCCCAATCCTGTGCCCAGATTTCCATGCATCTATGGGCAAGGCAATTCACCCTCCTGCTTCAGCTTCCCCCTGTACAGAACCCTGCTGTTACTGCACAGGGGCATTTTCAGGATCAATTAGTTTAGTGTTTATGCAAAGCTCTGTGGACAGAAGCCTCAATACAAGTAGTAAGTACTATTGTTATTACTGCACTTCAGATGGCTATAGCACTGGCATTTTCCAGGCACGCACCATTAACAATTTACTAAGATAAATGGCCCAGGAACCTGAAAATGCATTTAGGACAACTACGTCCCGCTTACCAGAATACATTCAGCTGTGTAAATGACACCTCATTGCTCAATGTGTAGCTATGGTAACATCTCTATCTCATATACTGAAGTGCACACGCGCGCACACACACACACACACATACATATACACACACGTGGAGGTGGAGGGAAGACAGGCTACCTCATTTAATGATACACAAACACCAAGCCAGGGAACTTTCCCAGCCTCCAAAAAGCTGAGCTGCCTTCGGGAGCTGGGAGCGAGGAACAGGCAACTCACCCCACGCCCAGCAGGGAAGGGCTCAGCTAACAGCAGGCTGCACCGCACAGAGCGAGCCCCTCCGGGCCCTCAAGGGACTTACTTGAGAGCAGTTTTGTAATGGTAGATCGCCTCAACGTTACGGCCCTGGTCTTTCAGAAAATTGGCATAGTTGTAGTGCACCTTGGCATTGTGGGGCAGGGTCTTCACTCCTGAGCTGCAAAGAAGAACAGAAGCAGGACAGTGTTAGTGGCCAGGTTACCCCACCTTCCCTGAGGTCCACGTTCTCAGTCTCTTTTTTCTGAAAAGTTTGCTTGGATTTTGAGTGCCTTGTCACCTCCTGCACACTCGTGCCAACACAATTCATGTTGCAACCCCAAGCTTGTTCCACACACTGGTACACCGTGTACCCCGGGCAGACATAAATATGTGGCAGCAATTCAACTCATCCTGTTCCCTTTCACTGCAGGTGCTTCTAGCACCAGCACTGCAACACTCCCTGTGGCCAGATGCCGTCTTATTTCAAAATCTGAATTATTACATTGAAAGGCTCTAAAAAAGCTAATAATTAGAGGGAAAGCATGTAGTACTTTCTACAATATAGCCATAACAGGCTCCCTGCTTAAACTTGAGTGTCACAAAACTCCTTATGAAAATTTTGATTTACATCTGTCAGCTGCAGGTACCAGAAAGAAGGTATCTTTTCCATATGCATCAGCCACTAGAGGGGATGCATAGCATACTCTGAGTACCAAGCCAGCATGTATGCAGTGCTTAGCACTGAGTGGAGTATGGCCAGGAGGTGAGGACTAACGGGACTCCCGCCCTTAGCTGGCAAGTTGTGCGCTCTGGCATTATAACACATGACTGAGGCCATGTGGCTGCACAGCCACCCCAGCTCTCCCCTGCCATGTGTAGATTGGACTCAACAGTTGGAATTAATAATGAGGGCACAAAGACAAAAGGAGAAGAGCAAGCATATGCTTATTTACTAATTGAGTGCACAGAAAGCAAGGTACACCTTGCACAGCTAGAGGAAATGCCGTTTCAAGGTTAAAGGGAGAAAGAAATCACAGAAGCACATATGCTATGGAAACATTTCCCTGTGAGAATCCAGAGAAGTCGGTGCTCCGTTTAATGGGGGAAATCTTTTCCAGCACATAAATAGGGGCTCTCTGAGGTAATGGGAAATAAGGATGGATGAATCTGTTCACGTAAAAACAGACAAAGCGCTGATTCTTGCTCACAAGCGGATTCCTGCCAGCTGCTCTCTTTCCTCCCCCCCATCTCTGACTCTCCTACCTCAGGTAGGAAAAGCAAGGATTAGAAAATTCCCAAGTCTTGTTGCTTTGCCTTGTCTGTCTCTCCTGTTTAACTTTGGTGGGCATGGAAGTTAGTCATGAGACAGGTGAGACACAGCTCCTACCGTGGCGTGCACAGCCTCTCCCGTGGGGAGAATGCACCCGCAGCTGCAGAAGCACTTTGTCAGGGATTTCATTGGAAAATGGCGCTGGAGAATCGTCGTGGTAAATATCATATCTTTTTGGTTATCGGCAGCCAGTGGTATCAAGCATCGCTAACGCCTACTTGTAAAGGTTCCAAAGATTTGCCCACGGCTGCCTTAGAGAGTTCAGCACAACACAGCCACAGTTTGCCTACTGAAATTAAAAATACACCTTGCATTTGGCTTCCTAATCATCAGGTATTTTCAAATTACTTACTGGGAGCACTACAGGAATAAGACATTTTGTGACTAATCGCTGAATTAAATCAGTTAATTGATGCTATTCTTAAGAGAATGATTTTCTATATTAGTTTTCACAAAGATATACTGCACCAGCAGCAAGTAATGTGTGACTGCTATGGCTATGTTAATTTCCATCGGCCTTGGGAGCTATTAACTACACACTTACAACCTCTGGGCATTACTGGAATATTAATTCTTATACAGAGAGGGTTTCATTACATCAGCGCCAGTGTTACAGGCAGAGACAGAGACAGGCACTCAAAACTGCTGCTCTCTCAGAGCTACATGTGATGAGTTGTCGGTTTTGCTACAGCCTCTGCTGAAACAGAGCAAACTGAGTTATCAGTGAGGAGGAGTACATTACATATGCACAAGTACTTCAGTTCTAATGAGATACAGTTTTAACAGTAAGATGCATATGTTTAAATATTTTAATTCTGGACTGTTTCCCTTTAAATAGAATTTATTATTAATCCTGCTGGTCCCATTTATTAAAACGTCACTAATAAAGCTTCTTTCATCTGCGTGCTTCTGCTGGAGGTGGGGGTAACACAGGAAAGGCAGAAATCAGTTTGGGTTCTTCCTCTCTTCTGCATCACACTGCTCACACTCCCTGACCTATTTATTCTCCTCGCATGGGTGGGGAGGACGGATTTCATTTTGCAAATGCACAAAGCAATGACTGAGGCTGTTTGGAGTCTCTGCACTGTGGGAAGTAGTAGCAAACAGTGCTGGGCATGAAGGGGATTTTTTAGGAGAGTTTAGGCAAACACTCCCGCTAATTGGTTCTTGACCAGCTGAGAACATTGTTTGCTCTTGGACAGAGGAAACAATAATGTCCATAATGAAAGCCAATCAGGAAAGGGTGGAGTATAAATAACAAAGCAGAACACAATGTTCTTCCATTTCTGCTTCCTGCAAGCCCCCAGTTTCTCACTATTTCAATCTAATTTTCCAATGTGGTTTTCCATACTCTCTCTCTTGCTCAGCCCAGCACACACGTGCCCTTCTGAAAACCTATGGCACCGATACAGCTCCTGCCAGAAACTAGCCCACCAACATCAGACGTCACTTCTCTGGAGGATTTCCTTCCTTTTTGACTTCTACGACAGCAGTAAGCGACATAAATGGAAAATAAACAATAGGCAAATCCTTTTACGTAACACTTCCTCTCCCTGTAAAGGCAGAAGCCTATTAGCCATAAATCAGACAAATAAAATACCACTGGTATTTCCCAGCCTCAAATGCCAGCATTACCCAAATCCCACTTCAGTTGGGAAGTCTCCTGTGAACCCCTCTGTTGTTTTCCTAAATGCATGTTCTGCTCTGCAAAGTAACTGGGTGCAGGGCAGAGGCTTCATTGATTCTCTGTGATCTCCATATGAAAAGTGCTCAGTTTACAAGGAAATGAGGCCACTCCTGCCTCAGCAGGAGCCCTGGGAGATGGATGGATGGGGTCTCCTCTGCTTTGGGAATCATTATCATCAATAAAAGTTCTCTACAGCAAATTATTCTCTAGATGACACAAACAACCACTTTCCTTGGCCTCCTACCCTTGTATCGATTTCGCAGATAGCAATGTTGGGCCATATTAAACTGTTCTGTAGAAGATGCACAAAACACAACAGGACTTGCTCTCCTCAGCTGAGCTAGCTTTCAGAAGTAACAAAACAACACAGCAGTAAATGCCACCTTTGGGGCTGGGCTGATTTTTGCAAATTACTTCAGTCAGCAGACTTGGCTTGGGAGGGAAAACTGCTGACTAAGAAAGTGGCACTTTCATACAGTTCCTCTGCTGGTTACAACTGCTTTTCCAGGCACTGTCACAAACGTGGGCAGTGCACGCAGATGCTTTCCAGGAGCAACAGGAAACGTGGCAGCTTGACAAACCTTGACTAGGTCAGTACGGCGGACGCAGAGGTTAGCCCACAGCCCTCGCCACCTCCTCCCTGGCTTCAGTCATTAACACTGACCGTGGTTGGAGCCTTTGGAGCCTGACCTCCTGGCCTATGCATTTGCTCTATAGGGTAGTTCCTTAAATATTTAACAAATAAGCCCTTCCTGCCCACCTGCCAATACAGTAAGACAAACTGCCTGGGGCTTCTAGAGATCTGTTGGAATAGTACACCTCAAACAGCTAAACCTCTATATATTTGGCCACTACTTATACTTGTAGCTCATTTGCTTCTCATTTAGTCCTTGCACATATGCTAGTGCACCTATGTGGAGATGCATCATTTCCTCAGACACCAGCATCCTCCCCCACACTGCCCCTTTCAGCCAGGACCCAGTGGGATGCAGAAAACTTGGCCCCTGGGCTGGAGACTGAGAGTCAGGATGGCCCAGAGATGGCAACAGTGCTGCTGCACAATGTCAAAGCAGGGTAAGCCTTAAGAATGGGACAACATGGGGTACAAGCACAAAACTGGTAACATACTGAGTATAAAAACGTCTCCTGGACCAGTGTAGAGAAGGCATGTATAAAAGAACAGGTCTCAGCCAAAGGAAACAAGACAGATTGACCCTGAAGAAACACATCCAAGCAAATGGAGGAATGGAAAGTAGAGGTGAAGGGGAATAAAAGGTAAGAGGAGGGAAAAAGCAGTAATTATTAAAGCAGAACTGGGGAAAGAAGAATGAAGAACTAGGAATGGGAGTAAAGACTCTCTCAGCACATACTTAAAAAAAATAATTCAACACACACAGAGACTACCAAGTAGGTTGATTTATGTCTCCTTTCCCCCATCTATAGATCTGCTCTGTTTCCTTTTTATTTTCCCTCATACTACTTTACTGTTTTTTACCTCCTCCTCCTGCTCTGTCCTTTCTAGTTTATTGCTGGTGCACATGCCTCCATCCACTTCTCCTTCCTCTCCTCATCCGCCTATATATAGCCTCCGCCTCCTGCCCCAAAGAGGAGATCTCCCACTCCTGAGATGACTTTATCTTCTTGTTATACTATTCTTCTTTTGCATTTCCTTCCCAACAACAAGAACAGTCCTACCATATTACAGACTCATGAGAGATGTGTAACACCTATCAAAGAAGATTTTAAAAGGACAACAAAAAGGCTAATACGGTTAAACAGCATAGTAAAGAAAGCTATAAGAAATGAAAAACACCCTTTCAAAAGTGAACGTCACAGCTACAGAAGGAAAAAGGAAAAGAGTATAAACTTCAGCAAGTTAAACATAAACCATAATTAGGCAGACCAAAAGAGATTTAAGGAAAAACTTGCTAAAGCCATCAAAGCTAATAATGGAATACATCAGATATAGGAAACCTGCCAAAGATCCCCTAAGGCAAATAGATGATGGAGGTCTAAAAGTAGCACTTGAAAAAGAAAAGGCCACAGCAGAAAAGCTAAATGGATTATCTGCATCAGTGCTCACTACAGTGGAACTGAGGGAGGCTGACACACAGGAGCCTTTCCTTACAGGGGCAAGTCCAAAGCACTGTCTCAAACTGAAGTGGCAGTAAAAGAGGCTTTAAAAGAAATCAACACCAAGAACAGTTATAAATCCATTGGGCCTGGTAGTATGCATCCAAAGGAAATCAAATGTGAAGCTGCTATTAGCTGCGGTACATAGCCTATCATTTAAATGAGGCTGGCACTAGAGAAATGGGAGGTGATGAACATGATGTCATTTGGCTCCAGGGAAGGGATCCGGGGGGCAACAGACCAGCAAGTCTGACTTCCACTCTGGGTAATTTGGGGAAAGCCATAATAAAAACTAGTTCTAGCAAACTTCTGGATAACTACAATCCAACAGAGAAGAATTAAGCTTGTATTTTGCAGAAAGAAGTTAGATGGGCAGATCTGTCATTCTTTGATAGAATCAACAGGTACATAGTACTGAAGCTATGGAAAGCTTTTATGAAAATCCAAATATAGCCCAGTCAGACAGAATCACATACATCAGTGTTGTGTACTTAAATGTTCAAAAAGGCTTTTGATAAAATCCCTCACTGAAGACTTCCAGTTTCTTAAAGGCATCGTGCAGTAAGAGGGAAGGTTGTCTCCTGAATCAATACCTAGTTGAAAGACAGCAAGCAGAGAGCACAAGTACCTGAACAGTTTTTACAATTGGAGAAGACTGCAAGCAGGGTTCCCTAGAGACATGCAGTGGCATCTCAGCTGCTTCACACATTCACAAAGGATATGAAAAGGGAACAAACAGGGAGGTAACACGTTTGCTGATGACACTGATGTGAATCACACTGCAGGAATTAAAGCTGACGACAAATTGTTGCAGAAGGATCTCACTGTATCAAAGCCTGGGCAAGAAGATGGCAGATAAATGCAATTCTGGTACAGGCACAAGTATCAGGGAGTGTGTACACACACACCCTAAATCTGCATAAATTGACATACAGATTGATGTCTATGTATCAGACACTTCCACTCACAATAGGTACCTTGGAGCTCATATGGACAGTGCTGTGAAAATATAACCCAGTGCTCAGGAGAGGTCACAATGGGCAAGTGTAAGGTCAGGAATTAGTAGGAGAAGAGAACAAAAACCAGAAAGCAGACCTACATCACTGTGCTGCACATACCGCTTGAAAAGTGATTCTGGTCTCCTTCTCAAAAGGACAGTTTGGAGTTTGAAAGCATCCAGCAAAGACTGGCAAGCAGGATCAGAAATCCAAAACAGCTTCCACATGAGGAGAGTTCAAAACCAGCAGACTCTGGCATGAAGGAGACAGCCTTGGGTGAGGGCATGGGGGTAAAGGCATGGAAGGCAGAGGGCAAGTGACGGGCTGATTGTTACTCACTACTCGTTCAGCACACCAGAACTAGGAGACACCAAACAAGATAATCAGGCAGAAGGCTCACAGCACACAGAAGGGAAATCTTAGTGTGCAGACTGTGTAATTTAGTGACGGAGCCCCGCGCACAGGATGCTGTAGAAGCCAAAACTATAAATAGATTTGAAAAAGCAGTCAGAGACATTAACAGAAGAAAAGTCCATCAGTGGCTGTTAAAAGCAAAAATAGCAAGTAACTCCTGACTCAGGAAGTCTTTAAACTGCAGATTACTGCAAGCTGGGAAAGGACTGAAGAGTGCCATCACTGCTGCTGGCTCTGTTCTTACATTGCTTTTCTACTTATCTGCTGCTGACTGCTCTCAGGGGCAGGCCATGATATGAGGTGACCCAGCAGGAGCACACCTACATTCTTGCCTTCTCCTCAAAAGCCCGGGGCAGATATCTCTCCTGGAATTGTCCCCAAAAGACCTGAGCTGAAGATCAAGCCAGCTCGATCCAAGCTACCAAGCCCTGCATACTACCCTGGCAACACCAAATCCCTACCTCGAGGCAAGGTGTATTAGCTCCAGCTCAGTGCTGCATTGAAGCAGTGGCGTGGTTTCCAAATTTGAGCTGGCTTGTAGGTGGTCACACTGCTTTGAACGGAGGTAGGATGGACAGAAGTCCATTTGCATCCAACTGAGCAGACATAACCTTATTCTTCTCTACTGCAACAGAATCTCTGGCATCCCATAATGTCCCAAGAATGCTCCTTGGTAGGAGATGTCCTCCTGTCATCTGCTCCAGTTCGACCTCATTGTTCTTAAACACGAATGACCACAACTCTACGTAACACGATACCAGATGATGCCTGCAACTCAGCATATGGAATTCCCATCTTCCCACCCCCCTTTCAACAAGACAGTCGTCCAACTTGGAAAGGTGTCCAGCTTTCCTCCAAGCGGCCAACATTAGCCAGAAGGGTTTGGACTAGGTGCACATCACGGGGATCACTGTGCAAGCCCAGACTGGTCACCATGGCTGCTATTGTTTGAACAGCAAACAGCATTTCAGGGAGATGGGCAATGAATCACGCCGGGGTGAAGAAACCCCCATTTCAGATTCTTTTGAAAAAAATCCAACTAACAGAGCTCCAACCACTTCAATAGTGTTTCCTGAAGACTGAAGGGTACACATAAAAAATAATTTAATACTCTTTAGTGCCACATAAATAAAACTTTGCTCTGGCCAATAAGTTAGAAAATAAAGCTAAGCAACCCATGTGCAGATCACCTGCATTTCTGCAATTACTTCACAATTAGACAACTGCTAAAAGCAGCTGGAGGCAAATGCAATACATTTGCTAGCAAAACACAAAATGAAACAGTGTTTCAGTGCAAAAAAATACATAAATGAGGTTATAAAGAGAGCTGTTTGGCAATGAGTAATCAAACAAAATGAAATATGGTACATTAAGTTTGGCACTTCATGGCATTTCATTTTAGTCTTTTAGAACATCGGTAAAGAAATGCCAATATACTCGATTGCGTTACTATGGTGTTCTGGAGGTTTGCAACAAACTTTTGCTATGTCTTTAAAAAGAAAAGCGTTACATTATTGGTAAATCTACAGAACTGAAGTTATTTAAAAACAGCATGTCCTAAAAATGTGATTGCCAGAACCAAAGTTTGTGTATAAGCATATAAAGTGCTGACACCAGTTTTTGCACAGTTGCCAGAAAACAGAAAGTAGCTGTTATTTTATAATAATCAAAACATTAATCACAGCAATGCATCAATAGCAGGACTTGTGCTAAAGAAAACTATTCCATGTAATAAACTTACTTTAAACAATACAAAAATGCAAGTATTCTCCGATGGTCACTCATACCTGAAAAGGGATTCTCGTGACAGCCAGATTTCATTCTGTTTCACGGTCTTCCAAGAGAAGAGCAGCAGCAGTAAAGCAAAGAGGGTCAGAACAGTAATTCTCCACTTATTTAACCACGCAGACAGCTTTTTTAGACCGTGGACAAAAAGGATGCAGTACCCCATACTGGGAAAAAAAAAAAAAAAAGAAAGAAAAAAAGAAAGGAAATGGAAAAGGTACCAAAAGTTATATTCTAGTACTCTGGTTTATATGCAAGACCATTCAGTATTGCATTTATTACACAATTACAGAGGTTTTGGACTAATTGTATTTTCCAGGCTAAAAAACTCCAATTCAACAGCAGCTTTCCTCAAGTCACTACACAATTTCCAAATTAATCTAAATGATAGATGCGGATGCCAAAAGTACAGTAGCGTACATAATACCACCCAGCATAATGGTAGCTTACACCAGCCCACAGAAGGCAGCTGCTTTTCTGAACAGCCAGCTAAGAAAGTATCATGTAATAACAGTAATACTGGGCACTTAATAGAGCAGCATGGAAGTGAAAAGCATTTTAACAGGGAAGTGTCTAAATAACCCCAGTGGTGGCCACTGTTAATTCTAGTTTTACAAATCGCGAAGCCGAGATGGCAGAGTGAGTGTTATAGCCAATGCCGCAGCAGGAGCGGGTGGCAGAGGCCACATCAAAAGTCAGAAGTCCCTGTCCTGGTCTTGCACAGCCATCAGGGCCAGCCCTTTCCTTCTAGTGCCCAGTCCAGAACAGCTGAGATGCTCTAGCAAAGCTTCCTCACTGCCCTTCCATGAAGCCACAAATGGTCTTCTCCAGTGCGCAGCCTTCCATGGCTCTCCACACATAACTACTGAGGCATTTTTTGTGAAGTGAACTGCATTTTGAACTGAAGTCTTACTGCTGTAGAACCGTAAATCAATTCACTAATTATTTACCTTACTTCAGGTGTTACTTTAATTCTTCCAATGGTGCCCCTCTGAGTTGGACATGGGGTTTTTGTTTGCTGTACTTAGCATTCCACTAATTCTACTTGACATATTTTAAAAGTAATTTCAATTCCTATTGCTCAAGGAATTTCATTAGTTTATCTGTAACTCTTCAATGCAGTTACTCAGCACCTGATTTAGTTTGAAGACTTAAAAGCTTAGTCCAGACAGCTCCCGCTGAAGAAAAAAGGGGAAGAAGGATCTGGAATAACACTTGGGGACCACCAATACACAGAGACAAAAGAGCAGCCCTCCCCAGACACTGGCACACCTTGAACACCAGCTGAATCCCACACTTCAACACAGGCAGGCTGGAGGCAGACAGTTCGTTGCATCTGCACGTGCTCCAGCTGCAGATCTACAAGCTTCCCTGGTCTGTACTGAGACATCCGAGCAACTTCCCGGTGAGACTGCTATGAGGTGAAAAAGGCTAAGAACACAATTCCCCTGTCAGAGGTGACCTTGCAAGCAAACATGTGATATGGCAAAAGTGAATCTGGAAATCAGAAAAAGAAAAAATTCTCATCTTCAAGGAGCTGCGAGTGTGCTTCTTGGCAGTTTCTCTGCCCTCTTGGAGGGCTGGGAACACTGCTATTGCCTGGGCTTCCTAAGGATGGTCAGAGACAATAATTCTTGCTTTTACTAAGAAGAAAAGTGCCTATGTTGTACATACTAACCAACACCAGGCAGTGGTGCTGTCTCTGGCACAGCACAGGTGCCATAATAGAACACAGAGAGGTATAGACTAGGGGGCGAATCCAGAAACATCATCAGATCTGTGATCATTCAAAACTTCTTCATCGTTGTTTTAGAGTTCTCCCATTTTTCAGAAGTGGGTATCAATGGATTTTTTCCACTTAACTGTGCTTGCATTTTGCTGCAGTGCAACTTGCACTGTTTTTTTCCACAAATTCTTTTGCACGCATATGTTTATTGCACCTACATTAACTGCAAGCAGACATTTAGAGCTACAAACTGAGATGCTTGTGCCAAACAATCCAGCCTTTATAGCTATTGAACCCTACTTTTAAAACCTCTGAAAAGCTAATCTTGGTAATAAGCCCTTCCTTGCCAATAAGAAATGTCTCAAAAACCTGCAGACGGTTTTCACTCTGTTATTTTGCCTTTCAGCAATTTCATCCTTCCCTTGGAATTAATTATCTGACATAAACATTATTTAATTGCTTTAGCACAAGGCCATTTTCAAAGGAATTTCCCTACACCTTCATATATTCAAGAACAGGCCTTTCTAACAGAATTGTGAATGCGTCCAGAAAACAAAAAATGCAAACGTCAGTGTCTTGGTATTTATGTCAATCCCTGCCCCAGCTGTTGGGAATTTCTGCCTTAGCAGCAGCACTCAAGTCTGCTTGTCCAGGGCCCAGCTAGCACGGCATTACAGCTTACACAGCCACTGGAAAGGTGCTGTTTCCAGGGGTTATTCTTGAACATCTGCAGTGTATTGCCATGACAGATACAGAGAGATGCTGGGTACTACAGAGGAGTAAGGGCTCATCTCAGACTGCAGCTCCCATCCCAGCTGCACCAGCAATGACACAGTGCAGGTACGTAGCAGCGCCCAGCTCTGCACAGCACTTTCAGTCGGGGACTCCCAAAGCACTTTGTAAAGGAGGTCTGCTGCGATTTTACCCTTACAGAGCAGGAACCTGACATGGCAATAAAGCAATTTGCTCTGCTGACAGGGGTTAGCAAACAAGGCAACTAAGCTGCAGTCCAGGGCTCTACCCACCACACAGAGGAGAGTACTCAATGGAAACCAAGGTATCTTGCTGAAAAGGCCACAGGACTCCCTGAGAGATGAACAGGTAAGTAACCCAAAGGCAGACTCTACCTCCACACTCAGCAAGGCAGCAAGACTACAGGATTCAGCAGTTAAGTACAAATACAAAGGGGAATGGGTTCCCAAATGGCTGCTGGAAGGGGACTGCGGAGCTAACATACCAGAATCCCAAACTGCAAAGCTGCTACGGGTAAGGCTAAAGGAGTGATGCTAAAGAGGGCAGGGTTGAAGCATGATTTACACTTTAATGAAATAGAGATAACTGTGACAACATTAGGACTGAGTTGTAGCTGTGCCACAATTATAGCCTAACTAGCCTACAGTCAATGTACCTGCACTATGAAGTGCATGGGAACCCAAAAGAAAGGAAAAGAAGGAAAAGGATCAGAAAGCATGAAGTAGGTGATTATTTTTGTTTTCAGAACCTCGTAAGTTTGGTTTAAAATTTCAGACAATTTCCTGCCACAGATCACCAAGGAAAGGGTGTGGAGAACGCATCCACATTATCTTGTCAGGGACTTTTCGGTGCAGACGTCAGGTGGAGCTGCATCTTTTTGTATGGCTTTTTTATGACATGTTCATTTCAAGCCCATTCTTTGGCTGAGGGCAGATGTTGCATTCCTGGCTACAGGTCTTTTGCAGGCCAAGGACTCCCAGAAGCACTGAAAGTGCTCACGTGTCCATTGTCACCAGGAAAGCATATGTATTTGTGATTTCATGCCATGAATTGTTTGAAAAACAACTCCCTGCAATATCCCCAAAGCTATTATCCTTAACAACATTTGCACCTCTTTTTATATTTATACCTTAAGGCCAAATAATTAATGCAGAATCGGGGCAAATTGAGACCCCTCCTCCAGATTCCATGGTCTGCTCTAAACAAAAAAGTGTCCACACCAATGTATTAAGCATCTGTCAAAAAAACATAATTATATTACTATTGTTTCCTAGTCCCAAACCCACATAATCCCTCATACCTTACAACACACTTGTTTCACACTAGAGTCAACATTCCCGGTACAGAAATTAGCTTTAGTAGAGGGACCGTGATGTTCTGAACCAGTAAAGCACCAAGCATGGAGTTGCTGCAGCAGCAACATGCCCTGACAGTCAATGGACCTGGAGAGACCCCTGCAATGCTTCATTCACAAGAAGCAAATTCATCCCATTTCCCTTGACCACCACCTCACCAGGCTTCAGATGAGCCATTTGAAGTTGCCCTGAGTTTTAGCAAGTCAGGAGCTGCCCAAGAAGCAATATGGTGGTGGGAAGAGCCCATACAGGTGAGACTGCAATTATCTGATTATAGTAACTTGCCAAGTGACTCTACCATATTTCCCATGTGGTTAACTCTCCCTTGACCCTGCCATCACCTACAAATACAGAGAACATTTCAAACACGTTAGTTCTTCTTCTCAGCATGAAGGGGGACTTGACTCCATATCAAACATTAGCACTGGTTGGCCAGGAACTTCTACTCACACACATTTACAGAAAAGAATGAAAATGTTGCAAAAGGACCTTTCATCAAAGACCTATTTGCCACTTGAAAAATTTACTCTTAAGTACTGCATTCCAGACATCTCCATAGCTATCTGCATATTTATCTATAGGGTTGTGGGTTCAGGGTTGGGTTGGTTTATTTGTTCACTCTAGCATTTCCTAGGGAGGGGAAGGGAAGGGAAGGGACCATTTCTCCCAAAGGGCTTTTCTCTTGGCATTGTCATCCCCTGTCAAGCAAGCACTTTTCTGAAATACTTTGTAGCAAAACCAAAACAATGGGAAACAAGCAAAACCCCTAACCCACTACTATTTTTTAAATCAATTTTCTATGGAATTACTGCTGAGCTTTTTTTTTTTTTTCTCTTCTGTAGGATAAGAAACAGCCTGCTATAGCAACTGTTCCCCACTGTGAAAAGTCCATGCCAGCTTCATCCCTAGGGTCAGATGTGAAGCAGGACCTGAGGAACAGCCTGATAGGTTTAACATGGTGTTAGTTTTTCCATGGGCTCACAATGAGCACACTTATTACAGGTGAACCTGCAGCTTCAGAAATTCAACAAAGCTGCAGAAGAGCTCAGCAAATGGACCAACAGGCCAATGGTTTCATGATTTCTCATGTTTCAGACACCTGTGTACTAAAGTGGTACATTAGGCACGTCCTGAATTGCAGCAAGGGCAGGACTGCACCCGGCAGGCAAACCCTCTGTGCCATTGCCACGTGCTTCTAGCAGATCGTATGCAGGGGGGTGCACAATGACAGACTGTCATCTATAATTTCCATGATTTGTTAGTATCATTCCACCTGCAAAGTGAAGTGAGAGGAGGCACAAGCAGATGGGAATGAGGTGGCACACAGACCCCGTTTCCCGTGGTGCACTGCATGTATTGATTGCCCAATTAAAACAAGAGCCAAAACAGCAGATACTTAATATTTGCAAACACTTCTTCAGTAATTAGATCACAAATTCAACCTCTCCTTTGGCCATTATGGCTCCTTTCCCAAGGCAAGGCTGTTACTGACAATGTTTACACACAGCTCCTCTCTCCCTCTGTGGATCACGTTTCTCACTTTTTAGTAGAAGTCAGGAATGGTTTTGCTGCATTTGGTTCTTGGCAATGGCATCTAATCAAAGACATATGTAGTTAGTGCTGCAGCCCAAGATCATCAGGATGTTCTGCTACAGCGATCTGCCTGCATTGGAAACCATCTTACCTCCAGAAACTGCCTAGAGACCTACTGCTGGAGAAAGCTCCTGAAAACCAAGGCATGTTGTAGTCATGCATCTTACTGTATTTTCTGAGTTGCAGCTTTGCACAGTGCAAGTTTCCAGTCCATGGAGGAGCACGTGGGCAGAGCAGGCTGAGTGCTCCAGTTCAGAGGCACTGCACAAGAGGGAACCCGCCTGGACACCAGCACTTCAGCCCCAGCCTTTTCTAACTCACCCAGGTAGGATAAGCTCAGGAGTTAAAAAGGGTGGGAGACACTATGCAGAAAAGATGCCTTCCTCACAATTTTTTTTGCAGTTATTTTAGGGATGTCAGATCTTGTGTAGTTGGGTCTTTTTAAAAACTGATTAAATCTCAACTACACACATGTAAACTTGGAGTAAATCCACTGATTTCATCAAAGCAGTTATTCCAGATTTTAGAGCTCAACCTAGATAAGAATCCAGATACATACATACATATCGGTTAGGAAAAGAGTTGCCTATAAGCAGCCTGTCAAAGCATGGAAGAAATACTGCCCTGTTCAGGGGCTGCTAATGCAACAAAAGGGATTATCTCAAAACTATACTGAGACCAGAAAACGCACTTGGCTTTGACATTTCACCCCAGAGGCTCTTTCTGGGCTGCAAACCTCCTTCTTGATTTCCACCACTTATTTAAGATGACTCCCTTTCCCTCCATAAAAACTAACCCGTACTTTCAAACTGCTCTGAAGCAAGTTTAACCCTTGAATGCATGACTTCAACTGAGCACATACTCTGCTGCTGCCCTTCAGAGAGAAGGGAGTGCAGCCTTGAGAAAGATGGTGTCTGCTGCCAGGTCCAGATGTTGAACACAAACATTTGATTCTCTCGGTTTTGTAGTTCCCCACAAGCTTCCTAGCCCCAGTCCCACATATATGTTACCTGGCACAACATGCTTTTCACGCTCCCAGTCCAAGCTGCTCCAGCTCTGCAGCCTGAGCTGAGGAAACACAGCGAGAGGAAGAGCCAAAGTCAGCTGAAATGCAGCTTGCAGGCAGGGCTGTTGCTGCAGAGGAAAAAGGCAGATCACCCCTGTTAAACTCATTGGCTCTGCTCACACTTCTCTAATGGGGAGTAATTGATTGCAAAAAGCACGCTTGGCATGCCCTGTGGGCTGCTCCTGCCTCACTACACAGCAGTCAGATGCAGAAAGGAGGGCTGGCAAAAACAGGCACGGCCACGGCAGTTCTTTCTGCCCCAAAAAGCATTCTCAGGCACACAGCTCCAGTGATGAGCAGTGCTGGAAGGGTGGCAAAGATTTTTTATGAGAAATGTCAAGTTTTCCAAGGCTACAGCTGTTTGGGGCCAGGATAAAATCCGGACTTTTAAAAAAATGTTTTCGTCTGGAAAAATAGTGTATTTGTATATACATGCTAGCTTGAACTTGGGTCACCCAGAAAAGCCAGAAACTTGGAAGCCAGGGCACTCCCTGAGACCTGGAGTCAAACCACTGAGCCAAGTCAGGCTGAGAGCTGGGGACGACAGTAAGTGAGCACACATGTAGGGCTCCGAGTTTGGGGTCCCCAGAATTCTCCAGCCTTCAAAGCCCAACTGCTGATCTGGAATAACTACACTCCACTGGTCCAAATGTATTCCAGAAACTCTGAGAAGTTTATTTTGTACTGCCAAGCTTATTGCTGGATCAAGATTTTCTCTCACAGCTGGTACAAGGCTAGCCTAAATTCAGCAAGTTACAGCCTGGCTGATTTGACAGGAGTGCAAGCATTGGCCTAGATCAGGTCTGGATCAAACTGCCACCACCAAGTGATCCAGCAGGGTGTAGATCAGAATTAACGATGCTGGGAAAATGTTGGTGTGTGGCAGATGGACCTTGATGTCCCAACAATCAGATGAACATCCTGCCCAAAGAGGCAATTCTGGGCCACATCCATCCAACTGTCCATTTCTGTTGTCTGTGTCCTTTTGACCATAAGCTCCATCTTCGGTTGGAGAAGTATTTTGTTTCCAACCTTTTTATCTAAAGTTTCATTGTAGTCAGCACACCTTGGCAAATAGTTTTAACTAAAATGTCACATTTTCCACGGGAAAATGTTGTATCAAGGCTTTCTCAACCAGTTAGGACCACAAGGGAAAAAACTGCTGGAACGGTCACATTTTTGGACTAAATGTCCAAAGGCAAGGAGGGTGCAGGCTGTGTCACTGTCACACGTGGGCAGCCAGCAGCATTCACTATGCATCTCTGCATCTTCACTGGTCCGGAGTTTTGGGGACAAAGGGAAAAGTGTTGTTTA
This sequence comes from Ibycter americanus, assembly GCA_035590275.1. Taxonomy (NCBI): domain Eukaryota; kingdom Metazoa; phylum Chordata; class Aves; order Falconiformes; family Falconidae; genus Ibycter; species Ibycter americanus. The sequence goes on from JAVJGI010000060.1 coordinate 25,767,227, forward strand.
AATTGCCTATCTCCCAGTAATGATGACATGGAATTAGGGTTGGTTTTTTTTTCTTGGTTACTAGAAGTGTTAAAAGACTTCAGGGTCCACCACCAAGGTATAATATTTAGCATACAAAATAAATCCCGTGGGAAAAAACAAGCCTAACAGCTCAGAAATATCAGTGTGACAACTAAGGAACTGGCAGCATACTTATCTTACTACTGAGTCTGCTGAATAAAATGTCAAATTTCACCAGAATTAAGAGGCCTTTTCCTGGAATAAGGTCTTCAAGTTCTAACACAGAAAATCATACGCACTGGCAGAATACATCTAATTTGGAAACGTACATTATGAATTAGTGTTAGACTTTGTCCTTGGCTCTAAATTAAAAGCTGTGCAGGCCTATATTAAAGGCACTCAGACATGATCGGCTAAGTCATCAAAATGATTTACCTCCAGTAGCAATGTGGTCCTCCAGTCAGAATCTGATGTAATTAGAGAAAATGCAGGAACTCTTATTTTCCTTATTAGAGAGAAAATATGGACTAGAAATGAATGATTTCGCTAACCTTTGAATAGCCATTAAACATTTGGACACATTTTCCTTCCCTCCCTTCTAGTAAATCACGTGATAAACGAACCCGCTTCATTAGAGTGTTTGAGTCCAAGATTTCACTTCCAACAGATTCCCATCTGAAATATTTACAGGTAATACAGAAACTTTTCAGGCTCTTGATTACTATATGCAATATGGAAAGAAAACAGTTTATAAATGAAAAATCTGACATAATTCCATGGAGATTCCACAGAAATTTCCCTAAGACTTACATATTTCACTGGGGAAGGGTTTGTATGCTACAGTTAAAATTAAATTACTGTAATAACTTCTGGAATTCTATAGCAGGAACATAATTTCCCATTCAATTCCATCACAAATATCCAAAATCTTTGTGTAAGAAACTGTTTTCTATTAAATTTCATGAGGCATCTTCTTAAGGGCACCATATTCCCTTGTAAATAAGAATTCCTCTTTTAATCAATGTGACCAAGTAAATCATTTGCAAAAGATGACATCAGCTTAATTACTATTTTTTAAAAGCAATTTCCTTACATATCTGTATTATTTTCAAGAGCAGAATAAATTTGTTGAAGGTTTTCCTTTAACCTAATACCAAAAAATCTTTCCAATATAGTCATTAATGCTCATACTCCACACAAATTTAGCTTCTTCCTGAACTGATTGTACATGGCTAAAACACAACATGTTTCTCAAAAGCATATTTTAAATTTAGTTGAAATAACACAAGACTGCAGTCTAGACCAAACATGCCATGAGCTAATCTTTTTCAGCTTTGCAGAATCATTTCAGCTTTCATTCTTACATCTTTACTGCCTTTTGCCAAGATGTATGGCACTAGCATCTCAGCACTTTTTGCCTGCATTAACAGAGGATGGCTGCTTTGATTTCCTCTTAAAGTGTTTAACACGGGTGGGCAAGCCCTCAAAAGCTAGGAGCTTAAGTCTGGATATGCACCTGAAAGGTAGCTGCTTGCAGCTTTCAGCCCTTCTACAAGCAGTTACTTCTCATTCATTAACGAGAACTCTATCTGTACACTTCCAAAAGGCAAAGCGGAGTTACTATCCCTGTTTAATACAGGGGAAGCAGAATGGGAGTTGGGAGTTGCTTGCCTCAGCCAAGGTCCCCACCTCCTCACCTCCAGCCACAAGCCACTTTGCAGACTGCTGCTTGCATTGATGCCCTAGAGCAGGAACAGGCAAGCACCCTCATGGTAAAAAGGGACCAAGTTGGGGCTGAGGTCTGGCCCACTTCCATCACATAACACCCTCCCAGTGCCTTCAGGTCCATGGCTGAATTACAGGGAATATAATCCAGTTCACTCCTGAACTTCAGCTGCTCCATGGCTCTCACAAGAACAGCAACAATAGAGCAAGGCATTGAAATCACGTTTAAGAAAATGAAACAGGTGTAACTTGGATTCCATATCTGAATCCCAAATGAATTGTGGATTTAACTTGAAAGCAGGTAAAAAGCTTAATTATGCTGCTAAATTGAGCTCAGGGAGCAGATAAACTGTCTCCATGGAGTCAATGGGACTTTGACTGCTGCCTTCACTGAGGTCAGGGTTTGACTCCAATTGAAAAGAGAAGCTTCTTCTGTAAACGAGACGGAATTCTAAAGGGTAAACAGGAATTCAGCTCCTGGTGAACTTGTAGCTTCAAATCACATTAAAGAAAGGGGTGGCAAAGGAAATTGAAAATATACCACCACCCCATTACACAAGTCTTTAAATCCATTTACCAGTCTTTAAGAAAATGAAGATAATGTGGAGAGCATAACATGCTCCCAGAAGAGAGAAGCACCAGCAAGTCCCATCCTCAAGTGGCTGCCTTGAAAGCAATGAGGACTTCTGCTCAGGGATATTCGGATTCATAAAAATTACAGATGAATCCACTACCTAACAGGTTCTTTTTTTCCCTCCAATTATAAAAGTTAATAATGTATGGAATCGCACTAATTGGAACAAATGCATTAGCACAAAGAATCAGAAACATGCTCTGTGCAAAGGCAAAAATTCATAAGGTGCCTCTTTGCTATGGCACAGGGAAAGCTTTAACATAATGTGTTAAGTTCCTGAAAAATACAAGTGCACTTTTTTCTGGATGCTGGCTGTCTTGCAGATTTTGAGATTGACGCTGAAGCAAATGCCATCCTGTATATAGCAGTGATCTCATCTAGTATTGACAATTAGGGTTGCAACATCAACTCTTGATATAACGAGAAGCTGGTTAAGAAAATGACAGTAACCCGTAATTGCCTGTGCTGGGAAAGAGTAACTGTGCACTCTGCAACCCACTCATTGGAATATCTGCCACGAATGAGTTAACAAGAAAATGGTGCAGGTACCACTGGATTGCCTATTGCTTTCAGCAAATTGGAAATAAGCCATGTAGCAATGTTTTGCTTGATTTGTTGGTTCATATGAGGTTGTGAAACTGCTTAAGTTGTCCAGCTACGATACAGCCGCCCAGCCAGGAGCCACTGCTATCAGGGTAGCAGTGAAAGATGAGGAAAACATAAAAATTGCTCTGGTAGGAAAGGTCCGATCCCGTAAGTTGAGAGCAACCCCAGGTCTGCTGGTACGTCAGTAGGGCGGGCAGCTCCTGGATGGCTTGAGTTTGCATTGCCCCTCCAGTTTCTGCATGGTGAAGGGCAACACAGAGGAAGAGCTAGTGCTCCTTTTTAAGTACAGACAAATTGCTCACAGCTCAGAATAACTGGATGCACATAGTCATTCTGGATTTTCAAACAATTTGGCTGTCTGTGCTGTTCTGAGCAGCATTAGCAGATACGCAGTAAGCATAATTACATCTACATTTTGAAGAGGGGAAAACCCACAGTGTTTTAAGTCTTTCACTAATCTAGCTATTTGTTGTGATGCATTTTTGGAAAACTGTGGCCTATGGAGTTGTATCCTGTCCATCACTCCCAAGACACGTATTTCACACCCCTACCCTCCCTGCAAACAAGTTTTCCCCTCTTAAGAATTAGAAAACAACAACAAAATTAAAACTAAAAGCTGAAAGACAATAAATTGTTTTCCTATGAAATTTTTCAGGCTAAAGTAAATACTAGTATTAAAAATTCCTGATTTAAACAACTAAGTGCTTGTAACCCTCAAATGACAACTAAATACAAGATATGTTTTCTCCAAATATTTCTGTTTTGCTAAAGCCAATTATAGACAACATTCAACCATTTTGACTTAGCTTATATCCCTCTCCCCCGAGGTACAGCTGGAGACAGGAGAGGAATTGTTCTAAATACCCATCAATCCCCAGAAGGCAAAGCCCAGCCATATAATTAGACATCGAGCAAAAGGCTTATTCCTTGTTCCTTTCTATTTACAAGAATTTTTACATAAATCCTTGGGTTCTTACTTAACTATTATTGAAAAGAAAATGCTTGACATTTTGCCCAGGTAATTACTGAGCAACACTGAATTAGGACTTTAGGCTGTGACACCCATACACACTGTCGCATCCATAAATATTAATAAAAGGTTATCACTTGAAACAGAGACAGAAAAGCACCTTCCAGCATAAGCCCAAAACAAAGATCACTGAGTTCTCTCCATCTGATTGAGGACTTTTATCTAAATAAAGCTGAATGACAACTTCTGACTTGCTAAGTTTTAGAGAAGGAATGGCAAAAGACAGGAAGAGCCATTTTCAAGATGTAACAGAAGAAAACCGCTAAAGGCTGTTCTAAACAAAGAACAACAGCCTTTCCTAAAGCCATCATCATTAAACTGCCACGCTCCCAAGAGCAAAAAAAAAACCCCACAATTTTTGTTCTGCCATAGTCATGCATGTTCACAGAAGTCCCCTCATATAATTTTGCACCCAGAGGGTGTAAGAGAGCTCACTTCTTGGTAACTACGAGCCAGGAGCTCAGCTCTCTTCAGATCCTTTGGCTGGAAACTGCTCACCATTCCTGCAAACTGCCAGGGTTTGCCTTCACTTTTCAGGCCAGCTGCCTGCCAGCCTGGGGTAAAAGCAAAAACCAAATATTGCAAAGCAAGACATGAGTGATCTGAGCAAAGTATGAGATCCAGGGACTCTGACACAGACTTACTCTGGAGGAGTAATTTAATCCTTCTACCTCCGTTTTCCTGCCTGAAAAAAAGCAGCAACTATCAATTACCTACTTTGTAGGTCATATATTTGCAAAGCCCTCAGGGAAATGAAAAGCATTATACAAACTATATGCTCACATGTTAACACTGATTAATTCTCTCTGCGCAAACATCCTTTTTTCTTCTTCATTGCCCCTCCTCTCATTATATCAGCAGTCTCATCTGGAGGATGATGAGGAACTGCTGACAGCTGAAGTATTTTCCGCAGTTGTTCTTTTGAGATTCAGAATTGCAACCACTCAACACAGCCGTGTGTTCAGCTGACTGTTTCCTTAATAGCTTTGCGCTTTCATGTGTTTCCTCATTTTCTGTTACATGAATTTAAAGCAATCTGCTTTCCAAGTTAATTTGAAATGATGCAAGATCCATTAGTTGAGGGTATCGCCTGCAAAATAACTCCGAGGGACAACTTTCAGTCACTATGCTTTCAGGTATATTCTCAGCAAACAAAAGCAGCGCTGGTGATGTGAATAAAATCATCAGGATTTGACCCAAAAAGCATCACAGCATAGGCTATGTCTCTGTGCTCTGCTATAACTGCATAAGAAGCCTGTAGTAAATGCAACAGCTCCTACAGAGCCTGAGTTTTACACCAGTGAGCACTCCTTTTGTGGTAGTGCTTATACAAATGACGATCAGAATATGTATACAGCTTTGCAAAAGACCACCTATAAGCATTTTTCTAAGGATTTTTGGATCAACATTTTCTAAGGAACACAATTTAAATATTTTGTGGAGTAAAACTATTGCTTCAGTTATCACAAAGTAATCCAGAGTGAAACTGAGGTCTTGTGTTTTGTCAATAGCTCCACAATGGTAGTTCCCATTAGAGGTAACAGATGCTGACCTCCTGCACCCAACAGTAGAATTGGGCTTTCTGACTTACAGCACCCAAGAATGACCATTGGCACTCATGGCTGGAACAAACTGCACTGGCACAAGTTGCCCAGAGCAGCTGTGGAGTTTCCCTCCTTGGAGATAGTAAAAGGCTGTCTGTACATGGCCCCAGACAACTGGCTGTAGGTGGCCCTGCTTCAGCAGGGAGTTTGGACCAGATGACCTCCAGAGGTTCTTTCCAACCTCAACCATCCTGTGATTCTGTGAAACGGGCAATGGTCTGGTGCATCTTGAATGAATGTCCTCTGACTGCCACTGCAGCCACTGGTCGGGATACTGTGGAAATGTCAGAAGTAACACTTGCATAAATGCAATTGGAAGCACCCAGACTGCCACCCAAGCAACAATTGTTAGAGGCTGGAACTGAGGGAAATCCCAGGGCAGAGGCTGTGGGATGGAGAAGTGGTTGGATTTTCCTCATCCTTTCCAAAAACTGCAAATCCTTCACTCTGAAGACATGTATGCAGTCAATAGCTTACAGGCAGGAGGTCATGTGTGTACTCCATAACCGAAGCCGGCAGCCTTTTAAGACAACAACAGTCACCTTTGCTTTTACTGACTATCTAATGTAGTGGGAAAGCTGAGCAATACCACAATAAAAAATAAGACAGGTTAACTTTTCAGCTGCTGTCCTTAAGGTAAAGACATTGAACAATTTAAGTTGATAATGCTACTAAGAAAAAAGAGTCTTGGAGGACAATCCTCAAGAAACACCACCTCACCTCTGTATTGAGCTGTTTCAAGCACACCAAAAAATCTGTGTAAAAGGAAAAAAAGAAAAAAAAAAAAAAAGGATTTTGGGTAGCTTTGCTCCTGCCAAACAATCTGCTCTCAACTGACTATAAAATCTCTCATGCTATCACGCCAAAACTCAAAAGGCAGAGAACACACTGACTAGAAATACAATGTTTGAAGTATTGTAAAAAGGGAAGAAGCAATCATGCCTGCTTTTAGAAAATGGGATGGTGGTCTCATTAGAAAGAAATTCAATTGCAATAGTTACCTCGGCATGTAAAGGACTCGCTCTGCCACCACAAATCCCACCCTGAAGAAGAGGTTGCTGGCTGGGATGAATGGGAAAACCAGGAACAACAAGCCAACCAAAACTTCTTTGTGTTCCAGTTTCTGCAATAACACAAAATCAAACAAATATCAACTAAAAAATCCAACTTAATTCACCACTAACTTTCCTCTTTCCTTTTGAGATTCTTATTCATAAAAAAAGCAACTTAGATTAATATTTGATATGTTTTGCATTTAAGAGAAATTATTCCAAGACACTGTTCTTCCACATTTATGCAGTTTGTGCTTCTGATAAGGCCAGAAAGTGCACAAACACTAACCACAGTATTATTACTCTTGGTATCTTTCCCAAGGTCAGCTCTATTGCATGCAGCTCTCTTGAGATGGCATAGGTAGCACTTAAAATATACCCCATATTGGTAATATGTAAGCATAGAATAGTGTGAATGTATACATTAGCAAGTCTACCACAGTGTGGCTGTATGTAAATACACAAAATGCCTACCACATACACACAGATTGCTGTGTTCAATCCTAAATGTTTATAGCTGAGAAAAAGCTGTTCAATCAGTCGCATTTCGTGTAAAGAAAACTAGCCCCAACTGGCACATTAATGCAGTCATTTTATCCCTTTTGAGACAATATCTGAATCTGAAATGGTACTTTCGCACACAAGATCTCCATACTCTATATCGGAGTTGGAAATTTGAGACATGCTGTATGTTAAAATTAATGTCTTTCATTTGAGCTGAGTTAATGCCCTTCACTTGAACTCACTTCAATGTTGGCTCGCTCTTTGAGGAGAAATCGAATTGCCACATGCAATTCAAAACAACTGTGATCTGCATGGCCAACACAAGCATTTCAGGATGCCATGATCAGCAACAGCCGCCATTCGTGCCACGGAGAGACCCAACCCTACTCGGGCAAGTTGAGTTTCAGATTTAGCTCCACCCCAACAGCATGAATCAGCTTATGCTTTCTGTTGATGATCTCAAAGAATGACATCAGGCTAACAGAACCGTAGCATTAGGTCTGTTAAACCACCCAGGCAGCCATCTGTGCTTTCCTGCCCTGCAATACTGCTGCCTCACCAGCGCCCTTCTGCAGCCATTGGGAGAAGCTTTGTCACACTTAGAAACAGACGCAATGAGAATCATGTAATGGTTGCAGCACCTTCTAATTGTTGTGGGCAATTTCTCAACTTTGGAGAGCAAATTGACTTCTCCTTACTGGAGGGATCTGAATTTAGATACAAGATTGAGTAGAGGAACGGAGTCTGATCAATGATGTGGGGCCAAGCAGCGCAACCTGTCTTGCTTTTCCATGGCTACAGACTGCAACACCAGTTACCACTGGCCTAGTCAGTGGCTGAAATTCAGAAGTCCCAGGATTAAAACATATTCATCTTATTCTGTGGGAAAGACAACGAACATTTTCTATGGGTACCAAATGCAAGGGTGCATGTCAGGAGCCTCTGATGTCGCTTTAGAGGAGCTGAACCACAGGATCACAAAGAAGTGCACTGGCTTCCCCTGGCTCAAAGAGGAAGCACAAGACAGAGAGGGGAGCAGAGTTAACATTTCCAGACTTCTTTATCAATATCTGCTTTAAACAGCACCACAGTTACCTGCTTCTATTATCCACTTTTTCAATGTCTTGGAATCACAGTTATTAGTGCCTTCTTGCAGTCACAACAGTACCTAAAATACATTATTCCCAGAGCTGAAGCTGACACCAGTCCATAAAGCTGATGAGCAGAGGTGCCTGTAATGGTCATTTTGGCTTGTAATTACAATGGAAAATTCAGTAAGGGAAAAAAAATTATTTCTTAACTCTGAATGCAAATTGTCAGTCCTAGCTCATGTCCAATTTCCCTCCCACCCAGCTCTGGACATGTACTCCATTTGTCTCCTGCCATTTGACAGTTCCTTCCCACCTTGTCTGGCCTAATTATGGTGCCCATTTGCTGCCACCACTCTACATCCCAGAGGTTTAACAACAACGACCCGGTGGCATGAAAAGGTTGTTGGGCCAAAGGGAGTGCACTGCTAATGCAGAAAATGTTCTCTGTCCCCAGGATACACTCTTGCTTTCAAATGAACCAGCTACCAAATATTGCTCCAGTTGTTCGTTAAATCAATAATTGGGAAAGCAACCTCTAGTTAACATCTCTAAGAAGGACACGGTGTTATTCAAGGCTGCAGCATTGCAGATAAGCAAAGGAAACTGAATGCTGGAGAAAGACAAATAAAACCTGTACATCAAATAGGAAAGAGGAAAATATGGGAATTGGTTCAGCTGAAGGAGAAAACAGTATTGTGTGCCCCTTCTCTCTCCATAACAAGTCACAGCTCTAGACTAATGCCATTGAGGGCTGCCAGCTCAGTCCCTTGGGCAGGGCTCAGAGACAGGAGCCCAGCACACACAAACCAGCCTCACAATGCAGCAGAGCCCTCTGTGGTGCTACTTATTTCTGAAACAAGAAGCATCTGGCAGTGCCTTTTTTAAAACATTTGGTTCAGACAGAGGCTTTTGTGAAGGGCTGGTCCTTGAAGGCCAGGCTTCAGCTCATTTCGTGCTACTTGTGGTCCTGCCTGTGAGCCAGCAGGTCAAACCGCTAAGTTTGTGCTGCAGTCACTCCAGAGCTCAGTTTGGGTTTCTCTACTCTACCCCGCCACTAACTTCTCCAAAATTTGTATGGGCATTTCGTGTATTTGACATGTGTCCCCTGCAGCTGGGTCCTGCCTGGGAGGAGAGGCTGGGGAGAGTCCCTGAGCAGGAGAGCAGGTTGGGGATGCTGGTCATCTGAAACTCATCTGTGGCCATTAATCAGACAGTCTGGACGTGGCCTCTGGCACAAGCAATTCCTAAACCACTGGCTGCCCATAATTCAGAATTTATAATGGAGAAAATAGTTACCCTATTCACAGCCAGATCTTATTTCTCACTTCCCTAAATAGTTTCTACTGGCCAATTAGATACTGAGCAAAACCAGCCTTTGCCCTGACCAAAGAGCTGCGCGTTCTTCTATCCCAGCCTTGCAAGAGCTGGAGGCGCAGCAGAGCTATCTGTCCTTGCCTTCCCAGCAAAGGCTAACACCTGCTCACTGAGGCAGCTCAGAGAAAACGGAAAAAAGGACAGAAATGCAACCATGATGTCTTGAAAGGATTCTGTGTACCACAGGTGATAACCCTAAACAGCTAAAACCTAACTGCACAAGCCTCATAAGTCACCACATTCTCCTTTATACTTTCCCCCTATCAAAATTTACTTAGCAGATTCAGCTTTTATTTCCCCTTCTCCTAGAGAGGCTGGTAGATTTATAAATGAGTAGACAAGCAGGACAGAATGGCGCAAGAACGTCAGGGACTGGTACTGCAGGGCTGCAGGAACAGAGTGCAGCAGGATCTTCCACCCAACACAAGCCACAAAAGATGCCCTTCATGTGTTCTTTAAATAAAAAAATAAATAAATAAAAACAACAACAACCTGTAGCTTCCTACATTTCTCAGGGAGTGAAAAAAAAAAAGTATTGGGACCATTATTTGGTTTAACTACTTTGGTCATATGAGCGTACCTAAGAGATAGCTGAGCTAAAGACAGCAGAGCCAGCATCTTCCAGGTGTCTGGAGCAGTAGTAAAAGCTTTTAAAGAGTAGCAGGCAATTTTGTTCGTCTTCATTTTTCCTTAAAATAAAAAAGCTAGGACTAAAAATTGTAGATCACTTAATTCCTTTTACAGAGAGACATCTCCTTTCCTCTTAAAGATAGTCCTTCCTTTTGGAAGCATAAAACTTTTCTTCCTATCTGTCACAGAGGTCTCTGGGCGGGAAAAAAACACCAAACACCTTTGAATTAACCTTACAATGACTCCTTTTGTTAAATCTGTTAAACATGATCCAGCGCCTCAGTGTCTTTCTTGAAGTGAGGGGCCCAAAACCAAACACAAGCCAACTTCAAATCAAAATAGCATTCCTTATAGCGGACAGTTTGGTGGGGGTTTCAAATTAACAGATACCTCTAATTAGAATTTGGCCTTCATTATATTAAAAAAAAAAAAAAAAAACCACCACCACCCCAAAAACCCCCCCCACAAAAAAAAAAACCAAAAAAAAAACCCCACAAAAAAATAATTTCACCAACAAACCCAACCAAAAACCATTAAAGAAGAATTTTTTTAACCAGCTACTTTTCATAAACTTATCAAAGAACTAAAGAACACCACTTCTCCCAAATGCAAGGCAAACAACTGTCACACTATCTCAAACAAAATAGCAAAGAATCACTCCAAGGCCAAAACCCACCAACACAGCAGTAAATCTCAAAAAGTGTTTCCTTGGCAATTTGGGGGGAAAAGGAAGTCTTGAGTTTACAACTGAAAGAGAACTTCCCGTATTACATACTAGACATATTCCTGAGCCACAAATAAATATTTGCTGCCGACTGTTGAATCACAAGTCTTCTACATGCCAGAGCCCACAAAGTACGAACACAGGAGGTTACGCAGATGACTTCAATACATCTGTCATAAACTATGGACTTGCACAAGCTCACTGTAAATTCCCTATTTTTCCCATTGAGAAAGCATCACCTGAGGTGCCAGATCCATTAAGGCTCACACTGTGATGGCAGGGCTTATGTTCATATCCCCTGGCAACACCAACAGCTCAGGTGTTGGAAACTGGAGCCATGAGGACAACCCTCCTCCTAGCTGGACAAAGTTGCACCTTGGGGAAGACAGCAGCTGGGCAAACAACTCCAAGCAAATTCCATTCTGTTCTACCTTGGAATGTTTCCGAAGGTCTTTACACATGATTGCCTGTTTGATGGGAAGGTGGCAATCAAATGGGTTTAATTTCTTCCTCTAACAGTTTACTTTGAGAATGTGGCAAGTGTCACCTCTCCACCATTTAGAACCAACACCTCCATGGAGCAAAGACTTCCTTCCTACCAAAAGCATAAATCACCCTCTGCCAGCGAGCTCTGGATGGTCAATTGCAGCCAGTGAGACGTTATACTTGGAACATCTGACTGCAAGTGCACAAAAGCTCATATCGAAGAAAGTTGGTAGTGCATGGCTGTATAAAAGCAATGATTGCTATTACACATTTTCAAACACTTGCAGGCCTAGGATGTAAGTGCATTATCCATCAAAGGAGACACAGAGATTCAAAGAATCCTAGAACCACTTAGGTTGGAAAAGACTTTAAGATCAAGTCCAACTGTTAACCCAGGACTGCCAAGTCTACTACTAAACCATGTCCCTAAGCACCACATCTATGCATTTCTTAAACACTTCTAGGGATGGTGGTTCCACCACCTCCCTGGGCAGCCTGTTCCAATGCCTAACCACCCTTTCAGTGAAGAAATGTTTCCTAATATCCAATCTAAACCTCCCCTGGCACAACTCAAGACAATTTCCTCTTGTCCTGTCACTTGTTACTTGGGAGAAAAGACCAACACCCACCTCACTACAGCCTCCTTTCAGGTAGTTGTAGAGAGCAACAAGGTCCTCCTTGAGTCTCCTCCTCTCCAGGCCTAACAGCCCCAGTTCCCTCAGCCGCTCCTCATCAGACTTGTGCTCCAGACCCTTCACCAGCTTTGTTGCCCTTCTCTGGACATGCTCCAGCACCTCAGCATCCCTCTTGTAGTGAGGGGCCCAAACCTGAGCACAGCATTTGAGGTTTGGCCTCACCAGTGCAGAGTACAGGGGGACAATCCCCTCCCTAGTCCTGCTGGCCACACTAGTTCTGATACAAGCCAGGATGCTATTGGCCTTCTTGGCCACCTGGGCACACTGCTGGCTCACGTTCAGCTGGCTGTCAACCAACACTGCCAGATCCTTTTCCTCCAGGCAGCTTTCCAGCCGCTCTTCCCCAGTCCTGTAGCGTTGAGTAGGGCTGTTGCAACCCAAGTGCAGGACCCAGCACTGAGCCTTGTTGAACCTCATACAACTGGCCTCGGCTCATTGATCCAGGCTGTCCAGATCCAGCCTGCAGAGCTTTCCTTCCCTCCAGCACATCAACACTCCCGCCCAACTTGGTGTCATCTGCAAACTTACTGCAGGTGCCCTCGTCCAGATCACTAATAAAGATATTGAACAGGAGTGGCCCCAATATTGAGCCCTGAGGAACACCACTTGTGACCAGCCACCAGCTGGATGTAACTCCATTGGACCTCTCTGGTTAGCTAGGACTGTTGATAAATGATGGAGACAGTGTGGTTTGGCAAGCTTTCCCACCAGCTCCCTCAGTACCCTTGGGTGGATCCCATCTGGCCCCATAGACTTCTGTGCGTCTAAGTGGAGCAGCAGGTCACTAAATGCTTCCTCTTGGACTATGGAAATTTCATTCTGCTCCTCATCCCTGTCTTACAGCTCAGGAAGCTACCTGACTGTCTGCAGACTACAGACAGGATTGCACTTCTTCAGTTTATTCCTAATATCTATTTGTGCAAACCCTTAGTGCAGACTGCACATAAGCTTAATTCATGTATTCCTGTTGTACCAGTCACTCATGAAGCCACAAGCAGCTCAGCAACAGGACTCCTCACTGGCCTGCACCAAACCACTGGCAGCATCTCACCTGGCAAGAGGTCAGGATCTGCAAACATCTACTCTTGCACTTTCCACATATACAGTATTAAAGATAAAAGGGATGGTGTAGAAGCACGTCAAATTCACTCTGCATTCACGCATAAGGTGATAAAAAGCAAACTTAAGCTAATCAGGAATCACCCTAGGGATTCACTCCTCCACAGGAAAAAAATTCTGCTGATGTAAAGTTCACAGAAGCAAGCATTGGGTGCTCCCAAGTCCCACCTCACTGGTGCAGGCACAGAGGTCATGGCAGAGCTGTACCACACTCTGTGTACCATCAGCATAGTCTCCTGTAGGTCACCAGCAGAAATGAGGATGGGACACGTACATCTATATCTTCTGTGGCCGAACAGGAGGGCACTGTGGATCTGTGGCTGTTTCACCACCACTTCCAAGCAAATGGTGCCATAAGTCAAGTGTCAACAGATGGTCTGAAAAACTCAAACATTTGGTAAGGAAAAGGTAATTGCCCAGCTTCAAATCTGGCTCAGACACCTGGCTTAATCAGATTGTTCCTGCAAAAAGAGCCACAAATTCTGTAATCACTACAATTTATGAGGAGTTTTATTCTTTTATCTCATAATAAAGTATTTTTTTAAAAAAATAAGGATCTTCAGTAGCACCAGCTGCTTGAATGCCAGGCTTAACAACTCACTGTCTTCCTAAAATAAATCAGTTTTCCTCTGTGAGCATCTAGTTCTAAAAAATCACCAACAGTTACTACTGATTAGAATTAAGCACATTTTATACTTCACAGATAGTCCTGAGCCATGGAGATTTCCAATGCTATTTTGACCATCACTGCTGACTGCTTATTAACTACTTGACACATTGATCCTATTTCGAGCATTCGGCAACAACAAGAACTACCTTCCAGTTCACCAGCAGCAGCACCTGTTCAGGGACTGATGTACAGGCAAATATACACCAGTCAGAAACTGAATCAAAATCCTTGAAAGTATCATTGGATTCCTAACCCAGGATTATCTGAAGATAAATCCTCGGCACATGTCTCAGAGCACTCTAACGAGATCATGCACTTTCCATTTCCAGAAGGAAGCAAGACCTGGTCTGTAAAACAGCTTATTTTTCAGAAATACTGAAAGTGCCTAAAAACTTTATTTACATCAGTGGGAACTGTGGATGCTCAGCAGCTCTGGAAATCAGGTTTTCAATTCTGGAATAAAAGCAGACGGTAGTCCTTTCCCAATCCCATGACCCACAGCAGGGCACAGAAGTATATTCTACCAATATTTCACTTTTTATATTAGTACCATAAAGTAAAATTTTGGTATCTGCTACTTCCTTTTTCCCTGTAAACCTCAGCTACCCATCCATTCAGATCTGTGTTTACAGACTTTCTCCCCAGGTTTCTAAAACTCCCTCAAGATATAAGCTCATTTTCCCAATCCTTAATCTCTGCAACCTTTAATTCCACTTGACAAGCCAATTTGAGCAGGATTCTGGAGCACATGTGTCTTTGAATGAAGTGGAATATTCCAAAAGGAAATAGGAAAGTCAACAAATTGCTCCAGGAATTAGAATAACGCTTTTGACCTTGTGGTTGTTTTTCCCTCTTCCCTTTCATTCTGTGACTGCAGTCTGCTTCACTATGTGGAGCAGGTGGGGAGCGGGAACCAAAAGAATAAAATTTAAACACATGCACACTGCTTGCAGTACGTGACAGTATGATCTTTGGAAAAGCAACTCTGCTCATGGCAAATCTGCTCTCAAGAGGTAACACAGAACAAGGGGATCCTAACAACAAAAAAAAATAAAAATCACACAATAGTTTGGCACCTTAACATTTAACTAAGACCAAGTAACTGCAATAAGCATCGTTATCTCCCCCAGCTGTAAATTTCTTGATCCTCATTCTGGCTACCCTCTCCTATTCACCCACACTATTATGCCACTCCAAAACCTTTCGGCTCTAAGCGGCCTTGAAATATTAAATCAGAAGAAGAAAATGGTAGAAATAAAAAGAGCATCTTTGAAAATATAGTAATTCAGTGTTAATATGCTGAAAATGGCAGAACTACCTGGCTCTATGGAAATGAGCTACCTAGCATGACAAACTCCTGCAGGAGTTAAGAGCCCATTTGGTGAGATGCTGAATATCTTCATGGTGAGCCAAATCAGAACTACTTCAGCGATGGCTGTATTTACTCAGAGTACCACACTCCAAACCTGTTATTTCAAACATCTACCAAGAAAAAAAAATGATGCAAAAGGTATTTTAACAGTTCTTGTGTTTGCTTTTTTAATTTAGAATAGCAACTGCATACAGACTGAGGAAGGTTTCTTCTTTTGCTCAAGTCTGTCAGCTGGCACAGCAAGCACCCTGGGAAGGCTTTCGTGTTTCTTCCAGCCCCACCAGGGACCAGGAGCTGATCTGCTTGCAGCACTCATCAGAGCAGAAATGCAGCTGCCGAGGCATGCAGGGCACCTGCAAGGGGCTCCCCCCCTTCCTCCAGCTTCCACTAAACAGAGTCTTTCTGGCTTATTACTCTCTCCCCGCAGCAAACATTAACAACAGAAGCCGCATAGAAAAACCTCGCTACTAAGGATTAAGAACATCAGTCCTGACCTTCTCTCTGTGTGGAAGGAATTCAAGTGGGCCCTCAGGAAAATGAAAGCAGGATTTATTTTAAATGGACCTTTTATGAAAATGACTGTGGTTTCCAGCTCGTCAGATAAACTCCATCGATAAATAGCCTTATTCACCTTGCCATGCCTTTGAAGCACGTATTGTTCTGGAAGTGTTGTGGCATATGAATTTTGCTAGGCATACTTTCTAACTATGCTGGTACTACTGTAGAATATTATAAAAGGCAATTGTTCCCCAGAAAGGTCCATAAGCTGTGATTTATTAATGAAATGCCAAACCTGGGAAATGAGGCAAAGGTCTCAGGAGTGCAGGGTAAAGCAAATAGCATGATAGAACACACATAATGAGTGCTAGCAAAAACAACAGAAACATGCACACAAAGGGAAATGCAAATGCATTCCTCTCCTTCATGGTATTAAACATTTTCAGCTAAGAAATAGTCTGTGAGTGACTGAGGAATATGCTTAGATGATATTCAGACATATAAACCACCAGATAAATGGCAATATGATGCCAATTACAGCATGAATTAAAGTTGTAAGTATAAAACGCCTTGTCTTGGCTAAGAAGCACTATGCAGAGAAATGTAAAGAGGCAGCATTACCTTAAAATTAGACCTGAAGGAAAAAACAACCAACTGTAGCATATGAAAGATCAGGATAATAATATATATCTCAGTTGCATGTAATGAATATAACCAGAAAACCATCACACCTTCCTGTACCGTATGTAGCCACATCACTCAGAGCAGCAAAGCATGTTCTTTAAAGGGGATTATCCTAGAGGAAACTATTTTTTTTAATTGATGTGAAACATAAGTAGCAGTCATGCCTCAGACATAAGCAAACTGCTGCACATCATTATGTGTTCCTGCTGAACAAGTAGAAGGTGTTGTGAACCACCATGAGGTACCTCCATAGCATTGATCATGAGTACAAAGGCAAGACAAGGGCCAAGCAGCATCAGGTGCAATACATTCCCCCAGACTGATCAGATACAAAAGCTATTGTTTCAAATTAGTTTTCCAGATCACCTTGCTCCAAATTTCCCCATCCCACACACATGACTTTTCCCACTATCAGCCCTCAGGTACCATACAGAAAGCAGTATCTGATCCATCATGTGCTCTGTACATACGTCCATAGCTACAACCACAGGACAAGCTGCATTTTAATCACACTGCTAATTAAGCAGCGACCTAAAAATGCCAGGCAGAATGGTGTTTCATACATCTGAAGGGTCTTCCTTTCATGCTCACTGAATTATTATGACATGTCAAAGAAATAACTGTCATCCTGACAATATGCCAAGAACTGTCCTCTCTCTAGTTCACCAGGTGCTCACCATTTCTTCCAACGTAGAAAGGCAGCGCTATGGGCCCTTGCATATGCTGCTGGCCCTTTGAAGCATCAGGTAGACTATTTCTCTGGCCTTGTAACTGGCGTGCTTGGCAACCAAAAAGAAAGCACTTCACCCAATTCACTGGTACCTTTGTAATCTACCTAGTCCCAAAGCTGGAAGACAGACAATGTCCGTTCCTTGCAGCTGAGGCTGTCTTTGAAAATGAACAATAAATAAATCTCATCTTCTTTTCCCAAATATTATTTTTCTGGCCTGAAGGCATTTGCAATAGCATCCCCAGCTTTTGTCGCATCCCCAGCACACCACTCGAAGCCCAACCAGGCTGGGTGAGGAAGTTCACTGCAAAGAGCTGAGGAGAACCTGAGGATTCTGAGACCCACTGGTGACTTCTTGGTGCCTTAGCTAAAACAGCTCAAGAGAGGCCAATTTTCAGAGAATGCTGCGAAGGCATCTGTGTGGTGAAAAATCAAGTCTCAAAAGATTTCAAAGAGCTGCTTAATGATGGACTGCAACTTTGCCACGTTTGTCACTATGGAAAAATCTTGGCCAGAAATGACACTGAGGTCCTTTACTCCCACAGGGGGAGATAGGACAAGGAGCAGGCCTTTTCTTAACTCCCATCAGGCCTCCTGAAGATGGACATTAATTGCCATGTGCTCATGGGAAGCTCTTTGGCCAATAAGCAAGAGGGATTGACACTAACTACACAGATGAAACGACCCAGCAAATAAAAATTATGTACAAGGAAATAACAAAGCAATTTTTCAAGTGACCTCCTCATTAAGTAAGGAGGACAACAGTGAAAGTACATGAGGTGGACAAGAAGGGAGGCTTCTCTCACCCAGCAGTAACAAACTGGAGAGCTGCATTCTCTGCTTCTGCAGTTTTCAGCACTAAGAACCCCACCTAGTAACAGATATGTTCCAAGCGAAGCACTTATGAGTAGAAATCTTGCACTGCTTCTTCTCCTTCTGAGGTCTAACAACATTCACAAAGCAAAATGGAACAAGGAAGCTTCATGCCTTAGATGTCCTTTATCAGCACTACACACACATGCCAACAGGGTTATTACCCTAATCACAAACGTCAACAACAAATTAGCCCTGTTTAAAATTCAATGGCAACAAAGGCAGAAATCCAATACATGCATTCTCTAATTACAGTCCATGTAATATATTCTGCAAGTCTCCTGTGAGCTTGTTTTGTGGATGCACATTCATTGCCTCTTGCCACTGAAAATCAGTTCAGTGTTCACGGCACAAGTATCTTTACTTCTGCCAAAATCATTTTTAGTATTTCCATTCTCCATACCACAGAAAGGAAAGTGTTAGGGCCAATGAGAATGAATATGAGGTTTTGTCCTCTCTTACCCCTGCACACCTACACACTCAAACGAACGGCACACAAACGGCATGCCTGTTCACTGTAAAACTGTTCCTTAGAAAATTGCAAGCTATTGCTTCCAGGTTAGACTTTGCAATGAAAGAGGAGAGAAAAATGGCTGCTAAGAGAGTTCTGTGCATTTGTTGCAAAAAAAACCCCAGAACATCTTACACTTTATGATATGTGAAAAATTAACTGATGCGTCTCATGCTGCCTACAACCTGCAAAATACTGCCTGGGGCTTCACCGAAGGATGGTCCTCCTTGCGGGGAACAATGTCATACGAAAGGCCACTGCTGCTGCATTTGGAAAGAAGCTTTCTTAAGAGCCTAATATAATGAATTGTGGCTGCGGTTCACATGTCCTGAACTTCCCTCTCCTAACTGTAGAAGACATTCCCAAGACTGTCTAAAGCCAAACAGGACAAATTATTTCCAGGAAATGTGCCTCTTCCTCCTGTTTGCTTTCCTCAATAATTCATTCTACTCGGCACCACCCAATCAGCTTCATACCACTTCATGGCAGTATCACAACTGGGTTGTTAAGAGAGTCATTAAAAATAAAATAGAAAATAGTTTTAGATATTCAGAATTTCCTGAAAAGCAGAATATCTCAGCTACCTCTAATTATACCTACAGCTGTGGGAAGCATGTCCAAGTTGACCCCCTGGGACCATGACCAGTTCCATGTTCACCGTGGGTTTGCTGGGAGGCTGTGAGTAGAGACTGATTAGAGCATTTTGTCAAGAATAGGTGATGGTTCTGGTTTTACTTGGCTTAGACACAAAAGCAGATCACTTCAGGTTCAATTTATTCCGTGTTCAGGGTTTTCAAGGATAAACATAAAGGAATCTACAAGATTAATTTCAAAGCATCCAGTAAGTAAATGCTTGGAGAATTAAATTCATGTTGCTTAATGCAACACTAATAGTGGTTAAGAGCAAAGCAGAGATCTTACTCTTACAAAATATAAGAAGTTGCAGTTTCAAATCAAGCAGTGTTATTCAGAAATCCAGACTGAATTGTTTTGCCTTTAAGAAAAAAACAGATGGAAAAGAAGTATGATAACTTCTAGACACTTAATGCACAAAGTATTTTGAAATATTTGGGGTTTTAGTTTGAGAGAAGACAAACTATTCAGGTACCCAAAGCAATCCTTCTGGATTATTGTTTTACTCAAAATAACACAAAACGTCTTTGGATAATTCTGAAATATTTTTTTCCCAGCAAGCCAACAACATTAATCTTATACATAGTACCAATTCCAACAACACGAGAAGAAATAAAAAGTAACCAAAACTTCAAAGAACATGGGATAAGATTTTTCAGAAGTATTCAGTACTGGGCTAATGAGAATTTTATCATTAACTTCCCTGGGAACAGGATTAAGTCTAATACAAACACTTCTGAATATCTCTAGCAGTGAGTAATGAAAGCAGGTGGAATACAAGATGATGTACAACCTGCAGGTAGAACTAGTGAATACCTAATAGGGTATTTTCCTGTATTTCCCATAGAGCATCAGTCAATGTATAACCTAAATTAATGACTCCAGTCTCAAACCGTTTGGTTCATTTTCTGCCTCTTATCAGGAGTACAGGAAGACTGCCAGGGTAGAGTGAAGCACGTACATGACCTGCACATTTTAGCATAACATAGGTATTAAAAACCTGTCACTCCCCTACTACGCTTTTCAGTGATAAGTATGTTTAAGGAAGAGAAACTTTTGCACTATTTCAAAAATGATTACCAATACCTCTCCTAAAGAAGCCTCCACAACAGAACTGAAGGAGGAATAGCTTGCAACTTCTTATGATCCACAAAAAAACACCCTTCCATGTAAGTGCATATCTGATCTCTGACAACTCTAGTACAACCTCACTTTCATTTCTGCAATACAATTAATAGTGGATCTGGAAAGCTGAACTGTGAAGCATGGCTTACCAACTGTATTATTTACGCTAAATAACAGTTTCCAGATCATTTCCAATTTCCACATTCCATTACTCTGCTGATGGGAAATCTTCTTATCAAGATGTATCCAACGTTTAGGTTTTAGAAGCATAGCAAAGGTAAGAATAAAATAACTGATTTTATTTTCAAATGGCTCTACAGATGACAGGTCCCAGTCCTGTCTGAAGCAAGCAACAAAGAGCCTAATGACTATGGGAGAGGCAGAGATGCTTAACAACTTCAGTGGGGTTTGGATCATTAACAGTAATTGAATGCAAGACTCCAGGACAAGTTTTGCCCTCAAATCAGACCAATTAGAGACTGAGACATTCAACTAGAGGGACATTTTTATCTGTTATGCTTGCCTGCATTAGTTATATAGCAGTATGTTTTTTTCATCTCGATCCAATGCATTTGAGAGGAACACTCACACTTACTGACCATTACATCTGAAGATCAGGACACAAAAGATTTTAAACAAAACATTGTATTGCATGTCTTTTGGTGTTACCTTGAATGCAGCTATACAGTGTAGGCTGAGTAACGTCATCACCAGCACCAGGAACACTGTGGCTAAGTTCCTCACATCCCAAACAGACTCAACCAAAGGGATGCTGCCAACCTGCCAGTCATAGCACAGGGTGATCGGTGCCAGTAGAAGCCATGCATTGAAGGCCAGAAGGTAGGAGTAAGTTAGAAACCTGCAAAAGAGAACAGGTAACATAATACACGGGATGACTGCCAACACATGAAATGTTTTCCTTTGGCAATTACCACATACTATATGGGAGGATGGGGGCGGGGGGGGACGACACCCAACCCACCAAAAAATCACAAAACTCTGCATGCACAGGCAATACCACAGCTTTCTGTCAATAAAGAGATGCTAACATAGGTGAGGGGTACTTCAACAGGTCATTTAAAGAAATAACATAAGAACAATAATATTTACACGGTTTATATGCACTAGCCTTTGGAAGATTAAGAGGTCTTCATCTCCCATTGGATGCTAGATTTTTGAAGTGACTTTCTACCAACTTCCAACAATAAATGAATAATGACTAAGCAGGTACATACATATATTGAACTGTTACACAGTTCACTGCATCGCTTCTGCAACACAGAATGTCCTTCTAGCTGAGGTTAACTTACAATTTATGATTTCTCCTATGTGCACAATATTGAGCAATTAAATTCAGACCTCTCTGTCTTTTCTCTTCGCATCCCAGCACAGAGGGGAAATACGGAAGAAAGGAGGCACACGGTGATTCTTGGCTGATCCCATCACAGTTTACTAGGGCTGGGGACAGTTTGCATGAGATGTGCCACAGAAGCGATGGAGAAGCATGGAACCTTTCAAAACTGTTGTAATCTTCATTAATTGGTATTCTCAGCAGAGAAGAAATTAATGGGGAATGGAAATGGGGAACATGCTGCCCTCTGGGAAGTATGCGGGCTTTCAGAAGACTGAGCAAGAACAGCATATGTGTGACTGGGCTAAAGAAAACAAGAAAAAAGCGGGGGGAAAAAAACACTAAGAAAAACTAAAATCAAACCAGCATCCCCTCTCCCTGCCAGCCTTTTGATGCTTGGCACCTACTTGCCCAAAGTGCATCCGCCTCAAACCACATTTAGAAAAGTTCAAATACTTTTGTATGCAAGAGGTCGGAGATTATTCCAGCAATCATGAAGTCAGTCAACCAACACTGCAACAACCTTAGAACAGACAAAACCTTCCTTGGTTTGCAAATGGAAAAATCCACATTGTACACAGCACCAAAGGTGGCAAATACTCAAAAAGAAATGAAGTTATATTCTATCCTGCATAGAATTTCTTCCATCTGAGCCTGCTTTGGCTGTTGTTATCACATCCACTTGCCACAGTACCTTGACAGGTTTATTAAAACAATAACAAAAGACGCCCAAGAGATGTCAAGCCATGTAGACAGAGCATTGTTTCACTCATCACCTGCAGACATGCCTCTTTGGGGTCAAAATGCATTCCCTTACAACAGCACTTACAACATTATATTGTATTTGTTGCAGAAAGGGTAAGACACCAAAGCTAAATGTGACTCCAGGCAGGCAGGCTGGAAATTCCCAGATGGGTGCTGTGCCAAGACATAGGGATGGAACAGGCCTGAATTTTTGTGAAAACATGTTTAAATAACCACAGACAGTTAGGATATCAGTTTCTCTTATCCAAAAAAACAAACATCTCCAGCGGCACAGTGACCCAAAAGAAGGGAGGCTTACAGAGCCAGAATAACATTTCATTGTAAAAAGTGGAAAAGACACATTCTCCTTTCCCTGCAAATCTTTCTAAGCTCCCAGTTCTGACGGAAAATGGAACATTCCCACATTTTTAAGGTTTTCAGCCATTTGGTACATTTCTATCCCTTCATTTTTCTCCCCTCCCCACTCTGAGGTAGTAAACAAGGGGAAAAGCGAGAGAAAATCCATCTTCTCTCTGAACAGAGGCAGTGATTAAAAAGCCAGTTTCTATTTAAGAAAGCATCCCTCAAAAACATAATCTAATTTTACTCAATCTCTTCTTACAATTTTGATTGTTCACTATTTCTAAAGAAACAAATATGTCTTTTCTAGTCACCAAGCCTATCTTTTCTGGACCTCATTACAGAGAAGCACAGCAACGCAAAATCTGGTGGAGCTTAATCACACAGGGCGCTCACTCGTGACGTTACATGTGGCCTGGCCTGGCCTGGCCCCACCTCTGCTCGGCTGCAATACAAAACAAGACTTCTGTATCAGCCTCAACACAATGGCAGCTCAGAAAAGGTTGCCAGCATCTATTTACAGCTACTTAAAAGCCAAACTGAGATCCATTTCTAGCTTTACTTTTAAAAGGAAAAGTATGTTCATTTATGTCAATCTGAATAATGTCATGGCATACAATACTGTTACAAGTGTGTATATTACACAGGATTTTCAGAAGTGTTGAGTTAATTTTGTACTTGATGCCTTAGGAGAGCCGAGCTTTTGGAGGGAGTGTCCTTTTATGCCACGGCACATTAACATTTTCAATAAGCACCACAATATTCATGGAAGTTTGTATGCAAACCAAAACACATACCAGAAACCCCCCCCAACTTACTCAGGCTTGGCTGCTGAGTAGGAAGGAACGCGACAACATTAGGGATCTTTACAAACTGCAGCACTGCAGTTAAAGACAGACTAGTTGCTTTTCTGCATCTTCACTGATAAGGCAGGAGCTAATAAAATGTTATGCAGCACAGAATAAACAAACACAGTTTGCTGCCACAACAAATTGAGTCAGTTTAACAAATTGTGCTAGGTTTGGCTGTGGTAGAGTTAATTTTCTTTGTATTAGCTAGTATGGGGCTGTGTTTTGGATTTGTGCTGGAAACAGTGTTCATAATACAGGGATGTTTTCATTATTGCTGAGCAGTGCTTACACAGAGCCAAGGTCTTTTCTGCTTCTCACCCCACCCCACCAGTGAGAGCGGGCTGGGGGTGCACAAGAAGCTGGTGGGGGACACAGTCAGGACAGCTGACCCCAACTGACCAAAGAAATATTCCATGCCATAGGATGTCATGTTCAGCAAATAAAGTTGGGCGAAGAAGAACAAAGGGGGGGACATTCGGAGTGATGGAGTTTGTCTTTCCAAGTAACTGTTATGCCTGATGGAGCCCTGCTTTCCTGGCAATGGCTGAACACCTCCCTGCTGATGGGAAGTGGTGAATGAATTCCTTGTTTTGCTTTGGTTGTGCTCACCACTTTTGTGTCACCTATTAAACTGTATCTCAGCTCACAAGTTTTCTCACTTTTACTCTCCTGATTCTCTCCCTCATCCCACTAGCAGGGGGCAGTGAGCGAGTGGCTGTGTGGAGCTTAGCTGCCAGCCGGGGTTAAATGATAACACAAATTTTGAGAGGAATTCGGGGCAGCCAGATCACCATGAGTTAATGCATTTCTGCTGCAAGGTTAGGACAAACTGCTCTTGAAAATGAGAAGAAATGCACTGATCAGGAGGGGGTTGTAAACAAGTCTCTCTTTCCATGTGCTTGTGGGGTTTCTGTCTTCCTTGGGAGCCACGTGCACAACTTGCTGCCAGAGGCAGGTCCCAGAGAAGATGGACAATCACGCCATTCCATTACAGCAATAGTCTCTTAAACACACTCTGCCAACAGCAGTGAATTATTTTAAAGCCTATGACAGTCATTACCATCTATATACGGTCAACTGGTTCACCTGTCCAGACACCCTGCTGGCAAACCCTTGGCCACATCTCTTGTCATCAAGCCTGAACACCCTCACTGTGCATGTGCCATCAGCAGGCATAGAAGCAAGATCCAGGAGGGCACTGCCCAATTTTAGGAGGCATTTGTAAGCTGCAAGAAAGCCTTGAGCAAGCTCTGATCAAGGCAAAAGTTTGGATATGCTTTCAGCATTGGTAACCTATCGTTGAATACAATGGATGGCTGTATAAAATAAAGCTATCATTATTCTAGGTACTAGGAACAGAAAAATAACAGGATGCTAATAATAGTTACTGACAATTCAGTGTTGCTTTTTACTTATGGCTGTCAAAAGCACCTGATACTCCTTTATATCTGTGTGGTTCTCGTACTACAAGGCTAACCAGGAAGAAAGCTAAACACAAGAGAAACTTTGGAAGAACCCTCTCACCAAAGCTGACACTTCCAGGAAATAATTGGCAAATTTCAAAAAGACTCAAAGATTCGTAGAATCATTCCAGGAGCTAATTACATTTCAGCAACCTACCTGCAAATGGTAACACAAGTATTTTCTTTTAATTAGTTGACTAACTGAATTACATTTTAAATTAAAGATCTTTATATTGCTGTTCGTGTCCGCTGGAATTCCAAGGGATAAAAATCCCTGCCTGTAACATCTCCTGCTCCATCAGTTAATCCCAGGCAAGACAGTATTACAGGTGAGGTGACTGGAAGAATCTGCCTCTTAATTGGCAATCAGTTTTCCCTCAGGCTGGGTAACAGCATTTGCATTACAGCAGAGTCTTTTTTTTCTATTTGCAAACTGAACACTGAAATCCCAGTTTCAGCGAGTATCAAGTGTTTCTTTTCACTTCCCAGCATCCCTGACATGTTCATAAAAACACAGCTCCTCTTGTAGGTAGCAGGTGTTGTCATGGTAATCCAGTTTGTTTAGTTTTAAATTTTGTAGTTTAAATGTACTGTTGCATGCCTTGTTTGAGATAAATACAGGGTGACTCATATCTAGAACCTGTTGCAGGAAACAACCACCTGAATTGATTGCTTCTGTTGCAAAAACGAAAGTAAAGGGTACTACTTAAAGCCATAAACAATAGAACAGAAAAATACTTGAGAGATTGTCTGTTACCCGTTGCTGTAATTGAGACTAACAAGCTTAGAAAAACCATAGTTGCAGCTCTGCCAAGTCCAGGCAATCACAGCACATGAGGATTATGAGACTAGCTAAAAAAAAAATTTACAAGATTTACAGAAATTTATGAGGAGTTTGATTTGCTTTCTGATTTTGGAGCATTTTAAGCTTTTCTACCCAGCACCCAGGGACTATGATTACGGATTCCTTTCTAAAACTGAGCTACACAAGCGATCACAAGACTCAGACCATACCCCACAGAAACTGCATGGAAAAACAGGGGCCAGTGACCCTGTTCTTTGTAGATGCACACAGCGGGTACAACCTACCACTTACCCAGTTCTGGGACAACCCGTCCCATTCCTGACAAGCAACCTTACCCCCAAAGACTCAACAGGTAACCACCTGCAAGCAGAAGATTTTCCTGCACTGGAGATTTTAGCAAGGCAAATGCAAAATATTCTCCCGGTTGGGGAAAAAAAATGGACCTATCTAGAAGACAGGTGATAACAGTGCACTTAACTGGTATTTGGGAAAAGAATGGGGTGTACAAAGAAGGGGGGATCTGAAACAGAAGCAGAAAGGTAGTCGTTACCCTTTCAGAAGTCACAGACCTTGTTAATACTCTTCTGGGACAACCTCCACACTGCCAGGGACTCAGGGAAGTTTCAATTCACTGCAAGGGTGAGAAGAGCTCCTTTATTAGGGAAAAGAGCTTCTCACTTGCATTAACAGCTGAACCGATTTCAGCTCGAGGCTCTCTTCATCCTCTACAAAGCCCTAAAACCAAGTGTGTTTGATGAGCCGCTTCACAATAATGTCCTCCTAGGACACATGTGGCTGCAGTTATAAGCAGGTGGTGGTATTTAAGAATATTGTCTTAAAATCGTATATATTTGCACTTCCCCTGGGGAACTGCCAGTGCAGTCATACCTTCCCACGTGAGTTTATTTTCCTGCTCTGTATACTGTCAGCCTAAACATTTTCTTTTCGTAGCCTTAGAAGAAAAATCACGCTCTGCTTATCCAGCACATTCGGTGATGGAGTAAGACTACACAAGCAAGCAATAGACATTCTAATTTCAATTTAGCATCCAAATGCAAGTATTGACTAGACAGAAAATCCTTGTAACTGGAAAAAGTGCCTGTGTGTTCCCTTTCATCAAAACTTTTACATCTAGGGAAAAAGAGCTGCCAGTCAGTAGAGGATAGGAGTACGAAAGACAAAGATACAGATAAACAGACAGCTGCAGCTTGATTAATAGCAAGGTAACTCCTCTGGAAGGTGGGTTTGTGTACACCAGGGGCACAGAGGGAAAGGCAGACTACATTGTGCTCTATAGCTTTACAGCCTGAAGAGCCTTGATCTGGTGAACAGCTCTCTCTCAGTTGTTTCAACTCTGTGGCTAAGAATCTGAAAAATAACAAATTCTTGAAGAGTAGACTTTCAAAGAGCCTGTGAATTTCCAGTGACACCCGAGCCTGCTGTCAGTCTTCAGTGCTGGAAAACCTGAGACTGATCTTGTACTGCTTTCCCTCCACAAAGCCCCGTGTGCTGTGGGTGAGAGCATGCCATCCACTCACAAATGTGATCTGCAGCTTGCCACCAACAGCAACACACTCCAGAAGTCACACAGCCAAAACCTCCAGCCACCAGTGGGCAACTGCTTCAGAAGAGGCTCACTGAGGTGGCAGGGGATGGAGCATCCGCTGGACAGCCACTGAGATACTGGTGGCTGATCCTCAGGAAATTAAAAAACAGATCTCATAAACCCACTGTGATAACGTTTCTGGAAACAGTCCATTGCGCCCCAGAGCGTTACCTACCCCACACTGGCAGGAGCCAAAGGGATGTCCTGGGCATGCTGCTTTGCCTCAGAGACTGGCTATGGTCCAGCCTTCCTGCATGGAAGTATTTTGAAAAGCAAAATGCATTGTGCCTACAGGAGTCAGCAGCCTCTGCTTCGGCTGCACCCTTTCCACTCCACATGCAGCCTTTTGGAAGGGAAGGCTTGTGTGTAACCAACACTTGCAGCAAGCACCATGGCCCATTAAAAATGCCTATCAAGTTGATTTCCAGAGCAGCAATACCTACCTGGGTTTATTCATTAAACTACGAAAACTTAACTGAGAGAGATGCTGAAATCTTTCATGTGGCTCTGGGAACCTGCTACCATAGGATGGCCTTTGCTTTGTAGCACCATCTTTCAGACAGGCTTTCCCACAACCCCCAGCCCCCTTGAAATAAAGGATACATTTTACACTTAATATATGGACTGTCTGGCCCCTGGGTAGGCATGATGGCAATTTTTACTGACACTGCTGCTCTCCCTTTTGTCTAGAAGTAAGCCCTGAATGCTAGGTGCCTGCAGAGATTACAAGTGGGGTTGAACTTTTCCGCTCAGGAAGTATGTGCAAGCCTGGCTAATTAAGAACTGATGTCACAGGGCTCTATTTTAATTCCAGTTCCCAGCCTAAGGTCAGTGAAAATCCCACACCAGAACAGTTGCTGTACTTGACTTCTATTGTCTTGGCAGAGCTGGCTGGCACAGGGACCCACTTCTCCAGCACAGGTCTGTTGTGTACCTCTCAGTAGTTCATTCTCTTTGAATTTACAACTGGGATTATTAAATGCATTGCTCAGAAAACAGTCACAAACCTCTATGAAAAGGAGCATGTGCCAGTTTTTATGTATAAGCATTTCTTCAGCTTTCTGAGGCACTGAATTCTCATTTACCTGATTGAAACAGCAAATACAGAAAGCCAGCTTACAGAGAGAGCAGTTCAACCATAGGACAATGTTATCTCAAGGCAGTCTTAGTAGAAATGCATTAACTATTTAATGCAACACCACAAAGAAGCCTGCTTCATGCCCAGAGTGATCAGCCAAAGGAGGTCACAAGCAAATGCCAACAAAGATTAATATAACTTGACTCCCAAAGATATAGTTTAAAAAAAACCACATACTTTCTTAGTTTGAAATGACTGGTAGGACTTAATCTGCTTCACACACCTTGAGAGATGCTATACAATGGGCTTTTCCCTTCTTACTGTGGTGTTAGCAATACAATCCGTTTATCTGGAGGCCTCCTACTTCTTTCCCCTCAAGAAGGGCAGAAGAAAGAAACATTGTGCAAAATGCCTGAAACATGACAGCCCCACCACTCAACCAGCTGCTAACACTTGAGCTGCACTTCAGTACACTGTTTACCTAAAGCTGGGTAGCTCTCAAAACCTTTTTAACTGCCTTCTTCCTCAACTTTCATCCAATACAAGACAGAATGTTTCAACAGAGTTTTGACATCAGTTTTTCTACTGCAACAGCTCACCTATAGCAGATTTTGAGATCGCAAGTCACAATGACTGGAAATCCATATTCTTTAAGGCAGGTCACTGGAGAAGGTACATCCCTTCTGCAGCGTACAACAGCCTGTAATGGCAGGGCTTACAAATAGCAGGATTCCCAACACCTTCATTTCTGCCTCCGCTGAGAAAGGGAATGATGGACAGATTTCATGTTCTCGGATCACCCTTGCCAAGAAACACACTGAAGGACACGGAAATGTGGTTTTCATTTATGTCACTGTAAGTTTTAAGGTGTTTGGGAATATCACGTGTAATTTTAAGGACAGTAATTTAGTGAACATACTGAACAGATGATTATTCTTTTTAAAGACCAAAAAACTGTCACTATTCCAGCATATTTTGTCTTCCAATGGTTAAATAAGTAATTATCTAATTTATACATTTGTGTCGTCCAAGACTGGGTACGGGTTACACAGAACATGTAGTCATGTTCTAAAGCCAAACTGGGCCACACAAAAGCTCTGTCCAGACCAGGATCCTCTCTCCAGCAGTGACCAAAAATTAATGCCAAGCAAAGCATATAAGAACATGATAATTTTTTCCAGTTTCTAGCTAGCATAACGTCCCCAAGTTGAATGTGGTTTCTGCATATATAGTAGCCTGGATTGCTTATTTTAACTTGGCAGATCTCTCTTTGAGTCTGCATAAACTTTCAGCACACCCACAGCATCCTGCAGGAAGGAGCTCCCCAACTCAACTACCTGTTGCAAGCTACCTCCTTGGCTTCCTTCAAATCTAAGAGGACACAGGTTCATTCGATACACCTTAATTTCTATACACTCCTCTCCTCCACACAATCATGATGCATAGGCCTCTCTCACACCCTCAGCCATCTAATTTATACTACAAGCATCATAAGGGCTGACAAAATCTGACCTCATTACTCAATAATTTTTCAAACCCATAACTTACACCTACCCCTAATCTTAGCTCCAATAGCCCTTGTGGTACATTTACCAGGACAAACCATGCCCATACAGCTCACCAGCTGACACAGAAACCTTGCAAGAGTTAACAATACTCCTCTGGGTTCATCCTGTGTCAGCCAAAAACCCAACTCCAAATCCAACTTTATGCATTTCATAAAGACTGCCACACATTTCCAAATTAATGTTTTTCTTTTTTATTCCACTTGTTGTCATCAGCCTTCCTCCTAGCTCCACAGAGTTGGCCAAGTCTTACAATAACATTAAACTCTGTTGAAAACCATAACACTCACCCTGGTGAGACAAGCACAATAACCACATTTCAAGTGCAGTGCAAATAAAGATGACTGCTGGCGAACAGAAACTCCCATTTGTGCCCTGCATGATCTTCAAATTGTTACAAAACAGCCTGCCGTCTGCCTGAGCACTAACCCTTGCTTCAGCCATAGTTAGGGTGTCAGTAACCACCTCAAGATCACCACCCAACGCTGGCCTTTCTTTCAGCTTCATGGGGCTTCTCCCTTCTGGTCTTGGCATCAAACTTAGCTTTTCCACTTCCTTCCTCTCAACTCAATCCAAACTGCAAATAACATCCCGGCTTTAAATTCAGTGCTGTGACCTAACTACTGCCTTCAAAACCTCATTAAAAGCTTCTCACAGCAACTCTTCATATGCTGCTGCTATAGGTGTCTACAGCTGAGGAACACGCACTGCTTCACAGCTTCTCTGAGGCTGGGCCATAACTACAACCTCTCCCGTGTGACTGGAGATCCACCAGCTAAGCAAGCAACCACACACACCAGCACCTACCTGGATGTTGAGTATCTTTGGGCCTTGATGTCCTAGACCCTAACCTAATGTCACCCTTTACACTGGGGCCAGCAAGCTGTGTCACCTCCAAATCCACCCTCAAGCAATTTACTCAGCTTCTTACTTCCACCCTGTGGAAACACCAGGTTTTAAAAACAATCTTATCCCTTCAGCATCCCTCTTCCTTGCACTTCAGCTGAACACACCTCAGCCTAGCCTTCCCACTGGCCAGACACACAGGTCTTCCTAGAACTCAGGCCTACAGCACTCAGCCTTGCTGGCTCCATCTGACATCCCGGTCCTGCACTCATGACAACTGGCGCAATGCCAGTTCTGCAGCAATAGCTTCAGCTCCGGCCACAGTAAGATGAATTCTCAGGTGAGAGTTACAGTTCGAGTCTGAAAGAGGATGTGAGGAAGGAAAAGTTTTGTTGCCCAGAGAAGGGCTGTGGTCAGTGGGTGCGTTGTGGGCTGGCAGTTCAGAGACAGTCACTGGGTCTCTGTCTACCTTGCAGAATTGACCACTCGCCCATTTAGCAAAAATTTGCCACCCCAGCTGTCCAGAAACTTACCTTGAGGTATCAGCCACATTGACTAATTTGTCTTTCCACAGCTCCACAAGATTGGCAAGATACAACAATAAAAAAACAGCTCTCAGCTCAGATTTCTTGTTTATATGTGAACCCCACAGGTATAACATGAAGACTACTGCCAGCAGCTCAGCTGAGCCTATAGCTAGCTCTGAGGCAGTTGATAGGTCACTGACTACCTTTAAGTGAATTTCCTGGGTTCAAGAAAGCAGGAGTTACTGAGCAAGCCTAACATGCTGGCAGGTGGATCCTGCAGGCTTACAATGGTGCATGGGATCAGGAAAGCCAGTTTTTGGCCTTGTACAGGTTGGTTGGTTGCAAGTTCAAGGTAGTGGTCAGCTTAAGGTTTGAGTTCAGAGAAACAAGAATTGCAGAGAAGAATATATAGACGTATTCTGCAGGTACCTCACATCTAAGATGAAGGCTTGTGCTAGGAGACTCAGGTTAAGGTTAACAGAAGCTCAGGACCCAGCTTCTTTCTAGATCATACAGTGCCCAGAGAGTGAGGACAGAGACTATGACAGGTCAGCAACAAGATCCATGGCACGAGAAGTGGCAGGTACTGAACCGCAGCAACTCACCGTCAGGGCCCTGATGAGCCTCACCTGGCACCGCACCTAATGCCCATTTCAGCTCAGCCATGTCTCCTGGATGGCCCTTGGACCCATTCTGTAAGTAGCTTGTCTCCTGGATGGACCCCACACAGACACATGTTCTCACTTGTCCTTACTTCGGCCTCTCGCCCGTTCTGCTGGATGGGCTTTGGGCCGATGTTGCAGCCTTGCCTCCGGTCCTGTCTCCTGATTGGACCCTGACCGGGATTCAGCAACAAACCTACTTTGCAGCTGCTGTTGTCAGGACCCATGCCTGAGCATCAGCCATGGGAGGCTGGTGCCAGATCAGCAGGGAAGGAACTGACCATCTAAATTTAACTCTGTACTAGAAAGCCACATAACAGCTGGCATCAGGGCTTGCTGAAAGGATGGGTTTTCTGGGTGGTAGACACAGGCTTCTGGGTAAATTGGCTAAAGTGAGGTTTAAGATCAAGCTCAGCAGAAGTGGAAAAGCTGGCATAACTACAGGGTTGTAGAATGCCTCCAGAAAAATAACACTGTTTTTTACTGGCAAGGCTTTCCTTAATTAGATTTGGAGCAGGTAGGTGTTGCTGGACTGAAGGTGAAGCCAGGGCTGCTGCTGGGGCCAAGGAGGACCTCAACCAGCAGCATTCTCACTGCTCTTTCATAAGGTCGTTAACAAAATCCACAGTGCTGGTGGTAAAAACAGTCACCATTTCATACCCCAACAATGACTTAGCTTTTGGTTTAAAAAACCTTCCCCTGTCATTACAAGATATGAAGAGACAAACACACAAAAGACATTTGCAGCACTGACTACATAGCTGGAATCAGGCCAGGATCATTTATGACTTGATGACCCCCACCTCAGCATTGACATAGCAAAAAGGGACAGCAGCAAACCCTGCACACTGTGCCACACAGGGTCTGGTATTAATGACTCTGCCAGAAACGCTGCGAACAGATCAGAGCCTTCCAAATCAGCCAACGTGCTTCCTGGAAGCACTTCTAGTCTTGATGGTAATTGAGGCTGTTGTCACATTATCATAAAGGTCTCCCCAATGAGATCCAGTCCGATTCTGCAGCAGATGTTGAGTAAGAATTGCTTGATCTTAACCTGTGTCTCAGCTGCAATTCCACTGTTGGAATGAGGAGCCAGCAAGGCCAGAAAGTGACAGAGGGGAGGGCTGTTCCCATTTTCATTTGAGGCATCAGTAAATGCCTCCAGGAGCTTCCAAAGTGTCTTTCCCCAGTTCAGTAACTAACCAGAGCAAACAGTTATACACATGTCCCTGTCTTAAGAAGAAATCAACTTCCTACCACCTTCTCAGAGCACTGATCTGGTTAGGTCTGGAGGGAAGAGCAAAGTTGCAGCTGCCCCTGCCTTGCTAGTCTGGCCCAGCAGAGCCAGAGGGATGTGGTATCAGCTCACCTAACCACACACTGGGTCCCAGGCAAAGAAAAACCCAAAAAGCATTTTTACCAAATTTAAGCATTTATGTATGTTTTTTAAAAAAAGATAGTGATAAAATAACAAAAATCTGTTAATACAAATTTCACGTTCATTGTTTTTAATTAACCCACAGCAGTCCATCTTATGCTTAGCCAGAGCTCTGCAGTATTCTGTGCCACTGGAGTCCTGCCTTCCACCTTCACTGATCAGCCACCAATATTCCACCAAAATGCATGGTCATCCCATTTTTATACAAACTTCAGCTGAAGCCAAATGCTTGCATCCCACACCTCAGGAGCAGCCAGTTTTAAGGATTAGGCTTCAGTCACTGGACTTTCCTGTCCTTTGCTCAGGAAATTAAACTATGTTCTTTGGGCTTTGCATAAAAATAAGCCCACATTTTTCAGTAAGAAAGCATCTGTAATGTAATTCTATAGGACCCCGAGCATGCTTTGGGGTTCAAATAACGCTGGTTGCTTTCTATTCTGAACAGAGCAATAAGAAGTAATTAAGTTAAGACAACAAAATAAGTCTTCTCATTTGCAATCTGTAAAACATTTTAGTGCAAATTAAAAATAATGTCAAGACATGTCAAGACTACACTTTTGAAAATTTTTGTTTGATTAGCAGCATTGTACCTCGTCAGTAAATATGGCGAGAATGAAGCTGGATTGTCCTGCTCCGAAAACATAGGCATGGATCCTCCCATTATCCAGAGGCGGAAATACAACACGAGAATCACCTTTAAAGAAGAACACCTGAGTTAGCAATGCTCTATTAAGAAGAACTAAAGTCTCCAGCAAATACTTTGTGATTGTTCTCCATGCTCTGCTCTGTTCCTAGAAGTGAGTCAGCTCAGCAGTTTAGGCAAAATTCAATTTTGCCACGCTATACAGGTGACAAATGTGCCAACCCTCAGCACAGACAGCACTCTACACTGTTGTGTCCCCCTGCTTTCATGTGTGCATTACTGACAGCAACTAGAGTATCTCGGCTACCCACCACAAAGGCAGCATTTTGAAGGACAAATCCATCATCCTGCTGCAGCTCAGACTGCAGACTTTTGCTATTGACCTCTACCTAAATACAGAGGGGAAAAAAACATGACGATGTCTTAAAAGCTATTATTGTTCACTCATGCTGGCACAGCTGTAAGGACAAGCTCCATCGGTGTTTCTCATGCTGTGTAATCCTAATCCCTGGAAGGACTCCTGAGGGCTGGCACTCCTCCACCTTTCTGGGAACCACTTGTCAAGGGACAAGCAAGGGGATCTGACTCCTAGAGCAGCACAGGGAGTTGCACACTCAGCCCACACCTGTGGAGGTGCTTGTTTTCTCCCCTGCAATGTGTCAAGTCCTGCTTGGAGCACACCAAGCAGCAGGTATTTGCAGACAGAGCTTTTCCTGTGACTCTTACCAAGCCCTGCACTGAAGCTAACAGCATGCCACTGAAAAATCAGCCCAGTGCCAGAGAGTACTCCTGTGTTTAGGGCAGGAAATACTTGCAGACGATTATGTGGTTGTAAGGGCAACCACTATAAATTAGAAGAAAATCTGAACTGAAAACACAGCAATATTCTTGTCTCTGCCTAGCTGAAGTCATCTAGACTACTTTCTAAGACTAACTTTGTATTAAGTTCTACCATCTAAGCTTTCCAAGTCTTTTGGGACACCACCATGCAATGTTCATTCTCGTCACATACACAGAAATTCATGGTCAAGTCCATTCATACTTACGTAGCTTATCACCAAAGCAGCTCTCTTCAAAAAAGGCCTTGCAGTATACAAGAAATTCTGGTTGTTATTTGCAGTCAGGTAGCTGAAATATAAGGAAACAAATATTTGTTGAAATACTTCTAAACAATAACTCAGTTTTCAAACTGGAGAAAAAGCTGTATGTGGTTTTAACCACTCTAAACTAACCTGCAGTAATAATGACATCACTCCTACTCTTCAAAGCTCTTTCCACATGACTTAAGTAAAATACTGAGACCATCTTCATATAATACACACTACAATACATTGCAGTTTCCCCATCAAAATCTGGGTTTGGTTTGGTTTCTTGTTTTTTTTAAATCATCAATGAACCCTTTAATCCTCAGAAACCCCCCACGTGTCTCACTAAGATTGCTGTCTTCAGAGTCCCAGAAGACTACACCAAGACACATTTTTAAAAGGTCACCCAAACAGAGCAATTCAGTTTTAGGCCATGATTAAAATGCAAAAACTCCTTGTTCTCAGCTCTCTGCTCAGCCTCTACAGATGGGAAGAACTGTCTAGCAGAACTGAACTTATTTTAAGCTTTTTTTTTTTTTTTTTTTAAAGCATATTCTGCACACTTATGTTTCATTACAAGTCTGCTGACAAGGTGTTATGATAATTAACTGCAGAGAGACAAACACGCAGGTGGCTTATTGTTGCTGGAACGTTCATAAAAATCTTCGTGTTTCTCAATAAGTAAAATTAAACTGTATCTGGAGCCAAACTACATATTAATTTTAATATAGAGTAGAAGCATTTGCCAAATTCTAAGGAGCTTTCTTAATATAACAAACAGTGCCATGCCTATGGCATTAATTCAATGATAATTCAATTTCTATTGGACCTTACAGAGGCTTCATTATTGTAATAAAGTGATGAGAAACAAGAAGAAATACAAAAGAGAGAACCGGAATATTTTAAGCATATAGGAGCTAGAAAAATATTGAAAAATGACAAATAAGTTAAAGAAGTTATAAATAACAAGTAAACAAAATAAATTCAGAAGGGAACCATTTGCAGGTTCCTCTGTGTAACATACAATCAGTATTGGGATACTCTATTTAAATGATTTACAAAAACTGCAGCATGAATCACAACATCTGCACACAAGTTACCTTTCCAAGCATGAAAGCATCATAAGTTTCTCCCGTGAACACCTAGCATATAAAACGCATCTTATTTCCTCTCCAAATTCCTCAAGACAGTCTATCACCTGATTGCTTCCACCTTTCAAGTCATTGAAAAAACAAGATTGCAGCACTTCCTAATGCTGCCAAGGGTCTTTAATATCTGGCTTTTTGTTCAAATTTTCTATAGTAGGAAGTTTGCAAGCCTGGTCACCATGGCAAGATGGAGAAAAGATTACACTGCAGACAAAAGCACCAGGGGCAAAGCCAGCAAGAAACAGAGGCGGCATTTAACAAGAATAAAGAAGTACATCTGGGTGTTCTCTATAAAATAACTGCTCTTCAGAAAACTTTCCCTAAGTGTCGCGCCTAAAACTCAGGAACCGAACCATACAGTGTAAAGCAAGCCAGATGACTTTCAGTCTTTGGTGTCTACTTATTTACAAATGTTGACATTTAAACACCAAATCTGACTTAAATGTCAGACTAGTTTTCAAGGGTTGAACTCCCCAAAGTGTAAAGTTTTTTGAGCTCCCACTGATTTTAATCAGGCTCCAGCAAGTACAAGTGAGATGAAACTAAGCCTTCAGCTTTCTCTCTCCATGAAAGGTCAGGTTGGCCTTCAAGTGTTCACCATGGCCCTGCTCCAAAGCCCACTGGAGCCAAAGGGAAAGACTCGGTGACTTTAATAGCATTTGGATCAAACCCCGGTCTTTTGTTCCCTACTGGAACCTTTTATGAAACTCAACCCCCTCGTGATTTGCAGCAGGAACAGAAGTTTTGGGTTACATTTTGTTTATGTTTTTATGGGTGGAGGGAGGACAGCCCTCTATTAATCACACTGCCTGACTCTTTTCAAGAACCTGCTTTCACTCTCTTGTAGTTTTAACTGCAACACTTCGGACAGAAATTTTCCATTACAAATATTTGCTTTAGGTGGAATTATTCTGGGAAAAGATCAGCCAGCACAGTTCAGCTTTTTCTCCAAAACTTCAATTAGAGACAGAGGAGCACTGTTATCGGTCTCAAGAAGTCTGCCAACTTCATCCTTGAGAAACTACATCACCTCGCACTGGTGACCTAAAACTCGTGAAGCAGCCATCATCTCTGGGCCACATGTTTGCCACCCTCCATGACAGCCACCCATGGCTGGGCAAGCTACAAGCTGGGGGGGCAGCACCTGCGGGGAGGTGGGGACATGCAGACTCCACTGCTTTGCCACGCTCAGGGGGGATCTGGCTTTTAACAGATCAAGTTCACATTGAAGATGTTCTAGCTGCAACAGCTGCTAGGGACAGCCGGCTGTTCGTGAAGGCAGCCCTTCAGCAAGAAGGGTAAACTTCATTTTAGCCTGCTGAGGCTCAGGAAGGTGTTTCTGTGCTTCGGGGCCTTGCAAACACTAATCTAGAGCTGGAGACCACCACAGAGCCTAGAGGAACCTTCATTATTACCAGCTCTCTGCTCTCTCTCAAGCCTGGCCTGAGGAGAAAATTAAAGCCAGAAAATAAATGTAAATGGAAGGCAGTAGCTGTTCTTTCACCCTTGGCAGTACAGTGCAGGAATGCTTACTCTTTTAAACATCTTGATTTGGACTTCTTTCTGTCTGCCTACAAGTAACTAAAATGCTGCCCACATCTCACACCTTCCTTGCAGCAAGCATAACACTACGCAAGCTACCAAGCACAGTTTTAAGGTGTGAGTTTATCTGCAAGTGGAAGTTAATTTGAAATGCTCCACCGAATTGCAGGGTAGCTCTGGTCACTGGAAAGCAGGCCTTCTGAAAGCATTTCAGAAAATCCTGACAGCCCCCTCACAGTTTATGTTGCTGAGCAGTAAAATCTCCAGGAAAAAAGAAACCCCTCCATTGACACCAACTGCAAATCACTCTGTGCTAGAGAGCAGATGGGCAGCAAGCAAGAAGAAACCAGAATGAAAGTAATGGGTAACTGGGAATGCGTGAAGCAAGAGTTCAGAGAGTCCTGCGCTTTCTGATCCTTCCCTTCCAAATGCTTTTGCTGCTTTGCAGCTTCAGTTAAGAAATGTTTTTTTCCATGGTAGTTCAATTAAGAAGCAAAGCTTTTCTGTTATGAGAAAAACTGTCTTGAAGTCTATCTGGAAACCCACAAAAGACAACATGGTTCATTGCTTGGTAATCCAGCTGTCTGCCCATCAGGTAAACCTGCGGGAGTGGCATAAACATATGGGTTACGCTCAATGCATCAAAGCCTTATGAGAACCATGTAGTTTTCCACAGGACCCTACTGAGGCTATTACTTGTTTCAGGGAAGGTAACTAGTAAAACATCTCATGTCTGGTGCAGGCAAAGAACAATAGATAGTTTATGTATTAAAATCAAATGAACTGCAAATGGGACCTGGTTGAGGAGTTTTGCTAAATGTCAGTGACACAGAGCATGTAAAACGTACATGTTAAATTGCAGCTTGCAAACACATCTAAAGTTACCTTGAACTTTGCTCAGACAACCTTGAAATCAGCCAAAGCTCTTCGTTTTGTCTTTAACCAGGACAACTAAAGAAATTACTATTACAATAGTTTAGCCCGTTTTAAACAGCTGCCTTGTATAAAGTCATTTACAGGTCAGATTTCCATGCATTTGCCAACCTCACCAGGCTGCCAAACATCCCACTGTTCGTGGGATCCACTCCCTATCACCTGCTCCACCCTGACCAGTGTAATGTGGCTCCCCATGCCAAAATACACACACCTATTCATTTCCACATGAAAGCAGGCATGGGATGCATGTAGGAAAACTATATTGATGGTAGCCCCATGCACCAAAATGATACCTCCAGAGTGGGCAAACATTTCAAGGTGTG
Organism: Ibycter americanus; assembly: GCA_035590275.1. NCBI lineage: Eukaryota > Metazoa > Chordata > Aves > Falconiformes > Falconidae > Ibycter > Ibycter americanus. The sequence goes on from JAVJGI010000060.1 coordinate 25,806,570, forward strand.
GGTCTCCCAGATTTTCATAATGCAGTGATAAAATGAGTGGAGGAAATCCAGATAGCCAGGTTTGCTAAATGAGTGTGAAAGGAGCCCACTTGGGCAGAGGTTCCACCCCTGCTTCATGCCAGCTTTCCTACAAAGCAAACCAGCATGTAATTGCATACTTGCTATCTTTTAAAAGCCTTTCAGGAATACTCCCTGAAGCAACCAAAATCACAACAAACAATAAATCCAAGAAATGCTTAATAATGCAGGGACTTCTCTCCCACAGTTCGAGCAGAGGCCAAGACAGATATTTGGCAGCTCCGGCTTCCTGAAAAGCACAGCTCATCCTGAAATCAATTACATCATCAGGGAACTCGGAGGTTTTATAATTGGAGACAGCAGGGTAGGTGGCCTAGTAAAACTCAATACTGTGCAGTTTACAGGAACGTAAACTTTGCCGGTACCAGATGGACTCTGTGTTAATCAAAACAAACTTCTCTAAGAAGCAGGCAGCTTTTTAATTTGCCTGTACCATTGGAGGCATCTAGAGTTTACAGAGAGGAGCAGGGCAGCTCCTTAGCTGCCACTCATTGCCACGGCTGTGTGAGCTATCGCAGACCAGCACTGGCAACACATTTCCCCCACACGCTGCGGCCAACTCAGCTTTGGTATAAAACGTGAATTTGCTCTTCTGTTCTCTTTGAAGGCTTTCTCAAGGGAAGTGAACAAACAATTCAGACGTATGATGGATGCTCCCCATCAGGGACATCTAAGAGACCCAGATAACTATGCAGTAGAACAAGCTTTGGTCTTTTGAGAGCTTGTTTTGGTCAGGCCCCTCCACTGTGAGAAGATCAGTGCTGCCACTTGTATTCTTCTCAGGAAACATCCAACTCCCAGCAACCACCAGAGTTTTGAACTAGCACTTTCAAAGCCCTAATACTAAAGGAAGACACTAGAAGGATGAGTATGAAAGCAAGGATGTTAACTTATTCTTAATTATTGATAACAGTAAGAGACCTCTAATCAAGACATTTTTAAACTTAGAAGGAGCTATTTTAGGCAAATGTCAAAGCTTTAGGTCACTGATAGATGCACATCTAATTCTGAACCAGTTTGACAGATTCCCCTGCTGAGAATGTGCAAGTTTTACAGGAGCCCTATTTTGTCTATAGAGATTACATTACCTTTTCTACTTAAAGATGACTTCTGTATAACCTGTGCAGCCAGCTATATCTTATATCAGAGAAGTATCTTTTCAGCCTAGCTCAGCCTGTGTTCCTCCTTGAGGACAACAATCATGGGTAAGTGTATGTGATACCCCAGGGAGAAAACAGGAATGAAAATCCATCGCAGAATTAAAAAATTGATTAAAAAAAGGGAAAAAACAATACATTCCAGACATGTCTGGATTTTTAACTTGCTTAAAATACCTGTCAGTGCAGGGAAATAGAATACCAGTCATAGCTACAGGTTTTGCAAGGGAGAAGAAAGAAAAGTCCTCCTGCTTCCTTCTTTATAAGTCATCTTGACATTCCCCACAGCATGTGTGTAGCATCCTTGCTCTTTATCTCCCTGGAGAGCCTTAAACCCCAGCCACCACTACCCACGCAGACCCAGATGCATAAACGCACACAAACAGAAGCAGTTTTACAGACTCTTTAGGGGGGCCATGGAGAGATTTTATGAAAGTCACAACAGTTTTAACTCATTCACACTGATAATGTCACATGTTCTTTGTGTACGTTTTCACTTGTGACCACATTTGGAGTTTTTGCTGTTTGTCGGATTTTCAGGGAAAGCAAGGCATAACTGCATTGTCATATACAGCAGAGAAGGAGATTCCACTTCTGGCTTTTCCTTATTCTTTTAGGCAAAACATACCTGATTCTGTGTGGGATGAAAGCAGAGGAAGAAAACAGAGAGTAACAGGGAAAGGAGGAGACAGAGACACAGTAAGGAATCAGAAATAGAAAGAAAAAACAGGAAAGCAGCAAAATGCATGTAACAGATCAAAGATGTGACCAGGAAGATGAAAAGGGGCTTGCCTTCATACCAGACATTCCACTGACAGGACGGGGAGACAAGGTTGAGCAGGGCTAACAGGAAAAATAAGACCTCATCAAAGCACAGCCACCGTCCGGCAGATCTCAGGAAACCAAAGCACCATGGCTGCAATTTAAAGCTTCCATCGATTTCAGCTATTTTATTTCCTCTGCATCACACACACCTGAGGCACTGAAATCCATGCTTAGGCTCATTATTCCCTATCCTTGCCCCATTAAGGGATGGTATTTCAAGGAAAAGCATTATAAGCAGCACTGATAGCAGCTTTAGCCGCTCCATACATTCAACTACAAAAACCCTATTTTCAGCTGTTTGTTCTTTTGACAAGTTATATACATTCATGCTGAAAGTTTTCCCTTCCAGGAGCTTGTGTCAAGCTGAAATAATCTTCTTCCTTAACAGTATCAGGTAAATCAGTTAGGCTGTTCCTGAAAAAGCAATTAGAGATATTTGCCCATATCAACAAAGTCATGCAAGCACTTTATTAGGAAAACTTCAGTGGTTCTGTACTTTGGAGCAGGGATTTGAACTGAGTAGAGGGACTGCAGAGATGCTCCTGTTGTTGCTTTCAGTGACAACTGACTGCACTTCTGGGCACATGACAAGCCACCAGGGAAAAAAAATCTCCATTTGCAATGTCACTAGAGGTTTGTATCAATTCCCGAGGGCCTCTAGCCCTACCAAACACCATCTAGCAGAAGCCTGCAGGAACAGCATCAGACTCTCCTTGCATTGCTCCTGCAAAACCATCGAGAGAGGAGACTCTCCTGCAATGCCTGTATCCAACCTGGAAGAGACCATTTGCTTGGACCACAGAGGGCTGAAAATTTGTGTCTCAAGAAGAGGCTATATGAGTCTGTGTTACAAGGAAGAGAGGGGCTAAAGGAGAAAGGAAGGTTGGCACAGAGGAAAGGGATGGGAACAAAGAGGAGCCAAGAAGGAAAGAAAGATGGAGATAATGGAGATATTCAGGCCTCTGCTGCTGTCAGAGATCCAGCAGCAGTATCCAAGAAATCTGCTGCCACTGGAGCTGCATTCACTTGTGTCCCCAGTGAACACTCAGGAGCTGGAGTGTGGCACTAGAGGCAGGAAAGAGCCCACCCTCCCCAGAGCAGCCCCACTTAAGAAAGCAGCTGTGCTTTTGACGAACCAATCTAGCATGAGCAGATGGACCCAAAACCACAGAGGACAGCCAGGACTCCTACAGACTGAATGCTGCCTTCATGTCTCTGCACAGAAAACAGCTGGCAGCTCTTGAATCAGACCTCCCCAAAACACAGCACAGTGTCCACAGGCCACACTCGCTCTGCAGGGCCAGGCTTGGTGAAGGGGCTGCTTGCAGACCCACCGTGCCCATGCAGGGAGTCTGCAAGGTATCTAAAACGCACTCCCTAATCACAAAAAACTAGCTTAAATTGCCAGCTTTTATGCAAAGACGGGAGGAGATTATCCTCCACTCATGCACAAGGCTCCATTATTGTGAGTGGAAATTATTAGGTGTCTCTGGGAATCAAGTGTCCTAGTAAAAATTTATAAACAAGCCATAAAAGATGTGGAAGCCTGCTGTGTTGCTTTGATGCTCTTTGTAAAGCCTTTCCTGCCAGTAAATGCACTAGTCCAACTAGCCTGCTAATTTACAGAAGGAACCATGGTGGCTTTAAAATTATGTATGTGCAATTAGGAAATTAAGACTCTAACTTTTTGCTGTTGTCTTTGCCCAGGACCCCAGTAAGCAAACTTAAAAAATAAAATCAAATACAGAAATTTGAAAGTTTACAACAGGACAGAAGAGGAGGAATAAATCCATTCTATCAGTAAAATACAACAGAGAAAGAGCACAGAAATCAGTGTCTCAGACTCAGTCTCTTTGTGGTGAGCCTCCTGCACTCTGCACAGGGGAGGAAAGATACACACCTCAAAACAGGATATAAGACATACCACTGCTAGCAACAGCAAGCCATCCTGGATTCAAATACAGTGCCAAAAAAGATTAAATAAGGAATGGCGGGGGGAACACAACAAAAAAAACAGGACAAAACAGAAACCATCACATTCAGGCAGTCTGCCTACTTCTTATGGACAAACACGTGGCACCATGCAGGCAACCAGCCCCCAGAAAACGCAGTGAGGACTCAGCAAGGAGCACAGTCCAGCTGTAAATACACCCAGCAAAGGCAAGCACCCAGCCCCACAGCAGGGATGCATGTGCTCACCCCTACACAGCCACCAGGATATGCCAGGAGCACCAAAGAACTCCCCTGGAGAAAAGGCCCATCACCTCCTTCCTCCTCCATGTATCAGCCCTAAAAAAGTGATGGCACAGATAAGAAGTGTGGGGGTAGATAAGGGTCAGCTGGTCACAATCCCAGCTCCTGAAACAACTTTTTACGGAATTTAAAAAACTTACTGCTACAGAGTTTTGACTTGAGGAAGGAGGGGAAGAAAGCGAACTTCTACAGCTCAGCCTGCTCTCCCTCAGGACAAATCCTCAGTTGTGGGGTTTTTTCTTAAATATGTTTGCTGAACTGAACTGTATTTTTAAAGTCATCATTTGGTGACCCAATAAGAAACTTTCTGCAATGCTTGGAGAGACACATAATGTGTTGTGAGCATTTCTGGTAAATCAAGTGAAAGTGGTAAGTGAAAGTCTGGTTTCAGAAGGAAACGTGGGCACAATTTGCAAAGAAATGAGGGGAGAAAATAAGCACCTGAAACCCCCTGTAAATGTAGCCTGAAGACTATTGCTTTATTTCAAAACCTACTTTTTTTTTTTTTTAATTCTTCCATAATTTAATTGTAATTTGAAACTACTTGTCAAATTCTATTTAAATTCACATTTTCACTTAATTGGCTGGGGGGGGGGGGTCATGCATCCACAGTTTGAATCTTTGACTTTGAGATAACAGGATGGAAAGAGGAGCAGTTATCACACCGCTGTGATGGGGTAGGGGGACTGTGGACATTCAGGGCAGTGAAACAGAGTGTGTATGGGGAGTTCACGATCACTAACATCCAACAACCAATTTACAGACATCTAGAAACAAACAGCAAGTGATAATGAGAAAATTAGTGAAAACAAGTGATAGGCAAATTTCGGGGGGGGGACACATTCATGCATTTGATAATCTTCCCTCCTCCTCCTCTCCTGGCTGCCTCTGCCTTAGGACAGTGAGGTCTAAGAGCTGGGACTGGGTGAAAGGACCATGTTAGCACAGACTTTGTGGAAGCAGGAGAGAGCAAGGAGTGCAAAAGAGCTAGCGTATGAGGCACTACTGCAATAGCAACAGTTTGCTTATCGAGGTGTTAATGAAGATGGAAAAGCTTGTGTGGGTTTTCCTGAAGATGCCCTCTAAATTAAAAGAGGTTAGAACCTGTTCATTTACACTGAGAATCTTCCCAAATTCACACAATGGAAAGGAAAGGGATGGCCTTTGTTTGGATCCAGACTTTCTGTCAAAAGCCACCAGTAGCAGAGACACTAAATTCAGCTGTATCGTCCTCAGACTGAAGCTTGGCCCATTGTCCACAAACTTTTCCTTCGAAATGAAACCCATGCATCAGCTACTTTAAAAACAGTTTACTGGATGTCAACACTAAATACTTCAGGAAGAAGGTATTTCCCTTCCGGAAAATTCTTAATCTGACATTTGATCTACCATGTCCCTTTGCTTCTGTCAGATTGAATAAAGCAATCTGTAAATATGTCGCAGCCATCTCTAAACACAAAATAAATGGTAAAAAAAACCCCACCTTCCTCACTCTTTTCTTGTTAGGAAACTGTCTGTTATTTTTAACATCCTCAAAAATAGCTTGTTCTTTTTAAATATGAATGACACGAGTCTGTTAGCAATATAGCAAAGAAGCAAAATAACATTCTTCAGAGCTGGTATTCTTTCAGAGAAACTTTTTGATGTTTGCAATCAAATGCAACTCAATGCCAAAGTTATACTGCAACACAGAAAGAATCTGAAAGAAAACAATTCAAAAATTGGCAGCAAATTACTTCTTTTGTCAGCAGCCCTGTAAGTAAATTGTGCCTGTGCTGTTACTGTTGGCATGAAATACCAAACACTGCACTTCCAATAACTTTTATCTCGGTCACCTTCCACACAATCATCTACGCACAAAACCTTAAATTCTTCAAATTAAAAATGGACCAGTTCTTTCATCACAGGCACTCGTGGTTCGGTTATGATAGGGTTCATCTGTGAAAAATATAAATTAAAATCCACAACAGCCAGTAAAGATTAGTGGCTTACTTTAAATGGATTTCCTCTGCAAAGCTATTCTTTATATCTCATCTAAACAGATAATAAATGGTAAAAGCCAAAAGCATATCAATAAAAGAATAACTCTATAACTTGGCAGAATTAGAAAAAATAATTACATTTTATCCTATTTTGACCACAGTTCAGTCTCATCTACTGCCAGAAAAATAAGACCACAAATGTTCCAGTCTTCTTCAAGTTACTAAGATATTTACTTTGAACTGCATTGGTAACTTCCAAAAATAATCAGTAGCAAGAAAACAACATCATTTTGTAGTCTCCATCTCCACAGAAGCGGGCTTAAATTCTGGTATTTAAAAGCCTGGCAAATATGAAAGATCCTGCACTGTTGCTCACAGGAAAGCTTATGGGATGTTGCACTTAGCCAAAAATCCGAGCAGCTTCTGCCTCGGGGATTTTGCAACAGCCTGTAACGTACCAATCACATCAAACTTTTACAGGATGGGACTGGAGTTGACACCAAGTAACCAAACCTTCCCACCTAACTGACAGCCTCTCTTCCCCAGACACCCCACGCTAGAAGGCACATCACCCGCTTGGCTTGAGGGGAACCCATGAAAACCTACCGTGCAGTTTGTTCAAGGCTTTGTCACCCTCCAATGTAGCCATGGTCTGGGTTGTTCTGGCAGACCACAGCCAAGATCACTTTAACAAGGTCATCTCGTACCAAAGGTCCCTTCCACAGCACAGCTGCAATGCAGCTCCACACTGCCAAAGGGACACCCACCCCGGCACCGTGTGGGGCATCTTCCAGCATCACGCCTGTCCCACAAGTCAGCCAAAAGGAGGGTGTGAGGGCGTGGGCAGACAGGCCACGGGACAGACAGACCCTGGTGGGCAAGGAGGAGCCACGCCTTGTGGGAAAGGTTGCATGTTGCTTCTCTGGACTCCAAACACTGATGGGATCTCATAAAAAATGATGCAGATGTCTAGAGAAGGTGGCCCATTGCAGCTAAAGCAGGAGAACTGATTCTCCTGAATTTACTTGTAAAGAAGCCCCAGGACAAGCAACGCTGCAACAAAACTGATCTAAAAACTCTTGCATAGATGTGCTCACCGGAAACAGCTATTTTCATTAAACTGATTTTTTTTTTCTTTTCTTGTTCCCTTTTAATATTTGCACTGCCTATGTTTGATCCTATTATTAAACACAATAAATAGCCCCTTGTTGAATAATTAAGAAAAAAGTACCAGCCAGTGTGGGTAGTATTGCCAACCAAGACTGAAGACAGAATGATGCCGTTATTTCTGTATTTGAGTTATTGATTAAATGTAACATCCATAAAGCAGCAATCAGAATTGCTATTCTGCAAACATTCCCAGAGAAATAAAGGCTTGTTCCAAGTGCCAATCATATATACTTCTGTGGTTAGAATGCAATTAAACAAGTAAAGAATTCAATATACCCACAAACCAAACAAAAACAAATCACAGAAACCTGAACTGTCGAGCAAAAACAAACGAAAGATTTTTAAAACATAATTCAAAAATCAGAAGTGTCAATACAGGCTGTTGTTTGTAAGCCATTGTAAAAACTTTCAGGTTATATGTATATGTATTATTCATACACAGGAAAAAGGATCTTTTCCCAAAATATGTCTCAGTAGGAAAAATCTTGTGGAACAGCAATGCACTACTTACTCCAGAAAACTGTCTTTCTTTTTTATGCTTCCTGGTTTACTTTTCAAGCTTTTTTTAAGCAGTGAAATGGATGAGAAGAAAAACATTCTTGAATTATCTATGTAAAACTCTTGCCCTCAGACCCTGAAGAAAGAAGGTTATTCTGAGAAAAATAAGAGAGTAAGAATAATACCAAACAAACGTCCTGAATCAACAGTCTCAGTTTGATTGCCAGAGAGCAACATCCTCACCAAAGGCTGTCATACTCACCGACAGCAAAGAGCCAGAGGCAGAGGCCATGCCAGGGGGACACTGGAGCCTGCTCCGGTGAGATCCTGCAGCCCAACGGAGCGAGCAGCAAGCCCTGCGCACTTCCACCTCCCATGGAGGGAAGGGACCAGGTGCTTTGGCAGAGTACAGGTGCACACCTTCACTGGGAGCATAAGCTTTCAAATCACACTTAGCTTGTGGATCCTGCATGGGTAAGAAAGGAGCAGTCTCCAAACCAGCAGTGGTTTCTATCAGATTTCGCCACCACACACCCCTCCTGGGGTGGTTAGCATAGGAGGCGCCTACGCTATGGGCACCAGCCCTGGCTCGGAGCTTCTCCTCTGTGGCAGTGAGTCTCTAACGTGCCCTGCTCAGAGCAGGGGGTTACTGCTATGTTTTCTGAGGAGCAGAGAAGTGGTGGAATGGAGTTTACCTAAGTGGTTGCTGCCTGTCAAAGCTTCCTCCAGAGAGCACAAGCTCACCCAAGCACACTTCACTTGAGCAAAGCTATTTTGTCTGCTTCAGTTTTGTTTCCTTGAATTGATAGCTCAGGAATATGACGGAGAAGAAGAAAAGGGCACTTTTCACAAGGGCCAGAAAGAAACAGATTCTGCTAGATGGATGGAGCAAACCAAGGCAAAGTGTTGATGAACATGCTGTGCTTCAGGCAACTTACTAAAACTCACATTACAAAAATCACTACAAATTATCTGCATGAGTTTAAAGTCTTGACCAAACCATACATGCCACATTACCCTATAGGCTGCTTGCCTCAGGTAAAAAGAAAAATTCTGCCCAATTCACTGGTAGCTATTACAGAGCAATAACCCACTGCTCCTTTTTTTTGTTTGTTGGGGTTTTTTACGCTCTAATGAGCTTGTTTTAGTGCCCTGAGCAGATCCAGGAGTCTCTCCCTTTGCAAACAGCCACCTGACAGCACACCAGAGCAGCTGTCTCCAGAATTAGGACAGAGACATCGAAACACAGAGGCAAATTGATCCGATCGATCTCTCAGAGAGTTGAGAAGCACAGGGTCCTTGGAGACCTTTATTTTTTCAATCTGCAATGAAAGGGCCTGGCAGTAAACTGGAGAGAGCCAGTTTTATAAGCTAGGAGGGAAATGATTATAGAACTGTAGCAGTTCAGGGATCTTCCAGCTGGTTTAAATGATTTGGCTTCCTTACGAACATACTGAAAGGGGGGGGAAAAACTTCTGAAGGTCAGCCACAAGTGCTATAGCTACCACTTGAAGCAGAGTTCCCAATTTATTCTCAAACATTCAAAGTAGAGATGGGGACAGGGGGAAGGAGGAGGAATTCAGAGGGGGCAACGGAGGTTAGTGCCTCCGTATGCAAATATGGATTAAGGAAGCACACCATCTCTTGGCAGTATCTGACACAACTGAGCAAAATCAAGAGAGGCACAGAGAGCAACACCATTTACACCGAGCTCCGCTGACTACAGCAGGCAGGTGCTCAGGTGAGGTGTAAATTCAGATTTCCCGGGAAGTGCTGACCTGACCTCACTCTGCCATGGCTCAAAAGGTGGCTTTTGCTGCTGGGTGAAATACCCCTTCCTGAAGGGAACAGGAGCTGATTCTTTGCCTCCTTCATTTAGTTTTGTGTTTTTATTACACAGGCTTAACTATTGTATGTGCCATACTGATAGTTTCGCAGGGAAGCAATAACATTCCTAAAATGCTCAGAGAGGAAGGGAGCATTCATTTCAGTTGAAACTTTTTGGTCATTTCAACCCAGATTTGCAAATACCTTTGCCATCCCCACACTACACTTTTGCAAGCTCCACGAGAAAAATACATGCAGTTGCATTGACCAGCCTTCAGCAATACAGGCTGGTGGGGACCAGGAGAAGCATCTTAATAGCCTCCTCTTTCTGTCCCACCCCTGGGAAGCATGTGTGACTGTTACTGAACCTAAGTCTTTCTCTAAGTTTCTTACTTAGAAAATGTCCAAAATAGAATCAAAACATGCTGTTCACTGAGAAACGCTTTTTTTTGTTTGTTTGTTTTCTTGTTGTTTTGTGTTTGGGGGTGGGGTTTTGTTTTTTGTTTGCAGGCTGTTAGGTTTAATAATAAAAACAGTTCAGTTTAAGCAGAACTTTTTAGCATGTCCAGGGTTTTTTTCATTAGGATGAACCTAATAAATTAATTTTCACCCTGCTGGGAGTCAACAGGAGCTCATTCTTGTTCCCTCCTTCCTCCAAGGTCAGCAGGCTGCACTCCAATTTGGTTCCTTGTTGGCATAGGCTGCATGCTGACTTTGGAAGCTCCTGTGCTGGCTGGACCGCTGCAAACTCTGAAGCTGTCCCCACTGCCTCCTCATCTGCTTGGGTAGGGGTGAGGAGGCTGGCAGCAGCAGGGGCTGCCTCCAGCACACATTACAGCACCGCTGGCTGCACGGAGGCTCTCCATGCCCTTTGCCCATCTCCTAGGCACAGAAGCAAGGCTTATAGCTGACTATGTGATTTTGACCTGATGCAAACATTGGTGTGAGTGAAAGCATTTCAAACACATAACTGGGATCCTGTCTATGCCTCTCCAGTAACATCTTCGGATTAAGGACTGTATTACACCAGATCACACTCCTTGCCTCAGCCAACCATCCCCCAATTGCACACAAGCTCACTTTAAAACTCAAAGGTGCCAGATACCTAATTTATCTCAATTTCTTTTTCTCTCTTACTGATCTGTCTCACTGACTTTGCAAGGCCGCATCTGATATAAATAATATCAGCATCCACCAAGTTACGGAAAAGGAAGACAAAACCCTACAGACTCCATCCCACTTTCACTTCTGTCAACCGCCGCCTCTTGCTGATTTCACAGCAGGAATCATAACTTCTTTCTACTTCTGTATTACTATTTTTTAAAACAGCTTTTGGTAGAGGGCCAGCACTTGATGAAGAATGAGACAATCCCACTGGGTGCTATTCATCCGTGCCCTGCCAACGCTCCTGGTGCTAACCGACCCACTGCTCGGGATTTACAACGCTTATGCGAGCACATCACTGCTCGGGATCATCACCACCCAGTAGGGCATGCTCCCTCTCCTGCCCTCTTCGCTCTGCCCGGTAACTATCATCGGGACAGCATGCATCAGGAATCTGACAGATCAGTCTACTCTCCTGAAACAACACACTTCAAGCCACATACTAAAATCCTGGTGAAAGCTGCTGGAAACCCCTGCAAGAAGAGCAGCAGCAGAGGCGGTATTCAGAAGGGCTAACTTCTGCCTGGGAAACAAGCCTCCCTGTGTGCCCTTTCTGATCAGCAGTGAAAGGGGAGGGGTGATGCAGAGCCATCCTTCCCTTTGAGTCACCCTCTGGGGACCCTCTTTCTCTCCATCAGCTACCGAGCGAGCTCACCTCCCTTGGACTCAGCTCCCCCAAAACCCACAGTCCAGATGCAGCTCAAGCTCTGACAAAAATAATTCAAGCTACCGACACAGGAAAAACCACCTTTTGGGTCTGGTATTTCTTGTGCGCAAGAGCACAAGATACTTTCACCCTCTTGGCAACCCTGCCTTTGAGTTCCCAGCAACTGATGCCAGCTTTGATGGAAAAATATGCTCAAAAAGCATGGGCTAGCTTTTCCTTTGCTGTTCTGTGGGTCAATCAAAGAGACAGATTCATAAATGGAAAAGCTTCTGTCATCTCACAATAGCAGTACATAGACAGACTGCCTCTTGACAGGAAGAAAATAAGACGACTACAAATAACGTTGATATGGTAACACATGCATAAAATCAGTAATGAGAAGGCCAGAGGAGAGCTTATCCAGAGCCCCAAGTGCCAGCCAGTCTTACAGCACTTTGGCAGAGGCAACTCTGGAAAAACAAGATGGGGCTATTTGCTTTATAGCTTGCAGATTGTCTGTGTCAATGCAATCATACCTCAGCCATCTGTTTCAGCCAAAACTCAGAGACCAAACAGTTCCCAAGATGCTGAACTCAGTCAGGCTCTTTGGGACCACACGCCTTGGGTCTGAGAGGGGAGCACCTGGCTGCCCCACAGACACTGGATCTCACCAGACAGTCTGTCTCTCAATGAGCATTGCCAAGCCGAGTATGAGCCGCACTGCTGGGCTTCTCCTCAGAGAGCCAAATTTTGATTAACATCACCTGTGTTTCTTTGTATGTAAGCAAGCTGCCCACCCCACAGTCCACTACAGGACCTATCAGATGGCTCTCCAGGAATGTACAGCCCATGATCATACTTCCCATTAGGAGTTTCAAGGACTTGCCCTCCAGAATGGCAGAGTGGATTAAACAGAACAAGCCACAGCAATGCCTAGCACAGAAAAAACTGCAACATCACCACCACCGGAAATGAAATGGGAAGATATAAGACACTAATTTCATTGTGCTCTCAAAAAAGGAGCTAAGTGAGTGTGTTTGGTACAACACATCCTCACCAGCAAGTAAACATACTGTTACAAAACCAGCTTTCCATCCCTGCTTTTTGCAGAAGTACCAGTTATCTAGCCTTCCAGATGTCCTCAAGCTGCTTCATGGCCACTTTTCAGAGCAAGCGGGTGGAAAACGTAGAACTGTTCCCCAAATGAAGCTAACTGGTTTACAGGAACTCCAGATGTGACTCCTAACATTCCTAACACTGGTTTCCTTAAGCGCATTTTGCAAACAGTCACTAAGTTCAAGTCAACCATGCAAAAAAATGCTCAAACACCCAAACCAACACCCTTATCGAAACAACAGCTTTAAAAAAGGGAAAAAAAGCCAAACAAAAAAAACCCCCAACACCTACCCAACCAGTGTTTCCTTCAGTACTTCTCTGTCAATGCTGTTACAGGGAATTTGCAAGACTATTTCACAGCTCTGCAACATCCGCAGCATGCATACCCACCCCACAGAAGCTCCACGCTGCTGGGGCATTGCAGGAGCCCGGGCTGCAAGAGACTCTGGGACACCGCAACAGCCTCTCTGTAATGCATTGCAATCACTGTTCTTATGTTTGGCTTTAACACTGAGAAGTGGGTGACCATTTCACCAGTTTTGTCCCATTGCAGATTTATGACTCAGCACTGCGGTAACAGCCTGAAACTGAGACCTGCTTCAAAGCATTAATATCAGAGACTGAGAAAGAGGGCTGGTACAGCCAGACAGCCCTGGCATAGTTTATATGGATACATTCAGGATCTTCACACCACTGTGGACTGACAGCAATCCAGAGGGTTTTGTGGTTTCCGTTACTTTGACTACTTAGAAAAGGATGCGCTCCATCTTTTTTAAGACAACAGCTGACACATTTCAGAGTTTCCTTTTCATTCTATCATGAGAACAGAGAAGCAAAGAAAGGGTAAGGCTGTATAAGGAAATACTGTTTGGAGATAAACCAGTGCAAAATGAGCATTGTTCTTCGATTTCAACAGAGATGACTCCCAACTCCAGGAGGAAAGATACCCCATTTACTAAAAAATATACTGTTATGAGCCTAGAGCTTCAGATTACAAGAGTCAAAGAAAAGCAATTTTTTTTAATCCCACTACCTTTTTTTTACCTGTCTGTTTCTAACCCTAAAAACCTGATAGATATTTTTTTTTCCCCTAGACTCTAAGGCATGCGCTTTCCTCCAGGAGACTGAACCACTGCCAAAACCACACTGCTATCCAAGGGTCTTAACGTGCTTTGCAAAGGCATTAATTAAAACTCACACAGCAAGAAGAAGGGAGTAAGTCTGGATCTTTTGTTTCACAGCAAGGAAACCACCGCCACCAAAAAAAAAAAAAAAAAAGACAACATATCAACCATCTCAAAGAAAACACGCCACAGAGAACAGCAGCGAGGTGATGCTAGGAGGGCAGAAAGGTGGGGGAGGAAGAGTAAAACCCAGAATTTTCTCTCTTGGCAGTGTTGTTACTAGACTATGCTTCTATATAATATTGGATTGGTTGAGATCAAAAATGGAGATTTAAGAGCCAGTTTTATTAATCCTGGCCCTCCTCTCCTTTCTCACCACACCTACACAATTGCTGCATCCAAATACACCACCCGCACCATCCGAAACAAAGCAGTTGCTAATTATTGTATCTCATTATAAAGATGCCTCATCTGTACTTCTTTCAAGATTTATCACAGAGTCATTATTTCTCTCTGCAGCACGATTTCCCACTCAAGTGTGGGGAAAATGAAGGCGATCGCTATTTAAACGCAATTTGCAACACAGTCTGTATGTATTAATTTCTTACTGTCTTCTGGGAACATTTTCCTACATCAGGTACCTAATCCATAAATATACATCCATTTGATTAACAAATTTGTGGACAAAAGAAAAGTAGAACTAAAGCAACAATTTAATTTCTACTGTATTACATATTTATTACTCTATAATACATAAACACCATTCCATCAAAGCAAACTAAGGTTAGGAAAGCCACTAATATACCCTTACCACCATGGCAGGGCTAGAAAGTAAAATAAAGGGGACTCATTCACACCAGACATCATATGCTGGTTTTGTAATTGTTATTTCCCTTAAAAATAACAAGAGGCAGTCTCTCAGGGAGTGATGACTGATGGGTAGTTTCGCAGACAGAAAGAACAACCTGGAAAGCTGCAAATTCAGCAGCAAAATGGGAACGGTTTCCCAAAGGTCAAGTGACATCGTAATTCATCACACACTGCGGCAGGTCTCTGTCCGAAAGGCCAGCACGTGTCCTGAGCAGGGATCCTCTCCATTTGAGCCACCCAGAGCTAGGACAGCACGGGGGGAGGAGAGAGGAGCAAAGCAGAGGAAACAGGCGAGCAGAGCTGTTTAGGCTCTGTTTCTTAACATAAATAGCTCCATATAAAAGATTTTACTGAACCAGAAAAATAGAAGACTAAAAAGGAAATCTGAAACCCCTCACGCTCATACATTTTCAGCTCTTTGGACCCCAGTACATAACTGACACCATGGCTGCTACTCAGAGCAGAGAGCATGGCATCCATGTGTGAAGCCATCTACTACTGGACACCAAAGGCACCTCCTCATAACAGAAAAGTTCAGCCTTCACATCAGGTCTAGATACTGTACCACACAGTCTATTTTTGTTATGGAAAGAATGTTTTCAGATCAAATTTGTTTCCAAAACAAAGGAATTCACCTCCCAAAGCCTGCCAGAGAAAGGGGAAGACAACATTCCTTACTCAGCTCTCAGGAAATTAAAGTCACCCAACTGCTGGGAGGTGTTAAGGAGCCCCAGTCTCTTCTTGATGCCAATATTGAAAGGTGTCAAATGCCTTCACCTCACACTGCCGTCTGAGGATGGTGAGGGAGCAGAGCACCACACATCCAAGCTCATACAGAAAGTTTATTTTGTCTCCTCTGAACCAGAAATACTTCAGACCACTAATATACGCAGCTCCAAGGTATTTCCTCTACCTTTTTTTCCTTTAGCTAAAAAGGACCTGGTACCATTGCTGAGTGATGGATACTTCTTAGTGCAGAGCTGGAGATCCATTGCTCCCCAGCTGTCAGACAAAACAACCCAGCCCATAGAGGCCTTCCCTGACCCAGCAGCAACCTAAACTACAGTCCATCAGACAGCAGCTACAATATTGTCTCACATACCTGTAGATGCCAGTTGTAGCCAAGGAAAGCCCCCAACTTCATCTAGTGTCTGCAGAAAGATCAGTCAGCCCTATGGTCGTGCCAGGCATGGAGATGACCATGCATACACACCTTCCAAGGGACACAGAAGTTACAGAAGTGCGCACTCTTCCCCTAGAGATCCAGCAGCTTGGCAAAGGGAGCCTATCCAACATGCTCATGAAAAGGAGCTGAGGTCTCCAAAAGGCCTGACTTAATGAGAACTAATGGCTCTGGAAGTCCAGAAGAAAGCAAGCGGCAGCAAATTTCTTGACTAACATGCTAGGAAAGTGCTGATATTTAAACTTTAGGTTCTGTTTAAGTTTCACTTCTCACCTCGCTTAGACTTGCTTTGCAGTAGTGTACAACAGGGCATAAGCATGAGCCACTATCCAAAATAATTCAACTTCATTTTTCTTGTTCACCAGCTGTCAGGATAAAGCAGGATGTTCTCTACTGCTTCATTCTCCTATAAAGGGACCTTAAACGTATTTGGTGGGGATGCTGGTGGTATGTTTTTTATCCCACACATTTGCAGTTGCTAATGTTTTTTGTTCTGTGCTTTCTCAAAATGGCTGCTACATTTCTGAGGCTTCTGAGATTTTCATGGCACTTGAACAAAGGAAATAAATAAAAATAAAAACAAGCATTCCAAACATACCCTTCTACTTGGCAAAAGCAAAGGCAGCTTCTCTAGAGAGCCTCAGCTGTTGTCACTACACAAAGCTTGGACAGACAATGCCAGTAAGAAGATTATTTAGTAGCAACCCATGGCAATCCTTTGTGTCCCCTCCCCAGCAACACTTACAAAATAAAGAGGTGCTGCTGGATTCTCACAGTTTTAAACACCAGTTTTGTACCTCACTTGACAGTCTCTTTAGTTTTGTGTGCCCACACATTAACACACAGGCACACAAAGGAAGGAAGACAAGAGAGATGCACAAAAATGCACAAACACAAGGGCTAAGTGGCCATAAATTGGCCATCGAGGCATTTAGGCTGGGAAAAGAAAGCTTTCCAGGCAAACTTGTCAGACTGTGGAGCAGCCTTCCAAGGGAGCCATGGAGACGATCCAACTGGACACAAGGCAGTGCTGAGCCAGCCTACAAAAGGGATTAGATAACTGGCTCTGCCTGATAAGAGGATGACGTCTGATGATGTAGTGCCTTACCATTTGACGTTCCTTTGACAGAAGGAAGGGGATTACTCTAAGAAGTGACTACCTGCGCACTATCTTCTGGATTGTGTTGGGTTTGTTTAGGTTTTGGGTTTTTCTTTTACTGAATCAGAGACTGTATCTCTCTTCTTGCTAAAGCCACAGCAACTCCCATCAGAGAAGCTATTTAAGAAGGCAAGTGTTAGTATATTGGAAAAGGCTTTTAAAATTAATGGTCTAAAATTCACCAAGCCTAGTTTAAGAAGGCGAGAAGAATCCCAGTAAGCCTGTCAGATCTGCACTGTTAGCCATCCCATTCACAAAGCTTGCAGGGCCTGAGTCTTATCAGGAGACCAGAGATGCGGAAACCTGAGCTATACCGAACACAAACAGAGCTACAGCAATCAACACCAGCTGTTCGGTTGCAATGACCCAGTAATCATCATGATTATGTGTCCCAGTTACTGGGGGACTCTGCTAAGAGGGATTAGCAGGTTGTGATTGTCACACTAAGCTCTACTCAAAAAAGCATTAAACGTGAGGACTAAGCATTCAAAATAATTTCCTGCTCAAGTACCTCAATGTTTGGGAGCCCAAGAGAAGACAATTACTAATTGGCAGAGCGCATTGCATTACCCCTTCAAGTGACCCCTTCAAGTGATGGTGCCAGGAATCCCATGTCTCAAAAACAGGCCCTGGGAGCACCATCTGGACTTGCTCAAGAGCCCTGCAACTTCATCCAGCTGAAAACTAAAGTCTTCTTCAAACATATCTTCCCAGGACTCCTGCCTCTCCAGAAGCCTCCTCCGTGTCCTGGCAGAATTACCAGCAGAGCAATTACACACTGAACTACCACACTAAATCAAAGGCAGCAACCTCAAACTCTGGGCCATGGCAGGGAAGCATTTTCTGTGATGATACAAAGTATCTCTCTTGACTTTGATATGGAAACAGCTCCCCCCTTTTCAAGCTCTCACATACGTATTTTCTTCCTTAATAGTTTTTTCAAGAAAATACTGGACATAAGATCTGACCCCTATTAAAACATAAGCTCTGAAGGTAGAAAACACTTCTAGAAATTATCTTGGGAATCTTGCTGAACTTTATCATATTTGGAGTCATCATTCTTTCCATACAAGTGTGCACTTCATTACTTGGTAATCGAACAATAATGGCTCTTCAGTTATGCAAGATGCACGTCTAATTGGTAAGGGGTTTCTGAAGAGGTAATGACAGATGCTTAAAAAAATGAAATGTAAGAATACGAAACTTGTTATGTAAAAGATAATGGTACCCACAGAGCAGTCTGCCAGCTGGGTCGCAGTCTCAGCTGGTATAAAGGAACGATGCTGATGTTCTGTCTTACGTATTCTTAAATGCTGAACCTGGAGCCACATTAATCATATTACTTTGTGCTTTAATCTGACTAAATCTCACAAATGAAGCATCATCAGTGTAGGTCAACACCTGACATCCCTGCTTTCCTGACAGCTTCCTACACACTCTAGGTAAGGCTGCCAGCGATTCAGCAGAAGACATTTTTTCCCCTCTGAATTTATATATCCTGATTATAAAACATACTGAGTGTGTAATAAAGATATCAATCTATATCTTTTCTTGTTTCTAAAACTAGATTCAATATAAAACCTGCTAGGAACTATATTGTGAGGGACAATCTTGTGTCAAAAAGGATGATCTATGCAAATTTTCTCCATCCCCTTTTCCCCAGCTGCACGACTGTGAACAAGGGCTCTATGCAGCATTTCGAAGACCGCGTGTTCACTCGCGGCACTTCCAGACAAAATGTCAACTCCAGACTCTGAGCACTCACATTCGTTAATGCGTGGCAACGCTCATAAGATCAAAAGCAGCACACCATTCAAATGTCATCTGTGTGTGCAGATGCAGTATCAAGTGCATCTCCTTATATGACTAATTTTCCAATTAAGATTGAAACACTGTTGTGCTAGAAACACAACACACATGGGAAGATCTCGTTCTTGCCCCATAGGGATTTATTATCAAAGATACACTAATTTTACTCTAATCTACTTGGTTTTGCTCAGCAAAGTACTGACTTTTACAAAATGGAAATTTTTGTGCTGCAAAATTTAACTGTATTTTACTGTTTTGAAACAGTTTATCATGACATCCACCGGAAAAAAATAAAATAAATTTGGCAAATGCTTAGAAAGCTTGTTTCACCTACTCTGATCTCCATGCCATTGCAGACATATTATTAGCAGGACCCAAGCCACCTAATCTGAGACTTGTTCAGGTCCAAGTACATAAACTGCGTCACAACAAAAACTGCTGGGTAGACATACCCTGAGGAAGCCCAGCCTTTCAGTCTGTCTGGAAGAATGATAAAACAACTATCACAGACTGCAAAACTTTCAGCTAGGAGAGCTCTGTTTAATCTAGTGGAAAAAGACATAATGAGATGCAGTGCTTGGAAGCTGAAATTACATAAATCAGACTAGAAATAGGCAGACATTTTTAGCAGTGAGAATAGCGTACCACTGCAACCATCCACCTAAGGATATTTCAACTACTCCATCGCATCAAGTCTTTAAAGTCAGGGCTGCTGACAGATGTGCAACATAGCTCAAAGAGAAACGCTGGCTTCATGCAGTAATTCTTAGGCGAAGCTGTCTCTTGCACCATGCTCCAGCTCAGATTAGATGATCATAAATGGTCTCTCTTGACCTTAAAAACCTCTCTTGACACTCCTAGTAATGGTAAAGATGTCTTCAAGGTGTTGTAGCTCTGCACAACCCTGAGAGATCACAAACCTAAAGGGGGCCTACAAGAAAGCTGGAGAGGGACTTTTTACAAGGGCATGTAGTGACAGGACAAGGGGTAATGGCTTTAAAGTGGAAGAGGATAGATTTCAATCCCATATAAGGAAAAAATTCTTCACTGTGAGGGTGGTGAGGCACTGGGACAGGTTGCCCAGAGAACTTGTCAATGCCCCATCCCTGGACATGTTCAAGGCCAGGCTGGATGGGGCTTTGAGCAACCAGGGGGGTTGGAACTAGATGATCTTTATGGTCCCTTTCAACTCAAACTGTTCTATGATTCTGTGAAACCATCTGACTGTTTCGCACAATAGCCTGTGTCATTTCCATCCCGCACAAACTGTCCAAGGGCCAAGGACAGAGCTGGGCTGATCAGCTGGCATCCAGGAACCAAATTCAGTCCTTCACTCCTGAGCTGGTAGCAATTGAAAGAACTGTAAAATAAAAGCCACGTAATTTGATGAAGCAGCTTACCCCCAAAACATCAGCTGCCTGACAGTGTCAGGGACTTGGAAAAGAAAGAAATGAAAATGGGTCTTTTGCATTTCCCAGCAGAGAGCTGCTATAGTGTGGTCTTCATAAAAATGGCACAGCAGGAACAACAAAAGATTCTCTCCTCCCCAAATAACTAAGCAATTTTATAATAGTTAATCCTAGAAACACTCTCAAAAGATTAACCGTGGCTCAACAAACTTTAAAGATGATCATTTTTAATTTAATTTAAAGTTTAACATCCTTGTGTAATAATGGCAGAGATGAAGGACTATTAGGGAATAATCTTGTTTACGGATCAGTGAACTCAGAAAATTGCCAAGGCACTGTGAAACATATTCCTTATTCACACCTCATAATTAACTGAGTGCTCTGCAGAGACAGGATGCTGCAATATTAAAGTCATCTTCGTTATTAGAAAGCTGTTCATTTGGGCTGGGATGCCACTGTGGAGGTCTTATTCAGTTCTGGTATTTCCAAACTCCCAGGAGAAAGCACCCTCAATCCATCAAAACGGCAGACTCCTAAAGTGTAACAGAGGGCAGAGAAAGCCTTTGGTCTACAACAAAAGCATGTCTTGTGCAGAGAGAAGAAACACCTCCCTCCTTCCCTAACGCCACCTGGGAGCACTTCTCTTTTAAAGGCAATTGAAAGAAGAAAATACAGTTCTCTTAATTAATTCACACTGAAAGGCACTTTTGATGGAGTCAAGAGGCCAAATCACATCAAAGTAAATAATGCAACAAACAGTGACATGAAAGCCCTGGGATAGCAGCTATCATTGCTTGCACTGTCTAGATCCTTGTACTTGAAGACAACAAATGCTGAAGCTTTTGACTTCTAGGAAAGGGGAGGGGGACAGGGGCTCTATGTTTTTAGCAAAATTTAAGAGAGAAATTGTCAATTTACCAGCAGAAATAGAAAGACTTCTGCTGAGGTAGATCTGCTTAAGATTTGGGAAATCCTGAAATCCTGGATTAAGTCTCTGCTTTATGTCAGATTTTGTTTGTGAATCCGGGCAAGTGCTCAGACTTTCTGCCCTT
Source organism: Ibycter americanus (assembly GCA_035590275.1). Lineage (NCBI taxonomy): Eukaryota > Metazoa > Chordata > Aves > Falconiformes > Falconidae > Ibycter > Ibycter americanus. The sequence continues at coordinate 25,827,892 of JAVJGI010000060.1, forward strand.
TGGTTTAGAGCAGTAACACTTCTCCCTGGCTGATGGAGCACAGGCGCTTGGACAGACAGGACGTGCACTGCACGTGCCTGCTAAGACAGAGGCTGCAGCCCCTATAGCAGCTGTAACTACGCTGCAGAGGAGAAGAGAAAAACTGCTGAAGCCGAGAAAAAGCAATGAGAAGGACTCAGTCTCATGAGGGACTGTCTGAGGAAGCCCACAAGCTTTGCCCAAGCCAGGTGACTTTGAGTTATTACTCATTCCCAAATAGCAGTTAAGAAAGGGAGGATATACTGTAAACCCTTACCTAGGCACCTGAGGCCCAGATACAGCAGCTACAGAGTCTGACGGTGTCATGTCTGGCTCTGGAAGCAGCCAGGCACAGCTTAGCTTAGTTCAGTGCCTTGCTCCAGCCTTTCCCCTGTAATGGGGAATAGGCCAGGCAGTCGCAGGATGCTCTTCAGCCAAAGCCAGCGCACAGAATTCAAACACAGTAATAAAAGATACTCAGATTTTCTGTTCAGGTTTTTATCGTACAACTCAATTACCTACACAGACTGCAGTCAGAACAAAAGAATAAATAATGAAGAAAAAAAAAGGGTGGTGCCGTAAATCAGCACAGAAATATGCAACTTTTGAACAGCACATTTAGAACAAGCAATAATACACTGAATAAAAACCCAAGGTGTCCCTAAATCTGGAGTACTGCATATTGTTCTGAGGTGTCCCCTTCCTCTACCCAATTTTCAAAGGATCTAACAGAGATCGAAGAGGTACAGGAAAGGATAATAAGGCTCATCAGACTCATGGAATGGCTTTTGCATGAGGCGACAGTCAACAGGATAGGGCTCTCCACCCTGGAAAAGGAGTACATATAAAGATACTCTAAAATTATGAAAGGTTTGGGGAAGTGCACCAGAGAAATTACTTTCTACTTCTTATCACACAAAGTCAAAGGGCTCCCAACGAAATTATCAGTTTTCAGGCAAAGCGAAAGATTTCTTCATACAGCGTGCAATTCAATCACAGAACTCACTGTGACAAAATGTCCTCAAAGCTGGAGGAGAGAAGGGTTCTAAAAATGGAATTAGGCACCTCCACAGAGGACAGGTCCACGGAGAGTCTTAAACACAGTGATCCGGATAAACCATCCGGATCTATAGACTCTAAATCACTGACTGGCACATGTTCAGCATGGATGGTGAGGAAAGATAACCCTGTACTGGCCCTGTTCCCATTTATTTCTCCTCTGTAAGCATCAAATAATGACCGGTCAGAAAACAGACACCAGATGTAGGCGGACCGCTGGTTTGATAGGGTGTTCTCGCAATGTTCTTCTATTACATTGAATATAGTGATATGAATTCAATAGACAAATCCTAATATAAAGCAGAAGGCGTTCTATTTTTTTTCCCAAAGAAATATCATGCAATAATTCCTATATTCATATTCATGCATAGCACTAGACCAAAAGTATGAACAAATGCCTTCTGAGTGGAAAGTTATCCATCATCTCCAAAAGTTTATATGGGCAATGAACGAAGGAATTTGATTTTCCATACTAATTCCATGATGAAGATACCATTCAATATCGTAAGTGGGGTCTTGATAGTGAATCCACAGTACGTCAGCCAAGATCAGCAAAGGAACACTGATCTGTAATGGATAGATTAGAAAGACCAGCATTAGCAACCATTTAGATCTCAGACCAGGCGACAGCTTTTTTAAGATGAAAATTCCTGATGCTTGTACCAAAAACATTTGTACTCTAAGCAATTCATCTTCTGAAATAAACATGTGACATAATTAACACTGGAGAGAGCAGGAGAGAAGAAGGAGAAAAACAACAACAAACTAATTGAGATTACTACTGAAATACAAAAGAAGTATCTCTGCTTCAGACATATACAAATAACTCATAGGTGCAGCAGTGATACAAGCTGCTGTCATGAGATTAGGCAGAGATTACAGTAAATGCAATTAAATCAAGCAACGTCAAAATATTGCAAGAGAAGCCAAGGCCATCATTTCACAGCAGCTTTGTCTCTGCAGAAATTCCTAACATGGTCTTGCAAAAACGATACATGTAATGGTGGCATAGTATGATCAGATAAAATTGCCTTTTATTGGAGGGAAATAAAGGTGATGTTCCCTCTCCCTTCTACCCTTGACTGATAATTACTCTTTCCCTGAATTTTATTTTGAACAATTGATGAAATCCTTGTCTCCATGGAAAACAGAAAGGAGAGGTTTTCCTCTTCTAAAATGAACCAGCAGGTTTATTGGAATCTTTCACAGATTAAAAGGAACTGTATTTTATTCCATGGTTTTTGTACTAGTGCAACCAAAGTTAGTTTCAAAGTACAAATTTTACACTTAATATTTCCTTACTTTACAGCCAATTTGCAAACACAAGGGATTCCTAGGTCACAAAAGGAGACATTTGAGCAGACTTTCAGCCCCGAGCCCGAACGGAGGACCTACAGCAAACATGCTGCCAACCAAAGCTTTTAAACAGAGGGAACAACTGCATTATCCACACAGCAAGAGAATGATACTTTAAGGAAGGTGATTAAAAAAAAAAATAAAATAACACCAACCACAATATATTTCAGTACAAGATTTTCATTTAAGCCACTCCATGATCAGTTGTGGCAGGTAATGAGAATTCATAAGGCAAAGCAGAGCATTGCCAGATGCTGCGAGACCTGTCAGACCTGGAAAGCAAACACTCGATAACAGTGTTCCAACAGCCCAAGCACAAACCTTGTCTTTCAAGGCTCACTTCAGCCAGTATCTGAATTTCAGCATGGATGCTTGGGAATGTGGAATGCATTTACAAGTGTCCCTTCTCCACTGCAGATTCCTGGACATTCACATTCTGGAAATTGCTTAAAAGAATAGCAACAAAAAAATCTGCATTTCAAAGATCTGCAGTCGGAGATAAATGCGTGTTCCATCATTTCCAAGCCAAGCACAGGATTAAGGTTTCTAATGCATTGGTTGGAAAAGAATATTGGGATAACTGAATTAGAAATGTGAAAGTGGATTTACTACTCTTCTTCTTTAGATTAAGTTGAAGATTAAGTTTCTAGTCAGGAAAGGATCTATTCATCTTGGAAAGCATACAGGGAGGATGGAAGAAACATTAGACATGCTAAGAAATTTTGTCTTTTTAAACCAAATATTAAATCTTAACAGCTACTTCACATTATAAAAAAATAAAAATCAAAGGAACACTCATCACACAACTGAAACCATCCATCTAGTCGTATTTGATGAGATGGGTGCCCTCATGGTTTTGAGCAAATGACTGCTTGTGTCAGTCTGTGAAAACCTAAAGCCACACAACTTAGTCCTAAGACTCTGCGGTCCTTCACTTAATACATGCTGTGATTACCAGGTTCACAGAGGAGACATGGACCAGCTCAGAAAGCATCAGTCATTAATGAGGTAGGTAGTTACAGCTGAATCCTTCACTCCTGAGAACAGCCTAAAAGCTTCCACTAGATGTCAAAAGATGTGCCTGGAAGTCAAAGATGTAAGAGAGAAAATGTTCAATTAGATCAGCTCGGGGGAAATACCTGCAGTACTCAGTATCATCTATCTTCAGGCATCATAGTGGTTGGTGTTTTGGTTTGGGGTTTGGGTTTTTTTTATTTCCTGGGTGACTGAAATACCATTCTGTGTCAAACTAACCCAGATTTACTGCAAGGAAAGTGACCTGGCAAGCCACTAAGGTTTTTCTGTTTCTCAGCTGCTGTTAATTCCTTGACACTGGTTTACAGGGCTTTCAGAGACGGGCACACTGCTATTTCAAATACTGGTTTAATGAGACTGCCATGAACTATGAATAGAAAGGCAGTCCTGTGAAGTAAAGGGAATGAACAGTCTCCTGTGAGTCAGCTCTGGGACACACAGACTGCACCTACAAATTGGGGATTTCCAATTAGCAACACATGGAACAGAAGAGGCCGACATACAATGAAGTGACTGCAACTGCAGGGCTTAAACGCAGCTCCCATTAATGAGAGAAAAAAACCCATTCCCTCTGCACATGAATGAATAAGCCATCACCATCTTTCAGAAGATGGGAAAAAACCCAAAACCAGCCATTAACTCTTCCTCCTGATTGTGTTTTGTGCAGTGTGGTTCTTTGTCCCAGGCACAGTTTCCACTTCACAAAAATGGATTTTCATGGACTAAATGAAAGTCTAAAGGATCTTTAAAAGACTAAAAGGTCTTCCCCCCTCCCCCCCCCCCAAAAAAAAGATAAAACATGTTAAGTCATCATCAGCTAAGAAAAATAACATCAGCCTCAGTCTTGCCCCTTTCTTCCCATACTTAACATACATGAAGCCAAACTAATTAAGTTTATTTGCTGCTTACTGAAATAAACAGGACCTCTTGAAACTGTCACATATTAATAGTCCAAGGGATATTATTTACTTTCCACTTCCTTCTCGGAAGGATTTAAAAAGAGGGAGAGTCCTGCTCCTCTGTACTGCAAGACAAAAACCACTGATCAGAATAGCAGCTAAAACAATCCAACCAAGGAAGTCAAATTTCAAACCAAGCCTCTCCTACTCAAACATGTCTGTGCACAAGTGCCTGTTTTTCCATACACAAATAAGCCAAGAATGCAAGCTACCATGGCTCTGCACCACACCGAACACCAGGGCAGAGCAGGCTCCTGGCTTTCACCTGCCTCTCCATGCTCCCTCCTCCTCAAACCCAGGCAGCAAGTACAGGGAAAACTCCCAAGTTAGGTACAGGGCAGAGGAGAGCTGAATCCCCAGAGCTGGAGAAAAGAGGTCAAAAAGGTCCTGCAGCCCACAGAGCAGAAACCCATGACAGAGGAGAGGAGAAGGAGAAGCAAAGAGACAGCCAGATAGCTGGAAAACCCAAGAGGAACCTTGCCCCCTAGAAGGGCAAAGCTTCCACAGCCGGGGACAGAACCTGAAAGACAGGAGGAGTGGGGAGCACATGGAGGACGTGATACGCAGTACAAGGACACAGGTGGGGGCCCTTGAATTGGCTAGACTTTGGTGCTAGGAGTATAGGAGGGACCCTAGGAGAGGGAGTTTATCACAGTAGCTTTTGAAGAAAGCAACAAGATCCAAAAGGCAAAGCCTGAGGAACAAAGATTGGAAGCAATTAAATGACTAAGGAGAAGCAACCAAGGGAAAACACGAGGGCACGCTGGAGTAGACGAGGCAGGACAAACCAGGGAGAGAGGAAGGAAGGGGCTGCCAGAAGCAGCTGCATATGCTTGGTTTTATTCCTCTCTTAGTCTGACGGGGAACATCACATCATTGTGTCTCCTCTGTCAGCAAATACGTAAGGGGAGAAGTCCCCCATCTCTTAGTCTCTTAATACTGACTCCTGTGGAGCACAATCTACTGCTGCCACCAGCTACCCTGTGTGCTCCAGCAGCAGCGGTCAATGAGGTGAATCCAAAGGTTTCAGTCACACCCACGTGACTTCCCCACTGCAAAATTTCTGGCTATTCACTTTATTTGTTTTTCAAAACAAGGAAATTACACATCTAGAAACTATGCCAACAGTACTCTAAAAGATTACAGACTAAAGCAACAAACGGCGAGGAAATACCAGCACTTGGTAGTTTGTACACAGAGAAATTATTGAGAAGTTGTTAATCTGTCTCAGAGCAGGACTTGAATAACATGAAGTAAATAGGGCATGGGGCCATGCTCTAGACAAGGAAGAAACAAAATATTGAATAGCTGCTCATTAAGTGAACACCATCCATTCTGGGTAATGAATAGAGCGGGGATCACGCTGAAAAAATGGTATGTGATAGTGTAATTAAAGACTGTCACAACATAAACACACAACAGGGCCAAAATTAAATCAGGCCTTTCTTACCTGGTGAGTGCATAATTTTGCAGCCTAATCATGTCTAAATGTGTCTTTTTGTGTGTGCATGCAACATTAGTCATCACCACACCAAAACAGTGCTGGTTTTAAATAAACTTTAGTTAGGAAGCAACGAGCTCAGTTCTACTGATTTCTGCACTTGCAGATTTCCAAGACTAAGGCACATAATACCACAAGCACACATAAGAGAGACAGTCCTTGGCTTTTTTTGGGGAGGAGTCTTAAAACAGCCACCACATCGCACAAATGGAGGTGGAAAAGAAGCATGCGTTACTGTGCCTCATCTTACAGCACACTCCATGGGAACGAACAGATGTAATTATTTTCCCAAGATTACACAGGGTTCTCTGGAAGCAGTCACAGGCCAGGACGTGCAAATCCTTGGCTGAATCCAAGGCTGTAAGCAGAGGGGCACCTGCCTCTCACACATGTCTAGACTCTAGCAGAGTCTTCTGGTGGCCTCAGGTACCATCTGAGCATGACAATAAATATCATCACTGACTGCAGGCAAAGGAGGAGAAGAATTTATGCATTACTGCTAGAAAACATTTCCTAAAAAGACAGGACACAGACACAACAGTAGCTAGAGCTATTGGTCAGATTCACAACAGAAAAATGGTCTGAAGAACGGAGTGCAGAGAAGAATAAACCACAGGCCAAATCCACCTCTGCAGTACACCTCCCCAAAGGGGGCTGAACTTCATTTCTGACTTAAACTTACTAAATAGCAAGGATGGCAGAGCCTTAGCCAACCTGCTAAAGCTTGCAACATCATGGAAGAAGCATCCCACAGTTACCATGATAACAGTGACACTTACCTAATCTGTCATCTTTCAGCACGCACTGTGCCTTCTTAGGCCTTAGGACTCGGGGTCCTACTTGTCTTTTAGGGTGAAACTGTGTTGTCCTAATCTCAGTTCGATTTTAAACATCAATTCCCAAAAGAACCAGCCTATGGCCAGCGACAATTCATCGCTTTTTTCCCCTTTCACACAGAGGCAATCCAACACCAACCTTTGCTCAGAGCATCGCAGGCTAGGAGCTTGCTCCTTTATTTTCAAAACCTCACAACCCTCAGGAGATCACCAGTGAGAGGAAGGAAGGGAAAAGCCACAGCTGGCTCCATTGCTTAATGCTCCAGGTTACTCATTTTGCTTCCCTAGAGAGAAGAAAATCATTTTGACTGCTAGACTCCTGGCCATTTTCTCCACAGGTTGAATCTCAAACCAGGCCGCTGTCCTGGAATTTCTCCACTAACTATTGCTGTGGTGTTCGCAAAGCCCTGTATCCCCTCCTCACTATTTTGCTGTTGCACAGTAACCTTCTAGGCCAGTGACAAGTATCCAAGTTTTTCTTTTGTTGTATGTTTGTACTCGACCAAAATAATACATTAATAGTAGTTATCTTAGTGTTTTCTCAGAGGCATGCAGTGCTTTTTACTACTGTGCTTTGCATATGAATGCAACCACCACTGACCTTCAGGGTGTGTGAGTGCAACTAAGAACAATTTACTAAATTTTAAGGAAGTTATACCGAATCTAACAGAAAGCGTCTTCCTCGCACTTTTGTAACACAGGCAGCTTCGTATTCTGAGCCACATCTTCCTATAAAACTCCCTCTAACAAATTCAAGAAAAGGTAAAGTTTGCACACATATGAAATCCCATACCTGGGAAACCAGCCACGCTATTCTGCCCGCATCAGTTATGAACCTAGGTAGTAGCATTACACCATGTGGCAAGGGGAAGCATTAGAAACGCAGCTGTGACTTCTGCTTTTTGAATAAAAACTTCATGTTAAAGCAGAAACATTCCATACTGACAAATTAGTTTAAAAAATTTAAAAATGGCTACACAAGAATAGGAAATAGAAGCACCCAGTGAGGAAAAGCCAAATCAGCACAAAGCAATCGCCACATAGCCACATGTTATGTGTGCTGACACTTCACCCCCCCACCAAGCCCTCCACTCTTCCTTCATGTTGAGGAACAGCATCTGTTTCAGCTTAAATACTGACCCCGCAGGCTGCGTGGGGACTCAGGGAAGATATGTTATGACCTCAACATACTTTTCCTCATAGAATATTAATCTTAGGGCCAGCACAGCCATTCCTGGAATGCACCGTGTTCTGCAGAGCATTTCAATTTTCTTTCCTCTGCTACTGCAAAAGGAAAAAACATTGCTGCCAGTTTAGTCATCAGATCACATTTTATCCCTGCTATAGCCTTAAGGATTTCATTGAATTCTGAATCGATGGCATTTTGCACCTGGATCCCACAGTGCTAACAGGTAGTGAGCTCCTTCACTCTCTTTTGCATGTACACAGAGATCTAAAGTGATTCTGTTGGGCACAACTCCAAGCACACCTGCTTCTTCTCTCATTCCATCACTTGGCAAAAAAGTAATCAATAAGAAAAAAGAAAAAGCAAACAAAAAACTAATGCAACAGTTCATGTACATGGAAAATGGCAGCATTAAACACCGGTCTCACTGGCTCAGTCTCTCACCCGCTAAATCACCAACAGTAAATGCAATAACGATCAGTTTCTAGGTCACCAAAGAGAAACAGAGATTTCAGTTTCAAAAGTGTGCTATCTATTGAGGAGTCTTGTTTTTCAAGAAGCTTAGACTGTGGACCCACCACAGGCTTGTTTACAAAGCTCAAAACCATCAGGGTGATTAGGTGGCATGAGGGTGTCCATGGGCTGGACAGCATTTAGCAATGCTGAGCATGAGGCATGCATGACATGGCGTGACTAAAATTATATGTAGCCTTGGAAAACAAAAAAAAAAAATATCAAAAAAATAGATGTCAGTTTTCAGTGAATTTAACAAACGAAGAAGAAAATGAGTGACAATAACTCCTGGCACAACTTGCACAAGTGACTGGGACAACTTGTTTTATATATATCATCCTTGTTACACATATTCATGGCTCTAACAGAGCATTGCTGTGGTAAGCAATGAGGCGTTGGCACCGCCATTGCTTTTTAATAGCACATGTATATATACCTCACCATCACCGTGAAAGCTCTGAAGCTCTGGCCTTAACTCAAACAGAAGTACAAGCTTGACATGAAGGTTCCTGTCTGCCCTTCTCCATGTGTGTCATACAGGAGGGCACATACAGTCACAAGCCTCTTTCAGGTCTTAAAACTCAGGGATATGGATGAAACTCACAAGAGATCCTAGTTACCTCGTTTCAGTAGTATGTGCCAGCATCTCCCCAGATTGCAATAAATCGCAGTGATAAAACCTACAATTTCATCCAGACTAACTCATTCCTAACGTCTGAAGACACCTAAGACTGCAACCCACACATCCACTGGAGAGCTGAAGGCAAGAGCAAGTGACAGCAAAGAACACAAATCTCTGCACCAAGAATTTACATAACTAGCTCCAGTTACTGCTAATAGGTAAGATTCCCTTACCTCCTCCATTACATTTTCCTGCATTCTTCAGCTAGCTCTAGTAGAAAGATACATAGTAATTTACTATTAAATAGAAACCTAACTGATCACATTTCAAGTACTTAAAAGTACAGGTTAAGCAGTGCACAACCATTTTATTTTAATGAAGACCTTACAACTAGCAACCTAGTGCAATAGGTAAGGTACCTGAAGCTACTTCACTGTGTCCGATCTGCCCTCCAACTCTGGAGTTTTTGAAATAATTAAAAATCTTTTCCCCTCCCTTTTGCCATGGAAGAGACCTACAGGAGGCAGAGAAACATCGATTACAGAAGAGAAATTGTGTAATTAATTTTGTATATTTGCAGCAACTTCAATTTTTTCCCTCCTATCTTTTTTTCATCTGTAGCAAGAATTTACTTTTTTAAAGATGGATTGTATATTAATAGAGCAATTGCCTTGAGTGCTTCCTACTTCATATCGTATAATATGCCAATAGCACTAAAGACTTTTACTCTTTTGTACAGACAGTATTTCAACTATTTTAATCTGTCCTGTGAGAGGAGTCAGCAAATGGAAGTAAGAAAACTGCAGTCATACGACTAGGTAGTGGTCTGCAGTCCTCCATGTGACATGGACATCATTTTGAGTCAGTGAGCTGCAATACATTTAATCTTCCTGAGAAGATCTCTTGAAATTACAAATGCTGTAGCAGCACTTTTTTTTTTTTTTATAATGACTAGTCAACATTGACATTAGACAAGTAGGCACTAAGTGCCCAGCCTCCACGAGGCTCTCATTCCATGCAACAAGAAGTTATCCGGCCTTATCCTGCCTTCAGAGAAAACAGGAATTCAGTCAAGGGAAAAACTAGCAAAGAAGGGTGCTCTAAAACAGTAAGTTTCTTCCAACACAGCATCCATTAACCCATTCCAGACTTTCCCTCAAGGCTCTCAGGCACAACTCTCACACAAACAGGTGGCAGCAGGCTTCCCTCTCAGCCACTGGGACCAAGCCAGCTCTGCTTTGGGCATCCCACAGCAAATCACCACACAAAAGGTTGTAGCAAGTGTGTTGTACACAGTCAGTCACTTCACAAGAGAAGCTGACTGGCTTACACCACGAGAGTTCCTTTTTAAAAAGAAAGCAGCTATGCACATGCAGAGCTTGATTTGTCATGTGCAGAAATCCTTTACAACACTTGAAGAGGCAGCTGCTGAAAATCAAATGCCAGTTGGCAGCGTGGACGAGTCCCCTCTGAAGCCATCCCATGTGCACAGTCTCTCCAAGACAACTTCTGCAGCCTCTCCTGAAGAGGCTGGAAGACCAGAGGCTTTCCCTTTAGTGTAACAAAGTGACATTCCCAAAAGCAGAGGCAGAGGGAGGGTGTCTGGAAAAAGCACAAAGCAAAGGAGAGGGAAAAGGAGCAGTAGGAAGAAAGAAACGAACAGGGGTAAAAGAAACAAGAAGATGGAGCAAGGCAGAAGACATTTTTGATATTGATACCCTCCACCATAGTATCCTGTCAGGGAAAATGGAAACAAATACAAGTATCAAAGAACAAAAGCATTGAGAGAAATGTGGAGAGAGCAAAGGCCAGGCATAGCAGCTGCATTAGTGCTGTGCTCAGGTTACTCCTCCCGACCAGATCCTAAACTTTAGGGGCAAGACGTTAGATGAGGCTTTTGGACAGCCCGTTCTAGCCTGGTATATCAGAAGGGGCCAGGGTCACCCACACTTTCTAACTGTGCTACTCATTTGGGGATACAGGGGAAGAAATAAATTCAAACAAACAACTTTAAAAGCTGTTCCCAGTGGCCAGAAGAGTCTCTGTGCCAGAGCAGCTAGAATGTACCCACTCTGCAAAGCCTTGACCTCCTTACCATGTCACAGTTTCCCACACGGAGAGGCAGTGTAAGCAAATCCAAGCTTGTTAAAAACAAAACCAAAAACCCAACCATCCCCAAGTCAGACCCATCAGACAAAACACCTGCAGGGCAGAAGTTCTTGAGTGGGTTGAACCATTTGAACTACAGGTAGAAGAAACAGACTCTCTGGTCTGAGAAGTTACAGATCTCATGCAACACCTATACACCATCAGTTCCACTTTCTTCCCTTAACTGTCCTTCCACCTTCTCCTCTCTTCCCTCTCAGTAGCGTAAGAAAAATTACAGCACATTTCAGGACAAAACCAGCTAAAACAAAGTGAATGACTTGGCATTTTAAGGTAGGATCAGCTGCAAACTAAACCACATCAGAGCAGCAGGTAGCCAGCAGTACCTCCGAATGGCCCACATGGCTTTGCTGGGCACAGAAAGACCACCGCTCTGCCGCTCCTCCGGTGATGCCGGGTGGCAGGAGCTCCAGGCGCCCCGGTGAGCAAAGCGATGTTTCCCATTCTCCCGGCTGGCTGGAGGGACCTGCAGCGAGGCAGAGGGAGAAGCCACAGGCTGCCAGGCAGGTCTCTGGTGGATCCCCCCATTTCTCCTGATAACGCATGCAGAGAAAAGGGGGTAAAAAAAAAAAAAAGTGGGGAAAGGGGAAAGAAAAGGATTTAAGGATTTTTATTTTTCAGGTTTACTTATCAAAATGTTGAACATTATGAAAACAGCACAACATGGTATCCGACTACAACAGATGACATTTTATTTACTCCAAAATACAAGGTCTTTGCATGCTGGGAGGACAGGATTTATTAGTTCCTAACTAGATCTAGAGGAAGAAACCCAACTGCAAAAGAAGATGAGCACTCCCATATGAAGCTGTTCTCCGGACCTCTGGTAAGGCGGGAAGCCCTGTGAGGAAGAACATGGTGCCATTCGTAATTTTTTGCTGCAGAAAATAACAGGTGTTCTGCCTCTTTTAAACAGAAAACAAATATCTACAGGTTGGAGGAAGGAGTAGGAGGAGATGAGTTTCAGCAGCATGTAGAAGGCTGCTGGTTTTCTGCTGCCTCCTAAAAAAGTCAGATACAGTTATAAAATCCCATCACAGACAGAAAAGTGCACAATACATGCAACTAGAGCAAATATGAAAATGCAGCACACCTGGACTACAGAGCTTCATTCCTGCAAGATAAATAACTGCCACATCTGGGCAACTGGATACCACTGAAGCAAAGAAATAACCTGGAGAGACCACTGGAATGTGAACCTATGGGAAAGTACAGATCTCCTACAGGAGACTGAGGGGAGGGGGGAGGCACAGATTTTTCCCTGATTAATTAACATTACTATTACCTTCAGCCAGGCAGCTCCTGGAACATGCCTGGCAGACTGTAAATGCCATTGTTATCGAGCATGCCAGCTGTCAGTCCCCAGAAAACCCCTTGCTGGCTACTTGCCCACCAGTTACACTGTTATGAATTACTTATCCAGTCAAAATAGGAGAAATCCTCTGCCGATCCATCATACCTGCCCTCTGATTGCTATTGCTGTTGGAGGAGCCGGAGGGAAGGCAGGTAGGCCTGAAACGTGCTCCGTCCCCCAGTAGGACCTAGAGGAGGGGCTGAAACGGGAGGGAAGCCAGGACGCTCCTGAAAGACGCAGCCCCTTTCTCCTCCCTGCGTTTGCTGCATTCACAGTGCACCAGCTTTAGCACTCCCCAAACCCCTCTGGGACCTGATTTACTTTACTCCTGCAGAAACATGAATTCAGTGTCCTTTTTTATATTCACTCACGCAGGGGCATGACAGCCTCCAGCGCCCGTGGGGCAGCACCACTGGGAACATGAGAAGCAACAGCAGGAGCGAGACCTCCCACCCTCAGTGGCAGTAAACTCTTACGTTCACTCATCAATAGATCTGCACCAGGTATGGTTTGGGAGAGAAATGCATAAAACCCAGCTTCTATCAAACAAAAGACTTCTGACTTTTAATCAAGATACAGAATAGCATCATTATTTGTGACACTGAGTGAGGGATACAAAGTATTTGATTTTCCTACAGTGACTGCTGAGAGCTGCTAATTATTCCAATCATTCCAGAACTAGCTGGGTATTTTCCCTCTTTGTCCATTCTGTACGGACAGAAAGGATCAGACCTGATTTTACTGTTAAATGTCATATGATATTTCTACAACCATGACATTGTGACTGAGTAATCAAGCAGACGTTGCAAGTGGAATGGAAGGAGTTAAACCAGAGAAATTTTAAGATGTTGATACTTCAGTCAGAACTCCCACAGGAAAAATAAATGTTAGTCTTGCCAGAGTGAATTGAGCATTTTAGAGACCAGTTCTTCACATCTGGTCTATCTACCCAGCAAAAGTTATCAGGCAGCAATAGAGTAACAACAACAAAAAACCACCAACCAAAAAACAACAACAACAAAATAGAGAATGAAACCTGGTGCCCTCCAAATTTGTCAAATGTGTGCCATCTAATTCAGTAGGGCAAGTCCATCTCCCACAGTGCTGAGTATAATAATATATATTTTGCACACACAGGTGGCAACGCTTGAGAAGCATAGCAAGCATAGTAAGTTACTTACAGTTTGAGCCCATTGCAGGAGAGCGAAAAAAAGTCATAAACCAAGCACACACCAAACACAGTGACTCCAGTTTCTTTCACCAGCATTGCACATGTCCCAAGGAATAAACTAAGCAGCAAGAAGAATGGGGAGGCAGTGGGAGGGAAATGTTCCCCAACATAAAGCTGATCCACACTCCTGAAAAACAGATATGACATAAATATTTTAACTTCTCTCTAATTTTCATGTTTACTACATTCACACAAGTACTGAGACACTTTTCCTTATTTCTTAAGATGCCGGTAATAAGTGACATGAACAATCTACACTATTCGCTGATTGATGACAAAAGGTTTACACAGAGAACAGGAAGGTAAAACACAAATAGTGAGAGGTACACCAAGAATCTGAGCAGAGGAGGGAAAAAAGACAAGCAGAAAGATAAAATGGACTTGAAATAGTCAGAGGAAGACAAAGTACAAAGACAGAAAGGGCAGAAAAACACCTGCTTTCTGTCATCTAGAACACACATGCTTAATTCTCCTTACGTGACAAAATGCACTGTGCAACTAAAAATTCCTCCACCCCACCCACACTCCCCTGAGTCAAAGATGTGTCCTAGTCATTAATAGACTGGGCAGCAAGCCTGTATGAGAGGGAGGAAGGTAAGAAAGAACCAAAATCACATAAGCCAATTCCTGCAGGGTCACTACCAGCTTTACACCTTTGAAACCTTCTGATGAAAACAGCATTGTGGGTTTGTAGCAAACAGCCCAAGGGATAGATAAGCACTTTTTCCCTGTGGCCATGACAATGCGGTCCTATTCCTAAATTCCTAAATGAATGAAAACAATGCAAAAGGGGCAGAAACCCCATCTGAGTAAAGCTATTTCTTTATTTATACTTGTTCAGTCACAGTTTTAGGACGCAGACCAGCAAACAGTGCCAAGTTTTCATCTGAAAAGGATGACTAATGGTCTAGACACAATCCTTAAGTCTCCCAGACCAGGTATTTCAGAGTCCCACAGTCATAGCACATATTTCAAAGGCAGACGTGTTGCTCTGTTCTTTACTACATACAGGTAGTTTGCTTTCAGCTGAAAACCTTTCTTTATAATTTTTAGCTCTACAAGCCCTCCTCTAGTGTACTGTCAGCTGTAATGTCAATGGAAGAGGGGACCTTAAATGTTGACTTCTCTTTTTATGTTTATTTGTTCTCATAAGCATCACTTATGTTACCCTGGCTGAAAGCAGGGGCCAGGGCACTTTCACACAGCAGTGCTGGGGGAAGTACCTCTGCCAACAATCACCAAAAAATGACAGATTTCCCCTTTGTCTCCTCCCCAGACAAGAGCATGTCATGATATTACCATAACCGATAACAAGGATCCATACCTATTATAGGAGAGAAAAGCCAACAGAAAGAGTAGACAGGCTAGGACATCCGCTCTGCCTACTATACCTGTTACCTGAAAGGAAGAGACAGGCAGGTGTAAAAGCACATATATAAAAAGACATGCGCATTTAGTGATTGTTCCGACGATCCATGTCAACTGCTACTATTCCAAGCTTTTTATTTTTCAGTGTTATCCTCCCTCAATATAGTGAAATGTTACTTGGTTTGTGTAGGATACGCTCAGTTTTGTCTACTGCATTTCTCACTTAGCAAAACAAATGAGTAAGCCAACAGTTAAGTCATTCTTTACTTTCTTATTAAAATATTAATAAAGTTGCATAGAGAAATGCAAATTTTAGGTATCTGTTTTCATTTTGTATAGGCTCAAATGAGAAACGCATCCAACTCCCAATACTGAGATTTGTTAAAGAAAAAGACTAATGCAATAGCAACTCTTTGGAGAAGACTTATTATATAGGAATGAGTTAATTATTAATATTTGAATGAACTTTATCACCAAAAAGGGGTAAGAATGGTATGTAATTCATTCTCTTTCTGAAAACTCTGAGTTTATGAGTTTTTCTGCATATTAATTAACCAAGTCTTTTAATAAGAAAGAGAATACTGAAGAAGAATGTGTAAACACTCTTTTTACAAACTATTTGAATATTCCATTTCATAAAAATCTAAAAATGGCCCATAAAGCAAATAAAAGGCCCTTTGAAATTTCACCTCTTTTGAGATTACATAATTAAGCTATATTCAGCGCTCTGGCATTTATTCTAACCTTTTTAAATTCTGACCCAGACAAAAATAAATTCAAAGAGTGCCTCTTCTAAAACCTCCCTTATAATATAAAGCTGTATTATCAAAAGGAGCCTAGCTGATTAGTTCAGAAGAGACAGCACAGGGAGCAACTGTAAAGCTCATGGCTTTTTGTTATTAAGGTAATCTCTCCTCAAAAGTTCTCAGCCACAGCAGCCGTTTCCCTCGCTCATTTACAAAGGCTCATAAGGAAAGCGTGTGATGTTAATGGTATCTCAGCTAACAAGTGCATTTCTTTTTTTAAGTACGGATAGCCAGACATTGCATCTCCATCTCAAAGACGGCAAGACTCATTTTATCTACAGAAGTACCTCCCCACGCTAACAGACTGCAGTTTTAGCATGATTATATCTTTAAATGTTTCTTTATAACTAACAGAAAAATGTCCACCACGAGCTATTGCTTTGTAAACATAGCATGACATTTATTAAGCTAATGAGTTTTTTCTGAAGATGACACTCCTAGTTTTTAATTGAAATCAATATAAAATCAATCCATGGGTCGTATCACCTCTATCTGAGCCATCTCCTCCAGATACACACTAATGCTCCCTTCACTTTTTCTCCCTTAAATTGATGACTATAGAAGATGACTGAAGGCATGCAACAATGTCCCAGCAGGAGGGCACAGCCTCACCGAGGTCTTCAGCTTCAGAAGACTCAACATTTTCATCAGCTGAATGACTGCCCATTTATTCCCAGCACCACTGATTAGGACCATCAATTAGAATTTAGTGCCAGAGCAGAAAGATGGCGTATGAATACACTTGTTTCTTAATGACTCCTGCAAATTATTTTTAATATAGTATATTCTCACCTTTGCTCCTCCACAGCAAAAATCACAAGTACCATATTCTGTATGATTCAGAGGTTTCTTTAAAAAAATAAATAAATTAAAGTATGCATTTATTTTTAGCTTTTGTGTCACCGGGTTGGTTTTTTGTGTCACATACTTACAGCCTCAGTGTGAATGGGATGCACAGCAAAGAACAGCGCCGTGACAAAAGCAAGTCGACAGTCCTTGAACACAGCTTTGTCACAAGTGTACATCAGCACAAGCGTCACTAGACAGTGTAAAGTTACATTCACTGCATGGAAATAGAAGGGATTCATACCAGCCAGCAATATGTTTAACCTGTAAGGAAAGAAAACAGAACCATTACTAGACTGGTGAAGTCTTGTAATAGCAGGATATCTTTCAAAGACTTTAAATTATGCTTTTTGCCTGATTTGCAGTCTTCTAATGTAAGTGCTATTAAACTAATCAGTGAAAAATCACTCTGAACTTCTGGTTTATCTGATTAAAGACAACCACTTCCCCAATTTTTAAAATATGTGGCTGCATCTGGCAACCTTCTTGACATCGAGATGGGAGAGGCTTGCGCCCTCCCAGTACAGTTTACTGCAATGAGTCAGTGTCTGTGCTTCCTTAGCAGCAAATAACACTGGCCAGTATCAGAAGTTTGGCACTTGTCCTGTTTCCCTGTTCTTCTGCGGTTGTCTCAGCCACGTGGCAGCTTTACAATACAGGTAATTATTCTCTCCTACGGAATAGATGCTTTTGCTTGGGAATAGCCAAGACAAGGACTCAGTAAGGCGCTGGAGCATCTGCTTGGTGTTACAGATGCATTTATTCTGATTTAACTTTCAAAACACTTTCACATACTGAAGGTTAAGCATTTATTTAAGTGCTTTACTGACATCAGGTCTACAGTAAGAAGCTGGTTTAATAGTTCGCATTTTTATAAGGACATTGATGGTAAAGATAAGTTAGCTAACATTACATCACCCTAGACTCAGTAAGACAATTAGGGTTCATTGTCTCATTCATAAAAAAAAAACACCACAAAACAAGTTGTTTTGACATTAGTTTGACAGCATGTATTAACACATTTTTCTGGTCACTGTTTTTTACAGCCAGCTTGCTTAACAGCTGTTGACAGGCTTTGCCTTACATACAGTTGAAGATAATTCTCTTTAGAATTAACTGCATCTGTACATTTGGACAAATACATATACACACACACACGGTGTCTCTATCTAGGGAAGACTCCATATATGAAGAAAGAATTTGGAAGCACTAATGTTAAAGGACATTTTAAAAAAATAAAAAATGACAAGACACCCAGTGAAAAGAAGGCTCAATCTAAATATTTTGCATGTAGCTGTAAACCTGCTAAAGGGTCAATAACCCTTCCTGTTGTTACTAACAGACTCCAGGTCTCCTATGACATACATGGTGCAAAAGCCACCGAGTTGTTGCTACTATGCAAACACCTTAGGTTTTTTGTAAGACAGAGGAGGCGTGGTGTCTGTGACAGGCAAACATATGCTTTTTATACATACTCTCCACATTCCTCACTCATCAGCAACAGCGTGCCATCTATCCTGGGCTGCATTTTCCAGGCCAATCTAACTTTACCAGACCAGGAGTCTGTCTTGCGCGTTCTCACTCTGCTCCCACTGGAGTGTTTGTGGAGGCAATAGCTGAAACCCAGAGAGTTTTGTGAAAAGTGAGATTTTAGCATGACTTGACTCTTCCCTTTGCAGTATGGGTTGATGCAGCTACATTTTGACAAGACACCAGTCTGTGTGATTCAAGAATACATGAAGAGTTGGGAGTTTTTCTTCCCCCCACCACCCCCCAGTTTCGCCTCCAAGCCACTTCAGGGCAGCAACATACATCACTTTCTCTCATTCCCACCAGCACAGAATGACAAACCACAGCAAATGGCAGTAACAGACATCCAGCCAGAGTTTCAGCTGTAAATACGCTGCAGCAGTGGGAACCCCCAGGCCTCAATCTTGTTTCCAGCACGGGGGACAAGGGGCAGCACAGGGCCACCCTTCCCCAAAGGAGCCAAAGTTCCCACTCAGAGGCAGCTGCAGCTGTGTGCAATGGCAGGGACCACCTGCAGGACCCATTCTTTATACAAATGAATCATTTCTTGCTGTAAATCAGCTGGATGGAGCACAGTCATCACCATTGCTCCCCCTCAAATGCCAAAGTGTGCTCCAGGCAACCTGATTTCTGGAGAAAGTAGATGCAGGCAGGTGAGGACAAGTGTTTAGGTTATCAGGTGATACGAACCCATGCATCAAAACATGAGAGATTATCATTTATTTATTTGGCCCGTTTGTGATGACCACATGACATCTGTCAATACTCTTGAAAAATCTCTTGATTAGTCTCCATGGACCGTGTCTGATCACTTCCCATCCTGCAAAACACGTCCACTGGCAAGACAGGCAGAACCTCATAGGGGAGGGATCTTCCTGCCCTCATCAGGTCACCCATCCCAAAGGCAGGGTGTGCTCTCCACACCCCTTCTTGGGGCAAACATCAAGTCAACAAGGCTTGTAAGCTGCAAGTTACCTGATAGAAGTTACTGAAAACAGCTATGTAAAAGCATCAGCCTCACAGCTTGGTTATTCCCCTGCATGTTCTCTGAATAAAAAAAATTTTAAGAAGGCAGAACAGAACACAAACGTAACACCACCATGGTAAACCTTCATTAAACAGCAAAATCTGGCTACAAGCATGCTTCGTTGCATGTTTTAAGTACCATCTTAGGTGGTCCATGAACACTGAACATGAATCTGTGCAGGTGCTATAATCACAGCAGTGCTTTTTTGCTGCTAAAGCTCTTTGTCATAAGAAATTAGGCCACATGGCAATAAAGGAAACATTCTTTTGTCCTGAAACAATCCCAGCAGAATGATTTTGAAATGTTAACAGTTGTTGAATTTATTGTATGTCAAACGGGTGAGCAAACCTGGGACTCCAAACAGTTCTCACCCAAATCACAAGAACTTTGCAAAGCTCCCCAGCACACTCACACATGCATGGGGAAAAAAGGCAGCCTACTATGGAAAGCCAAATCTGCTCCACTGTGGAGCAACTATGGAGCAACTTCTGGGCAAGGGAGCAGGAAGGGATGGGTAAATCAAAAATTACTTCTCCCTTCTTAAACTTTAATATAGTTACAGAGATTCAGTCTTGTCTTTGTTTACTGGCAGCAGCATTACCATGGAGCTGTGTAGTAATTATACACGGCATATGGCTCAGCTAACAAAAGGAAGTAAAACAGAGATAGGAATCTGAAAATTAAGAAGTGGTGTTTCTCCAGCATAATATTCATGAACAGAAGCTCTCACAGGCAACAACTGTACTCTGGGGCGGGGGGGTGGTGTCAATATTTGTATTTCCATATCTAAACTGGCCAACAAATGGGGAAAGTATTTCATTTTTCAAGTTGCAAGCCCCAAAGACACCCATAGTACCACCATTGCTAATTTGCAGCACTGGAAGACCTTAGCTGCTTCTGCATGAAGATCTTAACATGTCTGAGCTAAAGCACAACTTGTAAGATGTGTGTTATGGCCTCTGTAGAGCACACAGCTAAGAGAGCAGATCCTTTGGCCTGGCCAGGCTTTTTGAACTGATTACTCATCAAACCAGAGGGGTGTCTGCAAATAGTATTCTAAAGATTTGGGACTGAACAAAGCAACTGCCCATGCTCTTAGGAATGGAGCCACTTGAAAGAAGAGGCACCACCATCTCAGACAAGGAGGTCTTTCCTCAGGGAAGTTGCCTGAAAAACACTCTGAGAAGAAGAGTTTTGCATCGCTTCAACACTTCCCTGGAGGCAAAGAGTGTGCTAAGCCGTTCAAATCAAAGGCCCTCAAACGGCCCAGGGGAAAAGACGGGTAAGAGCCCGTGTACCAAGGAGCAGTCTCTCAATACTAGGTGACATTGACAGGTATCTCCTAAGAGAGCTGACCAGCATCATTCAACCTACCACCAAAACAAAAACTCATTACAGAAATCTCAGCATCGATCATGTGCCCCGTCAGGGCCAAGAGTGCTGCACTGAAACACGTATTCAAGCAAAGACACTGGTCTTTGTGTCCAAGCGCTGCAGCGTGTGTGGTTCAGCATGTCACACCCAAGGCACGGCACTGCCAAAACTACATGCCCAAGCAGGAGGCATACCAAAATAAGAGGTATATGCCTAACACAGAAATCCCTTTATTTTGTTAAAGCTAAAATGGATGTTTTCCAGGAACAGCGGTGTAGTTTGCCTTGCTACCTACAGCAGCTTTTCCATTCCTCCGCCGTCTACTCTAGGAAAAGGAATAACATAGCTCCAACTCTCAGAAAGCAACTTTCACAGGCACCAGCTGTTGAAGGTCCACTGAATAGAGCTTGTAAAAGAGCTCTCCAGAAGCAAGCAAATCACTCTTGCTCTTAAAAGAATAAGCAACATCTATCAGCACTCCCAGTTAACCATTTGCCCTCCCCCTCAGCATAGCCACCTGGTCTGAAGAATGGCATTTGTAGAGCAGGGACTGTGCACCATGCTATCCTCAAGCCACAGGCACTTGTCCTCTAGTTAAGTCATCAGCCAGGGACACATCTCCCTGGGTAAGCAATTCCCCCTAGAGAGGGCCTGGAAATTGAGTCGGATTCGGTGACTTCATCCTTGCAGACCCAGAACCAGAGGGGTCTATGCCGCAGGAGTATGGGCTTGCAGACAAATCCCATGCATATCCAGTTACGGTATATAATCACCAGCACCCCCGGGCTCTAATATAGAGCTTTTTATCCACTTGTACACATGAAGACTCATTCAACTTTTTTTAAGGCCTCTTATGATTTAATAATATTGTAAACCATAATTGGAGATTTTCTCTTTTTATAGACTTTGTTATTATCCCTGGGCAGCTCTTGTTTAGTTTAATCTGTTTTATTATTTTCAAAAGACTAACAAAAACCACAACACGTTATGAAATAGAAATGCACAGGATAATAACGGCAATTTGTTATAGCGAGTAACACTTAATAGAAAGTCTCAGAGCATCCCACACCTCATAAAACCCCCACCATTTTTATAGAGGAAGGCTCACATGCAGATTTATATAAATTAATCTAACATACAAGGATGGATTAAGTTTCCTGTGATCTTTCCTTCCTTTTGGAATTGTGTGATATATATGGCAAACTTTATGCAAACTAATGCCCAATTCTAGTGCACAGTGGAATCTCCTTATAAACTCCACAGATGCACGTACTGCGTGCCAGGAAAATAAGCATTTGCACTCCAAAAATGGTGCAGCTGCATCAGTGGCAATAATGGTTAAAGTTCTGTGTGGGAACAGTACAAAGATTAATGAAAAACCTGTAGCAGTAAAAAGAAAATAAGCCCCCTTTGCAGCAGTGTTCATGCAGTGGCCAGCACAAGCAGGACGGAGTTTCCACCACAGTGCAACAGCACTTTGTGCTGATTTGTGTTGATAATCTTTTCATAGTACAGTACAATGCCTCAGAATTAAATGGACGATAAGGCTTAAATGGTTTGTTACTTGATTTGCTATAACGGGGATGGGTGAGAAGAGAGGCCGTATCAATTCCCAAGCTATAGCAATTCCCTTAGAGCACAACAGTCATCACTTACAAGAGCACTAGTTAAGTGTTGGCATTCAAATATTGCTTTCCAGCATGGTTAGGAAAAGAAAACAGAAATCACAATTAGGCTGGGAAGCAGTAGCACCTTAGAAGTGGCAAATATGCCAGGGCAGAGATTTCTAGTGAAACCCTAGAAAGGGTGGTTTGATAATCGTTCCTGTGTTAAGAATACCAAATGCATCATTCCCACAGCTTTAGATTTGTCTCTACAAATGGCCTTGAAAAACTAAAAAAAGCTATACAATGGCAATTTACAAACTGACAAACCAGGTGTCATTTCACCAAGATTCTGAACAAAAGAGTTTGTATTCAAAATTATTCTTGAGTAGCATCTCAGCAAGAGCAATGCAGGGAAGGAAACAAACACCTCACAAAACTCTCCAGCAGCCATCCAGCAGTCCTCTTCCGAGTGCAGAAAGAGTCAAGATGCGATCAAGAACCAAGCTAGGACAGTCACTCATCAAGAAGAGAAAACAATGCTACCAGAAACCTAGTCCAAGTTATTAGACCTAATGAAGACAATATTTCAAACTGGGTACAAGAGTTTTCCACCAAATTTGAAATAAGTTTGGTCATCTTTCAGCTTGAGCTGCAGACCATAAAGGAAGGGCTATTTTAATTTATGCAAAGCGAAGGAGGGAAAAAAAAAAAAACACAGAACAAAAAAACCCCACAATTCTAGTGAGTAAACAAAGAGTATAGGTCTCCCCCTCACCCCCTGTTTTTTCTTTAAATCTGAGCAACAATGAGAAAGACCAGGAAAGCAGTCAGAAACAGAGCAAGTAAATGCAGAAAGATGCCTTTAGCTAACCAGCAGCAGCCAGAGCACTTTATTTTCATGGACTCTAAAGACTACTGACAAGGATGCTCCTGTGGGGAAGAAGGTTGGTGGAAAGCTGAGCCTTGTAGGTAAAAGATGACAAAAGAAAATTAAGGGTGACATTGGTGCAAAAGGAATAGGATGCCGGATGAGAGAAAATCCCCAGGACTTGGTAGATGTTAAATAGAGACAAAACACCGCTGAAGCAAGCAGCAAACGTAGGTGTGACTGGATTCACCTCAGCCAAGTCTTCCAGGAGAATCTGCTTGGATCTCTTAGTAAACTCTTCCCCTCATAATAAAAGGCTTTTAATTCAAGAGACAGAAAATTTTATTGAGTCTCAAGGACTGAGAAAATGTTGCGACTAGGCAGCAGTCCTACATGTTTTGTACACTCCCCCTCGGCAGATCCTCACCTACTGGGCTCGGCTGCAAGCAGCGCAGCAGCACGGACCCCCAAGCCAGGTCTGTGTCCTCCCTCCCAGGGCAGGGAGCTTGCCCCAACCCTTCCCAGGAGCCGTGTCCTCCTTCGAAGGAGTGCAAGCTACCCTGCCAGTTCCCCCAGGGCGACAACAGCCCAAACCTACAAGCAAAAACATCAGACACCTGCCACAAAAATCACATTCAGGGGAGCGAGGGGACAGGGACGGGACTTCTGAGCACCTGGAACTGGGGAAAAAAAACAAGTTTTGAGGCGCGCACACCCCCTCTCCCAGAGGTGAAATGGCAGCAAGGAACTCTGCTCTGGCTCAGAAGCTTATATGCCTGCACATGTATCTGTATGTTCCAACTACAACACAATCAGTCTAATAAAAGCAACTGCCTCTCTTCACAAACTCCACCTCGCCCAATGTGGCTACACCAGTACTACATCAATTTCATGGCAGGTATCACAGTCTCAGTATGGAGAGTGATTGCTACAGCGAGGGTAGAAATATTACAATAAGCCGTACAGGAGAAATACTGGCACAATCTTAAATATTGTGATATTGCCCTAATATAGATGTACAGAGTGAAGAAAATACCTGTGCACTGTGTATTTAACCTGACACATTATAGCTCCACTATATTACCCTGTGATGTCAAACTGTAATATAGCATTAAATCAAGAACAAATAAAATCTAAGGTCTTTTTTTCTTCCCTGGGTTGTTTTGGTTTTTTTAAGCTCCCTGTCCTTGAAACTCATGCCACTGATACAGCTCAAAAAACAGAAGGATCAGCTGCAAGCAACTAGATAGATCAGGTTAGCAGTGAATTATTGAACTAATTCTCTTTTTGGCTATGTATTAACATCTAACCCAAGCTCAGAGTCACTTAAGGCTTTGATCCAAAGCCACTGGTAGTCTTACATTAGGCCCTCGGTGCCCACACAGAACACTGAACTGTTGCTGAAGGGTCCCATTTACTTCCTAAGCGTGTATGTACCCGAGCCCATCAGTGGCTGGCAGCCTCAGCGGGCTGACCTGGATGGCCACGCGTCCTGCAGTCAGCAGATGAGCACAGCCTGGACTTTTTAATTTAGTTGTTTTCCACGCCAGAGTACTAGTAGGATGGCTCTGTGCAGAAATTGTGTGTCTATGTCTCTTCTGGTAGAAGACCTGCCTCCCCCTTTACAGCTTGCCTCCCCAGCTCCTCTCCTCCTGGGCCACCAGAGCCACCCAGCAGCAGCTAGCGAGGACATTCTTACACCCCTCCCACGGAGCCAACCACATTCCCAGTGAACAGTCCCTTCCAGCTCCTTCGAGGAAGAGCAGGTATCACCTGTGCTTCTCTGCCCAGTGTCACCCTCCTGAGTCTCTGTCACAGCTACATGGCCTAGACCTGTTCACTGCCTGTTCCTTTTTGCCCAGCCTTCTGTCCCCGGTGAACTGTTATGGGAGGCACCTCCCTCACCAGCATCTGTCTGGGCAGTGCCCTCCACCCCGCAACCAGAGGCTGAGCAGGCTGGCCTTTCCCTTCTCCACCACCTGCCAAATCCGAGGCTGATCTCCAATTAAGAGTCCTCAAATCTTGGCATCAGGGTTTTCCAAAAGGCTTTGTTCTCACCATTTCCTACCACTGCACACCTTCAGGCTAAGTCTGCTCTGTTGCTGACTACCTCAAACCTCCATCACCTGTTTGTTTCTGGGCTGAAAAATCTATCTACATGGGGATTTGGCAGACAAGAGGAAGAGTGTGGGAGACAGCACTGACGATTGCACCTTCCGCTTTAACAGTTGAGAAACATGCATGCAAAACCACTGGAACCAAGGGAATAAATGATTCACTGAACTTCTGCTAGTGGAGACAAGGTGTAAGACAGAAAGCACCCAGTTTAAACATAAAATCCTGAGTGAATTACAGAACTGGCAGTTCTCCCCCCCCGCCTTCATCTTAACATTTTATAGAGAAGACACCAAGAAATAGTATATCCTGACTCCAAAAAGCCGCCTTCTTTAGAAAGAAGTATATTGAAACGCTTCTTGGAGAAGAAAATAGCTGCAGGTAAACATCTCCGAGTGACATCAACTGGAGAAAAGAGCATTAATTTTCTCCTAAGGACTGAGCAAAACTATTGCCTACCACCTGAAGTCCTGTGCAGATGAGGAGTTGTGCTAGACCTGTCACCTAACAGTTACTCATATGTAATAAGAATGTTTCTGAACCACTAGTTTTAACATTCCTTTACTGAAGTCAAGAGAAAAGGTGAGAGAAGTTCAAAGACGCAAAGCAAACATTTAATTCAACAGTCCATGTGCAGGCTTTTTCCCCCTTCTGATGTTAACCCACACAAAACAATGCAGTTCTGTGAATATTTTAAGTTTTGCTTAATAGTTTCAGTAACTTGGGCCACTTCTTTTCCTCTGATCATTCATACTGACAGATCTGGTGTGAATAATGTCAAATACTTGAGCACTTTTCACTCTTGGGCTCCAGAGCATTAGCCTACTGGAACAAGGACTGTCACTTAAGATTTCCAGTTCATCAGGGACACTGAACTACTGTTACAAAATTTCAGCAATGTCTGTTTAAGATTTTTCTGACAGTCAGGTGATGAATTTTTCTAATTGAGATCATTTCAGGAATACATAGCATCTATGTAGGATATGTTCAGCCTAATGAAAAGTCCAGAGGGCATCATGAGTCCTTCTTACTTTCACAGCCACAAAGGACAGAAAAAGTTCCTGTAGATTGGCGGATCTGTAGATACAAATTTCAGCCCATCCTTCACATCTGTTCTGTACATGCAGTTTGGATATCTCCCAGATTTTTAATCTTAGTACAGCAAGGCTCAAAACAAGCCTTTCCAGATGAAAGTTTCATACAAGAGAAGCCGAGCCACTAGGCTACTATTAAAAAGCCTTGGATTTGACCAAATTAGCACAAGAAAAGAAATAAAATAAAACAAGCAAATAAAAAAGAATAAAATAGACCGGAACATTTAGTTCCGCCCCCCCCTTCCCTTCCTCAGCAAGATCCTGCAAAGCACATGTCACACAGTTTTCTCAAGTATCCTAAGTGGATGCAGTAAATTCTAACAAAAGTATTAACAAACAACATTCATTTCAATTTTGTTATAAGTCAATTTCTGTTGAGCATTTTATAACCATCAGGGTAAATCCTTTTTCCTTCTGCAGAAGGACAGCACGCAACAACCTCTGGCTGGGCAAGGCAGGGTGGATGGCTTGGGCAGGCAGAGTACGGCCCCACCACAGGCTCAGCATCACTTGGCAAAAGCTCCCTGAAGCCTCTTTCGAAGTGCTGGGTTTGGAGGATCCACTCCACCCAGATCTTAACGTCTTCCTCTGGCACCCTACTGGTAGAAATAAAATGGGAAGAATGTGGAAACTGGAGAGCTGGGAGGATATTTGGAATGCAGTGGAAATAATCCTCCTCTGCAGCCAGGGAAGATAAACGATTCCTTCCCTATTACAAATGCAATGCCAAGTGGTGAACAAATGACTCTGCCTCTGACCCTATGTCTTAGCTGTGTGGTTATTATAAGCACTTGAGGATGAAATCTTGCTCACAAAATCCAGTCTCACTGATTTCCAAAAAGGACTAGATGGAGACAGCACTTCATCCTTTTTTTTCCTAACTGCCCCACCTCCCTTAAATAGCAAAGGCAAAACGGGTTCAGAGTCAAGACATATAAATGGGAACTAAAGCATTCAGTTTCCATTCCGTTATTAAAGTTTAAGATTCTCCTGCTAATTAACATAATGTAACCGCAATTCTGCAACCTGATCCAGGAGGCCAAGCCTGCATGCAGCATGGTCAGTGGCAATACACGCAGGTTTGCTCACCTCTCAGGTTACCCCCACACGTATCACTAGAGTAATGAATGAATCAGACAGCTCCCCAAACGGCAACAGTTTGGCTGGCCACCTGATGGAGAAGGCACTCTGCGTGCACAACGCCAGTTCCGCCTTTGGCTGCCTACACCCCCTCTGCTCTCTACAGAAACCCACTGAGCATCCCTTCGAGGAGAAGGTACAAAACGTGTCCTTAACGATCCGGTTTACAAGGGTCTGTGCTGTTCAGTTTTGCTTTATCAGGGCTATGCCACCCATGCCCCTCCAGCCCTGCTTCGCCAGAGCGCCCATGCCGACAGCTCTCAGCTCCAAGCCCGCCCTTACAACTGAAGGGCAGCAAGTGCTCCGTGGGAGTGCCAAAGGGATGCTGCATTCCCCAAAACTGCCCTTGCTTCACAGAAACGCACGATTTCCACACAGTTCATAAAATGTTAGTAAGTCAGGTATTTTAAAGAATAATTACTCAATTAGCAGAGTCAACCAGGTTGCAGTAATGCCTCCTCCCAGCATGCTTACCACTGTCTATATAGTTTGTTCCTTATGCCTGCCGTAGGTTTGTAACGAGCACCTACCGGTCACCTACAGACAGGACCCTAGTGTTAAACATCACCCAGCGACACTAGTTCTTCAGCACAGTTCCCTGCAAACACCCGTCTCATCTTTAATTACTAAAACGTGGTAAACATTCACCATCATTTACGTTCCATCAGAATAAATTAAAAAGAGAACAAGCTAATGGGAAGTATGACAAACCGTATGAACTGTACCTAAGCTGATCTGCTACAAATTACTCTCCTCACAGAGAGAGAGGCGTCTGTTTTCCTTCTAGGATTAGCAGCGGTAACTGTCAGCTGCTTTGCCACTACTCAAGTTCTCTTTATTCCTGTAAAAGCGAAAACTCCTCCTCAACAACTCTGCCCGGCACGCAGGGAAGATCTGAAGCAGCCGAGGCTGGCGGGGAACTCCGTGAGCGACATGAGAGGCTCGCAGCCGCGACGAACGGCGCGTTCCCCCTGCGCCAGACCCCGCTGCCAGGAGAGGCGGGGGGGACGGGTCTGCCTCAAACCGCACCGGGGAAGTTTCTGGCACGAACGTTCAATGGCAGAGGGAAGTACCGGAGGTGAAGCGGAGGCACTCACGGGGAATGCGATTCCAGCACCCTCCTCAGTCACCAGAGCCTACCGAAACGCCCGGTTTTCCCTTTCATCCGCCGGCCGCCTGGGGACGAGGCGCCACCTGTTCCCACGCCGGCAGGGAAGCGG